>JARYHS010011408.1:235031655-235758248 GCA_031002005.1 Vandiemenella viatica
GTTTTTTCCTCGGGCTGTGACTAACAATAAAAAAGAACGTCGACTTGAAACATGTCGTGCTTTGAAATTGATCCAGATTTTGTCATTATTGGTGACGAGTCATTGCGCTATGGTTACGACCCAAACACAAAGCAACAGTCAGCCAATTAAGGCGTCAATGTCACCCCGTCCAAAAAAAAAAATCCTTGTATGGACTGTGTTTTACGTAGCATGGATTGACCTCTCATCAAACTGAACCGAACATTGACTTGAAATGGTTATATTCTGTTACTTGTAGACCATTTGCAATCATATGCCAGGATGCTTCCTTCAAAGGCCAGGGGATAGACTACATCCTTGCCTTGGCCAAGACTTACTAACTGCGATAAGTTCGGCGAAAGACGTTTGTGACGGCGAGTGTTTTTGGACAAAGTTTTATGCATATTCTTACGGCTCATACCGAGCGTGGTGGGTGAGCGGTTAACAGGGAAATAGTGTGAACTTTGACAAAACATCTTTAGCTGGGACGCTGCATGTTAGAGACTAATACAGTAACTCTAATAACTACACATTCTTGCTACTTATACCCGTTTCTTTGGCAGAGGCATATTGCATACTGTACGGATATTGAGTGACCAAGACTTACTAACTGCGATAAGTTCGGCGAAAGACGTTTGTGACGGCGAGTATTTTGGACAAAGTTTTGTGCGTATTCTTACGGCTCATACTGAGCGTGGTGGGTGAGCGGTTAACTCTCTGGCCTCGCATTCGGGAGGACGCGGGTTCGAACCCCCGTCCAGGCATCCAGATTTGGGTTTTTAATGGTTTACCTAAATCATTCCAAGCGAATGCCGGGGTGTTTCCTTCAAAAAGGCGTCGGGAGGACGTGGGTTTGAATCCCTGCCCCGACCATCAAGATTTCGGCTTTCCATGCTTTTTGTGAAATTACTGCATTCGGTGCTTAAGCCCTCTGACGGGAAAGTGAAAAGCCCTCAACCTGACCTTCACATCTTTCACAACTTGCGTCGTAATGTAGTTACGCCTTAACACTTCCGTTGTTCGGTTTCAAGTTTAAACTGTAGGTTCTCTACACCCTGTTAAGTTCAAGTAGGCTATGATAGAGGCGGAATGCGCAGGCAATAAAAAACCCTGGTCATAATGACCAAACGAGCCATTACTCCGTACTTCAGGTGATTGTTGGGTTGGTCCTTCAAAAGACCATGCCTGAATTCGATCCCGATCCTTGCACCAGTCCTATCACACTCGTGATCGGTAAAGATCTGGCCTAGCATTTGGGAGGGCGTGGGCTCGAATCCCAGTCCGGGCATCCAGATTTGAGTTTTCCATGATTTCCCCAAATAACTCGAGGCGAATGACGGGGATGATTTTCTTCATTTGCCATGGCCGAATTCCCCACCGTTCCTCGTCCACTGTCCTTTCCCACCTCTAAAGGCTTCGATGTCGACGAGGCGTAGAACCCTAAAAAAGAAAACCACGACCACCAACTCCAGATGAATGTCGAGTTATTCATTCAAAATACCATGCCCGAATTCCTTCCCAGTCCTTGCCGCCAGTCCATACAATTATGACCATTACATTCTCGCAATCACCATAGAGGGGGAATGCGCAGGCAATAAAAAACCCTGGTCATAATGACCAAACGAGCCATTACTCCGTACTTCAGGTGATTGTTGGGTTGGTCCTTCAAAAGACCATGCCTGAATTCGATCCGATCCTTGCACCAGTCCTATCACACTTCGTGATCGGTAAAGATCTGGCCTAGCATTTGGGAGGGCGTGGGCTCGAATCCCAGTCCGGGCATCCAGATTTGAGTTTTCCATGGTTTCCCCAAATAACTCGAGGCGAATGACGGGGATGATTTTCTTCATTTGCCATGGCCGAATTCCCCACCGTTCCTCGTCCACTGTCCTTTCCCACCTCTAAAGGCTTCGATGTCGACGAGGCGTAGAACCCTAAAAAAGAAAACCACGACCACCAACTCCAGATGAATGTCGAGTTATTCATTCAAAATACCATGCCCGAATTCCTTCCCAGTCCTTGCCGCCAGTCCATACAATTATGGCCATTACATTCTCGCAATCACCATAGAGGGGGAATGCGCAGGCAATAAAAAACCCTGGTCATAATGACCAAACGAGCCATTACTCCGTACTTCAGGTGATGTTGGGTTGGTTCCTTCAAAAGACCATGCCTGAATTCGATCCCGATCCTTGCACCAGTCCTATCACACCTCGTGATCGGTAAAGATCTGGCCTAGCATTTGGGAGGGCGTGGGCTCGAATCCCAGTCCGGGCATCCAGATTTGAGTTTTCCATGGTTTCCCCAAATAACTCGAGCGAATGACGGGGTGATTTCTTCATTTGCATGGCCGAATTCCCACCGTTCGTCGTCCACTGTCCTTTCCCACCTCTAAAGGCTTCGATGTCGACGAGGCGTAGAACCATAAAAAAAGAAAACCACGACCACCAACTCCAGATGAATGTCGAGTTATTCATTCAAAATACCATGCCCGAATTCCTTCCCAGTCCATGCCGCCAGTCCATACAATTATGGCCTTTACATTCTCGCAATCACCAAATTTTAGTGCCAATCGATTTACAGTAGACCTATCAACGGTATTGTCGGTATAAACAGCCTTGAAACGACGATGAATCGCAGTAGGAATCACTTTGTCAGCAGTTAAAAATTCGATAACAGCACGATGTTTAACTCACGTTGACACAACACTAGAACAGTTCTCCATAATTCCGGACAACGAATCCTTACTTCTCAGTACTTTCAAATAAAATGTAATGCCGCTTGGTATGTATGGTCTGGCGTCAGAGTTTTTCAGTCGTAACAGCCTTACATAAGGACAGGACTGAACACGTTTACCCCCACCACCACGGACTAGACCTGATTACTACCCAAATGGACTGCTAGTGCCAGTGTACAGAGATGGCCAGCCCGGTACTGTTGTTTTCGTCTATGTATCAGCTCATGCTGATTCTAAGCGTTTGACGATAGGTTTATCGTCCAAACACGAATTTGAGCCAGTAGTAGTGCTCGAAAAAGTTGGATACCGCACCAAGGTTATACTAACGTATGAAGAATGGGTCGTGCTGACTCAAGTATTGGATGTAGTGTCAGATTTGTTCTACACAGGCAGCTCCCAGACAAACATTCCACTTGGTGAGAACGCCGTCTCCTTCCGTACGATTGCCAGGACGAAAACTGTATGTTTTTACCCAAATGTTGACCCCACCAGCGGCATCTTCTTCAGCGATTCAACTTGGAAGAACCTCATCACGCGCAGCCTGCAGTGTCCAGCGCCTTGACCGTCAAGAAGAGGTGGGGATACCTAGTTGCAAGATACTACACAGAATTTGTGAGCATTTTATCTAGTAAAGTGCTACGAGACTATCATATGGCAACAGTGCAAAAACTGGTTGATATGCATATTCGTGATGTTTATGTGACTCAATTGGCCCCCAGTTCGTCACTGGACTATAATCTACTAAAATATGAACTTATTGCATATAAAAATTTACTTGTATTACCTGTTAACAATGTAGTAATTAAGAATTATAACCCAGGATACTACATTGATGTGAACAGTGTGAATAAAATACACATAGTAAGTTATTCAATTTGTTTTATTTTATCCACTTTCCATTAATAAAACCCTTTACAGAGTTATTTTTATGAGTTCTTGTAGTGGCGTGACGCTTCATCACTTACATACTGGTCTGAAGAGCGAATTGTAATAGACGCCAACATTCGAAAAGACATAAATTTGTTGATATAAGTACGTATGCGGCTGTTTCTATGAATATCATAAAAAAAAAGTGTGAAAATGTACAAAATCAAGAAATTTGGTCATATATAACAAAAATCGGTAAAAATGTAAATTTCGTCCATGAATGAAGTCAATGGTTGACATAAAAATCACACCTGCGTGTATCACAATATCGTTCATATAATGTGTGTGGATTACAGAAATACGTGTTATATGGGGGAAAAAAAGTGTAATGGCAGTCACCGGATAAACTAAAATGTGGTATTTTGATTTGTTTTTTTCAGTAATAAATATTTTCTGATGAATAACGAAACTTGGTAGAGTTCTCCAGAGTCAACACACACGTCACGTAACCATCATGATAGACGTGTCAGTGGAAGTGCATCGGATGCTGCATTCACATGTGTATATGGAGTACTCTTTAAATTTCCTCCACAAAAGACGTAAATTGTATGAATTACATGTTTGCTCACTCTTTTTTCATAACAATAACATGCAGAGTCTAAACACACATAACGTTACCAACATTATAGACACGTCAGAGGAAGTGCACAGGGTGATAACTATATATACTAGCCTAGTGTTTGTACCAAACGAGGTGAAACAACGTATATGTGTGCAGAAACTGACTTAACGCAGTTACACGGAAGGTAGTCTGCGTTTAAAGACAATGGCTCTCACTCTCTCTCACACATACACGCATAACGTTACCATCAATATAGACACGTCAGAGGAAGTGCACAGTCGGAACAAGATCGTGAAAACAGGTAAAACATCACCGCAATTATACCACTTCACTATACGAAAGATGTCATCGGTTTACATGGTTAGAAGGTGTCCATCATGCCATACGATGTGTATTGAGTGCATCCACCAAAATAGAAAAAAAACGTGCGACATGATGCGGTGTTCCATCATAAATGAAACTCATTCTGTTCACGGCCCGATATGACATCGGACAACTTGAGTAGTACATCAGATATACCTGTCGAAAGTCACACTAAAGTACTGAAGTTGAACTAACCAGAGCATGCAGAAGATGAGAACATCACAAGTTTCATTAAACAACACGACCCTCCACAAGACCGAAACATAATGGGCTCAATACCAGATGAAACATAAATTATGTTAGATATCAGTTAGTAAGTGCCACTTTCGATGAATTTCATTTAAAAAGTGCAAAAAAGATAAAAATCGGGAATACTGGTCAAATATAGCAAAATATTGGTTAAAAACTTATGGCACTTTCTGAGACAGAACTTATGCTAAAGTCTGGTTAATACAGAATGTTAAAGTGTTTGTTATAGTTGGTTAGAGTAAATTAAGGTTAGGTTATTTCAACTCACCATCTCATGGTGCCACTGATACATGGATATCCAAAAGTGTTTGCTGAGGTGGCTTGGGCCCCACAGTAAGCTGCTGCTGTATAGAAAAATACAAACGCGTTGCATCCGGAAAACCGGCGCGCGAAATTTCGTCTTCTTAGGCCGCGCAAAATACCGGTCTCTTAGGCCGCGGTGGGGCCCAAGCCGCCTCAGCAAACACTTTTGGATATCCATGTATCAGTGGCACCATGATGGTGAGTTGAAATAACCTAACCTTAATTTACTCTAACCAACTATAACAAACATTTAACATTCTGTATAACCAGACTTTAGCATAAGTTCTGTCTCAGAAAGTGCCATAAGTTTTTAACCAATATTTTGCTATATTTGACCAGTATTCCCGATTTTTATCTATTTTTTCACTTTTTAAATGAAATTCATCGAAAGTGGCACTTACTAACTGATATCTAACATAATTTATGTTTCATCTGGTATTGAGCCCATTATGTTTCGGTCTTGTGGAGGGTCGTGTTGTTTAATGAAACTTGTGATGTTCTCATCTTCTGCATGCTCTTAGTTCAACTTCAGTACTTTAGTGTGACTTTCGACAGGTATATCTGATACTACTCAAGTTGTCCGATGTCATATCGGGCCGTGAACAGAATGAGTTTCATTTATGATGGAACACCGCATCATGTCGCACGTTTTTTTTCTATATTTTGGTGGATGCACTCAATACACATCGTATGGCATGATGGACACCTTCTAACCATGTAAACCGATGACATCTTTCGTATAGTGAAGTGGTATAATTGCGGTGATGTTTTACCTGTTTTCACGATCTTGTTCCGACTGTGCACTTCCTCTGACGTGTCTATATTGATGGTAACGTTATGCGTGTATGTGTGAGAGAGAGTGAGAGCCATTGTCTTTAAACGCAGACTACCTTCCGTGTAACTGCGTTAAGTCAGTTTCTGCACACATATACGTTGTTTCACCTCGTTTGGTACAAACACTAGGCTAGTATATATAGTTATCACCCTGTGCACTTCCTCTGACGTGTCTATAATGTTGGTAATGTTATGTGTGTTTAGACTCTGCATGTTATTGTTATGAAAATAAGAGTGAGCAAACATGTAATTCATACAATTTACGTCTTTTGTGGAGGAAATTTAAAGAGTACTCCATATACACATGTGAATGCAGCATCCGATGCACTTCCACTGACACGTCTATCATGATGGTTACGTGACGTGTGTGTTGACTCTGGAGAACTCTACCAAGTTTCGTTATTCATCAAAATATTTATTACTGAAAAAAAAACACATTTTAGTTTATCCGGTGACTGCCATTACACTTTTTTTCCCCATATAACACGTATTTCTGTAATCCACACACATTATATGAACGATATTGTGATACACGCAGGTGTGATTTTTATGTCAACCATTGACTTCATTCATGGACGAAATTTACATTTTTACCGATTTTTGTTATATATGACCAAATTTCTTGATTTTGTACATTTTCACACTGTTTTTTTTATGATATTCATAGAAACAGCCGCATACGTACTTATATCAACAAATTTATGTCTTTTCGAATGTTGGCGTCTATTACAATTCGCTCTTCAGACCAGTATGTAAGTGATGAAGCGTCACGCCACTACAAGAACTCATAAAAATAACTCTGTAAAGGGTTTTATTAATGGAAAGTGGATAAAATAAAACAAATTGAATAACTTACTATGTGTATTTTATTCACACTGTTCACATCAATGTAGTATCCTGGGTTATAATTCTTAATTACTACATTGTTAATAGCAGGTAATACAAGTAAATTTTTATATGCAATAAGTTCATATTTTAGTAGATTATAGTCCAGTGACGAACTGGGGGCCAATTGAGTCACATAAACATCACGAATATGCATATCAACCAGTTTTTGCACTGTTGCCATATGATAGTCTCGTAGCACTTTACTAGATAAAATGCTCACAAATTCTGTGTAGTATCTTGCAACTAGGTATCCCCACCTCTTCTTGACGGTCAAGGCGCTGGACACTGCAGGCTGCGCGTCGATGAGGTTCTTCCAAGTTGAATCGCTGAAGAAGATGCCGCTGGTGGGGTCAACATTTGGGTAAAAACATACAGTTTTCGTCCTGGCAATCGTACGGAAGGAGACGGCGTTCTCACCAAGTGGAATGTTTGTCTGGGAGCTGCCTGTGTAGAACAAATCTGACACTACATCCAATACTTGAGTCAGCACGACCCATTCTTCATACGTTAGTATAACCTTGGTGCGGTATCCAACTTTTTCGAGCACTACTACTGGTCAAATTCGTGTTTGGACGATAAACCTATCGTCAAACGCTTAGAATCACAGCATTGAGCTGATACAAACGAAAACAACAGTACCGGGCTGGCCATCTCTGTACACTGGCACTAGCAGTCCATTTGGGTAGTAATCAGGCTAGTCCGTGGTGGTGGGGGTAAACGTGTTCAGTCCTGTCCTTATGTAAGGCTGTTACGACTGAAAAACTCTACGCCAGACCATACATACCAAGCGGCATTACATTTTATTTGAAAGTACTGAGAAGTAAGGATTCGTTGTCCGGAATTATGGAGAACTGTTCTAGTGTTGTGTCAACGTGAGTTAAACATCGTGCTGTTATCGAATTTTTAACTGCTGACAAAGTGATTCCTACTGCGATTCATCGTCGTTTCAAGGCTGTTTATACCGACAATACCGTTGATAGGTCTACTGTAAATCGATTGGCACTAAAATTTGGTGATTGCGAGAATGTAAAGGCCATAATTGTATGGACTGGCGGCATGGACTGGGAAGGAATTCGGGCATGGTATTTTGAATGAATAACTCGACATTCATCTGGAGTTGGTGGTCGTGGTTTTCTTTTTTTATGGTTCTACGCCTCGTCGACATCGAAGCCTTTAGAGGTGGGAAAGGACAGTGGACGAGAACGGTGGGAATTCGGCCATCAAATGAAGAAATCACCCCGTCATTCGCCTCGAGTTATTTGGGGAAACCATGGAAAACTCAAATCTGGATGCCCGGACTGGGATTCGAGCCCACGCCCTCCCAAATGCTAGGCCAGATCTTTACCGATCACGAGGTGTGATAGGACTGGTGCAAGGATCGGGATCGAATTCAGGCATGGTCTTTTGAAGGAACCAACCCAACATTCACCTGAAGTACGGAGTAATGGCTCGTTTGGTCATTATGACCAGGGTTTTTTATTGCCTGCGCATTCCCCCTCTATGGTGATTGCGAGAATGTAATGGCCATAATTGTATGGACTGGCGGCAAGGACTGGGAAGGAATTCGGGCATGGTATTTTGAATGAATAACTCGACATTCATCTGGAGTTGGTGGTCGTGGTTTTCTTTTTTAGGGTTCTACGCCTCGTCGACATCGAAGCCTTTAGAGGTGGGAAAGGACAGTGGACGAGGAACGGTGGGGAATTCGGCCATGGCAAATGAAGAAAATCATCCCCGTCATTCGCCTCGAGTTATTTGGGGAAACCATGGAAAACTCAAATCTGGATGCCCGGACTGGGATTCGAGCCCACGCCCTCCCAAATGCTAGGCCAGATCTTTACCGATCACGAGTGTGATAGGACTGGTGCAAGGATCGGATCGAATTCAGGCATGGTCTTTTGAAGGACCAACCCAACATCACCTGAAGTACGGAGTAATGGCTCGTTTGGTCATTATGACCAGGGATTTTTTATTGCCTGCGCATTCCCCCTCTATGGTGATTGCGAGAATGTAATGGTCATAATTGTATGGACTGGCGGCAAGGACTGGGAAGGAATTCGGGCATGGTATTTTGAATGAATAACTCGACATTCATCTGGAGTTGGTGGTCGTGGTTTTCTTTTTTAGGGTTCTACGCCTCGTCGACATCGAAGCCTTTAGAGGTGGGAAAGGACAGTGGACGAGGAACGGTGGGGAATTCGGCCATGGCAAATGAAGAAAATCATCCCCGTCATTCGCCTCGAGTTATTTGGGGAAATCATGGAAAACTCAAATCTGGATGCCCGGACTGGGATTCGAGCCCACGCCCTCCCAAATGCTAGGCCAGATCTTTACCGATCACGAGGTGTGATAGGACTGGTGCAAGGATCGGGATCGAATTCAGGCATGGTCTTTTGAAGGACCAACCCAACAATCACCTGAAGTACGGAGTAATGGCTCGTTTGGTCATTATGACCAGGGTTTTTTATTGCCTGCGCATTCCGCCTCTATCATAGCCTACTTGAACTTAACAGGGTGTAGAGAACCTACAGTTTAAACTTGAAACCGAACAACGGAAGTGTTAAGGCGTAACTACATTACGACGCAAGTTGTGAAAGATGTGAAGGTCAGGTTGAGGGCTTTTCACTTTCCCGTCAGAGGGCTTAAGCACCGAATGCAGTAATTTCACAAAAAGCATGGAAAGCCGAAATCTTGATGGTCGGGGCAGGGATTCAAACCCACGTCCTCCCGACGCCTTTTTGAAGGAAACACCCCGGCATTCGCTTGGAATGATTTAGGTAAACCATTAAAAACCCAAATCTGGATGCCTGGACGGGGTTCGAACCCGCGTCCTCCCGAATGCGAGGCCAGAGAGTTAACCGCTCACCCATCACGCTCGGTATGAGCCGTAAGAATATGCATAAAACTTTGTCCAAAAAACACTCGCCGTCACAAACGTCTTTCGCCGAACTTATCGCAGTTAGTAAGTCTTGGCCACTCAATATCCGTACAGTATGCAATATACCTCTGCCAAAGAAACGGGATAAGTAGCAAGATTGTGTAGTTGATTAGAGTTACTGTCTCTAAAATGCAGCGTCCCAGCTAAAGATGTTTTGTCAAAGTTCACACTATTTCCCTGTTAACCGCTCACCCACCACGCTCGGTATGAGCCGTAAGAATATGCATAAAACTTTGTTCAAAACACTCGCCGTCACAAACGTCTTTCGCCGAACTTATCGCAGTTAGTAAGTCTTGGCCAAGGCAAGGATGTAGTCTATCCCCTGGCCTTTTGAAGGAAGCATCCTGGCATATGATTGCAAATGGTCTACAAGTAACAGAATATAACCATTTCAAGTCAATGTTCGGTTCAGTTTGATGAGAGGTCAATCCATGCTACGTAAAACACAGTCCATACCAGGATATTTTTTTTTTTTTTTTTTGGACGGGGTGACATTGACGCCTTACATTGGCTGACTGTTGCTTTGTGTTTGGGTCGTAACCATAGCGCAATGACTCGTCACCAATAATGACAGAAAATCTGGATCAATTTCAAAGCACGACATGTTTCAAGTCGACGTTCTTTTTTATTGTTAGTCACAGCCCGAGGTAAAAACTTGGCAGCAACCGTTTTCATTCCCAAATCTTCTGTTAAATTTCGCTGAATCGAGCTCCAAGATAACCCACTAATTTCTGACAGTTGATAAATTGTCTGTCGACGGTCAAAGAGCAAAAGCTCTGGAATTTTTTTTCAACATTTCGTCGATTCGTACATTTGATGGACGTGCAGAACGAGGTTTGTCATCAACCAACATGTCACTATTTTTAAGCCTAGTGAACCGAGTTTCAGCAGCATTTTATCTCATTAGAAAACAAAGTTTCTCAGCTGCACGTTACTCACTTAAACTTACATCACCAAAAAACGAAACAATAACAAAACAGCGCTGGCAGAAACAGATTGACAGAAGCCAGGTCGGCAACACACGCGGCACTGTACTGCAAATGAGTTGCGCCATAAACGCCTAGCGGCAGAAACGCGTATTTTTTTTTAACTGCTTTACGTCTCTCAACAGCGAGGTCTTTAGAGACGGGAAAGGATGCGGGGCAAGGATGGGAGCAAGGAATGGGAAGGAATTCGGCCATGGTCTTTTGAAGGAAGCACTTGGCATTTGCCTGGAGTGATTTGGGAAACCATGGAAAACCCAAATCTGGATGCCCGGACGGGGGTTCGAACCGGCGTCCCCCGAATGCGAGGCGAGAACGCTAACCGTTACACCACCACTCTCGGTAGAAACGCATAGTCCACAAGCTTCGAGCATGGCAATGCTATTCCGGTGAACTTCTCTGTTCATACCGCAGAATTCTCATACCTCACAGAACGACAAAAGCAGCAGAGTACACACCTGGTGCGGTTGGGCTCGCTCAAGTGGTTTGGTCGGTACTCGGCCAAAATGTACTTACGTAGTTAATGGACGCACTCAGCATGTACCTGTTATTTGCCTCGGCACGCACTGGTAAATACCTCCGCGAATTCCTCGTTCGAAAAAGGAGCGGCATGTCGACATCTGTCCGAAAAGTCCAGTTGCTCGCTCAAGTGGTCTGGCAACGGCTGCGTCACACCTGGTGCGGCTAGAGGGGTGCGTGGTCAAGGACAATAGGGTGTATAAACTGAGGTTAGTCAAGTGGTTAGTCAAGTGGCCCTCATGTCAAGTGGTTAGTCAAGTGGCCCTCAAGTCAAGTGGCCAATAGAACCAGAGATAATACATGTCAAGTGGTTAGTCAAGTGACCCTCCAGTCAAGTGGGAGGGGAGAGAACAATAGGTGTGAAAATGATTGACAGGTGGGAGGGTGGAGAACAATAGAATGATACAATGTATCCAATTAGAACAATAGCCTAATTAGCATAACAATAGATTGATACAATGTATCTTTTGGCAGCGCTCTCTCCTTTTATACCTACTAATACGCACAATCGTTTCTTCTAAATCAATTTAATCCCATGTAAGTGCTACTGCACTTCATTTATGGGTTGAACCTTATTCCCTCGTATGTCAGGCGAATTAGTATATTTAATTATGGCTTGTGTGAGCAAGAAATGAGTGACTGAACACAAGTTGATACGATTTTCAAACACAGAAACAAATTTAATTATTCTAATAAAAAGCAAATAGAAATTGATCTAAGAATATTCTTTTATAAACATAGCCAGGTGTAATCCCATGGAAATGTTTGGGTATAGTCACGAGTCTAGAATATTCCCAAGTTGGCTCAAAGGATCAGGAAAATATATATATTATTATTATTATTATTTTTTTTTTTTTTTTTTTTTTTTTGTTAAAGACGTAGTAGTAGCAATCAATTTTTAGGGACAACAGTTGAATGTATGGATCACGGACCAATGCCGCGTGACATAAATGGAATAAAGCGGAGGTTCAAGCATATGTGATAGTCTACTTGGAACCCAAATTACGATTTCCGTAACACTGTAAAACCCTACTGTTAAACCGAGCGTACTGGGAGTGCGGTAACGCTCTGACCTTGCATTCAATTTGAATCCGCGTTGGGTCATCCAGATTTGTGTTTCTCCAGATCACACCGGTCGAATGCCGGGATGATTCCTTCTAATAAGGCGATGGTGGAATTCCTTCCCGTTACTTGCCTCCAGTCCTTTCCCGCCTCTAACCACCTCGACGTGAACGAGGTATAATGCCAGACTCAGAAAATAAAATAAATATAATTTTTGGCCATACGATGCGAGAGCCAAGTCATTGAAGTGTTTCAGTGATACTAAGCAGAGCTTAGTATTATTCCCTCTTTCGGCGATACCATACCCAAATAAAGGTTACAAGGCCGAAATGATTCATTGTGCACGAACGTCATACATTAAAAACCGAAGTGGGATAACGACTAAAGCCTAAGTTCAAATCTGAACCCTTGGCAGTTATTCCAGTGCAAAAAACTAAGATGATCATAAACAGGATCTAGTTCATTCCAGACCAATACTTGAATTTTTCCTTTAATGTCTCTATAATATCCTGTAAAATGTAGCAGGAATGATACCAATACTAGTAGATTAAATATAACAATAGGATCTGATGCAATAGGAGAAGTAAGTGAGTTCAGTTAGTTGGGAAGCAAAATTACAACCGATGGCCGAAGCAGGAATGATGTCAAAAGCAGAATAGCACTAGCAAAAAGAGCCTTCATGAAAAGAGAAACCATTTAGTTACAAATATTGATCTAGGAATTAGAAAGAACTTTTTAAATCTCTTTGTGTGGAGCACAGCACTTTACGGTAGCGAAACATGGACTTTAGGAATATCGGAAAGAAAGAAAATTGAAGCATTTGAAATGTGGTGCTACAGAAGAATGCTGAAAATTAGGTGGACAGAGAAAGTAAGAAATGAAAGAGTTTTGAAAATGATGGGTGAGAAAAGAGGTTTATGTTCTTACAGAAAGAAGAGAGAAGCTGGTAGGTCATATTTTGAGACATGCAGGATTGGTTAATTTGTTAGTGGAGGGAACAGTGGATGGTAAGAACTGTAGAGGAAGACAGAGATTATAATATATGAAGCAGATAATTGAATACGTGGGTTGTAAGGGGTATGTAGAAATGAAGAGGTTAGCACAGGATAGGAAGAGATGGAGGATTGCATTAAACTAATCAAAAGACTGACGACAGCAAAAAAAAAAAAAAACCTGTATTCCATCTCACGAAATTTAGCAGCAAAATTTAGAAAAATCGTAAGAACGATGGAATCTATATCATAATTATTCAACGGTATATTCTCTAAGCATACTTTGCCTCTCGTCCCATACGAAAGCAATTATATCATTAATGATTATACACGTATCTATAGATACAAACACGTTTTTAAGAAAAATACGTACTTTTTCCTTAAGAGCATTTTAAAATACAATACATAAAACAAATAAAATTCTACGGTAACAATAAGAAAAGAAAGTTGTTAAGGTATACAAAAGAAGGAACTACGTGATATTATTGCTAAACTAATAAATTTAGTTTCTGAGTTTCACACTCTTTGAAAATGTATTTTTAAAAATATATCCTTTCAAAATGGGACCATTATCTTTCAATAGATAGAGCTTTTACTGCTAAGAGCACTCCTTATTGTTGTGCTCTGCAGTATGGGAAGGAGCTCCGCAGTCACAGACGGGAGAATCCCAAAGTCTCCACTTATAGAGCATTGCATTCATTGTATTTGGCGTGGTCTGTTCTTAGGCGGCTTAGTTTAACACACTGGTCTCTCTTCAGATGGAATCCAGAAAGTCCAGTTTTAGGATCTTCAATATTTTGGTGTTTTACATGAGCAGAGTTCAGCTTTTTCGCTATTTTTCCTTTACATTGAAGTCAGATACCTCATGCAATAATGGATTACTCGTTTTAAGGCGAGTGGTGTCCCTCCTCATTCGACTAACCTCGAGTGATAATCTGTATGATGCTGTCAAGGAAGCCATAGTTCGGGTGTAGACATCACATACTGTAAGTTGCATAGAGCTGGAGATTGATAGTAACAGATGCAGAAGTTAATATAGCATCGCAGTTAATTGTTGACGGAAAGGTAATGTTGTTATTATTATTATTATTTGCGAATAAGCCCATAGGACTACATAAAGTATACAGAAGAGTTTTTTCGCGTTCTTTCTGCCCATATTTTCTTTATACGCTCTGGGCTTCTTTTCTGTCATCTGACTATGTTGTTCAAGGTCTTTTTTCCAGTCTTTCCTCCCGGTCACCTTGCCACTTGGGAATTTTTGATTTAAATGTATCTCTGTTTCCGATATTTTTTGGAACGATTCCTGCTAATTTGAGCTCATTGTGGTTTCGCCAATCCATTTTATTGTATCCGATATTGCTTTATTTCCATATTCATAGAATTCAACTATTTGTCTTGTCAGCCTGTTACCGATCGTGGTGGGTGAGTAGTTAACACCCTGGCCTCGCATTTGGGAGGACGCGGGTTCGAATCCCCGTCCGGGCATCCAGATTGGGGTTTTCCATGGTTTCCACATATCAATCCAGGCGAATACCGGGATGCTTCCTTCAAATAGGCCATGGCCGAATTCCTTCCCGTTCCTTGTCCCCAATCCGATCCCGCCTCTAATGACCTCGACGTCGACGAGGCGTGAAGCCATAGGTAAAAAAAAATTGTCAGCCTGTTAGGGTTCTTTCTTTTGATATGTCCATAAAATTTTAGTCTGCGTTTTCTATTATCAGTGTGAATGTCTGCATATTGTAAGATTTCATGATTTCTTTTGAGTCTGTATTGGTTACCTATGAGTTTTGACCCAAAATTTTCCTTATAATTTTGCGTTCTTTTTTTTTCAGTGTTTTTCATATCTATTTTCCTGTTCGAAATAAGTGTTTCTGATCCATAGAAACATTCTGGGTTAATAACTGTATTGTAATGTCTCAGTCTTATGTGCTTGGAGGTGCTTTTTTTGTTGCAGTTGTTTTGTGTTAGTCGATAAGCTGTTTCCATCTTTTGGCATCTAATTTCATTATCTTTTGTTTCGGTTGCATTCTCTTGGGTTGTTTCGACAAGGTACTTAAAGTATGGGACTCGTTTGATTTTTTCATATTTCTTCTCCATGTATTTTTTTAATTTTTTTTATTGCAGGTCGTAAATTATATTTGTTAAAAGAAACCTGTAGACCCACTTTCTCCGCTATTTCTTTCAAGAGTTCGATCTTTTATGGGCTATTGCGATGCCACGGGTTAAGATTGCTAAGTCGTCTGCAAATGTTAGGCAATCTATCTTTAATTTTTCTTTGCCTAATATGATTGGCTGGTCAATTCCAAGGATTGATGTTTGTTTCCAAGGTAATTATTAATGTTGTCAATCACCCTCCCAGACTACATCGGCAAACGAAAGCGCTGCAGGGGTGTCGCGGGCTCGTGCCTGTTCTTGCTGGGGATGCTGTGGAGTCGGCTGTAGCCATTTGTCGCGGACGCACCTAAATCTCCCGGTCGGTGAAAACTGCCGGCCGGCTGACCCCCACAGCTGCACTCCGCGAGAATATTTTACCTCACGCGGGTCGGACTCTACGCGAGAGCTCTGCCACAATTCCTGGAAAATAGTGCCCGCCGGAGCGGCTAACTCATCGCACCGTGAACAAATATTATCCAGGCGGCAGATATCTCATCCGGACGGCGGTGAAGTGCCGATGTGTGCAATACGTTACTCCAATCCGCCACTGCTAAATGGTGCGCGCAAACGTATTTGCCAGCCTGCGATACTGCGGCGCAGGATTCCTGAATGCCCTTATTTCTTACTTACGGACTGACAATTTCTGCTGATTTCTTCAAAGCGTGGTCGTTGAAGACGGCGGGTGTCTGGTGGAATGAACTCTTAGTTATATGAAAACGGAAAGCTATTGCAACCCATTTCTCGCATTTATTTATAGCTGAAACGCTGCTGGAATTAGTCTTTTGTCGAGATACTTACTGAAATCAGGTACACACTATTACACCAGTAATTTGTTACAAATTTATTTCGGTCTCTTTCCGTTATCTGGTAAAATATTTCGGAAACAATATGACTAAGTCAGAATTTAGAAGAAGGGGCCAGGAATTCTTATGAGTTGTGTTTTATCATATTTATATATCCTTTGCTCGGATTTCACGTTAAACTGTAGGTCCTACCTCTAATACGATGGCTCAGCATGCCTCTTTCGGGAGAATTCATCCAACCTTCGGGTTGTGGATTAAGTTATTTTTTAACTATAACTCGTATGCAGTTCACCAATTATTATTTTTTTTAACATCTGACAACCCTTTTTGTAGCTTATATACAAGCTAACTTAAATCCACAAGCCGAAGGTTGGGTGGATCCGCCCGAAGGAGCCATACTGGGCCATTGTGTCAAAGGTAGGCCGGCCAGTTCCTATCCCCTGGAACCTACAGTTTAACGCGGAATCCGAATCACGGATCGTTCTGGCACAGCTGATATGAACAAATACAATTCTTCAATATTCCTGTTCCCACCGTGATTTATTCCGGGGCCGGCTTGGCGAATTTTTTGAAAGCAAGTGTATTGTATATGTGTGTGTGTGTATGTATAATAAATAATATGACCGAATTTATTTGAGAGATACTCGGCTTAGTTCAAAAGATACCTTGACGAAATAAGCAAACTTAGGCTTAATTTTACTTACCATTAGTTCATATTCGTAGGTGTAACGTCGGCAACGTTTCTAATAATAAACATGCTAGACGAAGGTAGTTTCACTTCCGTTAGCGCTAATGAGAACACACTACGTGTACTGAAAAGTTGGAAGTATTCCTGTGTTATATGATAAGATCTACACGAAATGTTTGGAGACAATTTACGGTAGTGGAAAAGGTCGTTATCAGTTGTTCTTAGCATTGTAACATAAGTTGTGATTCTATCACCGTAAACATAATCAGTCAAAAATTGTGATATACACTTTAAAACATATAGCCTTGAATTACGTGTAGTGTACCGCTTCAAACAACCCAACCTTGATTTTTAAACGTTTGTAATACGTTAAATATTCTCTTTGACTTTTTCGTATACCCAACTGCAAATAGATTCTTGTCCCGCATAACGGAATAATACATTTGAAACTATAAAAAAAAAACAACCGAACTGATCAAACTAATTTGGAAATTCTTTAATCGAAAGAACGTATTTGGGAGGACACGGATTCGAATACCCGTCCGGCATTCATATTTGGGTATCCATGGTTTCCCCAAATCACTGGGACTTCAAATGTCAAAAAAATTGGTGAACTGCATAAGAGTTATAGTTAAAAAATAAAAATAACTTAATCCACTACCCGAAGGTTGGCTGAATTCTCCCGAAAGAGGCATGCTAACCCATTGTATTAGGGGTAGGATGGCCAATTCCTTTCCTCTGGGACCTAACATGAAATCCAGGCAAAGGATATATAAATATGATAAAACATAACTCATAAGAATTCCTGGCCCCGTCTTCTAAATTCTTAGTCATATTGTTTCCGAAATATTTTACCAGATAACGGAAAGAGACCGAAAGAATAACAAATTACTGGTGTAATAGTGTGTACCTGATTTCAGAAAGTTTCTCGACAAAAGACTAATTCCAGCTGCGTTTCAGCTATAAATCAATGGGAGAATTGGGTTGCAATGACTTTCCGTTTTCTTATAACTAAGAGTTCATTCCACCAGACACATACCTTCCGTTCCTTCTCCCCAGTCCTTTTTCTCCTCTAATGACATCTTTGTTGATGAGACGTAAAGATATAGGAAATAAAAAATACCTGGGATGGATTGGGGCTGCGACAGAAATGAGAACTTAAAACTATGAATATCATACGCGCAACACTTCATACTTATAGCTACAGATTTAGTGAATAATAATAATTCCGTGCGTTTGTAATAACTAGTGACAGGGTTTCAATTGGCTGCGCATTCCACCCCTGTCTTAGCCGCCTTAACGTAACCCGGTAGCCTACCAGGTACAAGAGACCTAAAGTTTAACATGGAATCCGAAACTCGGAAACGTAATGGCGTACTTCACATTTCACAGCAAGTTTTTCCAGAGGTGAAAGTGGGATTAATAGTCTACGAAAATTTCCGCCGAGACACGGATTCGAACTGGGGACCATTCCTTCGCCAGCCAGACACATTACCCACTGAGCTACAGATATACTGTTAAGTTAGCGGTGACAAGAAACTCATAAGATTTTACGCATCCAAAACTTTCAAACGCGTATAAAGAAGTTGCGCATCTTTCAAACACCAATAATCATACTACTACATAATTGCAATTTTAAACATTGTGGGTTAAAGAGAGTACTTTACACGAAAATTAATTTCTCCTCTGCTCATTCCAACCACAAACCACACGAAGGGAGGAAGAACACATATACGCGTCATTGCGGCATCTATTTTACTGATTTTATATCTCTGTCATTGCAAGCCAAATATGTTCGTAGGTGAAGTGTTTGTTCATAGTCCTAAATTAAGATGGATTTGCGTATAACTTCCAATAAATTCAAAACGAACAACTGCACTTGTCTGTCAGACAATCAAAGTCCAACATCAGTGACACTAAATCGGTGACACTGTCGCTACATTACTTATTCGGTCATTTAATATTTTGTGACACAAAAAGAAATTAAATAACGAATATAGTCAAAATGACTTCAGAAGATTAAGACGTACGTAAAATATTCGTACTATCGTGCACGGGAGAAACAAAACTTTGGACTTACGTGCTGCGCTGGTTAAAATTTGTATGTATGAGAACACATATTTGTCTATGTTGCGTCATTCACCACTCCATCTTGCGAATGACGTTTCTTAATCCTTCGCCAGTTAGCTAAAAGCTTTAAAAATGTATTAATTTTAACCTAACGCAGCAACGTATCTGTGATATTAGGCAAAAAGTTTAAGATTGTGGGAATTGGCATAAACATCCCTATACGAGTGATTCTTAAACAATAAATGCTTACTAGACAATCCGTGCGAAAATTTCGCGAATAAAATGCGATTAATAGTGAGGTTGAATATTATGTCATCAAAGTTTAGTAATTACTCTAAATATTCCTACTTCATTTATCGATTTTGGTTAGATATTCAGGGAGATAAATGACTCGAGATACAAAAAACGCATTTTAGAAAAATGGACAATTTTTCCCTTTAAAGACTGAATTACGAAAAATTCATTTCTTAAAATATAATGTTACCACAGCGGAGATCTTATTCTTTAATGTGATACCTCATTTATCTATATCGATTAGATATTAGAGAGATAAATCGCTCGTGATACAAAAGTGCATTATAGAAAAATTTATACTTTTACCTTTAAGGGTTGAATTCCAAAAACATTCTTTCTTAAAATATGATGTCCCAAAACTGAGACATTACTCCTCATTATCCTACTTCATTTATCGATTTTGGTTAGATATTCAGGGAGATAAATGACTCGAGATACAAAAAAACGCATTTTAGAAAAATTAACATTTTTTCCCTTTAAGGGTCGAATTACGAAAAATTTCTTTCTTAAAATATAATGTTACCATGGCGGAGACCTTATTCTTTGATATGATACCTCATTTATATATATCGGTTTGATATCAAGGGAGATAAATCGCTCGTGACACAAAAGTGCGTTATAGAAAAATTTATACTTTTCCTTTTAAGGGTTGAATTTCAAAAACATTCTTTCTTAAAATAAGATGTCACAAAGCTGAGAGATTACTCCTCATAATCATACTTCATTTATCGATTTTCGTTAGATATTCATGGAGATAAATGGCTCGAGATACAAAAAAAACGCATTTTAGAAAAATGGACAATTTTTCCCTTTAAAGACTGAATTACGAAAAATTCATTTCTTAAAATATAATGTTACCACGGCGGAGATCTTATTCTTTAATGTGATACCTCATTTATCTATATCGATTAGATATTAGAGAGATAAATCGCTCGTGATACAAAAGTGCATTATAGAAAAATTTATACTTTTACCTTTAAGGGTTGAATTCCAAAAACATTCTTTCTTAAAATATGATGTCCCAAAACTGAGACATTACTCCTCATTATCCTACTTCATTTATCGATTTTGGTTAGATATTCAGGGAGATAAATGACTCGAGATACAAAAAAACGCATTTTAGAAAAATTAACATTTTTTCCCTTTAAGGGTCGAATTACGAAAAATTTCTTTCTTAAAATATAATGTTACCATGGCGGAGACCTTATTCTTTGATATGATACCTCATTTATATATATCGGTTTGATATCAAGGGAGATAAATCGCTCGTGACACAAAAGTGCGTTATAGAAAAATTTATACTTTTCCTTTTAAGGGTTGAATTTCAAAAACATTCTTTCTTAAAATAAGATGTCACAAAGCTGAGAGATTACTCCTCATAATCATACTTCATTTATCGATTTTCGTTAGATATCCATGGAGATAAATGGCTCGAGATACAAAAAAACGCATTTTAGAAAAATGGACAATTTTTTCCCTTTAAAGACTGAATTACGAAAAATTCATTTCTTAAAATATAATGTTACCACGGCGGAGATCTTATTCTTTAATGTGATACCTCATTTATCTATATCTATTAGATATTAGAGAGATAAATCGCTCGTGATACAAAAGTGCATTATAGAAAAATTTATACTTTTACCTTTAAGGGTTGAATTCCAAAAACATTCTTTCTTAAAATATGATGTCCCAAAACTGAGACATTACTCCTCATTATCCTACTTCATTTATTGATTTTGGTTAGATATTCAGGGAGATAAATGACTCGAGATACAAAAAAAACGCATTTTAGAAAAATTAACATTTTTTCCCTTTAAGGGTCGAATTACGAAAAATTTCTTTCTTAAAATATAATGTTACCATGGCGGAGACCTTATTCTTTAATATGAAAACTCATTTATCTATATCGGTTATATGTTAAGTCAGATAAATCGCTCGTGACACAAAAACGAATTGCAAAAATAATGATACTTTGTCCTTTAAGGATCGAATTCCGAAACATTTCCGTCTTAATATTTGACGTCAATAAAGTGGAGATCTTAATCTTTAAAATAATACTTCATTAAACGATTTCAGATAGGTATCCAGGGAAATAAATAACTCGTAACACAGAAAACAGCATTTTAGAAATATTGAAATATTCGCCCTTTAAGGGTCGAATTACGAAAACTTCATTTCTTAAAATATGAAGTGATCAAAGTGAAGACCATAAGCTTTAAAATGACACCTCATTCATTGATTTCGGTTAAGTATGAAGGAAGATACAGGCTTGTGACAAAAATACCTTATAGAAATAATATATATGATGATAGACAACAAATCTAAAGGAATTCTTTTACTGTAAATGTAATCTGTTTTGAATGCTGATACATGAATGAGTAGCAGGTAGATTCGTTCTAAATGTAATTGGATGGCATTGAATTTAAAGCGAAAATATTGCAGAGCGATTATACGTGTCTGCTCGTAAAATTATATATACGTTGTTATATGTTTAACCATGTCGTGAAAAGCGAGGAACTACGGGAAATCATCCCCACTTTAACTACACTATTATCCTGTCACGAAAGCGTTATCTTTATTGCTGCGTCGTATTTCAAGGCATGACCTGACTCAATTTGACCTCAGTTTCCGTGCTTTATAATCTCCTCTACGATGTTGTTACTTCAGCCACACGTGGAACAGCGGGGTTTGTTTTGCAACTCTAAGAAAACTATTTTCATCAAAACTGTTTAAAATGGAATAGTTGGAATTTACTCAGATCATTAATTTCTTATGATAGTTGCAGTTTCATTTTATGAATGAATTGTAAAAGATGATTCGTAAACACATATCTGTAATAAACTTACAAACAAGTCTAGAGTAAATATTTTAGTGTGCAAAATGTACCGTATACCGTCATAAACAATAATTTCATTTAACACTGGGATCCATACCTTATGGGTGTTGAAAAGAGTGGTTAAAATTTTTAAGAATTACTGGAAGAAATCTTCCATGACATGTAGGCCCTACTGATGGTCCATCCTGGCATGTTTCAAGGAACACATAGTATATGTGGCCTTCATATCCCATTACTAGTTACTTTCACAATAACAGTAAAAATTAAATTTATGTAGAAATTCGTTCTGGAATGCAGAGAACCAATGATAGTTTCCTTTTATTAGTGTATGTACATTTTTTTATTTTATTTTAAACTTTAGCTATTACCGATAGTTTTCAAATAAAATTTCTTTGTGATAGAAATTGTGTGTTGCAAGCTATGTTGCAAAATATGTTTTGATACACGTAGACCGCTTACATCTTGGTAGTGTTCGATGATTCCATTAAATTACAGTATTTTTAACATTAATGGTCTGATTTAAGATCTAGTGGTTCAGTCTAACGATTTTACTATCTTCAGCTGAATATACGCCTTCAGTATATCGTAATAAAATAAATTATGCTCCCTTTTATTTCTCAGCCTTTAACTATAAACACTACGTTACATTTAATCGTATTTTTTATTCCTATATTGCATAATCCTGTCCCGTTGGCAGAGATGGTAGCAGAATTATGGTGTTGTCTGACATCTGACACACATTTAGCTGGTTTGCGTCCTGATGGTGGAAAAAAGTTTCGTCTTCAGAACTTGGCTGACAGGATAGATGAGGTGGTAATGCTCATTCCTTATCAGATTGTGCACCAAAGTCCTGGTCTGTGTCTGTAACCTTTTCGTAATGAGTATGGAGTGTTGGCTTAAGACACTGTTAGTGGTGATTTATCCGTTGGTGGACGTTAAGTTTGGTGGCCACTAAGGTATCATTCGGAGTAATAGACCTCCATATTTCATTCATTCATAACGCCACCAAAGCACCCCACTGAACAAAATTGAAGCTAACTCCATTTTAAAATTTCTGCCACTGAGGCAGATTATGGGAAACTACTCCAGATAAATGTCACAAGACACTGCTTTAGAAGAGAAACTGATTCAACAGCGCCGAAGCCTATGTCACCGTGTATGACATGTATCATCACATTTCATACATTAAAGAAATCTAACGAATATTTATTTCAATCGATCAGAATCAGAATTTTAAATACTTCGATGTAAGGCAACTAATTAAATAACTTACAGGACAGTAACTAACTTCATAGTGCCATTTTTATCTGCACATCTGAATTATGTTAAAAACAGCTGCTTCTAAAATAACTTTTGGTAAACAGGTTAAATAAAAATTACTCTTTAATTCACAGTGTTGAAACTGCTATTGCAGTTTTTCTGTTCCACAACACTATACGTCATGCATATTTTAAGGTTACGGCAGTTTATTTAGGGAGTGTTTTGGGGCCATACTAGGCTGTTATAGAGTGTTCCGCAATAATTTGAGAAGCTCGAAAGGAAAAAATTACACCACCGATGCTTAGTGGAAGAACGGCTCATTAGGGAGGCGTCGGCTAGTTTGTATCAAATCCCGAAAGAATGAGATGTCTGTAAATGGGGGTGGGCCGCTAGGAGGACCGTTTTCCATCGCCGAATGTGAGGGTACGTGTATGTTTCGTCCCCTGGAGAGGAGTAGTGAAACGTGCAGATACCAGTAGGAGTGAAACATTGTTAGGTTGTTGTTTGGTATCTGAAATCAGGTCAACGTTTAATGGGGAGTAAGTGAAATTGGCCAAGTGATACATATCGGTCGGTGGTTTGCATGAAGAAAAAGTACTGTTTGAAATAAAGTATCAGATTATTATAAATATATTTGTTTTTCTGTCGGTACTTAAGAAATAGAAACATTTCCTTTTTCTCTGGTGATAATTTGAATTGCGGGAGGCTGAAGTTCTTCCTGAAATTTAGGTTGCATCGCAGCCGCCGATCGTATTTAATATTAGCTGCTCCCTCGAATGCACCACTACATGCAAGCATTTAAAGGTATCTTGCTGATTTGAGAGAGTGGAGTATTGAAATTGCTAAAATATGCTAAAATAGTAATAGTCTTGATATATATATATGTGTGTGTGTGTGTGTGTGTGTTTGGGTCAACTAGGACCACGATAATGCTTGAATTTGCTGTGGATGTGTAAATATCAGTGTTATAACTAGGCTCGTTAGCCCGAGAAGGGACATACAGTTTAAGGTGAAATCAGACTCACAGAAGCATTCTAGCGTATTTCACATTACGCAGTAAGCTGTGCCAGAGGTGAAGGTCAGGTTAAGGACTTATGAAAATCTCAGCCGAGACAGGGATTCGAACCGGGTACCTATTCATCTCCAGTCAGAGACCGTAAACACTGAGCGATTCACCAGGTCGTTCTAATACATCGTATAACAGATCTAAAAATGATTAGGCAAACGTTGATTATATTTGGAGGAATTTTAATGTGTCTATTGCTGTGAAAGTAGACTACAGAACCTATTACATAAAGAAAGAGTTATGAACCGTTATTCCGGTTTCTTAGTGTTTGTATTCTCACAGCAGTGCTTTATGTAATTAGTTGCTTCATTAAGAAAGAATCCCCTGCTGCTAATAAATGCAACGAACGACCCGCGACTAAGAAAGCCTGTTTGTTCAAGTTCTCGGTCCACACAAAGTTGTTCAATTCACGATTTGTCGTGCCTTTCAGAGGACGGGGGCAATGCCTGAGGGAGCTATAGCCCAACCGTCGCGAAGAGCCTTGGAAGGCGTTCTCGTGGGACGATAGACAGCCAGCAGTACAGTTCAAGGGCTGCAGTTACCGCTACCCAACAAGCAAACAGGCCAACTAACTTTACCATTAAGGTAACGGTCTGTGCGGGAGTTGTGGGACTTAGGAAACATGAACCGTGTGTTAACCGAAGGAGGAAGGGAAAATTAGGTCTGAGCTATGTAGTGAGCATTATACGAGCATCCACAAGTTGACTGAACTTCGATCTATCACAACATTCTATCGTGTATGAACATAAGTGTTTCGGTGACTGCATCCAAAGATTTCAATAGAGAAATGTACTTAGCCATCAGACGAATTTTTCAGTGTGTTACAAGATTAAATAATTCCACACACGAAATAAGCCGTATGCAGCACATAGAAATAATTATAAATATCGAGTTAACCACTTGCTGCAGACGATGGACCCACCTAAATACGTATAAATGTTTTATTTTATAAACTTCTTGCTATTGAATCGTGACATTTTTTTTATTTTGCATTTCAGGAAGTTGTAGTTCTGAATTTACTTTTCAATCAACAGATATTAATTTTTAGAAGATTTTGTACGAAACACAACAGTTACGTGGCTTTAATTCAAGAGAATCTTTTTTGTAGTTCAACAGCAATCAGCGAAAACTGAAAGTACAGAAACTTGATCCCTCAATTCTATGGCTAGTTTCATTTGACTGTAATGACTGACACAGAAAAAAATCAATGCGTTATCAGCTATACACGAATAAACTCTGTATACGAATGGAGTAGAGGTTTCGCAGTCACGTTTTACGACAGCGAAAAAAATTATTCGAATCCTTTAATTCTTCAGATTGTTTTTCAATTACAGATCAACCGTCAAGTATTTCTAAAATGCACGACTACTTGTGAGTTGGAATAATATCGTGTAAACTCCGACAGCGCCTACTTAAAGTTTTCCATGCGCTCTACATAGTCTGTATGTGTGCTACGTAACGAATATTGCAGAACTGTTAAATGCGAGAAAAAAAATCCTTTAAAACTTTCTTGGGTGTTTCTTACAGAGCTGATATGATGGATGCATATAAATATAAAACTTGTTGATTTAGTTTTAATATTAGGATGATAGTTCACTATAGAATGAGTATAGGTACTTTCGTGATTTAATAGTTACAGTACAAATGCCTAGCGCCATATCTGTGCTATCGTATATCAAGATAGTTCCACCTTTATTACCTGAGAAGCGCATAAACAGTAAGTCATAAAATCTATACAAGGCTGAAAGAACAATTTGCTTAAGTACATCATTCATTATAACTTAAATTTAAGAGGCAGCTGGAATTGTTTGAGCAAAATACTAAATTACATAAGACGGTAGTACAATCACTCCAAACTCAGGTATTCGTCATAAGATAACATTGATGAGGTGAGCATCTTATGAATAAACTTAGGTTTTGAGACCAAAGTGGTGATGGTTCGAGGCGTATTTCAGTTAAAGAAACCAAGTAATGTAAGAAGAAGTAACATTAAAGGCTATAAAAAATTACGGCCACGATCTCGATTTCCTAATATATATGTTAGATACCATTAACTGGAGCTATTTTATTTAATATCGCACTACTAGAAGTAAGATGTAATGTACGTAAACCTAACAGATTAAAATCTAGATTGAAAGAGCTTTTGATTCGCAAATCATTTTACACTGTGAAAAAAAAAAAAAAAAAAAAATCTGGAAATCAATGAGAAAAATACTAAACGTTTGTTGTAAGTTACCGGAAGATGACAACGTTATTCACAGCCACTAAAATGGTGTATGGTTATCTTTGTATTGAATCTGTCTACAAATGCAGCGGTTACCTAGAAAATGCATTAATATTTATTACAGTTAATAATGGAAATTGATTATACTAATGAGATATTACGCATCGTAACCTTTGTTTATTGGGAGCAAATCAACAATTAAAGATACCGAAAAGAAAGAAAGGAAAATTCTAAAGCAAATATTGCGCCAAGTTTATACAAGTGGAATTTGGATGAACATTATTCTGAGAAAATGAAAGACACCTTCAGAAAAAAGACGAATGATTTTTATTTTTAGCTTGCGATTTTACGCCTCGGTGACGGCAACTTAATTAGAGGCGGCAAAAGACTGGAGGACAACATATTGAATGGAATTTGATCCTAGCCTTTTGAAGGAACCATTCCGCAATTTACCTGGCGTGGTTTTGGGAAACAATTCAAACTCAAATCTCTATGGCTGGTTGGAGATTCGAGCCCCCGTCCTTCCGAATGCAAGTACAGAACGTTACCTCCCACCCGCCACGTTCGGTACCTCCTTAGAAGTTAAGAACAACTTGCTACTTGAAATCGAAAGGAACCTCAAGGAAATTGGAATCACAGGCGATATTATACAGGACAGATGCAGAATCAATATCCTGGTAAACAACAATCAATTTTCCAAGAAGCCACATATTTTTAGAAGGAGCTCAGCGATAGGATGAAGAAGTTTCGGGAAAAAGGAGAACATACATAGCCCGTAAATATGTTCAATCGTGCTCCTCCGTCCGGAATAAAAATAGATAAAGTAACTGACTAACGCCGGTAATCTGTCCGTCGCGTAATCTTTAAATATAAAGATGAATGTATGTTTGTTTGTTTGTTGGTTTGTTTGTTCTTCATACAAATCCACAATTTTCATCCGATCTCGATGAAACTTTGCACACTTATCCTTTGAAACAAGGAGAAAAATACTGTCTACATTTGGTTGAAAAAATATCTTTATAAATAACACATGTTGTGTAATAACTTCGAAATACGGCGATAGACAGACAGGTTGGATATGGACGTCTCCAGACCGTGTTTCCCTTTAGTGAACTGGCAGCTCAGTGGCTAAAGAGCTTGATTACGAAAGTCGTGGTCTCCGTGGAGGCTTAGATTTTTAAAAATTGTTTTTCATCGTAAGACTCAGGCCTGGGCCGTAGGTTATTTGGATTGAATGTTAAACTGTAGATATTATAAAGTTAGGGATGCAATGCGAGGCAAATCGTAGGTAGTCTTGCGATTTTGTAGGTGTACACTTTTTTACGTTATAATGATCCCTCAGGTGTTGTTCGCAGTCATTGTGTGAGTGTGAAACCACAGCAATACTAATATAAATACGGAAGTAAGTCTCTGTCTTTTTGTAACGTTTTGACTACTATATGGCTATATCGTTGTGATGGAATTTTATAAGGAAAGCTGTATGAAGGGCACAGTATTATTAACAGTTGTAGTCACAAAATTTTGAAATCTTATCGAATAGTGACAGAAATATTTAATATTATATTTAATTCTGGCAAAAAAATTCTTAATCCACGCGTACGAAGTCGCGGGTACGAGGCTAGTATTTTATATTCTCTAGTGTGATTATACGCGCGGCAGCTGCAGTGGCATGCTTGTGGCCTGCTATAGGTGGGCTGCTACCCTCCCGTTTCTGTACTTGTGTCCACATTAGTACTCTGACACCGGTTGGTTTACTTTTTTACTTGAAGTAAGTTAGTAACCGGTTACCAGAAATTGGTAATATTATTTGCTTGTTAGTAATTTGATGGCTATTACACATCCCTGAGACTGTTCCCACATGGGATCAAAGTGAAAATATCTAGTATTGCGCTACCACAGAGAAAATACGACACTTGACATAAGGTCAGTATTTCTTTGTTAGGATTTTACCGCCTTGTTGACTTATTAGTCATTATAAGTGAAAGGAGGAGGATTGATTAATTCTGCCATTGTATTTTGAATGAATCATTCGGCATCCGCCTGGGGTGATTTCGGAATGCCATGTAAAAACTCACGCTGGCATGAACGTCATCCACGTCATTCAGAATCCCAGCCTCGGATGATAATCGCTCACCTACCACGCCATTGGCATAGCTTAGTGACGGCGTGTAAGGCCGTAAACAGATTCACCATTCCATGGGGAAAAAATCTGACTACAAAATCAACACGTTCCGTTACTTATAAATCAGTAAACCATGTTCATTTGGCACTGTCTAGTGTTAACTCCGTTTTTGCGCGGTATGAACTTAAAACATTTACGGGAAGAGAGTGAAGGCCGCATGAGCCGTGACGCCGCAGATGGTCTGCTCTCGGATGAGCTCATCTGTCAGCAGTGTGTGGTGTGGTGGCCGCTGCTGCACCGTGGTGGCCATCGTACGGCTACCGTGCTTCCCTGTGTACACTGGCTAATGCCGGTAATCTGTCCGTCGCGTAATGTGATTACACACGCGGCAGCTGCAGTGGCATGCGTGTGGCCTATTCTAGGCGCCTGCTACCCTCCCGTTTCTGTACTTGTGTCCACACTAGTACTTTGACATCGGTTGGTTTACTTTTTTTGAACTTGCTGTTGAACCAAAGAGGTCAAAAGTTAAGCAAGTGGCATATCCGGCAACTCTTCCGATGTACAGATACCTTTCGTTTTAAATACACGGCTAGTGGTCTAACCAAACTATCAACCATAATGGTTTACCTTAGAAAGTAACGTATTTGAAAAGATAGGAATATATTCTACATAAACTATTCCCAAAATATTCGTAAAAAATAGATTTGAAAATGAGGGTTGAGAAAGACGCCTTCGAAACGTCCCAAAAGTGTGACAATTTTACGCGGCTGAAGCCCGAGAAGAGTTTATTTATATACATCGCCGTGAAAAACGTCGATCTTACAGCTTTTATTTAGCCTGTATTACATATGTTACTGAATAGCTTTTTTTGTGATTACAGTTTTAACACTGCTGGCTCTTTCACTTGAATGGCTCTACGGTTGTCAAAATTGTCTTCAAAATTAAAATACTTTCCCTTTATATTACATCGACAGATTAACCCAGTCAACATCTATTACTTGACTCCGGTAACTATATTACCCTCACTTCTTCCATGACTGAGTTAACGTCACATAGGAAACTATAACCTCTAATTCCTAGTACTCATAGCTACACGCACTTCAAAGACAGTACAATTAAGAGAAATATTTTATAATTATTTTATAGATGCTAGCAGAATTTTACATATATAACGCTTCGGGAAATCAATAAAATATTGATTAGCTTCTTATCTAAGCATAAATAAATTCATTATATGCTATTACATTTATTATGAATTAAGACGTATAAAAGTAATTTTAAAAAAGGGTGACATTCAAACAAATGTTATGTTGAAATAACAGTAATTCCCATTCTAATTTCTGCATGTATGGGTTTATTGGTTGATTAAGGAGTTTTCTAACTTATCAAACATTTGTATATTTACAGTAAAACATAGGGATACAAAAAACATCAAAATTCAAAATACCTTCAGGAAGGCGAAACTTTCTGTGCAGGAAGATCATGAAATTAGTTTTCGGCTATTTTCACTGGGTTATGTACAGACACACTCCTTCTAATAATCCAACTGTATTGTGAGATTGAAACGCAAAGTAATTTAGTAATTACGCTAATCAAAGTCACGGAAAAGAGAAGAGAAACCCGCACTATGAACAAATGCGCCAAATCTTACATCTACATCAACTATCGTCTGTAGTACGTCATCTTTGAAGAGACGCAATGACCTACACTTTGATAATTTTTACGTCAGGATGTTGAAATATTAGCATTATTATTTTTATACTTGAAGTTTAACGCATTTTACATTTATCATAAACATTATTATCTAACTTCGGAATTTGAATATCCAGAGTTTATCATCTGCTTTCTAATTAAGGTTATTAAATAGATCTACAATGAAGATGGGACTTTAGCATTAGTATATCTCTATAAAATACTACTTTAAATGTTTACATGTTTAAAAATACATATTTCGAGTCTCATACTGAATATCATCCTGTTCTTTGCATATTAAATTTAAGAAAACCGACAATATCCACATTACAATTATTCTGTAACGGAGCTGTGCGTGTTTGTTGATTTGCTTAGGCATCACGTAAAAACTAATGAATCGAATTTGATGAGCTTCAAGGTAATATTCTAGCTATTTCTTATAACTCTACATCAAATGCCACTTGAGCATAAAAATAAAACCTGATATCCAATTTCAAATTTTTTAAGCTAAGTTGTGTAGAGCAAAGTTGTAAGTAGGCATATATATATATATATATATATTGTCAGTCGCAAATTTTGTATCAAGGAAACTATGTATAAAAAAAAATAGTAATTCAAAGTTGAAAAAATGGCTCACGAATAATCGTGTCGTCAATATCAGGTGCAGAAAGTTAAATTGTGCTTAGCATAGCATAGCTTTATCCTTTCTTCCGACGTCCAATGGCGATATTAACATCAGTAAATCGGCAAATACTTTACTTAATTTTACCGTTCACCAATAGTTCATAACCCTGTTCAGTTTATCAAGACTAAATTTTGTGAAAAGAAAATGAGTCTTGACTATACGAATTTTAAATTAACTGAAATATAAATACATTGCTAACGATACGAGTATTTTTCTTATAGCTAGTGTAACTAATACTAGGGAGTAGCCAGAAATAACTGGAATTATTTTTTAAAAGCTATATATTTTACATTTTTTACAAAACAACCTTTCCCCTTCAGAAATACTCTCCATTACAACTAATACATTAGTCCCACCGGTGCTTCCACTGTTCGAAAAATTGTGTGTAGACATTTTTAGGAATGGCTGAAAGCTCCTTCCTCAATTTTCTTGAACTCTTCAATGTAGTCAAATCGGTGTCCTTTCAATACCCGTTTCATGCGTGGTAGTAGGAAAAGTCGCAAGGAGCCGGGTCAGGCGAGTAAGGTGCGTGGGACAGTGGAACTATGCCATTTTTAGCCAAAAACTGCCTAACTGAGACAGCTGTGTGTGCAGGTGCATTGTCGTGGTGGAAGAACCGGTATCGGGTCATTTTTGACAAACACTGTTGTGTAATAATCTTAAAACTTCCAAATAAAAGGTTTGATCGACGATCTGATGTGGGGGAACAAACTCTGAATAAACAAATAAGAAAATGAGCATTGTTTTGATGTTTGATTTGACTTGACATTTTTTGGACGGGGTGACAATGACGTCTTCCACTGGCTTGACTGTTGCTTTTTTTTCTGAATTGTAACCATAGCACCGTGACTCATCACCAGTAATTACCTTTGACGGGAAATCTGAATAAATTTCAAGCTGTTGTTTCAAAGCCCGACAGGTTTCTGCTCAACGTTCTTTTTGATTGTCAGTCAGAACCCGAGGAACAAACATGGCACCAACCCTTTTCCTTCCTAAATCTTAGGTGATAAATTCGCTGAACCGAGCTCCAAAATAACCCAATAATCTCTGGCAGTTGATCAATTCTCTGTCAACGGTCTGAGAGTACAAGCTCTTGAATTTTTCAACAGTTTCGTCGATTTGGGCAGTTGATGAACGTTCATAACGAGGTTTGTTATCAATCGACATGTCACTATTTTTAAACCGAGCGAACCACTCGTGCACTTGTGTTTTTTCCATAGCGTCATTTTTGTAAGCTGTTTTTAACATTAAAACAGTTTCAGCAGCATTTTTACTGAGTAGAAAACAAAATTATACAGCTGCACGTTGTTCACTTAAACCTGTCATCATCAAAAACGAAACAATAACAAAACAGCGCTAGAAAAAACAATCACTGCAGATTAAGAGAACAAGTGAGGCAGACATCACAGGCGGCACTGAATGGCAATGAGTTTTGCTATAAACGGCTAGTGGCAGAAACGCGTACTAAACAAGATCCGTCCACGGCAATTATAATTCCGGTTATTTGAGTACCCCCTCGTACACTAGTATAGTTGCTTCAGGAGGACAGAGTAGTAGGCAAATTCTAGTCGCTAATAAGTATGGTTGGTACTCCAGTGATAGAATTTAAAATATCTTCAGACTCCTTCCAGTATGACGCCATCTTAACGCTCTGTGAAATTTCAAGGTATATTTCAGTTCAGTTCAGTTTAATTCACTCTGTATTCTGTTGTTATCTGAGACGAATGTATTTCTTTAAATTTAAATATTAGAGATTTCCATTTTCTCCAAGGTTTATGCATGGTTTCACTAATTGTGCGATTAGCGACACACAATCAGAAAACAGGTTTTCTTTTTTTGTTTTGTAACTGTGCATACTTGCAGCTATCCTTCATATTAATCATAGTACTTTGCTACTCAATTGCCTTGTTGAGCTTTCTATTAGTTTCAAATTGTCGCTCCGTATTTATGAGGAAATTTCGGTATAAAATGAATTGGGTATCTTCTTTTACGAAAGTATATATACGTTTGGAAATCTAAGGACATATCGCAGAATTGATATTTTTCCTGAAACAGAACACAACTGTGATTACTGATAACTTCCAGTTTCTTTTCGAGAAGAGGCACGGATCTAAAAAGTCCAAAAGGTTTTACTATAACAATGTCCACAAAAATAAAACTATTTTCGAATCTCAGGAAGCTAATAACTGTGTTTCTGGAAATTCATTTTATAGTGGAAAAATATTAGTTTATTATTGGTTCATAAATTAAGTAAGACGCCTAAATACAATACAATTACAATGATCTAGTAAAAAAAAAAAAATTGAAATCAAATTTAGAAGTAAATGAAAAGCGGGAAAGTACTAAGTTCGTGACAGACAATTGTCTTGGATGTGTTTAAATATCGTTAGGAAAATGAAGATATTCCAGCATCAACTTCCCAAAAAAGGTTACAATCTAGGAAAGGTTTCAGATGACGACGGCTGCAATAGAAGTACCGCCAGAAGTTGCCCGGCTCAGTCTGTAGGGAACAAGTTTGACTCATGTTGATCAATGGTTATCCACGGTAGAAGAGCTACTCCAAGGTGGAAATCTTAAGTGGAAAATAAGGGAACCGACAAACATGTTGAAAAGTGGTGTAAGCAGGACAAAAAATAATTCAGTAAGATGGTGTTGTCTTGAAGATCCAAATACTACATGTGAATATGGGACAGAACAGACCATCCAACAGCGTCTATATAATTGTTCGCACTGCCCGACCACTTCCACTTTGGAAGACTTCCTTAATGGCAATGACAACGTCATGCTAGTATATTACTTTCGGTCACCTGCAATATGAATCGATTGGTGTGATTGCTATACTTTTTTTCTTTCTTTTCTGTTCTTGTTAATATTGTTTATGTTTTTAACTATTCTAACAGCAACGCTTTTGATACAAAATGAAAAAATTTATAACCCAATTTGTGAACAAAGTACAAAAGTTCTGACCACTGACGTAAACAAAATATTTCACTGTTTCTTGTTTAAATATAGAATCATCGCATCGAGAATTTATCTTCTCGTGTACACAGCAACGAGCGAGCTATCCTAATTATGCAGCTCATCATAATTACGGTGTATGTTGTATAATCCGAAAAGTCCATGTAAACATTATTATTGGCTAATCGGGGAGATGATCGTAATATATCAGGCTATTCAGTGTGCAATAACTCAGAATTATTATTCACAGGATGTTGTCCGTTTCTAATTTATGTCTGATGTTGTTAGTACTACTGATCGTGTAGTTGTAGGCTACAGCTAAAAGATATACCCAGCGAACTATACTGAAACATGTATTCAGAATTTTAATATGTTATCGCTGTATATAATTGTATTTTAAACAAAAATATATTAGAATCACGCGAAGGTATTTTAATGATGCCAATCTTGTCAGCATAGGTATTTTAGAATCGTATCCTTCAGTTGCAGTACTAATTTTGGTTACGTCTTCAAAATTATATGGTAGCAAGGTTGATGTAAACTAATTCTCTTCAGCGCGTGAAATGAAGTGAGATAAGATAAATACATTTTTAAGATTTACTGTTCTACGGTTTTTGATAAAAATGGAAGAAAAATGAATGAATTCGGACAGCGATAGAACTTTTCAGACCAGCTCAGAGATCCATGTGACAGCTGTAATGTTTCATGTGAAATTGACAAAATTCATTTTCCTTCCCTTCCCTATAATTCTCACGTTACAAGACAAACTTTAGCAGGATTCAAATACACCAGGGGCGCACTCACTCAACTCGTTGCGTCAGTAATATATAATAGGTAAATATTATTAATGAACGTTGTTTTTCTCAGCGTTGTTTACTATTATTTATACACAATATTATGTATAAATAATTGTATTATTCGCTTGGTTTTCCGAGAAACATTAATAAATAGGTAAATATTTTCAGCTGGAATCGTGAAACTTCTACTAACATGATAATGACTACCCAGTGAGAATAAATCCAATATGAATGGAGAACGACAATTGGAGACCGATGCATGGGTCATAGCGTTAGCGAAATTTAGGTTACCACGCTCCACAGAGCAAGTATGTACTGACAGTATCTAATGGACGGTAAAATCTTCCACACTGGTCAGATCAGTAGCCCTTCCATGTTTACTGTATGATGTAGCACCACGATGGATGAACTGAAGCGTCTGTGCTAAAACATGAACAACACATCGTCAACTGACTGCCTAATGACCATTCGCGCACTAAGAACCGGTCTTTGTGGTCCGTGCAGCTAGATTTCTGCTTAGATTCAGATATTGGAGCAGAATACCAATTAAAATGACTTTTCTTGGAGTACAGCATCGCGGTCAGAGTATAAAATTTACTTGCGATCACAATGTTGTATTCCACATGATCCGAGGAGACACACTTTTAGTTGGTATGAGGCTATAATCAGACTTTGGTCCTGGTGCACGTTATTGGTGGTTCCTTACTGGGATGGGACGTGTTTGCCGGTCATCAATTGTGTTCTCTGACCAAATTTAGCTGGTTCCTGTAATTAAATTTCTATTATCAGCTTTTAGGAGACAATTTTTGCCGTTGTGAATTTTGCTAACCTCGAGAACTGTTGAAAGTTCCAGGATTACAATACTTTGATCACCGATCATTTGTTTTGCACGATTGATTCGAGGAACATTTTGGACAATTCCAACACATGATTTGGCCATCTAAGTTGCCAGACAGGAATCTTGTGAATCATTTTTGTAATTAAATGCCAAATATGTTTCATCATACTTTGACTGAGACAGTTCGTGCAAGAGTCCAGCGTCAATCAAGACAGTAGTTTCATCGCCGTCATCATTATCAACAGTTTTCAATTATTAACTGCTTCTGATTTGGGCACAAGCATCTATATTTTCTACTTTCTTTCCACTATCTCTCCGTCACACCTTAGTCCATTGCTCTCGTCTCATCCATACATACTCCTCCACTCCTTTCACCCACCCAAGGCTTCCTCTGGGTTGTTTTCCATGCATCCTCATTTCGTGGACCTTTCCTGCGATTCTCTCCTCTGCTTCTCGATACAGCATGGTCGCAGATTGTTCCTGGTGACGTCTACCACCTATCTGCCCAAGCAGCATTGAGTGACATAGATAAAGAGGGCCACACACGTTATAGCAATGGTATACCACGAATTTTGTGATTTCAGGTTGTCTTCTTAGTAATCACTGGACTTATAGGCATCACTACGTTTCAATGAGGTCAAGACTAAAAGTAAAGATGCTACACGGAAATGACTGTGCGTTTCGCCAGTGACGTTCTGAGGAGCTAATTGTAGGCTGAGGACTCACCTGTAGAGCGGTTCTCCGTCGGCCTCCTTGAACCATAGCACCATGTAGACCTGGTCCTCCTTGTTGCGAGGCTGGATGTCGCAAGGCAGGTACGCTTTCTTGTTCTGCACTCCCTGCACGTCCACGATCGGAACTGCAACACGAGAAACGGGACTACTGAGAGAGATCCCACGCAGGCAACTGGCCGAGCACGTATCTTATCATCAGCCGCCGGCAAATAGAAAGGAGATCCCGCCGACGGCATCTGGAATTCGCCGAAATCTATTACACCTCGCACTCAAGTATGAAATTGAATGGTGGGGAAATCTTGAGATAAGGGAGAAGAAATGAATCTTGAGGAAACTTAAAAGTTAGCGTAGTGAGTAGTTATTTCATTGGCATCGCCAATTAAATAGGGAAAATTAAATATTTCGCTTACAGTACTAATCCTTGCGGTTAATACACTCATGCTCTGTAGCTAGAACATTAATAAAAGGAACATTAAATATCACATCATACTATTCTAAGGACATAAAGATGGAAGAACAGAGATTTATCCCAGCTATACGTTATGTATAAAAGTCATTCGGTATGAAATCCGTCTTTCAATAAGACGCTTCAAAATTGATACTACATATATCTCGATCGCACATGGTAAGAAATCCATCTTCCACGTTGAAGGTCTTAAAATTACTATTCTACCATAAATAGACTACTTAAAGCGCACAGCGTATGTTTAAGCAATGGTAGCTGTCATATCCCTCTCACGTTGATGCGGACTAGCGAGTAGTAATTCGTTAGACAAGAAATGTTAACACTTTGGTATCGACCGATTACCTATTTTCTCCTCTTGTGTGTTCGCTATAGAACCATTTGAGAGTTACAGAATACAAATGATTTTCAAGCATGTTCTTGGTTTAATATGTATAATCTGTACAAATTGACAGTATCTGAACTTCATTAGTATCTGATATGAACTTAGGAACTCGCTATTAATCGAAATGAATTTTAATTTTGTGAATCCAGAAATTGTTTTGTTATATATTGTTCATTAATTTTTCTTGTTTCGAAGATATAATTAAATTAGCCTCAGTTTTCATTAACTTGATTCGTTGAATATCTTGAAGTATGATAACTGTGATAAATTTGTATGAAATTCTGATAGTGTTGGTGGGAAATGGAATGAAGGATCTAAGAGAGAAAAAATATTTACAAATAACAAATCAATTCAAGAACGACAATTTTAAGACAATTAATAGACGTTTAAACCTTTTATCAGTGATCATGCTTCTCAGATTTCAACTTATAAGCATGTGAAGCGTAGTTATCACGACAGCTTTAGTGACGCATTGGTTACTCTTGCGCTTGCCGGAAGGAACCAATCATAACGTATGGCGCTAGGAGTAGCCAATTGTCTACAAAGCGTATATTCTGTACGATAAGTGTACTTTTTTTGTCTACTATGTAGTTTATGAGTCACAGATTGGGGACCGTTCCAGCATTCACCTAGGTGATGGCGAAAAAAAAACTGAATAAAAACCGCATTCAGGAAGGTGGATACGGGGGTACAGGACTCAGGTCTGCTCACGTTGTATCACCACAATCAAATGCGGTGTCACCATAACGAGCGCAACCACACTAGCGGGTAGACGTTTAAATATTCTAATTAATCTCTTATTGATAAGCAAAATTGTAGTGTCTAGTTTGAAGCAGATTGCAATTGCTTAACTCTACTAGTACTCTTCTCCTAGTACTTCATCTTCGTCACTACCTTTTCAAAACATTTTGGGATCGGCTACCTTTGATGAGTTTTACCGATCATTGCCATGATCAAATTTGGAGCTTTGATTTTACATCCGCATGCGATTTCTTGTTTATATTTAGATAGCATCATATGTCTTACTGTCCTCAGGAACCTTATTTGTACTGCAGGAAGAGTCATAATTTTGTATATTTTCATTCCAGTATATTTTTAGAATTTTTATCGATTTGAGAACTTGATTAATTATCCTTGGTACTCAGTTGTAATTCCGTATTTTAATGTCTATATATTTTTCTTCTGGCCTTCTTAAATGATAACTAAAATATTTTAATGTCTTAGCTTGTTCTAAAAGCTTGATAATTAAAAAATATTTTTTATCGAATTTGTCCCTTTCACTGTGGGACCGTGTATTTGGATTACATCTTCCATGCTAAAGTTTTGGTTGTCATGTTGAAATAGTGTACTGAGAAGCCTCTAGAGATTACAACAACTCTGGGATTATTTACAACAATAAAACTTCTGTTACTAATTACTGAAAGATCAACTATTGCAATTACAATGAAAGATATAGCTGAAAAAAATGCTTTTACTGTGGCGGAGCGTTTTCAACATCCGTTTTGGCTTTACAACATGTACTCCGAGATACCCTTTCAGCGTAATTTTCGCACCGAGTTTAGTAATGGGACTAATTGCTATTGGAATGAGATACTTGCAAACAGTGGATATTGCTTTCGTAATGAGAAATTATAAAAATTGACACCACTAGATTTTTTATGATGGTATATTCTTTCATCAAATCTTGCTCAACTCAGGCAAAGTGATGGTCGATATGTTGGGTTTAGCATGTAGTTGATCATTACAACTATCGAAAATTACACTTTGACTGAAAAGTAAACTTGTTTTTATAAGAAAAATTCCACTGTTACTAATCGATTCTGGAAGACATAATGTTTTTGAAGTAGCAAGGACCTTCATAAAGCACTCTTTGTTACTAGCTCGTGAGTCTGAGGCAACAGTATTAGGTAGACGAAAGTATCTCCGTGCTGTCTTTTCAAGCAACGCAAGAGCCAGAATCCCTTTTACAGGTCATCCTGACTGCGGGTTGAGGAGCCATCAAGGCGAATGTGATTTCATTTAACACAACGCTAAACATAGTTAGACGTTTACCAGACACATGGTGACACTTCACTTACCCCATCAGTACTTAGGTTGACCTGGAAATAGGTATAAAATGATTGGCTTGAGCAGGGGCATGCTGCCGTAAAACCATAGCTCCCAATTTCACAATGCCAAAGATGAATGAATCTCATCGAAGGCAGACGACCCCAAAATGTGGGAAAAGGTGGTGAACTGGAAGAAGAATTTTGCATCCGCAGTTTGAGGTAACTATCTCAGCATTCTCCTCGAGCGATTGTGGAAAATCAGGAAATCAAACTCTGCATCGCTGGACGAGGATTCAAACCCACGTTCTCCTTAGTGCCTTGTCCGAGCATGGTTTCATAACGTCCTTAAAGAGACAACAGTTTCTACCCTCATTCCTTTGTCAGTGACATCCCGTATCTGTTCTTCGCAGACGTGATTCGTGGCCACAAGAAGTGCGCCAGTTGGCCAGTCCAGCGGGCTCTCTCATTACTGGAGACGGTTGGGTGTGCCGGCTGGTCGTGACTGCCACTGTCCCAATTAGCGAGTCGCGCCAGCGAGCTGCGCCCGCCCTCATTAGTGGGCCGGACAGCCGAGTGTGCTTTGACAAGCCGACCACCACCTTGAATACCGCCGTCTGCCAGCCCGGTCAAGCCGCGCGGCGAGATATTCGGGATCAACTCAGGCCACACGAGGATCCTGTTTTAATATGATCGTCCACTCGTGTGCAGGGAGAAAAAACAATTGACGATTGACTCTCAGAGATGCCACCTAATAAAGCTAAGCGCGCTAAAACGTCACCCATACCACACAGATTTGAGCAATTACGTTGTTGGATAATTGATAACAAGTAGGTAACACTACCGACTCTGGTGAAAATAAAAATTGAAAAGGAACAAACTCCATGATATTATGGGACTTTCAGAATCTACACAGGGATGTGGCACGAGGATACTGGGGGATGAGAATTGGATAAAAGCATTTGAGGTGTGGACGTGGAGAAGAATGGAGAGGATAAACTCGATGGAAAAGGGGAGTATTGTTGAACAGATGGAAACGGAGAGGATAAATCTACTGCAATATACAGGGTGTTACAAAAAGGTACGGCCAAACTTTCAGGAAACATTCCTCACACACAAACAAAGAAAATATGTTATGTGGACATGTGTCCGGAAACGCTTACTTTCCATGTTAGAGCTCATTTTAGTTTCGTTAGTATGTACTGTACTTCCTCGAGTCACCGCTCGTATTGTGGACGGCTGTGATACAATACGCCATTCTCCAGGGCTGCATCAGCGCATCAGGGATTCCATGCGACGGAGGGTGGATGCATGTATCCTCGCTAACGGAGGACATTTTGAACATTTCCTGTAACAAAGTGTTTGAAGTCACGCTGGTACGTTCTGTTGCTGTGTGTTCCCATTCCATGTTTAATGTGATTTGAAGAGAAGTAATAAAATGAGCTCTAACATGGAAAGTAAGCGTTTCCGGACACATGTCCACATAACATTTTTTCTTTGTTTGTGTGTGAGGAATGTTTCCTGAAAGTTTGGCCGTACCTTTTTGTAACACCCTGTATAAGAGAAAGAAAAACTACTGGATGGTACTTTCATTGAGGGAGGTGAACCTTTTAACAGACAGCTTTGACTAGTTAGTAGGAAGTAGAGTGAGAGAAAGAAGGAGGTACAAGATGATAGATTACACCAAGGAGTGTGCAATTTACATGGACCGAAAGAGGAGGGAACATGTAAGAATCGTAAGAGTGAAAACCTTCCTTAGGGCATATCGCTGATGATGATGATGATGATGGTGGTGATGATCACATCCTTCAACATAATTCGCGGCCTAGAATCGGTCTTATCTTGATTTTTTATTTTTTTAAACTGTTTAACGTCTCTTAATTGCGAGGTCTTTAGAGACGGGAAAGGATGGGGGGAGGGGGGGCAAGGAATTGGAAGGAATTCGGCCATGACCTTTTGAAGGAAGCATCCCGGCAATTGGTAAACCATGGAAAACCCAGATCTAGATTCCCGGACAGGGATTCAAACCGGCGTCCTCCCGAATGCGAGGCCAGAAGGCTAACCGTTACACCACCATACTCGGTGTCAATTTATTAATTAACAAACTTAAAGATTGCTGAATTTTACGCCAGATGAATTTAACTTGCATTTACCTCTATCACAGGAGGTTACCGAGTCTTGTAGAGGAGTGTTAACGCTTAGGCCTGTCATTCTGAAATATTCGGTTTGAAATCACCCTCCGACTATCCTGATTTTGGTTTTGGGTGATTTCCATAAATCACTCTAGGTGACTGATGGGATAGTTCCTTTTAAAGTCTCTTGCAAAATTCCTTCTTAGTCGTTGTCATCAACTCTTATCTCTAATGACAAGCCTGGAAGACTGTACTCGTTTGTTGTGTGCACGGAAAATCATTCAGTTTCGAAGCTTCTACATTCTAAATTAGGCGCTCGACAATAGGTTTGCTACAAGAACTGTTCCAGTGACTGAAAGGCAGACAAAACCATATTCTATTTTTAATTTACTTGTAACCACCAAAGTCTTATTATCGCCAAACAAAACAATAAGGTTATCATTAATATAAATAATTTAAAAACTTTAAAAATTCATTGAAATAATTGATCGATTTGTGGCTGAGAATAAATGATTTTTAAATTTAACTATTGAAAATTCACATATTCGAATATTCTTGATTGAATAATATCTCCTGAACTTGCTTAAAAAAAAATATACGTGTTATATACGGTAGATGAAATCAAAATGATGTTGTACTGAAGGCATATAAGCTTATTTAAGTTGTTCATCGGGCTTTAGGATGCGTCAACTTTTAGGTTACACCTCTAGCTTATTTATAGCTATACATATAAAATTTATGTAGAAATTATTAATCCAGAAGAACAATGACTGATCAACTACTGACTCGGTAGATTTAAAGCAAGGTCTTACTGCAAGTGTGCGTAGGTTACTGAATCAGATATTTTGTTATTATCTGTGTATGTTTATTACACGATGAATTTTCATTCCACACGATCCCAGGGTTAATAACAGATGTGTCCTGGATATCTTCTAGGCTTTTCATTGTTGCCGTTCTTTTTATCCTGCAGCATATATATGTGGTTCTTTAAGCTGAGCATGTGAACTATTTAGCCTTTTGATTGGCCCCTGTGTATATAGGTAGACGGGTGCATTATTCGTTGTAGCAACTGACGATGGTGTCTCAGTATGGAATTTGCTTGAATTGTACTAATTTATGCGTTGCGAAACAGATGTTATACTATTTCGTAAAGGTAATCGATGTTAAACGTTGAAACGAAGAAAGTACGCTTCCTTGCTTAAATTCCATATTCATTATCACAGGTAAAGGATGGAGTAATGGCCTTAAAATTATGGTACTCACGTAACTGGAACCCATGATCCTTCAGTCTGCGGGAAAACAACTAATCGCTGGGCTACTAGAACAGAATGCAGCCTCTACCACAAATATTTGAGGTTAGTATATTCTGGCTGTGACGATGGAAATTTATTCTTGCAAACATCACACATGGTAATTACCAAGTAATTGGACTATAAAGTGATGGGAAATGGACTGATTCTTTTAATTAGAAAGTGACACCTATTTATCAGAGAAGGTTTCTGGTCGTACGAATAGGTATTCCTAAAGCTGTAGTTCAGAGATGGCAGTTTGTGACAATGTTGAGGCATTCCTATAGTCTGTTACAGTTTCTCCCTGCTCTGTAGCTTACAGGAAAATTCATCACGTGATATCATAGATAAATGGGCCAGTAACATTTTTGTTGAAACAGAAGACCACTATAACCACGTCGTCAAAAAGTCTCTCTGCAAAGAAACTAACTACGTATTGTTGTATTATGGAAAATCTGCTACCGAGTTTTAGTCATTTCAGAAATTTGAGGCTGGCTTCTCACTAAATATTCCCATTAACAACTGAAAATGGGAGAAAGATAACAAAACTATTTACGCCTTAACTGCGGGTAGACGTGTAAGAAATTTCTATCCTGTATTTATTTAGGTAATGCAGGAACCCAAGTGGATAACCGTTCAAGTTCAGAATTTCCGTTTTGTCGGAAGCTTTTCAGCCTCGAAAATTATTGCACCTCTCTGGATTAGCTACACAGTGTCATCAGTTATTTATTGAGGGTATAATTTTATAAATTAAATATTTTCACTCATTTCATTCTGTGGGAAAGAATACAAACGTTCAAAATGGTTCTCATATGGCATGTAATTTTTACAGCCTTTCGCAACTGCAAGAGATGGAATTGACAGTACACGTTTGGGGTGGCTAGAGCTTTACGGTTTCTTAGACGCTGAGTTCATTCCCGGTTGAATTGGTCATCTATATCCTCACTTCACTTGATAACGTATGGAAGTAATTAACGACGAGTAGTTGTGAATGGAAGAACTGTGTTAAGGGAGAACGAACACCTCGCTATCTACCAAGAAAGTGTCCAAGCTTAATGTCAAAGTGAATTTCGTTGTACTGTTTGTGAGGCGTATACCTGGAGCCATCAAAACATTCGTCTAAATGGTTAGAGAAAAACGTCTATAAACTGCTGTACGATGGGCGTGGGTGAGAGGCGGGTCGTATCCCCCGAAGAACGATCCTCTAACTCACACATCCCTACCTAAGGTTCCTCATTTATTACCATTTTGGACATTAAATCCAAGACGAATATTAAAGTCAGACAAAATCTATAGAGTAACTACGTTTTTATTGCGATTATTATGTAGAGGAGCAAGAAAAAGTTGTCAGTGCATACTAACAAAGTAATTTACCGTCGAACAGAAAAAAGATAAATACAGTTAAAACGTTTCATCATAAGATATGAACGTACAGAACTAAACTGTGGAACATCTTTCGGAAGCTATACCCATACTATTCATTATGATACATTGCTAAATTGTTTGGTGTCCTGTTATATTCCAAGTTGACTCTTTTGTAAATGACGAAAAGAATCGTTGCATTTTAAGTTCTGCTGACGTCAATGTCGTTAAGGACGATCACCTTACCCGAAGTCATTTATATCTCCCATGTCTCTAATGTAGCGTTGCTTTAATAATGATTGACCGGTAGAAATTGCCAGCTCTCTTGGGGATTGCACCACCCAGCAACGGAGAGAAGTGGCTGCGAACAAGGAGAGGACAAAAGTAGACCGGGAAAGAGCTCATCCACTACATGGCCATACACTACCTGCCCAGAGACTCAAATCCAGGAAAAGCTTCCTGAGAACATTACGGGAACTAATTCGATCACCTGAAAAGGCAAGACTACAGGCCCCTAACATCTCAGGACCACTAACAATTGCAGAGCGCTTGCCATCTGGTCACGCAGAGGACTGGAACGTCTGGCGGTCCTTAAATCGATTGCGAACAGGAGTGGGTAGGTCCAAGGAAAACCTAGTGAAATTGGGTTATGCTACCAATATTAAGTGCGAGTGTGGTGAGGACCAAACAATGAACCATATGCTCGAGTGCCCTAAACCATCATCCTGCAACAATGACGATTTGTTTCAAGCAACATCGAATGCACTTGAGGTTGCGAAGTACTGGGCGAAATGTGTTTAAAGATGTTAATTTGTACAATGTTTTAACTGTGTATTTTGATGTTTATGATTCGAGAATAATAATAAAACCGGTAGAAAACTTGGTTTACTGAAAAATCATTTGAGATTTCCGCAAAAATGTCTGCTTCTCAGTAAAATGTCAGTTTTGTTATATGTGCTAGGGAATGCGTTACAAGTGTCTTTTGGTTTTTCGAAAACTGTTAACTACTAATTCATTTCTGCTAACGTTTGCATTGTGTTTCTGAAGAGCATCAAAAGGAGGCAATTGTTTAACTTATACAACCACATTACCACTTTTCTTTTAATTTAAGAATCTTCTGGATAACCACAATAATATATCTGGTGTAATTAACAGCTATTATAAGCGGTATGATGGCTCAGTGTCCGAAAGGTTCCCGGATTGAATCGCTGTCTCAACTGGGATTTTCATGCACACTTAATCCGACCATCACCTCTGGCTCAACTTGCTGTGTAATGTGAAGCACACCATAGCGCTTCTGTAATTCGGATTCCCGTTAAATTGTAGGTCCCCTATACCCGGCAGGACTACCGGGTTAAGTTAAGATAGCTACGATTGGAGCGGAATGCACAGCCAATAAAAATCCTATCACCAAGTCATTAAGACCAGACGACCGACTATTATAGTCTGGCTACTACAATGGCAAATTCGAAAGACGATAGAAATTGTAGTTAGATCATTAAGAACGTAAATTGCAGTAAATTAAGCACAGTATTGTTGGGATACGACTGTGAAGTTAAATTAGTACTTAAATATTTAATAAACGTTGAATCCTACACCTATTATTCCACGGAGAGTTCTGCTTTTTTTTTATTTCCTTGTTGACATGTCCATAGCCTTTTATAGGAATCATCCCGCCATTCGCCTGGAATTATTTCGGGAAGCCAGAGAAAACCGAAATAGGAATGGTCCACCGGGCTCCACCATATCAATTTTAGTGGCATCATTATGAAGAGCAGTCACTGAAATCTTGTTCAATAAAAGCTCTCAAATAAATTTACTTGGAAACAGCATCTATTTGAATGGTTATAAAAAGAAAAAAAAACGATAAATCGGTCGAAGGTGATTTACGTCAACCCGCAGGTCTTGACGAGGAACTGTTGTTGCTTGAAGACCACTGGCTTACGGGCGTGATGGAGTTTTATCTGATATTATTTTATAGCGGAGCACCAGGGCGTGCCGGCCAGAGCCAATGAGTTATAGCCACCTTCGGCTGACTGCACAAGGCTACGCTATCTCTTTCACACCGGGGGATGTGCTGCCAGCTTAACTACTTGTTTTCCTGACGATCGTGTGACCGTAACAACCCTCCGAGTGGAATTTATCGCTGATTTTTAATACTCGATAAATCAATCATTTCATCATGACGACAGATAAATATCTTACACAATGTTTGAAAACTTCTAATAGAGCGGTGTACATCCGAAAAATTCGTAACCTCATTACGAAATTGGGACTTTTTGACTACCCAAACGTCGCTTTTTAACTAGATATTATTCAATCTGCCATGCTTTCGAATCTTTACGTTTAACACTTATGTAGTTGTATATTTACGTCATTATTTAAACAATGTTAATTATGTTGGCAATGTGTTCTTTTAACCTTAACTTTTCTTCTTTTCTACTCTACCGTGCAGTGCGGCAGTATTCTTCTGAACCAAATAACAACAGAATCTTATTAGAACGGTATTCTGTCTGTACTGTTACGTTTGAAACAATTTTTAACAGCATTACATATTTTCTACAATTTATAATGCTTAATAAAAGTATCATTTAAATCCTTCTTCACTCGTAAGCAACTCAGAACAGAAGCCATGCAACCAAAAAACTTCCAAAACAAATATTTTTCTCTTTCGATAACTTAATATTTTACTATAAAAATAAATATGACAGCTTCAATTACTTTAGCCACAATGTCTAAGACTGAAACTATAATATAAATTAAATTTGTTACATATACAGCAAATTAGATGTTTGTAGTTCTTATGGGCAAGCTAACACAGTTTGATAAAAAATACTGCTTAAAGTTTATACATAGTCATTTGAAGACTATATTTAGGTAATTGTGTGTTATCAATTAACGCCAAGGGTAAGAAATAGAAATATTGTGGCGAAAAAAATAGGTGTATAACCCCCTGTATGATGAGGAACTGTGAAGTACAAAGTTTCCTCCTGGGCACAGACAATGAACGTGACGTTGAACATTTCCTGCTGTCTCAGAAATTTGGACCAACCAATCTGCTAACAGTTGTTCCCTGCAGTGTGAAGCAATCACTTAAGGAAGAGGTCTTTTCTGTCTTTTCAGAAGTTCAGCGACTGCTCAAAATAAACTTTTGTGATCGCAGCTGTGAGCAAAAAGACTGAAGCCTGAGTGTGCGGCAATTGGCAGCAATACAGCAAAGCGAGTTCAATCCTCGTATATCTGACTTCTAAAGTATAACTATTCATGACATTAAATTATTTTTCGTACGTAGCTAGAAACAGTTGCTAGACCCAGACTAAAATCTTCCTACTTTTGAAGAACCGCTGCATAAAAGAACTGTAAAAGTTCCGGTTATCTCTTGCAGACGTGAGACCCGCGGGCAAAAAGCTTTTTCCACGATGTAATTCCGTTGCGCTGGCTCAAAGCCCTTATATCGTGTGGCAAGACACGGCACATGCAAACCGCAAAAAAGGAGCGAAATTATACAGGCGGAGAGGTATAAAAACAGAATATAAACTGTGCGCCACATGAAGTGAAAATGCACTGCGGTAGGGAGAGAAAACCCACCTCTTCGGTCAGTCTTCGTCGGTTAATTTGGTGCCGCAATTCCAATGGCCAAAGAGAACAACAAACTATAGAATGATAGTAGTGCAAACTTCTCATTACGAGACTGATTAATGATAATAGTGCTAAAAGTCTACAACTATATAATTCAACTTGCAACTAGGCTCTTGTGGTTACACCATTAATTTTTATTTATTTGTTGTGTGGTTTGTTCTTCAACTAAAGTTTGTTACTTGCTTAGTTCTTCAAAAGTTTCCAGTGATTAGACATCTAATAATAAATGATAAACACCGTAAGAAAGTGCCATTTATACCTATTCACAACGATGTCACAGGCATACAACTTTACATCAGAAGTTTTCTCCGATGTTGAACAAAGCACATTAACTAACTATGGAACTATTCTCCTTTTTCTTTTAGTTTTTAGCAATTCTCCACGAAAGCCACTTCCCTGCCTTCCTTTTTAATTCTACATAGCTGCTGCATTTCATATCATCTCATTATAATTTAGTTCATTTAGCTTAATCTTCATCTACCTCTCTTGTTTGTTCCTTCTATCTTTCCTATTCTCTTTTTTTTTTGGTTGGTTATGGATTTGGTCATTAGAGACGGGAAAGGACTGGCATTAAGGAATAGGAAGGAAGGAATTAAGGAATAGGAAGGAATTCAGCCTTGACATTTTTTTGAAGGAAGCATTTCGGCATTTGCCTGGAGTGATTTGGGGAAACCATCGAAAACCAAAATCTGGATGCCCGGATGGAGATTCGAAACCACGTCCCCTAGAAAGCGAGGCCAGAGCGTTAATCGCTCGGCCACCACGCTCGGTCCTATTGTCTGGTCCTACATGATAATAAATAGGTTACGTCTCTCACTGCGCTATATTTATACACCGAAACTTCTAGATGCTTAAGAAGGCGGTCGTCACCACGCCTGGGCAACCAGATTAGGGTTTTCTATCGTTTCCCCAAATCACCCCAAGCGAATTCTGGGATGCTTCCTTCAAAAGGCCATGGCCAAATTCGTTCCCGTTCCTTGTACCCAATCCATGCCCCCTCTAATGACCTCTACGTCGACGTGGATAAGGCGTAAAGCCATAAGTAAAAAAAAAAAAAAAAAAAAAATATATATATATATATATAAAACACCTACTAATTCTTTGTCTTTTTTTTATCCCATACTAAATTTCAATGTCACACTCAGCGCCTTGGATCATATGGGCAGTAAATGAATTAGTCTACAAATGGAGGGTTATTTGGATCCTTCAAAACTGATGTGTCACAGTACAACGGCTAGTTGCTTTCTTCCGAAATGTGCAGTGCAGTTTAAAGTGAAATACGTACGACGCAACTTCTCGGGAAATATCAAATGGGTGAAGTGAAACCGTAAAAATCCTGCACCGTTATTTTAACGAAGGAGCATCAGTTTGTAAGGTAGGTCTGGTACCCCCTGTGCTTCCTGACCACACAGTCGAGCAATAAGAAGTCAAAAATTCACCATCAATGACATTTGAATACCGTATGATTCAAGTCTCAAAAAGGTTTTATTTCCCTTTCAGATTAATTATCGTTGTTTCCTAGCATGAAAAGGTAGTTATAGTCGATTATCAGTGTATCCTCTAAGCTTAAGCCATTTTGTGTGGCTTTATTTTGTTCATGAAATCTCGGAATAGATGGCCAAAATGATATCCACCTACTTGATTACTGAATACGGCTTCGAAACATAATCGGATGTAGGAATAAGTGGCATTATCGGGGCCGTTACTGAATATAGCATTTCTCTTTTGAAGGTCTGATGTAGAGGTGACAAATTTAATGAGCTTAACTCGTGTATAATACCCTGACTGATAGTGCTCGGTGAATTTCAGCGTAACTATTTGATCGTTAGTTGGTAAGATCTACTGTCATCGACTATAACCGCCACAATCGCTACATTCTTCTATTATACGTATTTCTGACATTGCCGACTCTTATTTCTCCCCATTTAACAAGGTTTTTGTTAATCTGCGCATATTGTAACACTGGGTAGGTATTTTAATCATTGTTCATGAACGGCATCTTCCTGTAGCAATGCGATTGTGTGATACTGGAATTGAGAGCAGCACCGGAAACTAGTAATTATTGTTTAATAAATACGCCAGTACAACTGTTGGATATTATTTATCTTCCGGACGCGTTTCGCCTCTCATCGAGGTATCTTCAGCGTACAGTTTTGCTGTAATATGTGATTGGTTATTGACTTTTTAATATAATGATTTTTACATTAAACGAAATTATTCTTACATAGGAATCATTAATATTATTTATATATCAGTTTTGGATTACCATGTAGAACGTTTTGTTTATATAAGTGTACTAAGCACAGAAAAGTTTCCCCCTTTCGAAATTACAGTTAAAGTGACCTTATCTGGCGATATACGAATAGAAACAGCGTAAGCTTGCTCATTGCAATGAAGAAATAACGTATCAGAAAGGCTGTTGTTTGGGCAAAATGTCCTGCATGATTTAAAATAGTTTTTGGAGTAAGTGCATATGAAATCGCTGGGTCAAGTCTCTCCATTTCACGGTGTCATCAGTGATGCATTTCATTTCAATCCATCAGTGTTCATGTTTCTAAACAGAATCACATTCTTCCTTTATTGTTTTCGAATTTAAAGATACAGGCGTATAACAAAAAGAAACAAATTTGGTACACAAACCTTGAATAAATTGAATTTGTGTGCAGTAAAACGATGTCGCGAGGTAAATTGCTTTTTCTTTAAAGGTTTATCCGCTTCTGTTGTAACAAAAGATCGCAGAGCAAGTAGAAACTTGGTTGAGTGATAAAAAAAGAAGCAACAAACATAACGTAATGGTGTTTAACTTGTTACCAACGCGGGGGAAAAGCCTGAGGCTCCTAGGGATGTAATCAGTTACAGTACAAGAAGACTTAATAGTGTCACTAGCACATCCAAGCAGCCATCGAAACGAGTAACAGAGTAAATCAAAACATTTCTTTGTAAAGCTCAATGTTTCGGACATTCCTAAAACGAACATTAGGCTTTATTAAATCAATCTGAAAATGAAATCTACATTGTTGTGTACAAAATAAGTAGACGTATCTTAACACTATTCAACTGATGAGTAATTGGCACTAATTTTACTATTAAAAAATTTTTAAAAAAATTACCATTTTACATGACACACCAGCATAAATCTGGAAAAAAGTAGCATTTAATTGGTTAACAACATTTATTCATAGACGCGGTTTGGAATTCCCGTCCGCCAATCCAGATTTCGATATTCCACTGTTTCCAAAATCACTTTTGGGAATGCCGGGAAGGTTCATTAACAAAATACAGTTCGTTAGGTTTCGTTTATTACAAGCTTTTTTAAATCGCAACATTCGTAGTCAAATATGGAAAATAATTAATTCATTAATTACTGGGATTCCAGAGTACAAAATATGGCAGAGTGTAATATTTTAAATTGACCAGGTAGATGTTAAAAAATGTCATCTCACGGTCATTACTCAGGCAGTATTTCACAGCTGAATATCCAGATACATGATAATTTCCACTATTTGACCTGTAGCAGTGAGACTAGAAACTACAGTGCTGTTATCAGCAATAATCACAGTCTGTTTTCAATGTTCGTCCTGTCGACTGCTTGATAGATCGTTTCTTTCTGTCTTAAGAAGAAGTTATGGCGGTATTTGTTTTTATCATGATAGCTAGAAGTGGTCCAGTCAGCCGTTTTAGCGATAACATCCACTCAGGAGATTGAAATCTTTTTTTCATTTTAAAAATCCAGCTGATGGACTTAAGAATATATTATTTGAGAGACAGCATAGAATTCACTTCTTATTTCTCTACGAACTCGCAGGAAATGACAGTTTATTTGCGAGATGCATTGCCAAAAATATCCATTAAAATGGCAACCAATCATAAAAGGACACATCTTGGCCAAAATCTGACATTTTTACCATTTAGTGGGAGACTTTCCGTTCACCTTCAACGATAATGAGCCGTTTTTCAACTTAATTTTCAACATACTTCTTTAACATCAAGCAAATTAATAATAATAATAACGTTTGGCAGTAAAACATTTTTTTCTTTTTAAAAGTACTGCGAATCTACTTTTAAAACTCTTCTACCTCTTAAAATGTTGCTTCCTAAATGACAGATTTCTCTTACAGAAACGTTATTTTTTTATTTCTAGTGTGCTACTGTAATTCATATGGAACTAATATTATTTTAAATCTTTACAATTTAACATGGACAGATTTATTTCTTTTGAGTAGACGAATCTAATAATAGCAGCATCCGGATTCTTTCATTCTTTTGTTTGAAGTTCTACTATTAAAAATATGCCGGAATTGCCTGAATTATTTCTGTTCCATTTTATCTCTGTTCTTCAATATATCACCCGATTCGCAATAATTGTAATAGTGTGGTAGCTATAATGTTTGTCAGAATGTACTGCCTTCCAGAAAAATCAATCTTTTATATAAATAATTCACTGAACATTCTCGTGTTTCACAAACTTCTGATATCAGTTTAAATAATTGTTTAATTCCTTTTTCTTCCAAAAGCGTCATGAATACTGGATGATTTTATCTGCTCTTACTTCCTATTTTAAATTTAAAATGTTTTTATTAACTCGCTTTGGGCTTTGTCTGTCCGGCTGGAATTAAGTAATTGATTTAAAACTAACTTTTCGGTGAGCTAGAGCCTTTACATTTTGACCATAGCAGAATTGCATGACAATTCATGAAAATGTGAAAAAATAGGGAAAGTTGTCAGGAAAATTTGGAAATTCGCGAAAAACTGAAAGTACTATTTTCTATGGACCAATTTGGCTATTTTTTAAAAATGTTTGTAATAGTCCGAATAAGGTTTTTAGTTAATGAAAAATTGGAAAAGTTTCCCGGAAAATTGGAAAATTCTGAGGAAACCGAAAGTCTTTTTTTCTGTGTATTGATTTGGCTAATTTTTTTAATGTCAATAATAGTCCGAATAAGGTTTTTAAAGAAAGAAGAATCGGAAAAGTTGCCTGGAAAATTCGGGAAATCCTGAAGTACTTTTTTTATGGACCAATTTTTAACTAACTTTAATAGTCTGAATAAGGTTTCCAGAGAAAGAAAAATTGAAAAGTTGTCCGGAAAATAGGAAAATTCTGTAACAACTGAAAGTACATTTTCAATGAACCGATTAAACGTTTGCAGTAGTCTCAATAATTTTTTTAGGGAAAGAAAAATTGGAAATGCTGCCTGAAGATTTCTGGCAGAACTAAACGTTCTTTTTTTTCTATTGGATTTTTGTTCGAAGACCATAACTTACGATTCAAACGATGGATATGCATAATACTTTTTTTGTTTTGTTCCTTATTTCCCCGGGATGGAAATAACTCAATTAAATGTTTTCTATTTAAAAAAATGGAAATTGTAGCACGTCTCTGTGATTGTGACATCAAAGTATTTCAAATCAATTAGTGGCGCTGACCCTGACACATCAATTAAAGAGCCGAAGGTTGTACAAGGAGTGCAGAGCTCTACCTCCGTGTATCCTACGGGATGCGGCAGGAGCCGTTGAATCCCCATGACCCTTACCTTTAACTTACAAATTTTCACTCATATAACCCTAAAAAGCAGACAATAATAATAAAATAAAAAATACTTTTTAATGTGCCTTGTTTTTATAACGGACTAAAAATTATAAAATAATTTCCCTAATCCTTCTGAAGGATAAAACTACATACAGTTTCTAACTTCTTCTAAATTGTACTGAAAATTTATAGTTGGAAATTTTTGATAGCTATTAAAATACTAGTAAGATTGCTGACGAAAAACACTGGGCGCATGGAATACATAACTATAAGAAGTGTAGAGAGTACTAATTAATGAGAAAACTTACTTATCACTTCATTTTATTTGCGGTGCAATAAAATTGTTAGTAGAGCTATTAATGTATCAATTATCTGTTGCATGCGCCCAATGTTTTTCGTCACCAAACTTAGAAGTATATTAATAGCTACCAAAAATTTCCAAGTATAAATTTTCAGAACAATTTAGAAGAAGTTAGAAATTCTGGATGTGGTTTTATCCTTCATAAGGATTAGGGAAATTGTTTTATACTTTTTAGTCCGTTATAAAAAGATGCCACATTAAAAAGTATTTTTTACTTTATTATTATTTGAGATAAAACCTTTTAAAGCCATGTCAACTACTTTTGTTTAAACTGGATTCCCTACATGGCGAGTGTGAGCACATTTCTCCTTTTGAAACATGTTACAGCCCATGCTGTTCCCGTCATACAATTTCTCTGTCCGCACTTTTTATGTTAATGTGTGTCCTTTACATTTCCGGAAAGTTCTTTTGATCTTCCTGTACCCTGCATCTGCTCTGCCTCCATCTATTGCTTCCTGCGCTTCTGCATAGCCTTCTTTAAAAACCAATTATATATTTTAACTTTATTATAAGGCCCGCAATAGGATTTTCTGTTAGGATTATGTTTGCATTTGAGGAAATTTGCTGACAGTTGTCATGATGTCCCGATCAGGATTAATATTGACTATACGTAACTTTTTCCGAATCCCGGTACCCATATCTTATTCCAAATATTTTTCTAAATATATTGACTAAAACTGTATAATATTAATGTATTGCTGGAAGATTTAAAATAAACTAAACAATAAAGGAAATCATGTATCAAACGTTTAATGGCGCCCTTTATACAGGGTGTTACAAAAAGGTACGGCCAAACTTTCAGGAAACATTCCTCACACACAAACAAAGAAAATATGTTATGTGGACATGTGTCCGGAAACGCTTACTTTCCATGTTAGAGCTCATTTTAGTTTCGTTAGTATGTTAGTACGCTCTCCTGACCTCAACCCTCTTGACTTCCATTTATGGGGGCATTTGAATGCCCTTGTCTACGCAACCCCGGTACCAAATGTAGAGACTCTTCGTGCTCGTATTGTGGACGGCTGTGATACAATACGCCATTCTCCAGGGCTGCATCAGCGCATCAGGGATTCCATGCGACGGAGGGTGGATGCATGTATCCTCGCTAACGGAGGACATTTTGAACATTTCCTGTAACAAAGTGTTTGAAGTCACGCTGGTACGTTCTGTTGCTGTGTGTTTCCATTCCATGTTTAATGTGATTTGAAGAGAAGTAATAAAATGAGCTCAAACATGGAAAGTAAGCATTTCCGGACACATGACCACATAACATATTTTCTTTGTTTGTGTGTGAGGAATGTTTCCTGAAAGTTTGGCCGTACCTTTTTGTAACACCCTGTATATCTTTGGATAGTAACTAAGAGTGGTCGAATAACAACTAACTACTGAATATTGCATGCATATTCACGATTGTATTGTAACGGTTCTTTTAAAAACTGGATATCTCTTGAACCATCGAGGCAAAATTCAGAATATTACTTATCTTTATTTTTATTTCATTTTCAACCAGTTATTCCAGTATCAGTTCATTATCTTTAATTAAATAATAACTCCAAGAATTAACTGTTAATTAATAGTTGCATTATTATTCTTTTAAAATAGGGTGGTAAAATATGGATCACTAAGCTGTATTTTATTTATTTAATCGTTTATCCCACTAAGGAGTGCATGGAACCATCACTTATCATTGTACTGATTCCTCTTGTTCTTTTCATGTTTCCAGTTCATGATTTATTAACGTCATACGCTCAAAGTTTTTTTTTTTTTAAAAAAAAAAAACACCAACATAAGGAAAAATCAACAAATAGTCAAAGCTAACAAAAATTCATAGATATTTTAACAAAATTCGAAATTTTTCATAAAAATCCGTAGATCTACCGATAAATCCGTAGAATTGGCAGCACTGTACCAGCCACACAGTAGCTGAGAACCGGAGCGTCCTCTGCGGCAATACAGGCCACCGAGCCGCGCGCGCATAAATTTCGGGACCGAATAAACGAATATCACCAGAGAGAGGAGGATGCGCCCCGCAATTTTAGCCGTGCACCGGGGGTGGGGCGGATTTCTGCCGCCTCCCGTTGTGAGAAGGGACCGGGGGGGGCGGGGTGTCACGGTACTGCCTGCGGTGGCGGTATTACGGCGCGGAGCGTTGGTGAGCCGACCGCAGCAGGTCGGCAGGATTATCGCAGGCCTACGTTGGCAACACTGGCGACGACGGGCCGCGCCGCAGCGCCCCGCAGTCACCGGCGCCGCTCTCTTTGAAGTGGCCGCAACCTCAAAATTGTCAAAGCCGTTCAGAGGGGGGAGGGGTGGGTTGGCATAGAGTAATTTATAGCTCGGCGAGCGGGTGCGCTCTGACAGATATCGGACGGACGACCGCTCACCTCGTTGGCTCCAGGCAGGGCGCCTACGTGTTATTATCATCATCTCTGGAACTGTAATATACACCCACTGTGCCTGCGAGTAGGTAATTACGAAATGAATGTAATATACCGAGGAATTTTCCCATATCTCACTAGACACGTAATTACTCCGCAGCTACATCATGTTTATCTCAAAATATTAGTATAGATATAATGTAATTTCAACGTTTTGATTTACTTCAAACTAGAGGTGGGCAAAGTGACTCACTAAAAAGAGCGGTGTTCATTTGATCACTCTACGAAAAGAACTAGTTCTTTTGAACGGTTCACTAGCTCACTTGCTTAGTTATATTTGAGACTTTTTTTTAGTTTCACCCCTTAGAATCCGGTTACACCCACACTTTTCGATGAAAATACCCCCCTTAAATCGACTTTGATGCAATTAGTAGACCTTGTTTATTTGTCAACTGAAATTAATACGTAAGAAAACACTCACAACATCTTACGGAATAATTAGAAATGATGGAATCTTTCGCTAACAGAAGAAACAATACCCGAAGAGCTCCTTACTGTAGAAAACAAACACATTTTACTGATTATTATTATTTCGTATCAGAAACATACAGTTACACAAATTACAATCATCAAATTATAATCGACCAGAACTTGGCCACTTCCAGTGCATTTTCTGAGGCCTCATACAGTTCAGCTGCCGAACAGGATGCTGGACACAGTTGACACTGGAGCATGTGCTGGACAGTCTGGTCCTCACCGCAGTCGCACTTGATATCACTGATCTCAGTATAGCCCCATCTTGCTAAATTCACTTTGGATCTGCCCACTCCTGATCTCAGCCTATTCAAAGATTTCCATGTCAACCATCCCTTGTCATAACCAGGTGGCAAAGATTCAGACACTCTTCCCCAGCCATGCGGAAGGGGAGCCTTAGCTTCCCATAGTTGTAACCTGGCTTCTTCAGTTGTTGTTGTAAGTTCCTGAGATATTCTTAGGAAACTTTTCCTGGACTTAAGTCTTTGCCTGTGAGGGATATACCCATATAGTGGATGAGATTTTTCATGGTTCACTTTCCTCCTTTCCTTGTTCACTGCTATTTCCCTTCGAACAGAAGGTGGTGCTATTCCTGCGAGACGGTGGAGCCATTCGACTGGAGTTGATTTTAAGCAGCCTGTTATGATTCTGCACGTGTCATTAAGTGCAATGTCTACTTGTTTGGCATGGGTTGAACTGTTCCATACGGGACAGGCGTACTCTGCAGCCGAATAACATAGTGCTAAGGCAGAAGTTCTAATTGTTTCAGGTTGGCTGCCCCACTGCGATCCAGCCAGTTTTCTTATGAGATTGTTCCTACTGGAAACTTTCAGCTTGGAGTTCATGCAATGTTTCCTGAATGTAAGTGATCTGTCAAGGGTCACTCCTAGATATTTTGGAGTATCACAGTGTTCTAGTTCGACCCCCGACCATGTTACCTTTAACCTACGATTTTCTTCTTTATTCCTTAGATGAAAAGCACATACTTGTGTCTTCGTAGGATTTGGTTTAAGCTGGTTCGTGCTATAATACCTTGACAAATCTTCCAGAGCGTTGGTAAGGGTGCTCTCCACTGATTCAAAGTCTTTGCTCTGTGAGACCAGAGCAAGATCATCAGCATACACGAAACTCCTGCATTTGCGTGGTATAGGCTGATCATTGGTATATATGTTAAACAATAATGGGGCTAGCACACTTCCTTGGGGTAGACCATTCTTCTGTGGCCTCCAACGGCTACGCTGACCTTGGAAGTCAACAAAGAATCTGCGGTTCTGCAGAAGAGTAGCAATGAACTTACTTAGAATAAAATTCCTGGTCAGATTGTAGAACTTGACCAGTAGCAGCTGATGGTTGACGGTGTCATACGCTGCTGACAAATCAACAAATACCACCCCTGTTACCTTACGAGCTTCAAATCCATCTTCTATAAACTGCGTGAGGTTTAGTAGTTGTCCTGTGCAATTTTTACCCGGGCGGAATCCAGCTTGTTCAGCAATAAGCAAAGGATCAACTACAGGCAACAGCCGGTTTAAGATCATTCTTTCAAGCAGTTTGTAGAGGTGACATAAAAGTGCAACAGGTCTAAAATTCTTTGGACTGTTTCCTTCTTTGCCAGGTTTAAGCAAGGCGATCACTCGGCTCTTCCGCCATATCTTTGGAATTTGACATTTACTCATACAGTTGTTAAAGAGCTGAAGCATCCACTTCTTTGTTGTTAGACCAAAGTGCTTAATTAGTTCTGTCCTAATGTCATCCAGGCCGGCTGATTTTCCATTTTTGCAATTTCTTATAGCCTTATCCAATTCTTCCATGCTGAATGGTATTGTGAGGTCATTATTCTCCTCTTGGCCTTCTTTCCGCAGTATGGGCATTTTGGACTTGTGATTAGCTTTGCCATTTAATAGCAGTTGGTGTGCTATTTGGTTGGCGGTAACATTATAATGAGTTTTGGTCTTAGTTGGATCATTGTTTAGATGCTTTTACTGATAACTCTGTGATATGTGGTGCTGCAATCTAGCACGGGAACAATGCTTGATTCTACCTGTATCACACGCGTGACCTTGGTAGTTAATACTTTTGTTCTTTACGCATTGAATCCCAATAAATTCCTATCTTATCATTTCACCAAAATGAAAACCATAAATCTTTAAAAGTATACCTCATTTATCGATTTCGATTAGGTACGGAGGGAGTCAAGTGGCTCGTAGCAGGAATCTCATTTCCGGAAAAGATGGTACTTTTACCCTTTAAGGACCGAATTCAGAAAACCTCTCTTCTTAATTTATGACGTTACCAAACAAAGACCTCAATCTTTAAAATGATATCTCATTTATCGATTTTGGTTAGGTGAAATGTTAGACAGGTGACTCGTCGCAAATAACACCTTTTAGAAATAATGCATGATGGAAAAGTTCAATAATTTAAGGAACATTCAAAAATTAAATGAAAACGAGCGATTTATTTGGCTTTAATTTGAAACGAATTTTGACATATCGCAATTACTTAGAATCTCTTAACGTTACTCAAATTAGGGTGCTTTATGAGTGAATAATAGTTGTGGACCATTTGTACAGCGCGATGCTATTACCACGTCTTGGCGTGGATGTACGGAAGACTGTCTTGCTTCAGTGAAGCAATCACTCGCCCCAGGCAATTGAAGGCAGTCCGGTTGGCTAGGAACCACTTGAGTGGTGAGTGGCAGCCGCGGGCATAACACGGAGTGTCAAAGCATGTCTCAACAGCTGACTGGTTTGAAGGTTCGAGGATTCTCTGGCTACGGAATCGTGATGAAAAGTGAAGTAAATCTCGTCTCTGACGATCCATCTCAGCTCAGTTTACACTGATTTGCATTGGTGGATTCAGGATCCTCAAATCACTTGGTTTCACGATCTGTCCTCCTCTGTCATTGGATTTCATGTAACAAAATACATAAACATTTAGTTATTGTGGACAGGTACCGTGTACTGATTGGTTGGATAAAACATCAGCTGATTTGGTGTGTTTCCCAGGCTATGGGAAACCACACAATTCCTTTAAACGTGTCAAAATGACTTTTAGCAAGTATCCATCAAAAGCTTCTTCTTTCTTCTCATATTCATGAATCTAACTTTCTGAGTTACTTTGCGCATATCTGTCACTTTTAACGAACGTACATCAAGCTGACGTAAATAAGATAGATAATGATTAATACAGTTTAATTATAGGTATGTTTTTTATAAATAATTACAATAACAGAATTATTTTGAGTTCATTGGCAGCAAGAAGAAGCGGGCGAGATATGATGAAATAGCAAAGAGAGAATATATATATATATATATAAACAAGAGAACGAAAAAAACTGGAGAGAGAAGGGCATGAACAAGATTGTTGCGATGATTATGTTTGAGGATAAAAGCAGTATTGAAGATGTAAAATGAGTGAAATATGTATGGATGATGATTTCTGAGTATCGTAGTTGTATCAAGAAATAGTTAAGTGATGTAAAATGGCGTTAAAGGTTTTGTGGAATAAATGTTGTATTTTATGATGGTAAAGGCAGACATTAATTGTTAAGGAAATATGATTAAGAATATGCGAATGCAGTCTTTCCCGGCGAATAAATGACAACAAATCTTCTAGGGTTTGCAGCCGGATTTTATTATAAAGCGACAAGCTTTCGGCTACTAGCTCAGTAGCCATCTTCAGGTAGACTATGTATCGGCGATCTTGCCTTGATGGATTCGCCGATAAATAATCGACCTGAAGATGGCTACTGAGCTAGTAGCCGAAAGCTTGTCGCTTTATAATAAAATCCGGCTGCAAACCCTAGAAGATTTGTTGTTATGATTAAGAATGTTCCATGAGAAGATAATCCAAGCTACGAACGGGACAGCTGGAGGTAACGTAGCAATTATAAAAGTAGTAAGGCATGGTTGTTTGCGGTAAAAGTATATGTAGTGTTGAAGAGTAGAAGGGTAGCTAATGGTCAAAATGTAAATAGTGACAAAAGTGTAAAATCAAAATAAGACAAAAATGTCTAATAAACATAAAATCGCAAACTTATACTTTCAGAGTTAAAAACAATCCCGAAATGTGACGTCTGTCCACGGCAATTCATGCCTCAGCCCTTCAGCGTAAGGAATCGCGCACTCTTTGAAACTTTGATGATCCTTTACTTCTTCAATGCATGTCATCAGGTACAGGACCAACCAAGAGAGTTACAAACAGCGAGTGATTCATTCGCCGAACCTGTTATTAACTCCAAAAGTATACGTTTGCGATCCTGTGTTTATTAGAAATTTTTGTCTTATTTTGATGCAGACTATCACCTCCTAACATATGTTACACTCTTTTTAAACACTATGTGTATTTTTAAAACGATACACTGTCAGACACAGTATGCAGAAAGCTACGTTGTTGCAGCTTTCAAAGATCTGATGCCTCGTTTGCGTCCCTCTTTTAGACCAGATCTCGCAATACATGGAAGAAATGAGTAAGATCGCGTTGATCTCGACCACAATGGTGGCAGACCACAACTAAATTTCTGGAAATTATCCGAGCCACGAACACTCAGGTTTAATTGAAGGTTCACTTACTTTTATCCCCCACTGGTTGGATATTGTCACCCTCAGAGCCCTTGGCAGTACAAGAAATTCCAATAGGCCTACCCAAAGGTTGGTTCTTCCTGAAGCAAATGTACTTAACCGCTTTCCACCAACGCCTAGAGTTTACCGTGTAATTCGAACCACGCAGGTATTTCACTGTACTTTACATACACATACGTAAAGTTGAAGTCTAACGCTTGTAAATATTCCGGAACATAAAGGGAATCGTTTCCTTCGCAAGAAATTTTACCCATTGGTCTACTAATTGTGATAATGTTTCTAATTCCTTAACTAAGTAACACTGGTGCCCACTGACATATTGCTTTTCCAAAGTGTTCGATCTACATGTCAGAGATGCTTACATTACTTTTATGGATATACATTTGCTGTCAGATAATTGTTTCCAGATATCGTGCAGAAATCTGCTTACAAATCTAAATTCAATGACAACTCACTAATTAGTACTTATTACCTTTGTAGCAGATAATGTACACTTCAGTCTCGTTGCTGATAAGTGCAGCTACAATACTAGGAACAAAAAGCGAACAAAAGTGGAGGGTGAGCTGCAGTCTTTATTAATTTTCGATAACAATATCAAGTTTTACGTTCGAAAATCCATAAACATCCTTGGATAAGTTACTTCGAAAGCTATTTAATTGAATATGTTGATGATACAAGCTGTAGATCTCATTAATATATTACAATAGACAAGATACAGTGGCGTATTATATTTTTCTAATTCAAGCTTTATTTTTGCATTTAAACAAAATTATCTCTACATTTGTATAAATCCAATAATGTTAGCTACCCAAGATTGAGTATCATCGGAAATCAAACACTTTCGTTCCATTAAGGAGAGTGAGCTCATGGAAGAGGATGATTTATGAGAGATATCATCTTCAAGTATTTGACGGTTTCTTAAAGGGTATAAACCAATGACTCAATTCCTACCTGTAGGAGATTTTCATTACTGTTGCTAGAAAGCTCTTAATTAAGTGGGCTGGCATGGACGAAGGCCAGGGATGGAGTGAAGCAGGCAGTGCGCAAGACTACACCAGTTTAATAGCCACAGCAGGTCGAAGGCCTGGCGTTTGTTTGAACTCCGGAGTGCTAACTAATAAAGGATCACCGGGATTCTTCCCTTCCGTTCCAAACAGGTGTGGTTGCTCGACTCAAGGAACCTAAGTACAACTTTCATCCTCCAAATTAAGGAAAGAAGATTGGTTGAAGGTCGCGGGGAACTAACACAGGTCTATAGTGGCAGTGATATTGAATAACCAGAGATATTAATTACTTACTAAAAGGTATGTTAGCTAGGTGGTTTCGGCGCTCGCTTGAAGAAAGGTTCAGATCCCATCACAACTATTTTTTATTATTTTTTTTTTTACGAGATTTGCCTTGTTCACATGAGTACGCTGGGATGCACCGAGTTTAGTTTCAACACACGTAATAAAAATGTAATTTTGCAGAACCATCTCACTTTCAAAACACAACTTACAGATAACAGAACAAAATCATGAAAATATATACTTGTAAAGACAGATCTTTATTTATTTCCACAGATGTCGATAGTCAGTATATCAACATAGACATGTTAATTGATTATACTTTTGAACAATATCTCTCTTCGCCCAGTAATAAATTACGGCAGAAATATAAACATGAGCCTTCCAGAGTATATCGCTCCAAGTTATGACAGACAGGAATATTAAATTCTCGACTTATATGCCCTACTTGAATGCAGGGCTCGTTACTTATCATTGATGCAAACATAAATGAAATTACTGTTTGTTACTTCAACTTTAATCTAACTGCTCCTTTAGTTCCATATCTTTTTTTTATCTTCTATTTTCTCTTATCACTTATGTTGGCCTCTTCCAAAGCATGCAGAGAATCGTATCTGCCATTTGAAACACTAAAAACAGACAGCAGTGCTGAACTAAGGTGGTAGTATGTGACATCGCATCTTCATAATTTGCGGAAATAGTGGGAGTGAAACCGTTTCAGTATTTACGCACTTCCCTTAACTTTCACCTTACTTTTTTGAACTTTGTAAACTTAGAATTATAAATCTTAATCCAACAATTAGTTTAAAGAAGTCTTCCTTTCCGTAAAACCAAACATACGTATATGCAGCATGTTAATATTTAATCCCATAATGGTGCAATACAAAGAAGCTGTAAGTTACAATGGTCATAAAAATTTTATATTAAAATTCTGGAGGCGGTACAGCAAGACAACGGAACTCTCACATTTGCCTTTAGCTAATTAGAAAGTATATTTTGTATTGGCTTAATCGTTTCTGACATTGGAGTTTTTAGAAGACCGATAACTGAAGGATAAAAATTGGGTTGCCAAATTCAAAGGGAATACTTTAGAATGTAGAAAGTTAATTAAATAATCGTATAAACATCAATAATTCCTTTGGAATGTGTGATTGAGGAAAATTTACATGCTGCGAAAAAGAGTGGAAATTTTCTTTCATAGGTAAGAGAGTGAGGAAATGGAATAAGTTATCCGGAGAAATCTGTTTACCTACGACAGTGAATGCTGAAAGCATTTGAGATAAAAACTTAATATGAGACTAGGGAATTTGCCTATGGGGAATTAGCTCCGTCATAACTAAAATAATTAGGTTAGTAATAATATAAAAAACATTATGTCCCAGTTTTTTTTTTTTTTTTTTTTTTTTTTTTTTTTTTTTTTTTTTTTTTTTTTTTTTTTGTAGAACGATACTGTTTACTCTAATGGGTAACATGTGACACTTAGTAAATAAGACATTCTAGAAGGAAGTTATCTCTTCTTGCGATTGACCTCTGACTGTGTTAACCATGATATATATATATATAAATATGAAGTTAGAACACTATTTAACAGATGACGTGTTAGGTTCCATCGTTTTTATAAGGTCCTGATACATCATGTATCTCTAAGAATTTTGAATTTGGAGCATTTAGGCATGGATTTCCCTGGGATCCATATCGGATCCACTAATGTGTTTTCATATTTAAATGGTCTCCTGCAGGCGGTGTCAAATGATACAAGTTTGGTTCCTTCTGTTGAAGAGTGACAGTAGAATGACAGTAGAGTAAACATATAATTTTACTTAAAATGTTGCATGTGAGTTCCACCCACCACGCTTTTTTTTTTATTATTTGACAGAGAATTAAATTAAAATTGAAAAACGAACAAAATCATCGTCCCTTGTAAAATACTTGCCGTTTGCTTACTCCCACAAAATTTTTCCGACAGGCCGTACTACACAGTTCCCTTGTACCCCTGAAATTAAGATTTCTCCAAACTGTAGCCAAGACGTAAAGAAAGAAAAGCGCCTTCGGCAATACAGTCGTCACGTTAAATCGCGAGATGTCGAGCCGGCACAAAGCGAGCCAAAAGCGCAAGGTTGCCTGCGCGTGCAATTAAACTTATCTCGGGACGGCACCTCGTCTCGTCTCTGCCCGCAGGCGCTAGCGTTCCCGCCGCATTCCGAAATGAATTTCCCAGCCTTGCCCGCCACTGTAAACAGATTTATCTGCGGAGCCGCGGATGAGAGGCTTTATTTCACGGGATAAAACCTACACAGCAGACAAGGCGACGCTAGCGGCAAGTGTGGTGCAGACAATAGCAGTGTAGGACTCATACGTACCAGTACTTCGTTTTGGTTTAAGTGAATGGGAGGCTCTTACAATAAGGTCTCGAAATTTACCACGACTTAACAGTTTTATACCGAGCGGGGCGGTGTAACGGTTAGCGTTCTCGCCTCGCATTCGGGAGGTCGGCGGTTCGAATCCCCGTCCGGGCATCCAGATTTGGGTTTTCCATGGTTTCCCCAAATCACTCCAGGCAAATGCCGGGATGCTTCCTTCAAAAGGCCATGGCCGAATTCCTTCCCATTCCTTGCCCCCCATCCTTTCCCGTCTCTAAAGACCTCGATGTTAAAAAGAGACGTAAATCAGTTAAAAAAAAAGCAGTTTTACCATAAACACTGCTGTAAACTTCGTTCAAATAATTTTATCTACGAATTGTAGGCACTATTTCAAAACTACGAAATTACATTTAGAAGAAACGTAACTAGTTATTTTATACTTCCCCAAAACTTTTATAAGAACATCAAAGTGTAATACAGTATTGTTAGCATTTTTTTTTTTTTTTGCTTATGGCTTTACACCTCGTCGACATTGAGGTCATTAGAGGCGGGATGGGGACAAGGAAAGGGAAGGAATTCGGCCATCGCCTTTTGAAGGAAGCAATCGCCTGAAATGATTTAGGGAAACCGTGTAAAACCCAAATCTGAATGCCCGAACGGGAATTCGAACCGGCGTCCTCCAGATTGCGTGGCCAGAACGTTAACCATTCACCAACCACGTTCAGTCAATTACTATATGTTTGTATAGGTCTTTCATACTTGCATTGTTTTGGATGACATTTCTGCTGCAGCATTCCGCCTCTTCGACATCTAGGCCGTTATGAGCAGCTGCAGAGGATGGGAAAGGGGCTGTGAACAGGCCACGGTCTTCTGGAGTGATTTCGGGGAATTATGTCAAATCAAATCTGGATAGCCGGGTGGGGATCTGATGCCAAGCTCGATTTCTCCCGTAATATTCAATAAAGAAATTTGTTTCCAAAATTGGTCTTACTTCAATACAGAGATTAATGGCGGTCAAAGTGCTAGTTTGTAAACTTTTATTGTATTTGTATGTGGTATTATGTATTCTGAGGTATTCTGATGTATTACGTGCGTGTGTGTTGCAGATTTGCAGTATTTGCGCTTGCTGTTAATGGTATGGTAATTTATGTCTGTTGGTAGCGTATATGTGCTGCCTATTAATACTGTTTGCAAATGACGTTAAAGATATGCTGCTGCTAATGTCTTAGTTCTGCTTTATTGATGCTAATTTGTAATAATGGTTTAACTTAGTAGGAACGCAACAGGAGAAGCGTGTATGGAACCTGTGCCATTTAATACGACCGAAGAAATCATTTATTAATTTACTTGGGTAATATGAAATTTTTAACATTCAATGCAAGTTTTGCGTTATTATAAAATTTAGACTTGGGAATGAAATTTATATTTGTTTTTAAATAGTTATTTCACTGAAATTTTTTATTTCACTGTCTTTTGTGGTCAACGCCGTGAGACTTATCTGACCACTATAATAGCTTTGCAGACAGCCATGTTCCACAATTACGGCATAAATATCTTAAACAACGCCTATTAACAGTTGTTTTATTAATGTTTTTCACCACGCACGTTTCTCCCTTATGGAGTGGAGCATCATCAGTTGCTGTAAATATACTTAGTTTTATATTTATATACATAGTGTTATATTTACAACCACTGATGATTCCCCCTCCAAAACGGTGAAACGCGTCTAGTGAAAAAAAAAAAAATGATAAAACAGTGGTTAACAGACGGTATCTTATTTTAAACAATTTCCTGACAACTCTAACATGTAACAAAACGAGCCACATACACTGCTGAGACCAGTAAAACTGACGATTGAATTTTTCGTTTTTTATATTTAAAATTTTATATCGTCCTTAATGACATAGACAGGACGTCAACAATAAATCAAAAGCAGAAATGAAACAGATTCCTAATAGTTTGAGACACTACCGCTTAATTCTCACCAGACTGCTTTCTACGGTGCATTATCAACAATACCATGTTATAAGAGTATCATCTAATAACATCTTAGCAATTTTCGACTGGTTTGATGCAATCCTCCATCCCTTCCTATACTGTGCTAACCTCTTCATTTCTACATACCCCTTACAGCCCACGTCCTCAATTATCTGCTTCTTATATTCTAATCTCTCTCTTCCTCTCCAGTTCTTACCTTCCACTGTTTCCTCCACTAACTAATTAACCAGTCCAACATGTCCGGAAATATGACTTACCAGCCTGTCTCTTCTTTCTGCAAGCTTCTTCCATAAACTTCTTTTCTCACCCATCATTTCCAAAACTTGTTCATTTCTTACTTTGTCTGTCCACTTAATTTTCAGCAATCTTCAGTAGCACCACATTTCAAATGCTTCAATTTTCTTTCTTTCCGGTATTCCTGAAGTCCATGTTTTGCTACCATAGAGTGCTGTGCTCCACACAAAGAGTTTTAAAAAGTTCTTTCTAATTCCTAGATCAATATTAAAAACTAAAAGGATTTTCTTTTTCATGAAGGCTCTTTTTGCTAATGCTATTCTGCTTTTAACATCATTCCTGCTTCGGCCATCGGTTGTAATTTTACTTCCCAAGTAACAAAATTCATATACTTATCCTATTAAATCCGATCCAATTTTTATATTTAATCTACTAGTATTGGTATCATTTCTGCTACATTTCATCACTTTTGTCTTGCTTTGATTTATATTCAGCCCAAAATTTTCCTACAGTATTTTGTTCACGCCATTCCGTAACTTCTCAATATCCTCAGCCCTCTCTGCTAACAAGACAATGTCATCAGCAAATCGTAGCATACTGATTTTTTCTCCCTGAAAACTTATGCAACATGGAAATTTTTCATTGACTTTCTTAATTGCTTCTCCTACATACAAGTTGAATATTAACGGGGATTGACTACAACCTTGTCTCACACCCTTTTTAAATGATGCATGTCTCTCGTGATTCACTACTTTTATTATAGCCACTTGATTCTGATATAGTTTATAGGGTATTCTTCTATCTCGATACTTTAGACCTGACTTCTTTAAAATTTTGAACATCTTGTCCCACCTAACATAATCAAAAGCTTTTTCCAAATCAACAAACGCCATAAAAGTATCTTTGTTTTTCTTGATCCGCCCTTCAAGTATTAATCTTAAAGAAAGAATTTCTTCCCTTGTACCGCGATTTTTCCTAAACCCAAACTGATCTTCACCTACTATCTCTTCTACTACCCTTTCCATCCTTCTGTATATTATTCTGGTCAGTAATTTTGAAGCATGTGATGTTAGACTAATGGTGTGATAATTCTCACATTTGTCGGCTTGTGCTTTCTTTGGAAGTGTGAAGATGATATTTTTATTAAAATCAGTTGGAATTTCTCCTGTTTCATAACTTTTTGATATCAGCTTGAATAATCTTTCGATTCCTTCCTCTCCTAGAGATTTAAGAAGTTCTGCAGGGATCTCATCAATTCCAACTGCCTTATTTGCTTTCAAGTCATTCAGAGCTTTATTAAATTCTGTCCTCAAAACAGGATCTCCTAAGTCATCAATGTCGACAACGCCTTCCTTTTCCATTACACTATTGTTCAAGTCGTCCCCAACATAAAGTTTCTCAATGTATTCTTTCCATCGGTTAGCTCCATCTTCTGAGCTTAAAAGAGGTTTCCCATTAACAGCTTTAATGGTCATATCTCTTTTCTTCACTTCTCCAAAATTTTGTTTGATCTTTCTCTAGGCAACATCTACTTTACCTATGACCATTTCCTTTTCTACTTCTTCACACTTTGCTTGTAGCCATTTTTCTTTTGCTATTTGGCATTTCCTATTTATTTGATTTCTAAATTGCCTGTACTATTCTCTTCTTGCTTCATCCTGACCATTTTTGTACCTTCTCCTCTGATCCATTGGCTCCAAAATTTCTTCTGTGATCCAAGGTTTTCGGGCAGCTTGTTTCCTAAAGCGTAATGTTTCTTTACCAGCTTTCGTTATTTAGGCCTTTAGTGCATTCCATTCGTCCTCGGTATAGCTCCTTTCAGAGTTACTTCTTAGACCTAACTCTACCATTTCTGCAAATTTTTCTCTTGTGCCAGATTGTTTCAGTTTATTCACATCCAGTCTGTTCTGCTTATACTGCTTCCTTATTCGCTTAAATTTCAGCCTGCACTTCATTATTATCAGAACTATTGTTGCTCCTGGGTACGCTTTACAGTCTAGAACTTGATTCTTGAATCACTGTTTGACCATGATATAATCTAGCTGATATCTGCCTATATCCTCTGGACGTTTCCAGGTGTATATTCTTCTCAAATGGTTCTTAAACAGTGTGTTTGCCTCTACTAGCTTATATCTTTCACAAAATTCTAGTAACCTACTTCCTCGGTAATTTCTTTCTCCTAGACCAAAACTTCCTACAGTATTTCCCTCTTTTCCTTCTCCCACTATTGCATTCCAATCACCCATGATTATTAGATTTTCCTCCCCCTTCACATATTGGATTAATTCTTCAATCTCAGCGTATATTTTTTCTATTTCTTTGTCATCTTCCTGTGACGTTGGCATATAAACTTGTACTAATGTTGTGTGGGACGGGTTTAGTTTCTAACCTCATCAAAATAATCCTGTCACTAAACTGTTCATAATAACTCACTCGTCTCCCTACTTTCTTGTTCATTACAAATCCTACAGCAGTGACTCCGTTGACAGCTTGTGTGCTAATTATCCTGTGTTCCCCAGACCAGAAATCCTGTGCGTCCTTTCATTTAATTTCACTAATCCCAACAACATGTAACTTAAGTTGTTCCATCTCACTTTTTAAGTTTTCCAACCTACCTGCCATATTCAGACATCTATAATTCCACGCTCCGACTCGTAGAATGTTTCTATCCATTCTGATGACTCTTCCCTGAGCAGTCCCCACCAGGAGATACGATTGGGGGACTATTTTATCTCCGGAATATTTTACCCAGGAAGAAGCCATCCTGAAATATGTAATTTGAGAGGAAGACATGGGTCTTTAATGCAGTGGTTTCCCGTTGGCTTCTGCATCCCCATGCCGTTGATCATTTCTGATTCATCCGCCTTTATGGGCCGTTTCCAATCCCAAGGGCAAGAGGGTGCTCTGGACCACTCCCCATTCTTCCGCCCTCCTTTCGGAGGCCGATGGCAAGCAGTGGGTGATTCCCTATACCGGGAATCTTTCAGTCACCAGAAACTCGTCCTTGCAAACAAGGTGCACCACGTGAAGGAGAGGTTGATATTTGGTTGGAAAAGGCTAGTATAGCCTCTACAAAACCCTTACACCCTCTTCGCAATATAGATTTTATAAAATATCTCCACATTGTTTTATCTTTTTCGTCTTTTTAAAGTAAGAAACAGAGCGTGGTGGCTCAGTGGTAAGCTCAGGCTCGAATTTCTGTCCAACCATCCAGATTTTGGTTTTTCATTGTTTTCTCATATCACTCCAGGTGAGTGCTGATATGTCCCCTTCAAAATGCCACGGTCTAATTCCTTCCCATTACTTGTTTCCAATTCTTTTCTGCCTCTTATTACCGCGACGTCGACTGGGCGCACTAGCAAAAACGGTCTTCATGAAAAATTTGAATCTTTAAGTTTCAAATATTCATCTAGGACTCCAAAAAGAACTTAGTAAAGCATGGACTTTAGTAATATCGCAAAAATGGTTAATTCTGAAGATTTCAAATCTGTGCTACAGAACGATGCTAAAAATTAAGTGCACAAATAAAGTACGCAATGAACGTGATTTGGAAATTAAGAGTAAGAAAGGATGTTTGTGGAAGAGGCTTACAGAAAAAAAAGACAGGATGGTAGGTCAAATTTTGAGACATGCTGGATTGGTTAATTTGCTAGTCGAACAGTCGAAGGTAAGAACTGTAGAGGAAGATAGAGATTAGAACATATGAAGCAGATAATTGAGGATGTGGGTTGTATGGGGTATGTTGAAGATATTAGCACGAGATAGGAAGAGATGGAGGATAGCATCACACCAATCGAGAGAAAGAAGACAGGATAAGAAGGTTAATAACTAACATGTGTTAAATGTTGTTAAAACTTATGATTTATGAACTTAATAGAACAGATCCGTGGCATCATGTACATAAAAACTTGATAGAAACTGTTCGGAGTTGACTGTTGTGTTTTAGGCGTAACAGAGAGAATTCCGTGCCAAGGACTGATAACTGGAGGAAGTTGATGGACCATTCCTTGCCTTCCTTTCCCTCTCGCCCCACGACACACATCAAACGTATACTGCCTGAGACACAGCAGCTTCGAAATATTGCGCCTCAGGAGCAAAGTGCGTCCTCCCAGCAGAGGGTGGCAGCAGTTGCCACATCGGGCTCCAGGACCCCCGAAGTTCTAAACGAGAAAACTGTCTACGCGACGCGCGAGATAAGAAAGTACCGACACAGACACATGTTAAGGCCCAAGTCACGCAGCCGGAGACGCGAGCGACGAGAAAAGGCGGCCGAGTAAAAAGGTTTTGTCATCTCTCCGACTGCCACTCGAGGACACGGTGGGCTGATAAAAACAGCCGCCCCGCTGATGGATGCCCGGGAGATGGCCGGCTTGGGATTACGTGCGAGGGAATTAACAAGAGATGGATTAGCTGGCGGGCCCGCTGCCCCCGGACCTCCGGTAATTACTCTGCCAGCAGCAAGGAGAGGTGCGAAGGACGTGACGCTACCTGCTAGGGCTGACAGGGCAGACCTTCGCCTCGTCTTAGGGTAGTCTCGGCTGCAGAGAGCTGCAGAGGCACAGACGTGCTGGCAGTATGAACACTTCACATGCATTGACAACGGAATCTTGAATGCTACGTCGAAGTCTTTCCCATTCATTTCAGTTCCTAAAGGGGTTGACTTGTATGTTTATGGCAGATGGAAGCCACAACTAGCAAGGTTGCTCTACAAACTATTGGTCTACACAACAGCTACCTTCTACAAAATCTAAGGTGCGTTGACAATCACTACATTGATTATTGCAAGTGGTGAACAAAATTCCAACCGAGGGTATGCTTCCTTTAAAAGGCCATGACCGAATTGATTCCTATTCCTAGCCCCATACTTTCCCGCCTATAATAACCACGACGTCGACGAGCAGTAAAGTCATAATAAAAAAAAGGCAAATTTCAACTCCAATCACAGTGTTTTCGTGCTAAAACCAAAAGATATTAATCCGTACATCTTCCTAATGTTAGCAAGGTGCAATACATTATGTAAACAACTTTAAAGTAGAGCACTTCTTCTTCTTATGATGTCATGTCTGATTCCGGGCATAGGCGGTTAGCATAGGAATTCTCTTGGGAAGATGAAGTGGGACAGATCCTCTTTGGTTCATTGTTCGTATGTTATTGTAGATGCGGATGATTATGACAGTGTATGTGTGTGTGTGTGTGTGTTCAGTGACTGACGAATCACCTTCAACAGTGAAGTACGACCTCACTTCATAAACACTGTGGACAAGTTTGGGATTTAACCCATGATGTTAATGCTCAGTTTGGCGGTTAGGAATTGTGCAACACACCTCTATTACTAGGTCTCAAAACAGCTAACCCGGTGTCAGCGCCGGACACCATTTCAATGCTGAAACCAACTGATTTTTTTATTTTTTACTTATGGCTTTACGCTTCGTCGACGTCGAGGTCGTTAAAGGCAGGAGAGGACTGGGAGCAAAGAATGGGAACGAATTTTTCAAAGACCTTTTTGAAGCAAGTATCTCGGCAATCGTCTGGAATGATTTGGGGAAGCCATTGAAAACCCAAATTTGGATGGTTGGGAGTGGGTTCGAACCCGCGTTCTCCCGAATGCGAGGCCGGAGCGCTACCGCTCACTCACCACGCATGGTGCAACCAATAGAGCAACAGGGTGGGAAAATATAGATTTTTACGTTCTTTTGTGTTAATTGATAATATTCAAGCATAAGTGGCTAAAACCTAAATGGAAATTAATGCACATAAAGCTGCAGTGCTGCATCGTTTTGTAAGGAAGAGGTAAAACAGTAGTTCCAACCAATTTTATATAGGATGCGTCAGTAATATCATTGAAAATTTAGTAGTATATACAAGTTTATTACTACAGCTCAAAGTATTGTTTAAGGTATCATTTTTAAACAAAACACGTCGCACCAATTATAGTCAGCTTAAGCGACCAGCAGAATGCGCATTTAAGATGATTACTTTCACGAGTGCGAAACTAGCTTCCAAACAAGTATGTAAAACACCCCGCTGATATACTTAAAACTCATTCCGCGGTTGAGGGGGGCTCCATGGTTCAGCAGTTGAAATTACCAGACCGTGCGCGAGTTGGAAAGAAATTGATTCCCGGTGAGATATCTTCCGCATCAACAAACAGAATGAACAAAAATAACACTCTGATGTAACATCTGCGGAGTACTGCTACAAAATGACATTTTAGCTGGATCTTTTTATTTATCTGAATAAATTTCAATATGCTCACAATATTACAAAGTTATTTTTGAAGCCTACGGCATATTTCGATGAGTATTCGAAAAGAACTTGTCAATGGTTAATAATGACGCAGTTTCCTGGTTAGATACTATTAAGCTGTATTGGTAAATTTGTATCGAAATGTGGATAACAGCATATTTCTATTACGATTTTTTAAAAATAAATTGCAGCAATTCTGTCTAGCACCTCACGAGAGTTTGACGATTTCAGTCTTAGTGATAGAAACTTGTCTTTAAAATTTGACACTGTCTTGTTTATTAATAACCTTTTATTGCGTTTAAATCTTTGGAATGATTAACATTATTTCACCCCATTCTTAAAAAAAGATGTTTCATTAAATTTACTTGTTTCTTTTTAATCGTTTAGTTTATACCATCGTAAATGTTAATTTCATGTCTTTCAACCTAAGATCCTACAGCGTTGTTTTTGCGAAACACCAGCTACTACTGGTTGTTCGAAACATACTTTCAGATGAAACCGAGCAAATCAGAACGTGAAATAATTTTAACATAACAGGAAGAAATGTTATTACTTAAAGAAATTTATTGGAATGATAACTCGTAAAGAATTACCACTGAGACTGAAAGCAAAAGCACACGGATTTTTATCAACAAAAGCAAGAAAAACTTGCTCATTTAGTAATTTCGGTTGACGGCTGATACCTCGCTACGAACTTTAACAAAATGGTTAAAAGTTGTATAAACAAGTGGGTTTAAAAATTATATTCTAAAATCACTCAAATATCTGATAACTTTTTTATATCCATAATTTCCTTGTATGTTTCTAGAATCACTGCTTGTATATAATAACCGCTAACAAGTGATTAAATTTAATCGGTTGTTGTGTTTGTACAATTACATTAGTTCTAACAGTTGAATAACTATTCGGACGCTGAGTAGTATAAGAAGGTAACAAAAGTACAATTTGGTATCTCAGTATTTGCATCATACACGTTTCACAATTACCTCCATACAAATCGATTCCATTTGTTATTTCCTTCATGTAACAACGTATTTGATGTATGGAAAAATATTTCCAAAACTTAGAATTAAACAACTTCCCTCTTGGTGACCGACTTAAAAATCATATGTGGAATATAGCGTTGCTACATTTGCTTCGAAGAAATCGTGTTAAAAAAAATTACATCAAAAATATTTTTAAGATTGGCATTTAGGCTCTCTTAAAAGTCTTTCTGATAAGGGATAAATTCAAATATGTATTTGTAACGCAATGAATGCGAGTTTTAAAACAAATTAGTTCAAGAAGTATTCTCTAACGATTTTCAGTTAACGATTATTTTATGGTTACTGGTGCTACCAACACCATCTTTGTTCTTGGAAATAAATAAAAATGTTAGTTTCTGACTTTCACTGTGTTATTGCTGCAAAACGTAAAAGGAAAATGTAACAGGATTTCGGAACGTAAGAACGATTCATCCAGTATATTCGAATTTACTCCTGCGAACAGATAATGGTTCTTTACTCACATCCTTCAAACCGTTCTCCCTTTGACCATATATCACAGATACTTTTTCCTTGTTGGGAGTGGACATTCATTTCCCCAACTAGAGAAATAACTCAGTTATTAATGATCGTCTGCCAGGCGGAGTGAGATGAGCATTTGACAAATGAAATTCCCTCAGCCAATAACAGGTAAGTAATAATAAACGAAAAGTAATAAGAAGAAAAAAGAGGAAACGAAGTAGAAAATGGGAAAAAGGGTTTCTCCAGCGTCCGGCCGACAGGAAAGAGAAACAGTGTATTTTTTCCTTCAGTCCTGTTCGTTGCCCGTCTTTGTGCCGGCGTCAGCGCCGACAGCGCCATTGTGGCGGGTGATGGAAATAGTGGCGGCGCTGCACTGTGCCTGACCACGTGATTAATGAGCATCTCAGTGGGCGGCAAGCGGTAGGAGCTAGGTCCACCTGCGCAACCAGGGCCGTCAAAGTGTTTTCGAATGACGTCGCTGTAGCAGGTAACATCGGTGACACGATGCCATAGTTTATGTTACCGCATGATGCTTCAGGATCCTGATAAATAGGTTAAAATTAATCAGATACATATCACACAACTTACATTTTAACCACGTTTGGTGTAACTGAAACTGTCGACTAAAAGAGAAATAAAGATGGGGTATCTGAACCTTAAGTTGAATACCAATAAGATTTTTAGTGACCATAATTTTCTAGTCTAGCATTCGGAAAGTCCCGAGTTCAATTCTCGGCTTTTCAATTGTTTCCTGTAATCACTACAGGTGAATGCCAGGATTCTTCCTTTACAAATACCATGCAGATTTCCTATAGATTCCTTGCATATAATGAAACGCATATTCTGATTTCTCATCGTAATATTTTCATCTTTTCTCTACCACCACCTAATCCCAACAGGGGGGTTCGGTTGACTCGATTAACTGCCCCAACATTTTCTGATCTACAGTGTCATGTTCTTTCAGCCCTGTATTCACGAGGTCCTTCTTAACTAAATCCTTCCACCTTATCCTTGGTCTACCTCTGGATATAGTTCCTCCCACAGACATCCCTCACGCTTTCTTGTTTGTCTCTTCCTAATCTCTTCGCATAACTTGACCGTAGCACCTTAATCTTCCCTCTATGATGTTTCAAGCTATTTTCCTTATCCTTTAATTTTCAAGTCTGTCCCGCAGAGAAATACCCAATAGCCACCCTAGTATCCAAATTTTAGTCGTTTCCAAAAGGGTTTCCTCTGATTTACGTAACGCCCATGTATCTGAACCATAAAGGATAACCGTTATTACCATAGTCGTATACATTTTTGCTTTCAGTGTTTTAGTAATCTTTTTATTATTTATCACTCCAACAAAATATCTCCATTTGTTCCATCTGGGTTTTCCTCTGTCTATTGTCTCTTTTTCAAAACCATCTTCTGCACTTATTATTCCACCCAGATATCGGTTTCTCTCGTTATCATAAGCATATAATAAAAATCACTAATCCTATACTCTTCAGAAAAATAACCCTTTATGGTACTGCTTCCAGTAGTGCAGGTAAAAAGAGAATAAAACTTTAAGTACCAAGCATCAAGTTTATTTTTATTTTCGTAAGGAATTCCCGAAGTTTCGATGCTACAACGCTTTACACGGAGGATTGTGACACTAATACATTAGTTCAATCCAAAATTCTATCACTAATGTTTTGCTAAACTACAAGAATAGCTATTGGATACGTGCATATTTGTCATCAAATGAGAATTTCCAATCTATACAGCCAGCAAAGAAAAGAATGTTACAGAATTATGACTTAAGCCATGCGTTCTGACAAGAAGCTTGAAAAACCATAAATACGTATTCTGCATTGGGATTTGATGATGTTATGAATGAGTTTTTATGCTTTACTAAGCCAAACAGATGTTTCCATTAAGAATTAATTTAACACAGTTCTTCAAGCTTTGTAAAAAAGCAATATGGCCCATAGATAGATGACACATTCATGTTTTAAAAAAAATCCCTACTATTACTACCGTTTTTCATTCCATTTTATGTTTGATTTATCGTACATAGTTTAAAGAACTCATTGAAAACAGTGACCATACGTAGATATAAGTAACACGCCATTCAATGAATGAGAGAAAAAAGTATCGATTAAACTTTTTTTATATTCAGAAACATGTAAGTTTAGTCTGGCATTTATGTTGTCTGCTCTTCCAAATGCTGGTGATTAAGATGGAGTCTGATATCGTTTGGTAAAATTTTTTACGACCTACGTTCCTAGGACCTTTCACCAGTATGCTAGTGTTGTCAAGTATTTTCTATGTGTCCACAAGTGTGACGGGTGTGTGTTCCAATTATAGTCCGTTATTTTTACCTTACGTGAGAGATAAAACACGGGAAAAAATAAGGAAAATTCAGGATTACTTTTTCGAAAGGCAATAGGTAGTCTACTATATCAGAGTTACAGTCAACCCACAATGTCGTATGCCCTTTCTTCATACCAATTTTAGAAAGGTTCGAATTTATCAAGTACCACACTTAGACACTCTGGAGATTAGAATGTGAGCATAGCACCTCGTATCAAGAACCGTTTGACGAAATCATAAATGAAGCAAGTTTGTGTCATCAAATCATTGATATTTCATGAACATGAGAACCCTAAAATCATGAAAAAATATAATTTCCATGCAATTTCACCAACTGGATATGCTTTCAGCTGCAGCATCATTACAGAGTGGAATTATTTTTCGTGAATCTTGTTGAATTTTCGTTAAGGGCACACCAGTAACCCAGAGAGTAATGGAACTCTTTCCTCGCTTCGCTGAGAGTGTCTAATATTAGCTCCTCCACCGCTGCCAGCATCATCCGTTTGATACACTGGGCGCTGTGACCCGTGAGAAATGAGCCTCCCCTAACAGCTAGGGCCAGCGCACAAACAAGTATGATGAATGCTGCCAGACTACACTACGCCCTTTCGTGGCGTCGTCGACGACTTCTACTCCAGTGACTTCAGGTGGCGAGGACAGCTTGGCTTGTCACAGGTGCTGTATTTGTCTCAGAACATCGTGTGATACTTCGTATGACACTCCTGACCTACTTCGTAGAAATATATCCGGGAGAAAGCTCCTCCCTCCCACACCCCTCCCAGCAAAAAATACACACCGTGTTTTATTTTTGCCACGCTTACATGTATTTGGATAGAACAAGTAGTTTATACGAAAACTTCACGAGTAATATACGATGAATAGCGAAACGACGAAAAATTATGAAATGTTTTTAAAAAAATACGCTAAAAGCTCATCACTCCTGAAAACACACACACACACAGTTTATCAATATCTCTGTCATAGGTATTGCTGCTATCTAGTGTTTATATGATCGCTCCTTACTGAAGCCAGCGATGCCTAGCGGCTTGAATCTGAACTATCGCATACCCCTGACCTTCATTGTTCGTAATTTTGCAACTTACGGGTTGAATTATGGAAAATTCCTTTTGTTAATTAATGATATTCTCAAATTAAAAACTTATTCATTAAAATCATATCTCAGTTATCGACTTTGGTTAAGTATGAATGAAAAAAGAAACACTTTTTAGAAATGATATATAAGACCAAGTTCGAAGTTACAAAATACATTCAGATTAATTTTTGTTTTCTTAGCCAAGTTTCATAGAGTTTACTTGTATGGACAAGTTTGACCATTCCATAATCCATAATTTTCTCTGTTTTTCGTGAATTCTAGTTATGTCTCTTGTTGAACTTCTAAATATTTATTATGAAAGCGTCTATAAAACTCGCAGTATTTAGGACAATACTACCAAATCATATTTTACAAGTCTTCTTCAATAAGCATTGAAAATATAAAATCAGTTACATAAATGAATCAATAATTAAAACAATCTTTTTTTTTTTAGTGGTCTGGTGGAACATAACTGGAAATCGAATGGTCACCTGCTTGAATCCCGGCTGGGATTTTTAAAAGCCTTAACCAGACCTTCGCCTCTGGCATAGCTTGCTGTGTAATGTGAAATACGACAGAAAGCTTCCGTGGTTCGGATTCAACGTTAAACTATAGATTCTCTCTATGGCTAGCAACACCGGTTGTGTACGAATCCAATATCAAATTCAGGCTAAACGATGACTTAGCGCGGGTCCAGCTGGACCGAACGAACGTACAAACAATCATTTCCTCGTAGTTTTTGGAAATTCCAGTTACGAGAAGAGAAAATATCCTACTGCTGTATATTATCTATTCTTATGTATCCGTGGTTAATTGTAATGGGTGCTGATTTGTGTTTTATGTTTTAGTGTGAGAGAGTGGAGATTGCGAAACGTGATGTTGGTTGCTTCAAGCCTGCTTTTTTTGGAATACACCATTGGGACCTGAAAGTATTATGTGTCCATTCTCAAATGTGGTAAGCTGTTAGTCCTGATATTCAAGACCAAAGCACATATACAAGCACAGATATATCTGAAGGTAAATTGTCAGGAATTATTTTCAGCATTTATTTATTTTTATGTAATCTGGTGCTTAATGCATTTACATGAATACAAATAAACAATTATTTCTTTAAAAGTTTGAAAACTTAAATATGCGAAATGTTAAGAGAGAAACCAATATTATTTGCTCCATCCCTTTTAGAAAACAATATTGCACCGTCGTCTTATAGTGTAATGAGAACATCTGATTTTACGTATAAGACACTCAGTAAATTTGTAGCAACATAAAATAATGTTTATTATTTGTTTGACTTTTTTTCCTTGTCAACTTTAGAAAGCAGCAATATTGCCAAAAGTTTCGCTTAGTTGACATGCCGCATTGCAGTTCTACCCTCTCAACAGCATATGGTCAATGCATGAAAACCATTCAACACGTTATCTAACCCTGATATGAGAAATGAATTTGTTAAATGATAATCTTAATCATTGAATTCTTCAATCGGTGGGAAACGTGTGCGAAAACGATGTCACTTCCACTCGACGTGACGTCAGAAACCCCGTCCATACATCACAATCACATTATTAAACTGTACCTTAAATAGTGACACAATATCGATCAAGCTCGATAAAATATACACGAATAAAATTCTCTTGTCTAAGCAACTGATATCAAATATACGTAGAGGCGTAACATCGTAGCTGATATTCAGAAGGCAACACTAGAGATTCGCGAAGATATGGCTCCAAGTTGATGCGGTAGGGGAAATGATAAGGCCTTGTTCCACCCCAAACTTTCTATAAGGAGGTAAACCACTATCAGTTAATAGTCTGAAGGAATGTGGATGTTGTGTACTGAATGTTCAACATTCGAGGATTGAGAGCAGTTAGTATGTCAACTCGGTTATTGTATGTATTCATCTCCAGCGATAGTTAGTAATAAGCTACATAAAGGCCCATACACAGATATTTTTTTAATAAAAGAGTACAAAGAAATGTAAATACGATAAAAGAGATGAAATTCTGCCAATTATTAACCATATTTGTAATTTGTTTGGAGTGACGATAAATAACTACGTATTTCAAACTTTAGGCTTCTTTTGCTGAGAGTAAACAATATTAGTAAGTTTTATGTGAAACTGGCTACCGAATTACAGAATAAAGCTCCGAATACTACAGTAGAAGTGAGGATGGCCGTTAGAGAAATTAAAAATGGTAAATCCCCTGGACCATAAAAACCAACTGATTTGGTGAAACGTGGGGCAACAATGTGAGACTGAGTGAGTAAATTATCATATATATTATTTTTAAAAGGTTATTTTTTCTCACAAACCAGTATCTACTTTCATACCTAACCTAAATCGATAAATGAGGTATCATTTTAAATATTAAAGTGTCCGCTTTGATCACATAATATTTTAAGAAAATAATTTTTCCAAATTCGACCCTTAAAGGTCAAAACGTTAAAGTTTCTAAAATACGGTTTTCTGTGTCACGAGCCATTTATCTCCCTGCATAAATAACCGAAATCGATAAATGAGGTATCGTTTTAAAGATTAAAATCTTCGCTTTAGTGTCTTCATATATTAAGAAAGGATTTTTTCAGAATTCGACCCTTAAAGGGCAGAAGTATCATTATTTCCATAAGGTGTTTTTTGTTACGAGCCATTTATCTCCTCAGTATCTAACCGATATCGATAGACGAGGTATTACTTGAAAGGTTAAGGTCTCCACTCATGCAACATTATAAATTATGAACGATTTTTTTTTCGGAATTTGACCCTTGGAGGACAAAAGTAATAACTTTGAAAGTCGAGCGTATGAGACACTTCAGAGACAAGCCACCAGATAGCAAGAGCACATTTCACAGAGATATTAATAAACTGCTTCACTATCGTCGACTTTTGTTACGTGCCTATTACATTAAACAAATAAACAATTGTTACAAATTAGGCGGTTCATCTTTCATACTATTACAAACCACCACCCTTACTATTAATCGAATTCGCGAAATTTTGGCACGCGTCCTCTAGTTTAATAAATTCTGGAAGGACAAGAAATGCCAATGGATTTCTGTTTAGCAGATTTGATACTAATCAAACTAAAAGAACGTAAGAGGTTTTGAGAAAATTATCCTGGGATATGTGTCGTATATTACATTGGCACAGCCACAGGGATTTATTTTAAAATCAATGATAGAGAGCAGTATTAAAAGGATGAAAGAACAAAATGGTTTCAAAACAGAGAGTTCGTGCATTAACAGCAATTTTTGGGGGTAGAAATTGTCAAGAGACAGGGTCGGAATTTATTAAATATTCACCTGGTGTTTGTAGTCCTTGATAAAGATTATGATACAGTATCTCTAGTCAATTAGTTTGTTTGATGTTAATTTAATCTTCCTAAACTATATGCAGGAAGCTTTTTTAACCAATTCTGATATGCTGAGTGTAAAAATAAAATGTAAAAATGCTTGCTATAAAATCATTCATAATTAGTAAAGTCCTGAAGCAAGGATGCAATTTATCTCAGAAAGTTGTGAAAATATGTATTTACAAAATAGATAATTTGTGAAACAGGGATCATTACATATGTATTGTATATATTGAATTTTCAGACGGTTGGGATATTATAATTAGCGACGTGGAATACAATTTTTATGTTAATGAAACTACTAGAAGAAGTGGGAGTGAAAATCAACTTTGAAAATACAGAACTTTAATGCTGTGGTGAAAATGGATGAAATCTGAACATGCTTTAGCTTTAGTGTGGCTGTTTGGAAGAATTTGATTAACACCATAGCAACATGATAAACTATCAGTTCGACAGCCGGTAAAACACTGTGGCAGTTAATAAATCCAAAGTTTATGTTTGTATATACTTTTTATAGTTGTTATCGTCCCATGCAAATGAGCTTAAGTTTTGATTGTGCTTCAGAAAGTCCCACTAGATGACTAACTTTTGTAAGTATATTCTTCACAGCTATCGCAGTGATTTTATGAATCAAATTTATTATAATTCGAAAACTGTTTAAGAGGAATTCGCTTTGGAAATGTGTATTAACTTTCGAGATTGCAAATTTCAAGGTGAACAGCTCTTTTAACTTAGAAGTAAACGAAAAGAATCACAGTTGAGGTCAGACCTCAGTTTAAAGCTTCACGGAAACATGGTAATTAACACACGTTACATTCATCCAATTCTTTCAAAATTAGGAAATTCCATAATCAGGAGCAGGTCTCTTTTAATGTCTTCGGATGCTGAAATGAGATTGAACATGTTTGTATTCTAGCAGACGGAGTATTCCTTTGATAATCTTAGAGATGAGGTAAGCTGAGGCTATACATGCCCAGTGAGGCCCATGTATTTATTTATAGGCAGGCTCAAAGAGCCAAAAGATGTTTCTAAAGTCCCCTCCCCTGTTCATCTCATGTAATCCGCTCGGCGCCATGCTGCCCTTATCCGTTGATGCGATTACGACTTGGTTTTGGGAGTGAAGCAAGTTCTCGTCTGAAGGAGAAGATGTAAACCAAAGACATTGAATACGTGAATAAAAACGGAACTTGAGACACTCCTCCAGCAATGCGAGGTCATTAGCTTTTCGGTTTCATCTTCTTTGAACCGAAAGTCTTAGAATGCTGCGGAGCAGATTCTATGGTTAATGACAATGTTTGGAGCCGTCAGTGGTATTGTTACTCAAACGTCTAGAAAGATTATTGTACTGTCGATTTGATAAACTGGAAACGATCTATAATATTTGGCTCGTCTATTATTGGAAATAATAATTTGTTACCCTTTAGCATTCGTAGAGTAATTAATCTGTATATATATATATATATATATATATATATATATATATATATATAAAGATGAATGTATGTATGGTTGTATGTTTGTTTGTTTATTTGTTCTTCCTACAAATCCACAGTTTTCATTCGATCTCGATGAAACTTTGCACACTTATCCTTTGAAACAAGGAGAAAAATACTGTCTACATGTGGTTGAAAAATTATCTGTATAAATAATAAATGTTGTCTTATGATTTCGAAAAATTATTGAGAGGCGATAGACAGACGCGTTGTATATGGAGGTCTCTGTACCGATTTTCTGCTTGCTTACTAATGTTTGGGTCATGGTCCCCGGTTCAATTCATCGTGGAGGCAAAGATTTAAAAAAATTGTTTTTCATCGTAAGAGTCACGCCTAGGCCTTCGGTTATTCGGATTGAATGTTAAACTGTAGATATCACAAATTTAGGGGTGCAATGCGAGGCAAATCGTAGGTAGTCTTGCAATGCTGTAGGTGTACATTTTTCACGTTGAATTGATCCCTCAGGGGTGATTTGTAACAGTCTGTGTGTGATCTGCAGTAATAATACTATAAATCAGGAATTAAGTCTCTGTCTTTTTGTTACGTTTTGATAACTAAATGCCTATACCGATATTGACGGAATTTGAGAAGAAAATCTGTAGGGAGGGCACAGGACATTTTGTTTCGGTATGATTAACAGTCGTAGTCACGAAATTTTGAGAACTTATAGGATGTTGACAGAGAAACGGATGAGTGTTAGTCTATAATGTTGCGCCGGTTGCTCAAGCTGTGCTTCTCGTTCATTATGTTAGTGTATAATTTGTTACTAAATTTAGTTTAGGGAAAAAAATATTATTTAGGTTAGATGTCAATTTTCTCTGACCTATTACTTTGTGTCTGCTTAAATGTTTCCGGTACCAGTTTATTTTGCCTTCTTTTTTTGACATGCCTTGCGGGCGTAAACTGGCCTAAGTTGTAGCTCTAGCAGAGCACGAGCAGCTAAAGTTATTGGAACCCAAGAATCGGATGGTCATGCTGAAGAAAGAAGAAAAGACCAAGCTGAAATAAAGTTCCCCTTAGTCAATTAGCCCCCCCCCCCCCACATCCCCTCACCTACGTTTGTTTTTCTGTTTTTTAATATGTTGAGACAGATTCCACGGTAGAATGATATAGTGATACCTTTCCCTTTCCTGTCATATTATGCCGACTCGGTGTTGTTTGGGACCAATCCTTTGTTACCAACATATTTCTATATTCAGTTCTGGCAAAGAAATTGTTAATCGACGCGTACGAAGTCGCGGGTATCAGCTAGTTATGTGATGAAAATCGTTTATGGTATGTTAACAGTATATCTGTATCTATAACTATGACTGTGGCGTGTTGAGCTTGGACAGCAATGAAGGTATAGATTATGCTAGTATCTTCTAATACACAAAAATGAATATTTGTTTTGTTTTTACAATGTTATTCATAAAACACAGTTTTATTTCATTTGATGGAACTTCGTATTTATTTATAGGCAGACTATAAATAAATAGAAAAATACTTTTTACGTTTCACTTACAAAAACTTAAACCCATTCCTCGTTTCACTCACTTAATTTCTGTCAACGTTGTCGGTACAAACCCACAGTTTTTATCAGATTTTGATAGCACTTAGCACACGTATACTAGGCGGTCTGGTAGCTCAGTGACTAAGGCACTTACTTCAGAAAGTTTCTCACTCCGGTCGCCGGTTCGAATCCCATGGTGAGCATGAATGTTTAGGAGTTGTACCTTATTATATGAGTTACACCAGGACGTAGTCTCCTTAGAAAAGGAATTGGCTTTCCTGCCTCTGACACAATAGCTTCGTACTGTTCATCTCCTTCGAGAATATTCGACCAAGTTTTTGAAGTGAAAACTCCTTTAGTCGCGTTGGGCCATTTATTAAGTTAAAACTTCTATAGGGGGGCTGTAGGCTGGGGGTAAAGTTATGAATTTGAGTCACCGACATTGTATGATGTGTTGCGCGTATGATATGCGCGTTGGAGGCGCTTTTTTGAACACACATCTTTTATCCTATTTTGATGTAACTTTGCATACGTATAATATAAAACATATAGAAAAGTACTGTTTACGTTAGATTTGCAAAAACCTAAACCCTGTCAACGTTGTTCGTACAAATTCACAGTTTTTTAATCAATTTTGATATCACTTAGCACACACTACAAAACAAAAGCTGTGGTAGCTCAGCGGTTTAGGCGCTTACTTTCGATAGTTTTTCTCTCCAGTCGCGGGTACAAATCCCATGGTCATCAGGAATTTTTAGGAGTTGTATTTGATTATATGATCTACGCCGAGATCTTCCGTGGTTCTGACTCCACATTAAATTGTAGACCACAGAGGAAAGGAATTGGCCATCCTGCATCTGACACAACAGCTTGGTACATCTCCTTCGGAAAGATTTGACCAACCTTCGGGTTGTGGACTAAGTTATATTTTTAGTTTTTGAAGTGAAATCTTCTTTAGACGCCTTTTGTGATTTTTGGATGGGTAAAATCTTCTGAGTTTAAGTCAGTGACATGCTAATGTCAACAGTATATCTGTACCGGCCTGGTAGCTCAGTATTTAAGGTGTGTGACTGGGAAACGAAAGGTTCCTGGTTCGAATATCTGTCCCGGTCAACGAAAGTGGTGGTTGAGCGGTTAGCTCTCTGGCCTCGCATTCGTAAGGACTGATAGATTCCCTGTCCAGGCATCCAGATTTGTGTTTTACATGGTTTCCCCATATCACCCCAGACGAATGCCGGGATGCTTCCTTCTAAAGGCCATGGCCGAATTCCTTCCCATTCCTTGTCCCCAGTCCTTTCCCGCCTCTAATCACCTCAACGAGGCGTAAAGCCATAAGTTAGAGAAAAGTCCCGATGGGGACTTTAACCTCTAGCATAGCTTGTTGTGTAATGTGAAGTACGCCAGTGCACTTCCGTGGTTAGGGTTCCACGGTTATACTGTAGGTCCCCTGTACCTGGTAGGACTACCGGGTTAGGTTAAGGTGGCTAAGACAGGGCGGAATGCGCAACCACTAGATATCCTGTCACCAGTTCATTACAATAACATGGTATTATTATTATTTAGTATATCTGCAGTTTTAAGCATGACAGGTACACGTATTATATCGATAGTTTCAAGTTTTCACTTCTGTGAAGTCCCCTGTCACTGCCAACGGTATTTCTTTTTTAATCCCTTTTTCTGTTACAACGAAGTGTCGGTTTTAAACATCTCAACGTTAATCTTCCAATACAACTACGAGTTACAATGCACTGATATTGGTAAACTTTCATCTTTAATCTTGCCACAAACAGTAAGAAACTGCATATTCTGGCTTCAGCTTTGAGGTCTGCATACTGTTGTTTATCTGAAGGGCCGTAATATTATTTGTTTTTCAGCAGTCACAGATTTTCTTTCCACGTCGGTTCTACTCTAAAATCGTCATTCCTGGCTATATCTGCTTTGTTACAGATTTTCACTGATTTGAGGCAGTACGTTTCATATGTCTGTATTTTCCTTCAGTTTTACTCTTGGGAGAAAGCGCAGTGATCAATTCAACACTGTGAGCCATCCATTACTTCGTAGTGTTTCAACTACGTCTCTTTCCTGACTTTCTCTCTGAGGGTTCTTGCTATTGTGCAACATATTCTCTGATAGGTCCCCTTGGGCAGTGCACTTCGCTTTGAGTGAAGCTAACAGAAAAGGGGGAAAGTCGAATCTCCGGTGCCTTAAAACTGGGGCACTCTGGCTAAGCGAACAACCCCGACAGAAAAGCAAACATCCTGGGAGTAATTCGGATGGTTGCCGTACCACTTAACATACCATGAAAGACAATGTCACACTACAGTAGATGTTTAGAAAAAGAAAATAGAAAAATGCCTAATAATATGGGCACAGATTCGGTGGATAAAACATAAGCAGGTAGTCATTTTGATCATATTCTCTGTTAACATTAATGTAGGATAGAACCAAATACGATGCTAATTTGATAATTACACTTTTTTTTTTTGATACATTGTAAAAAAATACTAAAGACTATACACTTCGCAGTCCGATTGCAAGTGAGAAACTTTGTTTTTCGTTATCTTCTACTACATTATGGTAGTTTACAACGATACATAAGTGGTCTCCACCTTAACGAATTACTGATTTGTGCATGACGAAAAATAAAGTTTTATGTGTCAGGTCTTTGACTTCTGACATGACAAGTAAAATCAACAATAACTCTGATCTCTTACTATGTAGTTTGCAGATTTAAGTTACCCTATTGACCCTGTAGTTATTGCTGAAATGTGCTATCACTCATTTTTCATAATGGAAATATCTGTGATATAAACTTGGAACGTGTAATGGTCCAAATTACATTTTTGAATTTATTAATCATGTATTGGTTATTAACGGGAGCTGGGAGGAAGTGAGGTGAAAATTTTCCCAAATTGTTGAACGGGCAGTTCGTTTGAATATGTCCGCTGAGACGATGCTGTTATTCACTACTTTGTGTCACCAGCAATCTTTTGTTGGCCGAAGAAGGGTCTCTACCTGCGCGTAGGAATTTACTAAGACAAGCTCAGGAAATAGTCCCCTATACTGAAGCCGCGCTGAGCCAATGTAAAGCACCCACGTCGAGAACGAAGTGGTTTGGAAACTAAGTTTCGACCATTTTTTTTATTCATTCTGTTCTGGAGCACGAAACGTGATAGAGGTATTTTCTACTGACTGCCCAGAAGTAATGTTAATTTTTTTTTTTTTTTTTTGCTTGCATGCAGCATGAATCAGACTAACGAGCAGCTGATGGGTAAAGCTTGGTTCTACCTGTGTTTAATAAAGATACGTGCATTTACTGTATCCATTTTTCCACCTGTTTTGGCTAGGAGATACAAAGGAGATGAGATATGCATCTCGAGTCTATTACCTGACGCAGCTGTGGCCGTTTCCCATATTCTACAAGAAACGGTAAATCACATCATTCTGTGTAACGAATTATCACGAACAATGAGGAATACGGAAACAATAACACGTCCTTAAAGATAATTTCATTGCTCTACTTAACAATTCAAATGCAATCAGTGCTTTGGTGTTGCGTGATTAGCTAGCCGGCTTAATCATATTTGATTTCATACGATTTCGAGGTGAGAATGAATTTATACTACAGTATGAATGAAAATTTGTAATTTCGGTAATTTTGTATTAAGTGTAAATAATTCAGGAAGTGATAGTTATATATATATATATATATATATATATGTGTGTGTGTGTGTGTGTGTGTATAATCATTTCTTGGTTTATTTGACTTATCATCTTGTAATATGTAGAGTAAATGCAGTTTGTCACTTGTTTCATTTCTGGATCCCGAGCAGCAAAGATTAATAGTGTAAGAAGTTTCTCTTGAATTCAGAAATTGGCAGTCCTGAAATATGAATGATGGTTATAACGTCACTGTTCGGGCGTATGGTAGCATTCAAGAAGGAACCAGATGCATTTGAAGGTTTCTGTGGACCGGAATGAATAGTTTCTTCTGGTATTGATGCTTAGCAGAGTGTGCAGAACACATCGCAGCGGAAGAATGACAATTATGTCAGCCGCAACGTTGGGATTTCATACTAGGATGCTGTGCCATCCAGATAACTTATAAACTAACAAGTAAGTAGCTTCCGTGGGAGATAGTAGTCATCGTGTGTTATTTTATGTCTTGAAAAAATCTGGAAGAATGTGTTGCGGGTTTTTAAGGATTTTATAAGACACTGCAGTATATAGTGATGCCGAATACAATTTCACAGCAGAAAGATAGAAAAGCAGAAAAGCGATTTCGAGAGTATAACAGAACCAATTGGCCTTTTTTTTATATGGCGTAAGGAGAAATTTATTGGTTTGCGTAAGTATAGACCTTGGCCATTTTTTATCTGATCGCTTTTATGGTCAGCCCTTGTCTATTGCCAGCTATGTAGTGAGCGATCAATGGTTTACAGTATCAGCCTTATAACGTAAAATTCGTTGAGTTGATAATATGAGAGAGATAGCTGGAGTAATTGTGATATGTTGGATTTTTCCAGAGGATGGAACAAAAAATTTAAAAATAATATAGAAGAGAGGCTAGGGTTAGGGAAATTTATAATATGAAGAACACGTGGGAAGTAGAGGGTTTGTTTCGGAGTAAGATCGAAGACAGAGGTAATAGCTGGAAGGCGAGAGTGCAATGGAACTCTCGGTGGATAGAGTAGGATGCACTTAATCGACATTATGATCCGATGAAGTATGATATATTCTCTGGAGACGACATGCATGTAGATAATTTTACGTGATTTGTAATACAGGTTTTTATTTAATTATTTAATTTTTTTTTTTAAATATTGGATGGTGAAGACACTATATTAAGGAGAAAGAAAAAGGCTAAGAGCATCGCAGAAAACGAACATTTTTCAGGGATAAAGAGCATCTATAAAATTTGAACATGATCATATTCTTCATATTATCCCTCGTTCACGCTTCCTTGCCTCACTTGAATGTTTACAGTGAGCGAATAATCCTGCTCTGCGTCAGTCTGAGACGACCCCGTCCTGAATCTGAACTCGTTAATAACAAGACGCAAAGCTGCCACGGAGGGAGATTTAGTCGAGCGAGATATTGCAACGGATAATGCATGCGCCGTAACACGTAAAGAATCTGTTGTTATAACATGCTAGTGGAAGCTGGGAAGCCAGGTCGTTTATCATCAAGATGCCCTCGATGCGGCAGGCATCATCAGTATCTCTTGGTTTGAAACAGAGCGTCTGACTTAAGCTGGGATCAGGGAGTGGTGTCGGTATTGCTGCCTCAGTTAATCACAGGGTGGGAGTTGTTACTGGCGGAAATAACTTGGAACAAGGAACAGTAGGAATTAGTCCATGTCATTTCTATGGAACCATCACCGTACTCTTTTTAATTGATGGAAACCAAAATCAGGATGCAAGGAGAGAACGTCATGCTCGGTGACTGTGTATTCCTCTCCACTTTTTTTTTACGCCACGTCACATTGCCGAACCTTCAGTCAGCCGTAAGAAGAGGCACATAGGGAAGAAGTAAAGTGTCACAATAACGTTATCGAATGAATGTACCGAGATCAAGATTTGGTAATTGGTACGCCCATGCAAAATTTTGCATCCCCATACCGTAACCCTTCGACCACCAAAAGTATCATGAACGACAATATTTCCCTCCCACCTTTTGCCGGACGAAGGTAAGTTCAGAAACACTACTAAGACTGAATCTGCTCAGATATGAGAAGATTAAGCGACCCCAATACTAGTCGGTTCAATCCTGATTCTCTTGGCACCATAGAAAACGGTGGTACCGATGTGCAAAAGAACACGACGTAATCGTCGTAGTGCAAAGTGACCACACCAATGTAGTTGCCGTGTCACCGTGGAGCGTGAGATGGTATTCCATACATTAATTTTAATGTAGTTACAACTGCACCAACTGCAACTTGGAACCCTTCTTGGCTGTTTCAGAATGTAGTGATCATCTGCTGCTCTAGTTGATCATGATTGACCACCTCCTCTCATTCGGGCAGCAATGCCTGTGATGCGGAACGTCCCGATACAAGTGAAACAATGCTACCAAACTCCTGGATTACACTCGTTGCACATCGTTCTTCTTCCAGCCTCCCTACAATTCTAATGTCACTCAAATGTTGCCTCCAAGCTATGTTACAATGAAGAACACCACCATAGTGCACCGTAACAGCTCGCTGATTGATATACACTGTCTTGTACCGTTCCTTCAACTGCCTCGTGTTAAGAGACCAGACACATTTGGCATTATAGTCATGTTGACGTCACGCCATAAAGCGTCCAGCTATCTGTGTACGTGTGGGAAATCTCTAGCAACATACTTCGACACATTCATTCATTTCCACGAAGTAGTTAATATCTCATGTTACCTTATCTATCAAGTTTTTAAGCTTTGCACACCAGTGTATATTCTATAATTATTATAAAACTGTAACCAGGAAACGGTTTGTAGAATCGAAATATTTTTTAAACAACGAATTTGAGCACTATATTAAATTACAGAGAAGGAATCACGCAAAAGCTACTGTTTGGATCTTGATTGGGTTTAGTTAATATACAGCCAATGGGGTCGCGGGCAAATTGGGATATATTTCATTTAGATGTGACGTCGAACAAAAAGAGATATTAACAAAAAAAATAGTATCAGTATTCAGATGAATGCGATTAGCTGAAAAATTATTGGTTGCATGTTGACGGGATTTCAATAAATGTAGAGTGCTTGGTTATGCCGCTAAACAATGGTATGATTCATTTTGATGCGGCGAAGTAATGAGAAATGTGGTATAAATATTCGTTTAACATGATTCACCAGAAACCTATCGGTTGGTATATAGCTTTTCGTTTCACTGGTAAAATAGGATATGTTTCATATAGATGCGATATCTTAAAGTGAAAAATTTAACATAATTTAAAAACTTTTGGTTGTATTTTGATGGGTTTTCGATTAATGAGTATCCTTAGGTCCCCTGGCCAAAATGAGGGATGTTTCAATTTGATTTGACATTATAAAGTATTGAATTTAAGTTAGTTTTTAGCTGATTGCGATTTACATTAAAACTGCAGGCATGTTTTTGACAGGATTTCGATTAATGTACGGTCCATGTCCCACGGATAGAAAAGGGTATGTTTCATTTTTAAGCAATGCAAAAATGCTAAAAAAATTAAAATAAATTATCTCTTAACGCAATTCACCCAAAAACTATTGGTCAGATTTGATGAAATTATTATTAATCAAAAGCCCGTAGTTCCGTGAAAAAAATGGGTTGTGTTTAATTTTGATATAGGATTTGAAAGGTGATAAATGTAATATAATTTGCTATTGAACGCGATTGGCGAAATAAGTTACCAGTAATATAGTAATGGCGTTTCGATTAATGTACAGCCCATACTCCCATGTGAAGCATATGTTTTATTTTGATGTGACTTTGTTAAGCTAAGCGATTATATTTAAAGTGTCACATCTTAGTATCGACTTAAAGTTAAGTTTCTTCTTGCGTTCGAATGTTTATAGTATTTTCATCATACGAGTGGAATTAATATTCGGAGAAATGAAGTTACAATTTGTTGCAAACTGCCTTCATTCAAAAAGAACTAGCATTAGGTGACATACAGGGGTCGTGGATTATAATGTTTTTGATGATTTTGATATAAGAGGATAGTGTGTAATGTAACAGTCCATGTGGAGGATGTTGTGGGCAAGTAATAGAACAAAATTTGATTACAAAATTTTAATTGTGTTATTCGTTTATTTCTCAACTAAACTTACTTTCTTTATGAGCTAGAGTTATATCACGCAGACCGAAAATTAAGAGGCAATATTATGGCTAAAATATTAAACTAGTTCACAGCACGAAAGTTGTATGGATCCACTGGAAAGAGTAATATTAAGCCATTTCGTCAGAGGTAGGACGGTCAGTTCCTTTACTTTTAATTATGGATTTACGCCTCGTCGACACTGAGGCCATTAGAGGTGGGAAGGGACTGGGGACAAGGAACTGGAAGGAATTCGGTCATGGCCTTTTTGAAGGGACTATTACAGCATTCGCCTGGAGTGATTCGGGGAAACCATAGGATTCGAACAGTTGTCCTCCTGAATGGCAGGCCAGAGTGAATTCCTTTACTCTGAGATATACAGCTTCATGGGGAGTCCGAACAACTGAACGTCCTGGAGAAGCTCAAAAGATCGAACACAACTCTTAAAAATTCCTGGGCCCACCAGGATTTAGACCAAGACTGGACCCCAGATTTTAAAACGATATGTCTTAACCACTGAGGTATTTGATTGCTCAGTATTAGGACGACGGAACTATATAAATGAATTATACACATTACATTTTTGACAAAACTATCACTGACCTAGCTTATTGTTGCAGTCCAAACATCCGCGGACAACAATGTCAGCCCCCGCTTTCCACCTCTTTTTTGACTGAACTCTATCTAAGACCTTTCCTTCTGTTAAAGACCAAACTTTTACATACAATTATGTCAGCCCCAGTTGTCATCTTTGTAGCTGGCTGTCAGGATGAAGCTACTGTGCAGCGGAGAAGGGAATGTGCCACCGGTCAAAGGCTGGACTGAGTCTAGCCCAGGCGTTAACGCAGCAGCTGTCCTGGGATCCAGGCTGCTAAATGGGTCGTTAGCGGTACACAATCTGCGAGTCTGCTGGCATCGCCCAAAGCCCTGCAGCAAGCTGTTCGCAATTAGAGGTAGGTTCACAACACGTGCTACACCCTCGACTATGTTCAGTGCCATCATCGGACTGCGATGGTGTCCATTAATTGAGCCTACGCGGGTTAATATAATAGGAGTCTCTTTAACTAGATACAACTAGCTGTAAGAATCACTAAAGCTAAAAAAAATGCATGAAATTCAATCCGCGTTTCAGGCAGCCACAGATTCTCCTCAGTTACAACGCCCAAGGTAGATTTCTGATTTTTCAGAATGCTTCTAACCGGAGAATTATATTCAGGGTTTCTTACCGAAGTGGAACAGAACCCTATTGCTGTCACCAAGTTGTCTCATTCTTAATTTGTCTAGAAGTTATATGCATCGTTGATTCAGAACTGTATGTTTTATTATATATATAAAAATCTCGTGTCACGATGTTCGTCCGGGATGAACTCCGAAACTACATAACCGATTTAGATGAAATTTGGTTTAATGTGTGTGATTTAGTCCAACTTAAAAGATAGGATAGTTTTTATGTGGATTATAGACCTCAATATTTATTATTTGCGAAATAAATGTTCATTAAATGATTGTCATAGGACAATGATTTGTAATTATTTGTAAGCCTCAAAGGCTAAGAGGTCTGCTGGCTAAGTGGTTAGGGCGTCTGACTGGAGATGGAATGGTCCCCGGTTCGAGTCCATGTCTCGGCGAGGATTTTTATAGACACTTAACCCGGCATTAACCCCCGGCGCAGCATGCTGTATGAGGTGAAATACGCCAGGAGGGTACTGTGGTTCGGATTCGACGGTAAAATGTAGGTCCCCTGTACCAGGCAGGATGGGCGGGCTAGGTAAAGGCGGCTACGACAGAGGCAGAATGCCCAGCCAGTAGAAACAATGTCACCAGGTCATTACGACCACACGTAATTATTATTATTATTATAGTTCCATACGTTTCTAACAGATGGCGATGTGTTAACTTATCTATACAACACTTGGTTAGCTAGGTTGGGTAATCATCCAGTAGATCACGTTCTGTTTCAATTTATTTATGCTACAGTTTATTCCTAACAGATGGCGGTGTGTTAATTTATCGAACCATTCAGTAGATGGCGTTGTATTTCGATTTATTTATGCTACGGTCTATTCCACGCCATACATGTGGGTTTCTTCAGTTTTAATTGTGCTGTGTATTGTGTTATAATTATACTGTATTGTTGTTCATCGTTTGTGTGTCTTTATACCTAACGACAAAGTAATTACACACATGAATATAACATTGAAGAAAACGTTACGATAAATTCGAATCGTGTAAACATTTCTCGCTAACTTGTCATTTTTTTTCTTCTTTTTGTTATGGTCAGCTAGACTCCACGTGTCAATTTCAATTCCTCTCCTGTTGTTTTTTCTTTCTTCCTCCCCAGTACTCCTTCATTATTGCACTCCTCTCTACCTTTGAATCCTGCCATATTCAAAGTCTGCTATCGAAAAAATTTTCTTTCCATACGGTTCACTGGTATTATTTCGTTTCAAATCTTTCTAAACCTCTTGAAAGCCTGGTGTCATCCATGCTATAAAGAGAAAGAGAAAGAGAGAAACAGCAAATCAGCCGTGCTTTAACACGTGTATCATTTGTTCTTCTTGCGTTCCAATATGCACCAGCCATTGATTACTCTGCACGTTCTAAAATAGCAATCGGTGCAATGAACAAAATATGTCAATATTATCAGGCGTTGAAATTCGGCAATGAAGCAGTCGGCATGTGTTGTGAATTAGGAAAAGTTGTATTATTACCGCTACCCAATCCGCCAGAACATTTACAATCTATCTTGCTGGCGAATCAAACGATTAGAAATTGTTTCTGCGCAAGACACGCAAATCAATTCTTGCTTTCAGATGACGTTTTTTGGGGCAACAAAAATTTGCGATATCCCATCTGATGGACGTCATTTTGAAACTAAATTCAAAATACAAGGCCAGGTGTACCATAAGATTGGGTCGTTGATGCCGATGTCAAACGATGACCCGAAGTTTCTCCAAATCTATTGGAAATTGTGAGGAACGCTTGAAAACTAGGTGCCAGTATAATTTCATCGAACAAGCAGAAGAGAGAGCAATTGTGGTATTGTTGAAAATTTTTTGGAAAATAATAATCAACTTATTCAATTGTGTCGCCACAATTAAAAAATGACAACTATCAAATTGTCATCAAAGCTGATAAATTACCATCAGGAGAACACGCTGTCAGGTTCAACGCGCCAACCGTAGATGAAGTTGCAGTTTTTATGGTTGGTGACTCAGTTGATTAAAGTCACACGTCAAGATAGAACTTTTAGTATAATTTCGGATCTACACCGTTCGTATGACGCACTCCAGTATACACTGATATTCTGGCAAGGGAAGGATGAATATCACATCAACATCAAACAGAGTGATCCAGTTGCTGGTAAATTTAATATTCCACTATTTAATTCGTTATTTTATTAGTACAGTAGACCCGCGGTAATCCGACCAGGGGCCGGATTATAGCGGGCCCACTATATTGATTTCTTCTTCTTCTTTTTTTTTACTATTTAATTTATAATTTTTTCAGGTAATAAAACAAATAAAAAAGTTACTTCAATGAAGTACTACGCCCCCGATTGATGATTAGACGTAATTAGGATAACTATATCCTTCGATATGAACTGTACCATCAATACGTCGTGGATATGTACGCCAAGGTTGAAAACAAGCATTTGCGATTTATTTGATACAACCAGGCTAAATTACGATCGGAGGAATACATCCTCTTACGAGATACTGTTATCGGCAATATTAATGAAAATTTAAACGCCAATGACATCGGTAACGCATTTATTTTACCTTTAAGCTACATCGGCAGTCCACGGAACATGCAGGAATATATACAAGATGCGATGACTTACGTACGTCATTATGGTCGTCCAGATTTGTTTATTACATTTACATATAATCCGAAATGGGAGGAAATATAAACTTTGCTATTATCAGGTCATCAATCAATGCATCGTCATGATGTCACGGCACGTGTGTTCAAACAAAAATTACAATCATTGATTGATTTAATCGTAAAACATTTGGTTTTCGGTATCTGTATTTGATTGAGTGGCAAAAGCGAAATTTGCCTCATTCTGACATTTTGATTTGGCTTGAAGTTAAAATCCGTACTTGAACCACCAAACACGACAAACCACAAACTGAATTTTTCTCATTGTGTCAAAAATCTGATGTGTTCCGCCCATTCACAAAAACATTATTATATACCGATGTTCCAAGCATTTTTCATGGAACAAATTAGGTAAAAAATGGTAGCCACGTAATCAAGGAGAACCACATCCTTCGATCGCAGGCATATTAAAAGCCAAGACATTAAGACGACTTTACATAGTGCAGTGAATGTATCTTTCAGCGTTTGTTATTGGTGAATATTGTTGGACCAGCTTCTTTCGAATTTCCAAATAGACTACAATGTTTTTGTCTTTATTAGTGAATATTAATTTGACTACTTTAGGAAGTATAGAATAACATTAATCCAACGTACTATAATTACTAAGTCACAGCAACGCGTGGCCGGGTCAGCTAGTGTTTTATTTAAAATTTGTAGGTTCTAGTGGGCAGCATAGGAATAAAAAGAAGTTGAGCCCCGCGAGTCGAATATAAATTTTTATAGTTTATCAAGTAGATGTCCAAGATACAGTATATTTTAAATTTTCAGCTGTAACAAAAAAGACTTGACTACTCGTGAAGGTTATAAATTTTAGAGTATTGTGTTATCTAGGTTATCTAAACAACATTATAACCTATTAACCGGAAATTTATCGCATCCACATAGCTCGGGCGGTAGATCGTTTGACTGGGGTCCGGACGACAGGGGTTCGATCCCCGACGAAGCCGAAGATTTTTCCTCGAAACTGAACGTCCGGAACGGCTCCCTAGCCCAATTAAGCCTGCTATCCAATGAGCGCCGTGGAGGAAACTCCGTGGGAAGGTAAAGAATGGCCGGAGAGGGGCGTTGACACCGTCACATCCATTCTAGTGCCAACGGTTGTAATGCGAATGCGGAGTTCTACCTCCGTGAATCCTACGGGAAGTGGCAGGAGCCGTAGGAATCCCATGACCTTTACCTTATCTGCGGTATCCTCTATTTAAAAGATAAGTAATAAAAATACTTATATGTGAAACAACGTTAAAGCAACAAAGAAATGAAGTAAAATTTATTTATTTTGATGTAAATTTGCCATATTGACGTGTAATCAGCGCAAATCATCTTCGACCAGAGAGCGCAGCGGGTATCATTGAAGGGGGTTAGCTGAAGTGACGCCGCCACTACCACCTCCAGGGAGGGAGTACTCTTCTTCCATTCCTCTCACCACGAACAGGTATAGAGAGTGGCCCTCATATAGACCGAAGACATCTGTGGTCAGACAACAGTAGGCGCTGAGTACTGGAGAACGGACTAACATGTAGAGTTGTGTAGGACGGATCTGGCGATTGTAATTGGTTTATGGTGCAGTTATGATTCTGTTGGGTAAAGTGTTTGTGAAATTGATCCTAATTTATGATACTTCCCTCTGTGCATAAAGAAATATGTACATTTTTTTAAAAAAACTTTCCTTGATTGAGAGTGCATTGTATCTTAGAGTATATGAAATGTATTATCTCACATATAAACCTGAATGTTTGTTTGTTACTAAGTGTGTCTTCTATGCGTTCCTGTACCATTCATCCGATTACGATGAAACTTTGCTGAGTTATTGTGTACCTACGTGGGAAGGTTTCTGCCCCCCCCAAAAAAATCACCCCCTATCCAAACCTTTAATTGTAAAGGAACCCACATTTTTTATCCTATTTCGATGGAACTTTGCACACGTAAACTTTAAAACAAAAAGAAAAATACTGTCAACATTTGGTTTTCAGAAACCAAACCCCTCACTTCCCTTGCACCCCCATAATTTGGGCCAAATGTTTTTTTATATACGACCACAATTTTTATACGATATTAATGAAACTTTTCACACGTATACTTTAAAACAAACAGAAAAATACTGTATAAGTTTGGTTTGCGAAAACTTAACCCCTCTCCCCCTTTCCACCCCCATAATTTTTGTCAATGTTCTTTACAAATACCCTAAGTTTTTGTGCAATATCGACGGAATTTTACACATGATTCTTTAAAACCAACAGAAATCTAGTATCTACATTTGGTTCTCCCTTTCCACCCCCTTATTTTTGTTAACGTTCTTTATACATACCCACAGATTTCATCCGATTTCAATGGTCATTTGCACACGTATACATTAAATAAAACAGAAAAATAGTCCTAATTATTGTCAGAAACTTAACCCCTCTCACTAGGGTGATAGTTCATGACATGAGCTACACCTGGTCCGTGATTTGAATCCCACGTTAAACTGTACGTTCCTGAGGAAAGGAAATAGTCGTTCTATCTCTGACACAACGGCTTTGTACACTTTCCTCTGGAGGCTTCAAACAACCGTTTTCTATTTTTTTTACTTTAATTTAAGGCATAACAATCATTGTCTTTCATTCATTCGTACATGTAAATTTGTGTGTTTTTATATGCGTACCCACTTATGAAATAAAAAGAGGCATTTTAAAGGATGCCGAGCAAAGGTAGTCTTTTATAAATTTAATTTGAACTAAACGACAAAATGGCGAGGTTTTGAAGAGCATATACAGGAGAAATGGTTAACAGTATTAACAATTTATTATGTCCAGCCCCATTCTATAACATAATGGAAAAATAAACGCATCCACACGATATGAAGTTTGGGATATCATTTCCAGTCAGCTTCCAATAAAATATTTATATGATTTGTTTTGAATCTAGTGAATTTTTATTTTGTGCATGATGATCCATGTAGTAAGGTTCCATGCGACCATACAATCATCGTATTAACCAAATGTTTACGTTAAATAAAAACATATAGGCTGATACCAGGTGCAAAGTTATTAAATAAAAGAATGGACTCAGTGAGAAGATCTTGGGAATAGACGCTGATAGTAAACTCCCCGTGTCTAAGTCAAGGTAATTAGAAGATGGGAAAGCATTAAGGGCAAGGAAAGGGCAGGAATTTGTCCATAGACTTTTGAAGGAATCATCCGGGAATTCAACTGGAGTGATTTCCGGAAATCATGTAAAACCGAAAACTGGATGACTGATCAGGAATTCGAACTCGCTTCCAACCGAATTAGAGGTCAGAGCGTTAACGCTCATCACCAGTAATTCTGAAGGAAAACGACGCATCGTAACTACTAAAATTTTTATTTTCTAAGTTAAGAAGATAGCGGAACCAGGAATCCAAAACAGTTATAAATTCCAAGCATGCAAATCACCCTGGTAATAATGGTTTTCAGTTGATATACCGTAACCATCAGGATAAATAGTATGGTGGTTATTTCAACTTCTACGACGCAGTTTGACAGAACAAGCACTAATACATGAAAAGGCAATTCTCTCTTTCCTCGCTTAAAACCGATCGTCGTTTTCGGTACTGAACTTGATGTCCAAAATACACCAAGTAGAAATTCTTGAAAAGTTATAAAACATTCTTGGGGTGTGAAGAGCTAGACAAAAGCATGAAAGTATGAAATTTGCTGATGTCACTACGATTATTTTTCAGAAATTATGTAAATAGATAGATATAAAGTTAGAAAGCTTGATTTTCTGAAGTTACTTTACACTAGTGCTTAAATTAACGGTAATTAAAGTAAAGAAATTACTGTGTTATTTAATTACTAACGCATTTATAAGGTAAAATCTTTGTCTTTAAGACAGGCAGCAAGAGAAACTCTGCTGATTCAGGGACAGCAAGAGAAACCCTCCTGATTCAGGGACAGCAAGAGAAACCACTCCTGATTCAGGGACAGCAAGAGAAATCACTGCAGATACAGGTTCTACATTCGGTGCACAGTATCTCCAACGTGAAGCGATTCCGAGGCTCTATGCATGCCAAGTGTGACATGCGACCCCCCCTCGTGGAGTGCAGGTATGCAGCCGGCGATGCACTGTGGTTGCTCGCGCGGGAGCACCATTAATTCGCAATGGGGCGGGCGGGCTAGTCTACTTGCAGGGAGGGCCAGCGCTCGGATTTACGACCATTACTCCTGCGATGGTGGCCATCTGCAAGCACGCGCGCCGCTCCGGACTGCTAATCGCAGCCGCGCCGCCACGAATAATGCAGGCAGCAGATGAGCAGGCCGCTAAGACCGAGCTCCTTCTCCTAGCTCAGTCGTGGTTGGAGCTAGCGAGAAGGGTCTCATAAAATACAAAAAAACTGACACAGTAAGACAACAATGAAATAACGTTAATACACAGATAATAAGCCACACGTCATTTAAAATGTCATATGCTACTTATGTACTCCCTCCTAATGAAAACTAAATAATACACATATAACAAAATTGTTGCTAAGTACCTCGTCGACGTCAAGGCCATTAGAGGCGAGTTGGGACCGGGGACAAAAACAGGGGAGGAATTCGGCCATAGCCTTTTGAAGGAAGCATCACGGCATTCTTCTGGAGTGATTTGGGGAAATCTTGGAAAACCTAAATCTGGATGCCCGGGCGGGGATTCGAACCACCGTCCTCCCGAATGCGGAATGCGAGGCCAGAACGTTAACCACTCACCCACCATGATCGGTTTCCTAAGGTAATAAAAATGATATTTTAAAAAAATTTTGCCTCATTTTCTTTGTTACATGGCATTATTACAATAGAGATTCACGTATTTTGATAAAAATCAATTAGATGCCGTTACTCCGACACACTAAGGGCACTAAGGATTCCGTGTCCAAACTGAATTCACTTAAAAAAATAATTTGTACAATCTTAAAAAATAAATTATGGCCTAAATTAAATCTTCATTAAAGTAGTTTCACGGTATCATCACCACTATAGCAAACACTCAAAATCGAGTAGCTTCGTCTTCGAATAGGAATATTTCCATATATATGAGTCCGAATGTGACTGTAGAGTCCAGTGAGAGAAATACACAGTGTACAACAGCGATGACACGATGACAAACATTCATGGGAGGTTCAGCCAAATTCCTGCTGTTTTTCTCGTCTCGTCCCTTTTCTTTTCTGAGTTGCCTCTTATAATTCGCTGATCGTCATTTATTTTCTTCAGATAACATGAATTCAGTGATGGGCAAGTGACCTTCAAAATGAGCAGTCGAGAGAAGAGGTTTACCACTTGTTAAGACCAATGTGGCACAATTTCAAGCTAGTGTTGAAAACGTAATAAAAATAGCTTCCTCTGGCAACCAACACAGCGTTTACCCACCCTTACCTCTGTGAACAATTGTTTCGGAAAACTTTGTCGGCCCACTGCAGCTGTCGTTTTACAATCGTGGATTATATACTGGAGGGCTGGGCTTGTCCAACAATACTGATACGAGTGCGTTATTTTTATCGTCTCAGGCATCTTTGGTGGGGTTGTTGCAGCGTCTAAAGATGGCACCTATGGCATGTCCATTATTCAGATTCGTAAATTAAAGAAGGAATATCTAAAGAATTTTGTACAAGGTTGTTACTAGTGGAGTTGACGTCACGATTATAGAAGACTCTTGATCTTATACCTGCTCAGTTGATTCTGTGTTCAATTTCTGAACCAATGTTTGCAGTTGATGAGAGTACTACCAAGATAAGGGAAGGTTTACTACTTTTGAGCTCGCTTATATTGTTCTTTCTTTGCTCTTCGCCAGCAGTTGGTCGGTGTTGAATCTTTGTTTTACCAGTATTCAGTCTAAACCTAACAGTATCAAAGGCAATTAAAATGGTAATAAGTTTTTCCCGTGTATCTAATCACTGATCACCAACTGTACCTCAACTACCACTGTAGAAAATTTTCGAGTCCTATAATGCTCAGATTAAATAAATCCCATCCATTCTGTAGCTAATCTTTATTCCAAGAAAATATTGAAATAGATCTGTCACCAATTAAAAATCTCATATGGGATGGAATCCCGCGTACGTACTTTATAAATTATATAGTTGCAATACTATTAAGATTTTTACCTATTTAATTGAAATTCCGAAAGTAAAAAAGTGACCTGAAAGAGAAATCTAGGTTAGAAAAACTTGGTTTTTGTAAATACCACATTAACAAAAATATACAGGTGACCAGAGAAAATCTATGATGCTCTTGGTTTAGCCTCAATCCACAATAAACAATAATATCAAAATTGTATCCGCTAAGTAAATTTTTAATCGCTGTTTCAACACAAAGTAAATTTCACAGTCTCCAATAATGCAGATACACGATGTTAGCGCAAAGGTCAGGATACGATATAACCTTTACAATACGACGTGTTACCAACGCATGCGAGATTAAAAGCGAAACTCCATTTCTTATACCGATGAGTTGGTGATAGAGAAACCGTTCATAAAAACACAGGTTTCCAAAAGTTCCTCCATTCTTTAGAGGTCTGTAAATTTATTAACTCACTCTATATATTTTCCTACTCACTGCCTCTTATGCTAAAGAGCCATTAAACTTCGAGGTTTTAAACACAGTGTGCGAAGAACATTTTATTTATAACTATAATGATATCGTTAGATTAATTTAAAAAATTAAACCGGCGTGTCAAGCCGTAACTATTGCAGGCTTGCCGTTAGCTGGAATACATAACCCTATTACAATTCTATAAATACTTTTAGGGCAATTACCATTCAATGTCTGCGTTTATTTCCAATCCCGTTTTTACGGTAAGAAGTTACTGATTTGCAATTAGTTGTGTGATCTGATTTTATTCTTAGTGTCACAGTTGAATCATATCTTAAGATATTACATATTTCCATTACATTTACTTACTTTCCTTTAGTTACGAAGCACTTTACAATACACATACTTTCTTCCCTAACTCGAGAAAACATTTAGCATGTGTCAATATAGGTTTTTTTTACGATATTCCACAGAGCGTGGTGGGTGAGTGGGTAACGTTCTGGTCTCGCAATCGGGAAGACGTCGATTCGAATCCCCATCCGGTCATACATATTTGGGTTTTTCATGGTTTCCCCAATAACTCCAGGCAAACGCCGGAATTAATCCTTCAAAAAGCTATGACAGAATTCCTTGCCGTTTCTTGTCCCCGGTTCCATCCCACCTTTAATGACCTCACCGTCGACGAGCCGTAAAGCCATTTGTAAAAAAAAATTAAAAATATTCCTACAATAGTTTTACGTAAAGAAGCTTTAGCTCCACGAAAAATTAATATGAAGACTCTGCGATTGTAGAACAAGTTCTCTTATTCAGAATACGGTATCATATGTTTTCCTAGGCTGAGAGTGTCGACGACAAGGATATAGGCGGATGAAAAATTTCACGACGCTCCACCAAAGAAGTGGCTTAAAGAAAGGAGACCATATTTCTGTGTGAGAGGTGGGGAGGGGCTGAAGTGCTCTCAGAATGGCAATCACGGGGCTCTGAGGACTGGCCAGGAACATTAATTCATCTGTGAGGGCTCCACCAAACTCTGAGAGATACCATGAAAATGGGCCTTGCTGATAGTACAGTCATCGTTTCTAGAGACTGGCATTGTGGAAATGGTAATTTTTCACTTAAATCAGGGTACTTATAAAAGATAAAATTAAATATGCTCACCTGGACGTAGAGACATAGAGACAAAAAAAAATAAGTATTAATGAAACTATTTCATGACTTTCGCTATTGCCAATGGCCCACAGGTCTTCGCTTCCAGGCATGTACTGTGCATCTTGTAATACCGATGCCCACGTAAGTCGATGTAATTGAAGCAAACAAAATGGATCTTACACTAATTGTTCACAAATGTCGGAAAACAATTGCAGTTGCCTAATACATACTTTAACATATAAAGTAGCCTTGAAGATATCTGCTGTAACTTTGATGAGGCTTGATGGTCGCTTAAGTGATTAAAAAAAATGCCATCATCAAATAATACCGGGCAGCCGTAAACCACAAACTCTATCAGACTGATTAATATATTTATTAGACATGCTAAGTAACTACAAAGCAATATCTCAACTATGAAATGCTAAGCGTAAACAGAAAGTATTCTTTAGTATTAAATATGATAAAAGTGATTAGACTATTCAATGCGTGTTTTGTAGAAAATACGGAATATTTGCTCTCAATAAGTGAAATATACTACGCTGATTTAATTAAAAAGAATGCCCTTACAAAGGTTGAATTGCTGTTCAGCTGGATGTGTCTGAAGAGAATTGTGAAAATTCCTGATTATATTAGCTAATGATATATTCGTTTTGACGGTCAGAAAAATAAGCTGATCAGGAGACATCATTTTCAATCAAGATGCTGCGCAATCCTATTTGCGTTCGTGTATGCTTGAACTAAAAATTACTGCAAACATGGTTGAAAAAAAGATCGCGTCTGGGGTCTTTATCAATGGTTCCTCAAATAGCAATGCTCTAACCCCTATGATTTCTTTCTATGGATTTTCATAAAAGATCTGGTGCTCAATCCACCACTGCCGTTTAACGCTGACGAATTGGAAAGGAGAATAAGTGTAGCCATCCATACAGTTCCCCGGACAAGCTGCAAAAAAATTTAGTATGAGTTTGAATACAAACTAGATATTCTTAATTTTTCTCTTGGTGGTCACGTTCATCAATTAATGTCACTTACGAGAACTTTACAATTGTTTCGTCACCTTGTTTGTAACTGCGTTTTACCCTCTAATTGTTTACAAGTTTGGTCCGCGTAGCATAGTTGGTAAAGCGTCTGGCTACAACCCTGAAAACCAAGTTTCGATTTTCCATTAAGCTGGGAATGCAGAAAACTCAACGGAAAAGGAAAATTCTGCCAGAGTTTAAAGTTGTGTCCTCCCCACCCCCCACCTTCACACTCAAAGCACAGTTAGTAGATGGGATTACGGAGCTTTACCTCCATGTATTTCAGCGCAGTGCCGTCTTGGCATCGTAGTGACATCTCCGTCTTCTCCACTTCTTACTAACAAACTGTAAGTACTGTAATTTCTGTTTTAATTCCTTTAGTTCGCTGTTCATAGGCGAGCACTTTAAGCATTATGTGTTGTTTCTATAAGATCTGCATGGTCCATTTAATGTTTCTCTATTTAATGAAACCACTAGGATATTTTGAGATCATTTTGTGACACTAGGAATTTTATTTTTTTAAATGTTGCTCTGTTATAAAGTGATCACTCTGGCAGAAAATACGAAATGATAATTCATTAAGCATTTATATATTACTCTTCCGAGCAGCATCACAACAAAGAAGAAGAATCGTAGCTAAATGTAGTTATTAGCATATGGAAGTTTTAACAGTTTTTAAAATAGTTGATTTGGGAATTTTTAAGAAACTGTTATTATTTGGTCTGTGGCGGTTAGTTTCAGTCAGTTCTGCGGAAACTCTGAGATATACAATGCTCATCGCAGAACAACGAGAAATTCTTTCGATCAGTGAAGGCCAATAACGCTGAATGTATTATTGGAGACATCTCAATCCAAAATTCGTGACGTTAATCATCGTAATGTTGAATACGCAATCAATTATGTGGGTTTGGGATGGCATTTTTCGTTTTCTCTGGCTTCACGCTCGTATATCCAGACAGGCGTACAAACAGAGTGATTGATTGCTGTGGCCGACGAAATTCAAAACTGAATGGCGGCAGAATCACCCTTCTGGCGCATGGACGGCTGTAGAGCGAACCGAATCAGAAATGCAATTAACGAAATGCTCTGTTGCGGCTAAGCTTGTTTCTCGCATAAATCTACTGCACAAAGCTATTCTATTAATGGGAATATTGACATAAACTATCGTTGTAAAGAAGCATGAATTACATATACTAAACAGACATGATTTAATTATACTGAATGTGGTTCAGATTCCTTGTCGATAGAGGTGAACTCGACTGTATTTTTCGTAGTCACAATGCTTTCTGAACATTTAGAGAAAATTCATTGAAATATTAATTCTTCCATTGACTAGTCAAATCATCGGTTCTTCTTCCTGGGTTGATAAACTTTTTATCTTACACTCTAGCCGTGTTGTAGTTATCAGGCTTTCCTCAATTTATAAGATTCTCATTTTCTAATACAGACTATGTCATCGATGGTTTTAATTATATGCAATTTTCCTTTATGCTGTCAATAAAATAGCAGACGAAAATATTGTAGATGCAAAGGTTGTTATTTCGTTTTTTGTAAATATCACTTTTACCTTTACTGGACGTCTGGTCGTCAGCTCAGTTTATAGAGCTGTTACTAACTTGGCGAAATTTACCTTATTTTAAGCGTCTTGTTCAATCTTAGTTAACTAACAACTGGGTTACGTTACTGATTTAAGCAATTGTACCAAATATTGTGGTTCCTCTATTATTTCAAAACTTCATTAGAACATGTAATAAGTGAGAAATTAATAATTGCTGATATCCACATATTTATCCTTCCACTGTAGTATCATTTCAATATTGCAACAAATTCTTTTTTACGTTATAGAAGATAACATGCCAGGCCCTAGCCTTATCACTCATCCATGAACCTCGGTGTCAGTGATAAGCACAACAGCATACAGCAACATGAAACATAAGTACTAAACATTTATTATTAGTACCTTCTTTAACCCTTAACTATTTAATTAATGTTACAATTTTCTGTACGGTCCGCTAGCACTGGTGGTTACGACTCCTTCATGGTATCCATCACTTGGATTGATGTTAACTTGTTCCAGTACTGGTGGTGGAAGAGCTGCTGTTTATTTTGCTTAAGGATTTACGCCTCGTCGACGTCGTGGTCTTCAGAGGCGGGTAAGGACTGGGGGAAATGAACGGGAAGGAATTTGACCATAGCTTTTTGAAGGAAGTATACCGGAATTGTCCTCGAGTGATTTGGGGAAACCATTTAAAATCCAAATCTCCATGCCCGGACGGGGATTCGAACCCACGTCCTCCCGAATGCGAGACCAGTGCTTTACCGCTCAGCCACCACGCTCGGTTGTGGTAGAAGAAACACTCCGTAAATCTCTCCGCAATGCCTATGGAGTGAGTGTTATGATGCTTTTGGTGGTCGTCGGAAGGGTATGTTAAACTTTGGGTCTTGCTAAAGAGTAGGCCCGTTTGGTTAACACTGGATTTCGCCCTCTCCCATCCTTCATTTTTCATTCATTAGCAACTTAAACAATACACTACATTGAAAACTAATGAATCACAGTAACCCATACAAACATTTACACTGATAAGCACTTCAATTACTGTAGAAGTAAAGGAAAACCGCCCCAATTAATTTTTCCGAGACACTGCCTTGGAGGCGCAACTCCTTCGCCTCCACTGTAGCACAATGCCTGGGTCACCGGGCATGGCCAGAATCTTCACACTGTGGTGATCTCAAAAAGTCACCACATGTTTTATTAGAAGAGACGATTGAAATACAAAAATTTGCATTTGGTGACCATGACTACACCGGTCGAATTCGGTGACGAAGGGATTCCAGTTTGGCGCCGCATAGTCGTCTGGCCCGAGCAGACAATAGTGCGGCCTTGGAATGCCCAGGCCGACACAGGGTGGCCACAGTTGGTGGAGGGGGAGGAGAGAACCGCTATAAGGGACAGTGCGGCAGAACGTGGCAGGGGCTGCGCAGTGCTGTTTGCTGCGAAAAGTCTAATTTTTGTATGTGTGGATGCTGCAGCAACAGTGAGGACTTCACATGGTAATGTACCACCCCTTCTGACTGAAAAGTGTTGAAATTTCGCTGCCATAGTGATTTAAAATCCCAGTACGACCCTGACAGCAGTGAAAATTGCTAATTGCGTCTCCCAACATATATTTGACTTCAGTGAGCTAGCCGTGCAACTTGTTGAATTATTGACTAACGAATGTACTTCCTTCTGGTACAGAACTCCAGAATCCATGCATACATATCATGTGTGTCAATTTTGTAAAACTTCATATTTAAATATGTTTCAATTGTTTATGATAGAATAAAAAATTCAATGGTTTTAAATAAATTCCTCATTCTAAAATTCAAATGTAAGGCAGAACTCTGTTCCCTTAATTTTCCTCTTTTGGAATGGCACCCTTGGAATCATTTTCATAGTAATTAACTAAATAAGTTAAACTCAAAAAACAAAATATTCTCATTAAAAAGAGCTCATTAAGAGACGAGAGTAGACAGAGCATTTCAACACCTATTAGATTTCTGTTTCAACCAAAATTTATATTCCTACTTTAGAGATACTACCACAACAGCAAGTCAGATGCATTTAGTTTGGAAGTCTTTTATTTTCTTTTAATGGTATATAAAATTTACCTTCAACTTACATAAAAAGTGGAACGAATCTAATTTTCCTTGTTCCTATTCATTATCGAAAGTCTCAGATTCCGCAGTTATTTTTAAAGCACCTACTATATTTGTTGGTTTTGCTTTTTTAACCGTTTCTCAGTGACAATATTGATGAAACTGTATATCAACATGAATTCCACTGCAATAAATTATTTTTTTTGCAATCCTCTTTAATGAAATGCATTGAGCCTGTAGACAGCTCACCTCGATAGATTGGCCATCTTCGGTGAGTCTCGATAATGTTAGTTACATTGCCTGCCGTCACAGCGCTGCTTTACTAATCATAAAAATTCGAATGAATAACTGTATTGATTTGATGTACATTTATACTGTAAAAAGGAAACGTAAATTTCACATAAATAAATAATTGTCTCATGTGTACCAGAGATAAGGTATTAATGCGAGGCAGAGATATAAAAAAATAATGTGGCTTTCGTTTAAATTAAATGTTTAGGCTGTATTACTGTATTACTGAATCCAAATGACAACATAACCTAAGATTTTTTTCAGAATAAAAAAAATATGGATGTTTATTACTCTCCAGAGAAAGTTTACATGAAACATAAGTACTCACGAAACATATCAATCAAATTAATGATATTTATTCGATATTGAAATTACACATTACTTAAAAACTTTTTCATAACAACAAAACTTTCAGTCAAATAAAATCAAATGGGGTTATTTAAAAACATAATAGCCAAATAAATACGTGAATCCAATGACAGAAAGTGTACTAATATCACGAAAAGTATCAATAAAAAAGATAGTAATTTCTCCTTAGACACTTTTTCAAAACAAATTTCAGCTGTCGCCATAGGTGATGAACTTCATTTTCGACGTACGTTTCCATCAGTAAATAAATGAAATACAGGAATATTTTCTGAAGGAAGTACGATTTCATTAGGACTTTGGGTACTTATTAAATAAATTTGTTCGTCAAAACTATTTCTATGTAGTTACTGACACCAATACTTTTCCTTCATTTAAATACACAACGAAACACAGCAGCTTCCTTTATAATCGCTTACACGATGCAGAAAAATACGACTGGTAAATTATTATCTGTGATTCGGAGTGGTAAAGAAGTCCTGCATTTATTGGGAAAAGTTTCTTCTCTGTGAAAGCATTCAGAACGAAGAATAAGAACCTAGTAGGTTGTCCGGGCGTTTGCAATTTGTTACTCTTATTCTGTAGCTGTCTTCTTTATCTCCTCCAAATACATTCCAGCCAAACTCGTTGGGCTTCACAATTCAGCGAGAGATATTTTCCTTAATATAAATCATTTCACTCCTTTTAAAACTGTCGTTTTGTTAAGTTCATAAAAGCTGTGATTACTTTCTTGGCATCAAATTGACTCTATAACTTCAGAAATATATTAAGAATTGTGTCACAATACGATATAAAATAAACAATAGGCGTTTGATGTAAAAACATTGATGTTAAATGTTCAACAGGCGAAGATGAATCCGAAGTAATATAGCTTGGACCATTTGTAGAAACACTAAAGTTATACAGCCTATGTTTTCAGGAGTATATTATCATCCTAATTTGGGCCACGAGTGTCTCTTTATTATTTGTTTGCTAAATATATTCATTATTAGCTCTATGGAGAGGAAATATTTAAGGAAATTATATATCTTATACTAAATACACCAGCTTATAAACGGTTTACGAATACTTTTTCAAGTAATACTTAGCAGTTTCTGGCATAAGTGCCATTTGACAAGAGATAAAAATAGTTCATAGGAAGGGTTTTGTCTGACAAAAGTATAATGGAAGTTAGATGGAACCCTGACCGAAAGAGCAGGATTTGAGACATTAGCTCTATGAATGATACGCTGAAAGGGAAAAAAAGAAACTGAAATATGTCTAGAACATGAATGGATGGGTTATACTTCACGACAAAATGAATTGATAATTCCTTGAATTATATATCCTGATTGTTTAAAAAATATCAACAAACCTGATGGAATGTCCGTATATTGCGGTATGTTTGATTAAGACTGAGACAAACTGTTGACGAAAATAAACAGTTTCGAAAGCTAATCCATTACGATCTACACGTTGTGCTCATATTTTGTCTAACGGGGTGAGTAATACAGGGTTAACCTAAATGACACACCGGGTTTCAAAATACTGTATACTGAACATTATACGACTAACAAAGACGAGTAATACGTGAAAAGATACATAATCTCACAGAGTTTCAGGTGCATACTATGAATGATCAATGTGGGCGCCCTCAGTCACTCGATACACATCCAAAAAAAGTAATCCAGTTTGGTCCATACGTTTGATAGCATTTTTCTATCAATGTCCGTCACAACAGCGGTGATCCGTTCATGTAATTCTTGCACTGCTGTTGGCTTTTGGGGTGCATATGCTTCGTCCTTCCCATGATCCCAAAACATTAAATCACATGCGGACAGGATACCTGAGGGGCCATGACAACAGACGAACATCGATCGAGCCAGCGCGCCCTACCCAGCGGTGGTGCAGTTCTCTGATGAGAAAGTCGCCCTCATTTGTACTCCAGTGAAGTGGAGCACCGTCTTGTTGTAGGATGTAACTGGAGGAGTCAATAATCAGTTTTTGAAACAACCACACCTGCAACGTATTAAGGTACACAGATCCTGTCACCATCTGATCGAAGAAGAAAAAGGGTTCATACAGATGTCTCTTTCATATGGCTAAGAAGACATTCACTTTTGGTGAATCCCTTTCTAGTTACACAGAGGTATGCGGGTATTCAGTACGCCACACTCTAACATAGTTCTGATTCACCTTTCCAGACTGATCAAAGGTTATCTCACCGAGCGTGGTGGTGTAACGGATAGCGTTCTGGCCTCGCATTCGGGAGGACGGTGGTTCGAATCCCCGTCCTGGCATCCAGATTTGGGTTTTCCATGGTTTCCCAAATCACTCCAGGCAAATGCCGGGATGCTTCCGTAAACAGGCCATGGCCGAATTCCTTCCCATTTCTTGCCCCCATCCTTTCCCGTCTCTAAAGAACTCGCTGTTGAGAGACGTAAAGCAGTTAAAAATAAAAAGTTATCTCGTCGCTGAATTCAAAGTACCCCGCAAAATTCTCATCATTTTCCATAGCTTCCAACTTTCGGGTACAAAAATCAAAACGGCTGCAATAATCATGTGAGCTAAGGTGTTGCACCAACTGCACACGATATGGTTTGAAATACAAAAGCGGACCCAAAAACATTCCACACTGTTTTCTACGGATTGCCCAGTTCCCGGCTGGCACGAACGGTTGATTTCTGAGGAATGCGCACATAGCTCTGTCTCAACCGCTCCGTGGTTTCTTCTGAGATACATGGTCGCCCCGTGCTGGACAGTTTATACAGACCACCAGTGTCACGAAACTGTCGAAACTAACATAAATTTTCTGCTGACTAGGTGCAGCACATTCGTAACGGAAGAACACTTCGCATATCCTTACACACAAAAACTCTTCTCCCGCTTTTTCTCGATCTTATTCACTGCTGCCATCTAACGGAACACCGGATACCAAGCGGGCTTCTAAATTTGGTGCGTTTATGTATCTTTTCATGTATCATTCGTCTTTGTAGATCGTAAACTTTTCAATACACAGAATTTTGGACCGAGCGTGGTGGGTGAACGGTTAACGTTCTGGCCTCGCATTTGGGAGGACGTGGGTTCGAATCCCTGTCCGGGCATCCAGATTTGGAGTTTTCCATGGATTCCCCAAATCACTCCAGGTGAAGGCCGGGATGCTTCCTTCAAAAAGGCCGTGGCCGAATTCCTTCCCGTTCCTTGTCCCCAGTCCCATCCCGCCTCTAATGACCTTAGCCGTCGACGAGGCGTAAAGCAGTAAAAAAACAAAAAACGAATTTTGAATCCTGATGAATTATTTAGGCTAACTTAGTATTTCTGCAGTAATGTATAATTTTCTAAGTCAGTATTTCTTTTCTGTAGCTTTTATTCAATGTAACTGCATTAAGAGCTCGCAATTCGTATAAATCAAGAAAAAGGGGGAAAATAAATATTAATTCTTAGAGTGTATAGTTAATTATTTCTGAGGCAATCGAGAAGTTGAATCAAAATAGCTTCGCGCTATTAATTCTCTGTTATGACATATGTTTCAAGAGTAATCGTTTCAGACCTCTGATAGTAGATCAGATAAGGGCGTAGCGATCGATTGCTGGATACGATTTGTGCCAGCAGCGGACATACGCGTGTCCTGCCCTGACGCGGTCTCTTGATCCGAGAGCGCGTATCCATAACGGCGACTGGTAAACATGTAAGGCCGCACTAGTTTACACGAGCTATTACGAACTAGGCGCTGGGAATTAATTGCTCGGCACGAACAGTAAATAGAGCTCCCTGCCCCGGCACCGCAAGTCAGCTGGTCGGCGCCCGAGCGGTAGGCAGCCGGCCAGGCGTCTCTAAGTGGGGGGTTGCCTCCCACCCGCAAACCCTGCCTCCCTGATAGGTTAATTAGTGCGGAGTCAGGCGATGGCTCAGACGCCAGCCAATAGTGTTCGGATACCAACAAGCTAGGCGCTCCGACAGGTGATCACGCAGAGGCTTTCTTGTTTCCTGGAAATAATAAAGCAAAAGTTTGAAGACTGTCGTAGAATTTCAGAGGAATGTAGAAGCGTTGTTCTGATTGCATAAAATATTTTATATAAGATACATGTAAATCGTTGTAGTTGAGGAAGAGAATACTTGTCAAATTACAAATTTCTCCTTGTAAGAAGTTTGTTTAACTGGTTTACAAATATTTTAAACTTTATTTTGATGAAGATGCACTGTAACTATCTGGTGTAGTTTCTTTCAGTTTACAGGAAGAAAAGGACTAGTCAGATGAAAACGCTGTCTCGATAGAGGGAGAGAGCTGATTTCTAGAATTAACAGCAGTAAGAGTGAAATGTAGTCGTCTACCATCCAAATATACGTAGTAACGAATAATTATTAAGTTCCATATCGCACTACATACTCAGTGATATGAAAAGGGAGTAGTAGACTCAATTTTCTGACAGATATTTGTAACATACGAATTTGTGTGACACGAAATGAATGGAACAATAGAATTTGTGAACACTCAAAAACTGGTATTTATTTTTGTAGGTATTACATAACGTATTTTGCAAAGCAGCTCCAATAAAAAATTACAACAAGCATTTAGACATGATAATATTGAGAACTGATATAATTCCGGACATGCTTTGTAAGATACATTCCTCCGAGCAAGCATATAATGGAATTCAACAATACCTAAGATCCTCTATGAAGAAAATCCATAGCATTAGATGCTAATGTAGATGGTGCATACTGGATGACAGGGATATAAAAATAATTGATAAGGTGACAGATTATGGTGATATATATTGTTCTAGTTTTTTAAATATAATTTGATGAGAAAAATCTGAGACAATTTCATGCAATATCAAAATGTTATCGTCACAACTGGTGCTTAGTACATGTTTGCTTGGAAAAAAAATATCCTGTCCTTATTGCAGTTAATAGCTACACTGACTTTTGGAGACCTGATTCTCTATCTTTGGCCTCGCATTCAGAAGTACGTGGGTTCGAATCCCCATCCGAGTACAGTTTTGAGTATTTCATGGTTTCCACAAATCACTCCAGTGAATGCCGGGATGCTTTCTTCAAAAGACAATGGGCATATTCTTCCCCATTCCTTTTCTCACATCCTTTTCCGCCTTTGATATCCTAGACGAGGCGAAAAGCCATGGGAAAAAAAATGCTCTAGCAACCTCACAACTTGTATCAAAAACACCGCTCACTGCTCAAGATCTCCAAGTAGCTTGACCGGGTCGGGAGCTTGACATGGAATTTCTAGTTCGATTCCCGTTAGTGCAAGAAACTTTTATATTACGCGATTTGACCTGCCTGATAGGAGAGGTAGTGATTCTTAATCATGAGGCCATGTGCCATAATCCTTAGTTAAATTCCAAATCTCTCCGCAGTGCCGAAGGAGTGGCAGCAGAGTACACTGTTTATATTGATTCGTATGTTGGATGGGTACTTTAAGCTTGGCGGCCTAGCTAGTATTGATTAGAATAGTAAGACCGGATTTAAACATCTGTTCACAAAACGAACGTTACTCTATTCTATACACACGTACATTCACACTGGAGTAGATAGCAGAAAAACATTCCAGTAACATTTCACTGTTACGTTTCTATAAAGATGTAATAAATTAATCTAATACATAAAATACATTATCGCCTTTCATAAGAAGTCTTGGTTAGGACGACGTTGATTTCATCCGCTGCGAAATTGAGTGAAAGTGCCTGAATGTGGGAGACATAATTTGCAGTGGAAGTTTTATGTGAATTCTAAAGCGGTATTCTTGAGCGTCAAACGCCTCGTGGTGCCGTAATGCCAGCTAATTAAGCTGCTGTGAGGCGCGATTGCGTGCCTAAATTATTGCTATATAAGATAACGTGGTGGAAACTTGCGTGAAGTCTTCGGGGGATCGAAGCTAATTGTGGCGACCTTAATGAGAAGGGGGTGATGCGAGTTATATAGTATCGCTACACCTGATTAAATCGCTCCACTGCGGTGTTTTTTAAGGAAAGAATTTTGCTATTACGGTGGGAGAGAACGCTTACACAGTGAGTTAAACGTTGGCCATTATTTGCTGGAACGACACTGAAATTAAAAACAAAACGCTAAACTCGTTAAGATATACCCAAAAATAAAAAATATAATTATTTTTACTCATTTAAATATTTATTTAACCTCACAAGAATAGGGCCCACAAGGCATCTCTTACATCTTAACAGTTGTTTATGAAACATTATTTAGGCACATTATTTACACAAAATTAACAGCATATAATATTGATTTCGTACTAAATTAAGGTAATAACTAAAATACCGATTAAAATCTTAATAGTGTTAAAATGTAACTTGTTAATAAGAACGTAGGTGGTGTAAACTAATGCAAGTGAATGCCAAAGAAGAAAACACTACAAACTAAACACTAGTGAAGGCTGGATAAACATGAGAAAAGGCACAAACTAATACAAGTGAAGGCAGAATAAATATTTGATCACAGTATAATTGAATACAACTGAATTATAAGAATAAGTGGAAATAGACGTAGTTCAGGTATTGGTGAGACTGATTAAGGGATTCTCAAAGAAGGTTTAAATGGATCGATTTCTTTGGTAGTTCTAAATTTCAAAGGAAGATAATGATCTTCCCTTGAAAATTAGCTGATAAAATAGAGAAGGAGTTAGCAAGGGTTAATATATTTGAGTTCTGAGATCTGGTGATAATATTATGGGAAAGTCATAAGTATATGGAGTTTTCAGATATTTTGCATAATCAATAACCGTTGTTATTCTTATAACCCTTCAAGAGGTCAGTATACCGTGCTGGGTTAGCCACAACACCTATGGGGAGCACAAGGGCCTGAAATAGATGGTTTTTTTTTTTCAAATTGATGGGAAAAATCTTCTTATATTAATGTAGAACATGAAGAGAAGAGAATGCTTTGCAATATACTGAGACAATGTTCTGACACCAGTATAAACTGTCCATTAGAACTTTTACTGTATTGCTATATTTCAATGCTTTATCCTGCAGTAGTATTTTTGAGAGATTTGATGTAAGTTTCGAACTAGCACTTACAGTAGTTTGGAATATAGTGTAATTTATTTTTAGTCGATGCCTCTTTGTTCAAACAGGTATTCTTTTATTTATTTACTTAGTATCTTGTAGTAAAATAACTTTAAAGTAGCTAGTTAAAATCTTTTGTATTATCAGCACATAAAAAAGTTTCTTTTAAATAATGAACTGCTAACCAATAATGGAAGTATTGATCTCAATGATGGTATAGAATTATGAAAATAAAAGTCAACGCGATGGCGACTTCAATTTTCCGCACATTCCATAGGTGTTGTGGCTAACCCAGCACGGTATACTGGTATACTGTCCTCTTGAAGGGTTATAAGAATAACAACGGTTATTGATTATGCAAAATATCACAGGTTACGAAGGTCAAATAATAGATTCCAATGTTACTTTAGGACCTTAGTAGCTTTATGATTATTAGGGCGTGATGCAAATTTTCAATATATCGTTAGAGGAAAATTTATACCACAAGGCTTCAGAGCAAGAACCACCTCTAAACGCCACGCTGGTAAAGTAGCGCCACATAGAGAATTTTGAAGAAAACGTACAAACAGGGGTAAGCACAAGGGATGGCGCCTTTTTGTCGTCTAGAAATCAGAGATAGTGTGTGGTCGCTCCTATAGGATTATAAAAGAGCACACCGAACTATCTACTAGACTCAATCTACGAGACTGGCTCACTAGTAGTACTGCAAGAAGGGGCGAAGAAGCGACAAAGGTTCCACGTTTAGATATTACAAACTTCCTTGAAAAAAACTGCAGGGAAATGTGGAACCGAAAGTGGTCGGAGTCATCACTACTGAAAGTTGACCCCCAGACACCAACATCCCAGTAGAATCAAAAGGTTCTACACCAAAAGGACTAATAACTACAATAGCAAGGTTAAGCTTAACCATGATTTTATTTCCTCTCGCACTTAAACAGAACCAAAGCAATCGAATCACCACGGTGTGACTGTGAAGAAGATGCTGAATGTGACGTTAATCACATATTTATTAGATGCAAAAGATACTGGAACAACACCACAAACATTATGAAATCACTTTTGCATTCATGAAAGTATTTACCAGGTATGTATATAACCTAATGTTAGCATTTATTTGAAATAACACCCTAAAAGTGTAGAGCAGTACAATTCCACAATAATCTGAGCTTCAGCTGCGCAGAAGACGAACTAGACAAACACATAAAGACTGCTAGCTCCATCGCGCTAACTAAGAAAACGACGCTCATCAAGGAATATACTTTATATGGCTGTATGGATTAAATCCCAATAAATAAATAGATAAAAACGTTGTGACATATCGCAATAAACTTCTGTTTCCGGGGAGATCATTTGGAAATATTGGTTAAATTTTATGATTTTTTAACTGTCTGTAAGTTAGGTAATTACGGTCAAGGTCGAGAACTTCGTATGCAGGGTGATTCAAAATAACATGGACATAATACAATGGTAGATCAGTCATACAATAAGAATCAAAAATCGTATAGGAACAGAAGTTCGCAACTGCAATCCGGAGCCACTACAGGGTTCTAAAATAAAAATAATACTGATACAAAGAGAAGAATCAAAACCATTTCAGATCATTTTATTGATAATTACTCACTCAAATGCTACTAATTCAAGCCAAATGTTGAGCCTACAGCAGATGCTCAAAGTTTTTGCCAGATGCATCGAGACAAGCCGGGCATATCCGTTGCATGGGACGGCGCACCTTCTCAAAGATACCAGGTGTATCTCGAACACATCCGGCTGCCGCAACGATTCTTCCTACCACGTCTTCCGGCGTTTCAACAGGTGTTTCATACACAAGTCCTTTTAAAAATCCCCACAAGAAAAAATCCAAGGGGCCGTGTTTGTATCGCAAGCCCTCTCGTGGCTCTAGCGCCCTCTACAGGCGTTTGCTACCCTCTGTTCCTCTGCGATTTTTAATCCTTACTGTATGATAGATCTACCTTGTCACCCTGTATAAACTTCTTATCTATAGTCACTCATTTGCTACGGCAAAAGTGCAAAAAAATCAGCATACTTTATGCTTTAAAATTAAATAGGATGAAATACGTTTTCGCGTGACGCACGGTCGATTTCGAAGAGACCGTTTTTGGGGCGTGAGTTGTCCCCTAGGCGTCCATCAAGAGCCGGCGACAGGGTGTCCGTCGTGGCGAGTTACTGGCGTCTAAATCACGGACTAGCAGCGTGCGAGGTCGCAGGCTGCAGCCCGCTGTGTAAATAGGAGCCGCGTCCGCTTCACATTTGCATGGGCCGCAGATTAATCTGGACCCGGGATTAGGCAGCCGCTTCGGCTGGTAACGCCGCCCGCTACCACACTACCAGGTTGAGAACAGGTTTTATTTCACTGCGACGTTTATAGCGCTCTAATTTTCGGGTAAAAGCTCGGCTGGTGCTCCTAAATGAAATAGTTTTAACAGTAAATCCTTTCTGGTGCGGCCACCTGCGATCGCTAGTGTTACGAAGCCGGCTTGTTGTGGCCTGAGTAGGTACCGGCCGGGCCAACTTCTATTTAAGCTGCAAATGAAGTGCTGAATAAAAGTTCAGTGTAGCCCCTTGATTATCAAGCCAAGCCGGAGGAAGACTTTTAACGAGCACTGGAACACGGGGCTTAGAAGTATCTGGGTGGTGAATAATCCACAAACATCCTCCTCTGTCTCATTCGCAGCATCAAGGTAGGGCAGTTTTATTCGGGCGCACATCTACGAGGAACTTCTGCTCTGCTCGTCGAACTTTCAGAGACAGCTCTGTTAAGAAGCGTATACGGAATGAGATGTTAATTTTATTTCTGCTCAAAAACTTCGAAGAAAAGTTGTTTAGGATTATCAGGCAAATAATAAAACTCTTGGAAAAAATTCCTGTGCCTTTTCACAATAGTTAACCATCATTCTTCTCTGAACACTATTTATGTAGTTACTGATATGAAAGTGTTGCATTCGTATTTATTGTATACGGAGAAAAATATCCGTCTATATTACTGGACCTGTTAGGTGCATTGTAACGCTTGCTTCTCGAAGAATAAAAAGAATCCATCAATCTGGATTGAACAAATCAATGCTGGAATTTATATACGATCGTCTTAATGACGTGTGTCGTTATGCTACGAATATAATCCCCTAAAAACATTGTGAGTCAGTATAAGAGTGGTTTTAATTGCCTGACATTTTGTATTTTTTGTCAAATCGTATTATTGAGTGCGCCAGTCGTCGCTAGCATATTTTTATTTCATTTCGAATTTATTTAAACCACTATGCGAAACATTTTAAACATATGAATTATTATTTAAATAATTATTATTTCAATTTAAGTAGAATTAATAATGTTTGGATTGTTTTAGAAGCAACCTAATACCATATGATTTTTTGAACTAGCCTTAAGAAATTATTTAGTTTTCTGGAATAGCTGACGACGTACGTGTAACCTATGAGTTTTTTACATGAACGTTGACATAGAGACACACTAGGAAATCAGTACGGAGTCGTTGAAACAATTGAGAGGTGAATTGTATAATCATTGCCTATCAAATGAAATCTGTGTATTGGGCAGTTTCAAAAGAAATCAGATTTATTGTCTTTCTAAAATGAATATGAAATAAATTTTAATCATTCAAGTCTTTTTAAAAAGAATAATCACCATCACTTCAAATAACGAACGTAACTTGTAATATCCTGGGTTCTATTATTACTCCGCAAACGACTTATTTTTTTTATTTTATTTACTTGTTTGTTTGTTAAATAATTTTTTAAATTTTTTTTTAATAATCTTATTTTCGGGTACCCACATCAGCATAAAACTTTGCAACTAGTAAACATAAACTGTAGGTCGCGTACGATCACAATTGATTTAAAGTTCTCTCTGTGGACAAACAACAAAACAAATACAATAGACTTTCTTCCATGTTCTCTTCATTCTGCGTTTGAATTCTCAGTTTCGGCAAATTAAGTGTGTCCCCTTTAGCTTTAAATGAGATGCAACAATACCTGTTCATTGTTTTGTTTGTTCTCAGTACCCATTGTTTTATTACATTCCACGCTTCTATGATTCAGAACCAAATAAATAAAACAAAATGATACACTGGAGACGGGTATTATCGTTAAGCCAAGCGTTTGGTCAACTATTTACTGAAACAAACAGGTTATATTATCAACTGGATGTTGTGGGCCATTTCATCAATTATTTTATGTTATGTGTATTGTATTATATTCAGAACCGTCACAACTACACCTCCATCTTAAAATCACAAATGAAATTTAATCTTAAATTAATCTTAATTTAATGTTTTCATTGGTGTAGAAGTACAAATAAAATCTGTTTTTGGCGAGCGCATCCGTTCATACTTGGCCGCGCTATAACCAATTGGAAAGAAGTATTGGAACAGCGAAGCATAATCTGGACGCGCCTTCAGAAAGATACAAATATCTTCATGTTGGTACCATTTCCTCTAGTAAATGATCAGATTCTGTTACTCCCTGGACCAAAACAGTTTGATATCTCAGTCCTAAGAAGCCTAATTTCTATTTCTCTGTACAAACCTCTACATAAGAAAGATTTTAGAGCTCTAGGTACTTCCCCACCCACAGGCAGCTTCACATGGCCATATTTCTCCAGGACACTGTCCGGCCACATGAGGAGAGGAATGTGCAAGTTTTCTTCGAAGAAGGCTTCTCTGTTTTCCACATGTGCCTGATATGTCGCCCATTGAATAGGTCTGGGATATGTTAGGTCGGCAACTTGTCCGTTATTGTCCTCCTGCAACCACTGTCGATACATTGTGGACGCTCCTACAAATCGCGTAGCAGCGGTTTGCCCTGCGGATATCTTTGATTCCATATCACGACGTGTAAAGGCTCTGATAGCACCCCATGCTGAATTCTCATAAACAGAGTGCATTATCATTAAGTTATTGTTATGTCCTTAATCAGTGGAATAAATTTCTTCGTAATAACATGCCTTCTTCTTGGTGTTGCATTTTTCTCTAATTGTGTTGTGTTTTATTTTATTACTGTTACCACGTTTGAGCGCTTTACTTTCATTACAGTCCTACATGCATCTTCACTATGTCGACATGAACAAACTCTTAGGGCAACACTTTTATATTTGACGCATTATTTTGGCAGACTCTGTAGTCCTTAATCTCACAACCAGATCCAAAATTCAACTCTCCCTGTCCATTAATGTTTATCGTTCACCGATGACTCACTTCTCGCTGTTTGATAGTCCAGCTAACTTTAAATATAACCACAGTACCAATCACACCGATTATTACAACACAGAAGATAATCATGTTGATCCGAAATTCCCTTTTACTTAATATTCTAATACAACTCAATTAACGTCTTAAATACATGGTATGAACAGATATATGCGAGGCATTCTTCTCACAACTTTCATTTAATATTTTACTATTCGAACAAAATGAAAGGGTTTTCATGGATTATACCAAATTCTTGAAATGATAAAGCCTTTTTGCAACGTATGTAGTACAAGATCGAAGGAAATTTGTTAGTTTGTTACGGAAAGTGTGAACTGCACACCTCAGGATAAATACCTAAATATTTGCCTTCTAATTTCAAAGAATAATTATTCTTTACTGTGCCGGAGAAACAGTAGGTAAGTGGTAACGTATTTTTCAAAGTCGCCTAGTTGAAAAGTGCTGGGATGGAAAGATGGAATTAAACATGGCACGCCAGTCTGATATCAAAGAAAAATAAGAATGGCGCAGGAGCGCAAGTTTTTTCTATACTTCTGTTATCGGCAGGAGAAGCATCAGTCTCGCATTCTCTGTGAGCCTAACGAAAACGAGCTGTCGCAACCAACTCCAGCGGACGCAGTCGATCGCAGCCAGACAAAGAGAAATTGAATTTTAAAACTGTGCGTCACCGAGTTGTAGGTCCCACGAGCCGTAATCTGTCCCTGGTGGCTGGGTCGCTACTGCTGGAGTCGATTTAAACTTGGGGGCTCCGTAATGGAAGGTACGGCTAGAGTGGACGGTAGCAGCAGTGTCCGCCGGGACCTGCCACAATGGCGGACAAACTTTGGGACAGCTATTTCCGAAACAAATGTGGCGGAAATATGATAACAGGTACAGCAGCCAGCGAGCGGCGCGTTCAGGCACGCGCGCAGTAACGGCACCTGCTTCCCGGCCGTGACGTGCGGGTAGCCTAACAATGGACGCTATATGTTCTGTTACAGCGCACACAGTGGTCGAAGAGTAGCCAACGCTTTAACTGATAACCCACGGCAACATTGATGTCAGATCTAAACAAAGTTGATATTATATCTACATGCAGGTTTTAAGATAAAAGGTTTTTAATTTTTTTTATAAAAATCTATATACTACTTTTTTTGATTTTCCATTTTGTAAAATTACCGGTTCGAATTCCCGTCCGGGCGTCCAGAGATTTTGGTTTTCCATGGTTTCCCCAAATCTCTCCAGACGAATGCCAGATGCTTCCTTTAAAAAAGGCCATGGTCGAATTCCATCCCGTTCTATGCCCCATCCTTTCTCGCCTATTCGCCTATAATGATTGCAACGTCGACGAAACGTAAAAAAAAAAAAAAAAAAAAAAAAAAAAAAAGTAAATAGAAGCACAAATTTCGCACTATATGGTCACAAGTAGTAACAAAAAAAAATTAAATTCAATTTCTAACTTATTTACTACTTGTATTCGGTGTCCATTTCCTTGAATTTCCTCACTCATTCCTAGGGAGCAGTCGTAACATTTCGCTTTACGATATTATTTATCCTCTATTCAGTTTGTCAGGCATTTTCTAGTTACACAGAAATATAAGTTCTAAATTTCCACATTTTGGTAGTTCCTTTTCGGTACTAATTTGTAACTTTTTTCTTTCCTAATAGACCGGATCATCTCCTGAAAAAAAAAGACTACAGTTTAATTTTTTTGTTGTTTAGTTTATTTTACGTGTATGATTTTATCTTTCACCCAAAAAAGAATCTGATTACTGTTTGTAAATATTCCGCTAATTTTCTCAGTTCTCAAAATACAAAGATGTTAATGTTAATTCATACCACACGAAACTTTTGAAACTGATCAATGTGAGCCAGGTTACATATGAAAAATAATGGTATTGTAACTCAAATATAGATTTATAGCTATCTAATTTTGAAAATCCATCAAAAACAAAGGCTGATAAAGGATTTTAGAGATGAAATAACCGCCTGGCTTCGATAGATTAGTTGGTTTAAAATAGAACATGTATGAAAAATAAATTAAATTAAGATCTAACCGAGTGTCGAAAGGTACCACTTATAAATCAACGCACTGCTGGTATTACAAGCAAGAAACATACCGCAATTTTAAGGAGGAAAAACACGAAATTAAGAAAATATGACACGTTGTGAGCGTGTAATACATTTAATGCCTCCTTTGTATTATAACCTTAGCTACATAAACGTAGAGACAAAAATATAATAACATTATGTAATTAAATACTATAGCGTCATAACGCATAACAACGTCAGAGAATGTAGAAGAATATATCTTGAACCATGAGTGAAATGCACCTCAGCCACTTGCCTATCCCAATGTAAGGCTCTAGTTATCCATCAACACAGTAAATCATTAAATATTCTAATAATAAAGATATCTAAAAAGTGAGAATAGGATTAATTAAATGATATTAAAATGATTACACTTCAAGTCTTATGATGCAGTTAATGTTCTCTTAATCTAAAATAAGTCACTAAATTAACCAATAGCATCAATATATGCATTGGAATTAACTACAGAGTTGCTGAAAAAACTAAATGAAAGATATGTCTTGACTTTCATCATCCCTAATAAATAGTATTTTGATTCTGTTTCCTGTCGTATCGAAATTTTTCAGTAGTCAGAATTAGCTCTTGCAATGAACTCTGACGCGTTGAAGCAACATGTCCGCCCTCAGTCGATCGAGCTATGTAAATACAACTTTTTTTTTAAGCTGCAGTAATGAGTTGTAACATGCAATGAACCGGTTGGTAATGTCCAAATCGTTTACCGAAAGTCGGGGATTATTTCAGCAAAGCAGATTTCATCGATTCGAGCATTTTGTGAGAGTGAAGATCCTGACAGATCCGTGTTTCAGGTAATCCAGGTAGAGCTCCGCCGGAATGGGATTACGGACGTACCGCGCCAGACGTCGCAAATAATATCCCTGGGGCACGTGACTGACATCTGCCAGGTACCAACATCGATCGCTCCATTTACCAGAAGATGACTGAGGTCCCTGGGGAACCATTTAACGTCACATCACACAATTAGGGCGCCGGGTGCTGTAGGGAATAGTATAGTCCGCGGCTGGAACATGCAATAACATCTCTAGATAGAATTTCTAACAGGTTAGGTCAAAATGGAATGAAGATAAATGCCCAAAAAAAGTCAGCTTTTTAAACACATAAAGAAACTAAAGATTGTTTGTGACTATAGGGTAGGGGCATAATTGCTTGTTAAAGGCTTGAAGAGTAAATATCTAGGTATAACAGAGAGGGTAATAAGAGTTTGTACCAGTAATTGAGACCATTGCTTAAATATGGTGGTGTAGTTTGGGAATCACATTTTTTGTTTCAAATACCAAAGTTGTATGGAGTGAGGACGAAAGCAGTTAGATCCGTTTGCGCAAATTACAGCAGGATCCAGGCAGCAACTGATTTGATAAGGGAGCTGCATTGTTAACCACTGGAAGACAGGAGAAGGGTGAAGAGAGTTCTGTGAGTGTACAGAACGCATGTTGACGATGGGACTTGCAGGGATATTTGTAAAAGATGTAGGAGTTGGGTATGGAAAGGAAAAGATGACCACTGACACACGATTTCAATCATAAGGGAGTGAAAAATTTCTTTTGTTGGCAAGTGTGTCAGAGATTGGAATAAATTATCACAGGAAAAATGAATAATTTACCAAAAACGCTGAAAGAAGAATTTGAAATTCTTGAATTGGTGGTGGAGGTTAGCACTTAAAGTAAACAAGATAAAAATAAAAATTAAAAGTAAAGGTTATTCTATTACTTGCAAAATTTCCACTAGAGCATGCACTCCATCGCCATTCAACTCAATATAAGTGAGATTGTCTTAAATCGGCATTGTCGCATTTCGACCTGAATATCTCTATTATTAGAATGTAAACGGATTGGGAAGCAAATTTGCAAGCTGCTTGCTGGTTCAGGACGTAGGTGACTAAATGCCGCATCTCAAAATGGAACTGTGAATGAAAGTTATACTATAAGTCTTAGTTTTATTATATCTAAGCAAAACATATCTGTACGAAATTTAAAAACCGTAACATATTACAGATAAACGGTGTACATTAAAGATACCTCGACGAGAGGCGAAACATTACCGAGAATAAATAAAATTGCTTACTTACTAAACAGTAATTTATTGTTTTAAGACATTATATGGAAATAAATGGTATCTGCAGTTTTAATTTTTTTCTCGAAGCAGAGTTTTGTGATTCTTTACACTGACAAAAATTCCAGTTTTTACCTAAAAGTAATGTTTTGTGGAAAAATAAATTTTATGCAAACGAAAATATATTCAACGTTTCTACGAACGGTCCGTAATATCAATTCGCATATTTTCATTGCATACATAACTGAAATTTACATATTAACAAACTGCGTCCTTTATTTGCGAATGATATTGCCATATACAGGAACAAATATTGATACTGAAAATACATGTTTTGTGGAAGTTGTATAAAACTAACTACCTCACATGTGTTACGAAGGTCTCATTGTATCTTTAATCTCTCTCCAGACTTTTCTAAATATGTTTCACACAGGAACAGATACAATCGTTAAACGGGGTGGCAAAATGGAGGAATTTTAGGTAAAACTACTCAAATGTATTCCGTAACTTCTTTAATTATGAAGGAGTACACTTTTCGGAAAATTTAACAGAACATTATCAGGAGGAATGAGTCTTTGAATTTCCATGTAAATTGACAGAATGAAGCAGTCAGAAATCTGCTATTTAACACCAATGCTGTAGTCATCGGAAAGAGAAAATGGAAAAAAAAAATTGAATCATCAATTGACTCAACTAGTTAGCATATTAGACGCAGGTAATATTCCGCACTTCATTAGAAATCGATAGTCGTGCATTTCCGCTCCAGCTTAGAGGCTAGTCTACTGGCCTTGCGTTGAAGGGGTCACCGGCGTGAATCTGGCCGAGGACATGGAAGATTTTAACTAAGTATTGTGTCGTCTTGTATCATCCAAACTACTGCATATAACGCTGCAGGTGATAAAGACTGGTAAGAATCCATAACAATGTCTGACGTTCGACATGATGGTAGCTGTTTCGAAACCCGGTGATTTGAAGAAATTGTTGTTCTTACGTACTTGTCCAATGGCCGTAGAAATTGTGGTTCACGATTCAAAACTTCTCCAGTTGTACCTCTCTAATCCAGTCTACGGCAACTTAACGCTGTGAGATGCATTGGCAGATCAGTCTTTATTAATATTATATTTTTAAAACATGTTTTTGTGATTGACGTTGTAGATATTATCTGACATTCTTATTTAGCAATAGAGTTATTATTTAACAGTTTTCCAGTATATATGAATGAAATGGGAAAATACGATTAAGAAATCTTTATATATAAAGATGAATGTATGTTTGTTTGTTTGTTGGTTGGTTAGTTTGTTCTTCATACAAATCCACAGTTTTTATCCGTTCTCGATGAAACTTTGCACACGTATCCTTTGAAACAAGGAGAAAAATACTGTCTACAATTGGTTGAAAAATTATCTGTATAAATAACACATTTGTCTCATAACTTCGAAATACGGCGGTAGACTGACACGTTGGATGTGGACGACTCCGTACCGAGTATCCACGTAGTGGCCTGGCAGCTGAGTGGCTAAAGCGCTGGCTTACGAACGTCGTGATCTCCGGTTCAAATCTCCGTCTGGGATAAGATTTTTAAAAATTGTTTTTCATCGTAAGAGTCAGGCCTGGGCCGTAGGTTATTCGGATTGAATGTTAAACCGTAGATATTAGAAAGTTAGGGGTGCAATGCGAGGCAAATCATAGGTATTCTTGCAATGTTGTAGGTGTATACTTTTTTACGTTATAATGATCCCTCAGGTTTTGTTCGCAGTCAGTGTGTAAGTGTGAACCACAGTAATCTTTATATATAAAGATGAATGTATGTTTGTTTGTTTGTTGGTTTGTTGGTTTGTTCTTTTGTTTGTTCTTCATACAAATCCACAGTTTTTATCCGTTCTGGATGAAACTTTGCACACTTATCCTTCGAAACAAGGCGAAAAATACTGTCTATATTTGGTTGAAAAATTATCTGTATAAATAACACATTTGTCTCATAACTTCGAAATACGACGGTAGACTGACACGTTGGATGTGAACGACTCCGTACCGAGTTTCCTCGGAGTGGCCTGGCAGCTGAGTGGCTAAAGCGCTGGTTTACGAACGTCGTGGTCTCCGGTTCAAATCTCCGTGGAGGCAAAGATTTTTAAAAATTGTTTTTCATCGTAAGAGTCAGGCCTGGGCCGTAGGTTATTCGGATTGAATGTTAAACCGTAGATATTAGAAAGTTAGGGGTGAAATACGAGGCAAATCGTAGGTATTCTTGCAATGTTGTAGGTGTACACTTTTTTCCGTTATAATGATTCCTCAGGTTTTGTTCGCAGTCAGTGTGTAAGTGTGAACCACAGCAATATTATTATAATTAAGGATGTAAGTCTCTGTCTTTTTGATACGTTATGACGACCAAATGGCTATATCGTTGTGATGGAATTTTATAAGGAAATCTGTATGAAGGGCACAGGATATTTTTTCCAGGATGATTAACAGTTTTAGTCACGAAATTTTGAGACCTTATCGAATGGTGACAGAAATATGTTGGCAATTGATTCTCATAACTTGGAAATACGGTGATAGACAGACACGTTGGATATGTACGTCTTCAGACCGTGTTTCCGTCTATTGAGCTGGAAGCTCAGTGGCTAAAGAGCTTGCTTACGAACGTCGTGGTCTCCGGTTGAAATCTCCGTGGAGGCTAAGATTTTTAAAAATTGTTTTTCATCGTAAGAGTCAGGCCTGGGTAGTAGGTTATTCGGATTGAATGTTAAACTGTAGATATTAGAAAGTTAGGGGCGCAATGCGAGGCAAATCGTAGGTAGTCTTTCAATGTTGTATGTGTACACTTTTTTACGTTATAATGATCCCTCAGGTGTTGTTCACAGTCAGTGTGTGAGTGTGAACCACAGTAATATTATTATAAATACGGAAGTAAGCCTCTGTCTTTTTGTTACCTTTTGACGACTAAATAGCTGTATTGCTGTGATGTAATGTTATAAGGAAATGTGTATGAAGGGCACAGGATAATTTTTCCAGTATGATTAACAGTTGTAGTCACGAAATTTTGAGATCTTAACGAATAGTGACAGAAATATGTTGGAAATTAATTCTCTTCAAGAGGCAGGTTCGACTGTAGAATGATATAGTGATAGTTTTCCTGTCATATTATGCCGACTCTATATTGTTTGGGACTAATCCTTCGTTACCAACAACTTACTATATTTAATTCTGACAAAAAAATTCTTAATCCACGCGTAGGAAGTCGCGGGTACGAGGCTAGTAGTCTTATAGAAGTAGTCAAGAAGGAGCCTTGTGCTACATTTCACGACGGAATTAGTTTGGTTTTAAATGTTCTGGTCCCTAGAATTAGATTGTGATATAGATGATACTAAAAATCATTCTACTGTCGTAACCCTGTCGGTCCTCTTGAGACCAACAGTTAGAAGTTCGTACTTGAAAGGAGATATGAGGGGACCTGGATTCGTCATGCAGATTTCATTATAGCGCCATTATATGGGAAAGATTTCATAATGCTATGTCATCTTCGTAGAGTTCGATTTAAAATATTGACGCAGAGATACACAATAACTCAGATGAAAGATTAAGATGTGAAATAAAACAATTACAGCATAGGAGGATACATGAACTATCCTATTTCGAGCGACAAGCAAGCATGTGGGAAAACAAGGTAGTTTTACCATTAAGGCTAAACTGTTGCTCCCCGCTACTGACTGGTTCTGTCTGTTGTCTTTTGCGATGAAATCGACTTCGGTCCTCGACGCTACTTCTTCTGCGTAAACAACGTCAACAGGCTGCGCGGGTGTTTTACACAGGAATACCAGGAGCGATACTTACAGGGGGATTTAGACCCTGTTATCCCCGTCGTTGTGTGTCAGTTTCGTCCAATTCCGAGCTCTCCCGATGCGGTCATCTGTCCCAATTTAGATCGGCTAAAGCGCAATTTCCACTGCCTCTTAGCATCCAACTTCACGAGGATAATGTCCCCCTGGTGTTTCCTAATGTGCAAGCTCACCGTCCTTGTTTTATAACTGGAAAATAATTATTTCATAAATATATAACTCTGGGGTTACGAAACTGCTTAAATTCGCAGAATACCCCAAGAAACTTATTTTGCGTTAAGAAACTGGCTACTGACGGAGTTGCGTGCAAATTCATATTTAATAGTTTGCCAATAACTTAAAAATTAATGCCCAAGAGAGATAAATTACAGAGAAATATGAAATTTTTACAGTGTTTATCAAACTGAGCCGAAGGCAGATTATAAAAAAATTAAGTTCCCTTCGTGCTTTAAAATGCTACATCCGAGTATAGGCTATATGGCCAACTTCTTCAAAAGTCTCAGATCTTTCAGTGACCAGGCAAAAATCAGGTATTTCCATGACTGAGAACACGACGGCACTGTTCCAACAAAAATCTATTAATTTCCAGTTCCCATAAAAAAATGTGCCGTTCGTTTAAGGATTAAGTTATGACCGTTTTCTGTACGCTTTGTAGCAGGTGTGTGAGACCATAATACAAGGTGAGGTTGGAAAAATAAGAGCGGTGAAGCTAACATATATTAAAAGTGTCGGGTAGTGTTTATTTTATTTTATTTTTGCACTTAGTTATAGTGTAGCATGTAGCCTAAATTATTATTCATTTGGTGACTAAATATTAAGAGATAAGTCAATATTTAATTAACCTTTAATAGTTCATTTCGAGTTTCCTGTCTTTCCGCAGGAATTCAAAACATGGTATTAGATTTATTATGTTATTACTATACAGTAAAATACAAGTATGTACCCATGATATAAAAAAAAAAAAAAAAAAAATATAATGATATGGAGGTTCGGAAAATTATTTTCGAAACTTTACTGGTCCAGGGTTCAAAAATGTTGAGAAACATTGAGTTACCGTATAAAATTATAACAGAAGCACGTTATAATGATACATGAGTATACTGATACTACTGGTTGTGTTGCTAACAGTTTGTGGTTACAGGGACCATGCTGAAGGTCACAAGGCAACAACCACAGAGTAGCTAGAGGAAGGTTGTTAAATCCCAAGTATCTGGTTCAGTGTCACAGTGTCAGCAACCACTGGCACAGAGAACCAGGGTTCGTGACAGTGGTGTCTGCTGGCGGAGCAGTAACCGACAGCCGGTAATTCCCCTCCTTCGGAGCCTTACACCCGTTTTACTGTCGCTAACTCCAAAGCCGTAAACCGACAAGTGCTTCTCCGGGTGGCGGGTGGAGCGTGGAAGGAGGTCAGCGCATTTTGAAACTCGCCGATTAGCAAGAGTAAAACTTTTATCGGAATCCGGCAGTATTTTATACGCAGTCGAAAACGAGCCTCATTCCCGCTGGGAGAACAACTTCCCTTTCCCGGCATTTTTGTCTTTTTTTCCAAAGGGAGCGATATATTTCTTTTGCGATGCCCTCTCTCTCGATTATCGAGTAATCTACAGCCAGCCCTATTGATAAAGTTTTTTAACGTAAATTTTTCAGAATTTTTTGTGATGACGTATGTGGACATTTAATTCTGGAAGAAACAGTATCACGGAATTTTAGATATATTTGTTTTAAAAAGTAACCGTGGTGACAGGGTTTAAAATTACTAAGCCTTGTACCAAAGGTCGTAGTTTGACCTACAGTTTAACATAAAATATGAACCACGAAGCATCCTAGAATTTTCACGTGAGAAAAGTGAAGTAAGTTTGATGAAGTGCCGATAAATATTTATGGGCAGATCGCGATGTGAATTTTCTAGGATGATCCCTTAGGCACTGAAACACGTACTAAATCTATTCATTGAATTGTAAGAAAAAAATAAAACTGAAAGAAAAGACTAAAGAAGTAATCTTTTTTATGTTTTGTACCTGAAACAGATCACTGTATGTTGTTAGGTAATGACTTAAAACGCAGTAGACCATTGCGATTAAAATAACAGTTTTAACGTTGTTCAGTGTTTTTAAATAACCTGACAAACAAACAAAAATAGTAATGGAAATACTTTGAGATTTATGTTTTTGATTCGTGCAAATTGTATACTCTACACAGTCTTCTCTACTAACTCAAATCTTCTGCATTTACTGCTTCTAACTCTATTCAAACTTAACAGAAATTCTTCAAAGTTGTAGAGCAAACCCTTACGGAAACACGCAGATCGGACAAAGCAGTGAAATAGTTTTTTTCCACGAAAAGTCACTATCCTAACTACATTTAAGTTCCTTTGAAGGCAACAGAAATTCCTTAAATTTGGCAGAGCAAACTCTAACGGCTCTACGGGTCTGCAGGTCTATTTCCTATGAAGCTGTCTTGACCGAAACTACTCTAAGTGCTTCTCTAAACGAAAACACGGTCTTGGACTTACATTAGTTAGAGTAATAATGGGGACTATTAAACATTGGGCTTTAATCTTAAATTTGTGTTCGAAGATAAAACATTTCAAAATTCTGAAACACAAGGATCAGAAAGCATTTCGTAGAAATGTGATTACTAAATTGGTGCTCTATTATCTGAATAATCGTTGAAACCTAAGCCAGCTTAAAGACAAAGTTTGCGTTCTGAATATTTCATATCACTTATAATTAAAGAATGTGTTAAAATTCCCTAACGGATGAATAAATTAGGTTTTCTCATAAGAAAGTTTATAGCGTATTTTATTCAGTAGTCTTAATCCAAGCCGTTCTCATAAAGTGCGTACGTTCGTAATTAGGGAAGAAAATGGCGAAAGGAGTCCCCGTGGAGACAAGAAACAAAAGAAACTGCGACCTTCAATTTCGCGACCACATTAAAAATTAGAGCGACGTAAGGGGCCCGAATGAATAGACTTTTAAATAATTCGTCTGAGAAACAAAAGAAAATGCCATAATGATGTTGGTTGCAAGGAGAAATGAAAAACAAAAAGATGTGGGTCGGATTATGTGGGAGAATGTAATTAAAGAGGCTGAATCCGATAAATGTGCGGCTGAGTCACAAAGAAGCCAGGACAAAACAAGAGGTGGGTAGAGAGCGGAGTACACAATGGCTAAGCGCAGCGGGTGACCGCAGCACTGTGCATCGGCAGGAAGTTGAGGGAAAAGAATTTTGGCATGGCGACCCGCATCTGAGTGACGTCATAACACTGTACTCTGTTACTAATTACGAAGTCCCATGATCTTCTAAATAATTAATGTCGTCAAACAAAAGAATCTTATGAAAAGTGAAAGTGTAGTGAGTGACATCGTTAAACAGACAAGTGAGATTCTTAACGTTGTAGTTGTTATAAATAATTTCAATATACGGTACCACGATATCGACATCTTCTTTTCTGTTTTATCATGCTAATAACGATCTCAACTCGATACAACTGTCTTCAGTGCATTTCGTTTTACAATATACTTAATTATAACGAACACAGTCAGACATTCAGACACACGCCTCGACGACGGCTAAGGTTATTAGAGGCGGGATGGGACTGGAGACAAGGAACGGGAAGGAAACATCCTGGCATTCGCCTGGAGTGATTTGGGGAAACCATGGAAAACCCAAATCTTGATGCCCGGACGGGGATTCGAACCTGCGTCTTCCCAAATGCGAGGCCAGAACGTTAACCGTTCACACCACCACGCTCGGTCTTAAGCTCCTAGAAACTCTTTTTGTGTACGTTTTCCTAACGGTATAAAACACGCAAACCATTACCTGTTGTTTTCGGCACCTGTCGAAGTTCTAGGGACAAAATGGTAAAACTTATTTTTGTTAGTTACAAAACAAAAACAAAAGTAGATTTGTTTCGGCCCGAGGAAGGTCTTGAACCGTAATAATAGCCGCATAAACCACCGTTTCTCATGTGAGGCGAGCATTTAAATTCTCACCAAGATAACGATGGTATTCATACACTACTGCAGTGTGCTGTTTTACTGGTTATTAGAGTTTGCACCAAACTAAATACTTCCCCATCTCAAAAGAGGTATCTTTCCTTCTATACCCTGTTCACCCTCATGTAGTGGTCATGTTTCCTTGGCCCTTCTCAGATAGGCGAGAGGCAAATTTCCCCTTCGAGTGCAGGTGTAATTGCAGTGGAGTGCCGTTAGACCATAGTGACCTTGGACCGCCTCTGTTAACTGAACAGGCTATAGCTCTGCTCATAGTGCATTTTCAGTACAATTTCATCTTAATGTAAGTACGATCCTTGTTTATAAATGATAACTTTCATTGCTGCACGTTGTCTTGATCGTTCAAAAGAGTACAAGATTTACCTACTTTCTTTAACTTCTCACGAAACTGAACAGCTAAAAATGTAGGGAGCTGTTACTAAATACTAACGTCGTGATTTTCGTGGTGACATGTCTAGAATAGTTCCCATTTTTAGGGTCAAATTTCATAATAGACTGACCTGATCTGGCTAAAATACAAACATAAATTTTCACATTGCATTCAGCGTAATAAAAAAAATCTCCACGTTATTATCTTTAACAGCCTTAACATCGTGTTACCTCAAGTCTGATGTCCAATGTAAGTAACTAAATACTCATAGATATCCGAGTATCCTAACAACAGTGATAAAAAATTTCAATAAGGGAAGGACTTCATTGAATAATCAAGTACAATTTAATTCCGTTTCTTTTTAGACGTTAAGTGTTATTAAATGATTTTAAAATGAAATGATACAAAAGCATACTTAATGAAAGTACTCTTGCTATTCGCTTCCTCGTAGTTGTTTGGCTATTAAATAATGCTCATCAACTGAATTTCGATGTAAAATCTCTGGCCTCTACTGGTTTGCCATTAAAGGACTGGCACATGACGTCATCATGTGCATCAGCCAATAACTTTCGAGTTGACAGCTGAGTGAGCCAGGAAATTATAGAATAGATTTAGTACCATGACCGAGGTTCTTTGGCCTCGATTATAGGTAGAGATGCAAGTTATTCTAAGTTACAGTTACAAATAAATTAAAAAAAAAAACATGTAACTGCAGTAGAAAGGTTACGTGGCCGGAATAAATAGTGCCTTTGTTATTCGGATGGCGCTGAATCAGAGACTGTAGGAATCCCCTTCTAAGAATGTTCTGCTCTAATGACCCCGATGTCGACGCGCCCTAAGCCTACATGTTCTGGAAGGTAGGACCAATCAGGAGAGAGCATTTTAAATGTGGCTTGGTGGGCTCACCCGGGCAGCACAGAAGTTATTAAAAATTCTTTTGTTTACAGCCAGTGATGGTAAGCAAATTTTCACTAAATTCCAATTCTTAATTTGCTTTTAGTGTCTGCGTTCAAGGCCGAGGTTGAAAACTATTCAGTACATCCACGTTAGCATTAAACTTGTGCATTCTGCAATAAAGTATCAAATGATACAAATTTCCGGAGATGAAATAGCCTGTTAATTTGTTCCTAGTAGTTTAAATAATAACATCATTGGGAAGCGTTATATCACGACATTTTTCTGCTGAACCCCGACCAAACACTTTCATATCTGAAGGCAATTTGCCTTTTTCCGTGCCCAGCGTAGTTGCAGCGCAAGGTCGGTATCCATTAGCCTCGCAGGAACGGACTGTCTTGGCAACTACTCCTTGTTAGGAATTTAAGGCCAATCTTGGGTGCCTATTGGCGTGGTTCTGTTTTGTTCCTAGCAGTCCCTAAATATTTAAAACTCTTCAGCATTGCGAAGCGCGTTGTTTCAACGTTGACCCGGCCGTTAGCCGAAAGGCTCATCGACGCACCTTTATAAAAAGAAAATGGCAATCCTCCATGGCAGTACCGGTGAAATGAGATTTTACAGATAAACGCAAGTGACGCATGGAAATGTTCACCTCTGAATGTATTTTGTTCATTCCTGTAGTGGAAGGTATGGGGAAGTGAACTAACATATAAAACTGTATATGCACTTAGATGCCATCCCCAATGACTGACGAATTCGAACTGGAAACTCAGATCTGAAAATGCGTACTTTATGAAAAATATTTTCTCCAGAAAATAGTTTCGAGTTCGTTATTAATAAAGTATCACTTACAATGGAAAATTTTACGCTGAATTTTGTCGTCGATGTAACGCTGTATTGCAAATAGCCACAATGTAGCTGTCACTATTCAACGTGCTGAAACTGCATAATCTTTGTATTTCAAAGAACGAAAGATGAAACCTTGAAAATGTATCATAGTGATTTCTTTCTTCATTTTCAATAGCGGCTGTATATTTAAATGAAGGTGTTTTTTATTTTCTCAAATGTTAAGACATTACCTACTGTCATTTCTAGCTATCTGAAACTCTAAGAACGGATATATTGATGTCAACACAAATCTAAGTATTATTAGTTTCATCCAGTATAAATCGAATTAATTCAATGATAACAACCTACTTGAAACCGTGAAGCGTTTAATAACTGTGAAACTCTTAAAACATATGCTTCCATGGAACAAAGAACAAAATTTCCACGAGTAGCTACGAAATGATCAAATGTCAATCCTGTAGGGGTGAAAGAAGTAGATGTCATATTAAAAGTAAATTTTACGAGTTTTAATAAGGCCGGCTTGGTTAATTTGCAAAACGATCACTACTTTCATCCCTCTGATCCATTTAAGTCGCAAACAGCCTTTAAGTTGGTTGGAAAAGAATTATCATCCTATCTTCAGAAGTTTGTAGAATTGAAGTCTAAAAAGGTGTACAATAAAAACGAATATTTCGTGCGCATGTTAACATTGAGTGATACAGGTGATTGAATTTACTGTAACACATGCCGCAATCTATTTAAATTACACCTTTTTAATCTTGTTATTGATGAAAAACAAGATACCATTTGAATAGTAAATGATGAATAAATACATACGTTTCCTTATCGCACCGACAATTCGGTATTTTAAAAAATAATTATGTTGTTTTAACGCCATTCACAAATAGTTTCTGAGATATTAATACTTGGCAGACTTTCTTAAATTATTCGTTTATGAAAATTATATATTTGTAGTCCTTTTGTCTTTCCTTTCGTTATAGTTTTACGTCAACGTCGTTAGAGGAGGGAAGGACTGTGGAAGGAGTGGGAAATAATTTGCTTATGACCTACTGAAGGAACCCTTCCGGCTGTCGCCTGAAATGATTTGGAAAAATCATAGAAAACTTAAATCTTGACGGCCAGTCGAGGACTCGAGCCCGTGTCCTCCCGAATAAGAGGAAGCGTTACCGCTCAGCCACCACACTCGATTCTTTTCTTCATTCAAATTGTTACTACTATAGAACTTCAGACCGATATTTCCGTGTGTAACCGTATGAGAGCGAGAACGTGTGTGCTACACGGTGTGAAGGTTGGCGGCACTGGAGGGATGTAGTGTGTCGGCTCATTAACTCGACACACATCACTGTCAATCAGCGTGCCACGCGGCGTTGTAAAAAGCGCTGTTAATATTATTCATGAGAGCTGTAGCGTTCCTGACAAGTTAACACTGCCGTGACGTTCACTTCACAGTAAAACGCCGCCTCGCCATCCTCTCTCTCTACCTATCTCTTAAGTAATCTCTCATATAATGACGCACAGACAGCGCTTGCATTCCTGAACGTCAGGTTCGTATGTCTCATTAAATACTGCAATGAAGACAAAGCGATTGAAATGTCTCTAGCAGCAATTACGACTGACATACACTACCATAATTGGTAGAAGAATGATACACAGTCTAAAATTATGTTTATGGATAAATATCTTGTTGCAAAAATCTCATTTACGTTCATTGTCGTAATAAACTTACCCGCATTTTAGAATTAATTTGCAATGTTCTGTAAATGTCTCAAATATATCTAATTGCTAGCTTTGGTACCCCGCTAAATCCGGAAATGGTGAACAGATGATAAAATATCTCTGACTGATTTACAATAGTTGAGAACCTGGATGGTCGCGGGTCTAAAATAGTTTCAAATTTTTAGGGTCAATAGGTGCTAGCCCGCGACCGTATCTAGAATTGGTATATAGAATAGTTCCTGAATTTTAGGGTCTATTCTAATGATAGATAGACCTGGTTTTGCTAAAATACGAACTTAAGTTTTCACATTACATTCACTGTAGTAATAAAGTCGCTCAACTTTAATTTTAATAGCCTTAACCTCAATTCTGATATCCAATTTAAATACCTAGATACTGAATGAAGACCATACAGCGTGACGGTATTGACTGTAAAATGGTAAAAGTGCAATTTTATTTACAGTTTTTTAAGATATTTAAATTCTCATGTCTGTTCTAGGCAGAACCTTCGAATCATATTTTTGATCTTTTCATGTCCATCCCTACAAATTGGGGGGGGAGACATAAATTAAAAAATTTAAAAAAAAAAGACGCGACAGCTATATATTTGTAAGAAGAATATGGCCACTGTATTGCTTTTAGCAGATCATTTGCTGGGGAGTTGATAAAGGTGTAATTGTAAAGCAAAAAGTAATAAGTTAAATGATTTTTAATATTTTAGATTTTAATGCCTTTACCATATCGTCAAGATATAACACAAAGAACATTGGGTACATACAGTAATCTTGTCAATAGCAACTTCTTCCTTTAGGTTGTCGAATATTATTCCGGTGCGTACGACAAATTTACAATAACCAATATCAAATGTCCTGAAAAACAAACATATTTATTTTGTCTCGAATGTCGATGCACAACTTTAAGCATAATTTCAGGTTTAGCTGATTACGATTTGCTTTTCATTTATATTTCAAGCCAGAGAACGACTAAAACCATTCATTTCACCTCAGTTATTAGTTAAACAACTCCTACATTTAAAAAAATTCGCAAACTGTTTGTTAAATTTCAGGTATTGCAAATCATTAATGTATAAACTATTGGAACCGAGACACGGGATTTAAATGAACAAAACCTAATACGTTTTATTGAAGCTGGTTTTTAAAATGTACAAAAGTAAAAGCATGCATTTCAAGAGTGAAAGATCTCGGCCCAAATTCAAACAGTCTTACACTACACAAAATGTCAGCGACGTATATAAGCCATATAATAATTAAAATGCTGGAAACTGTTATTAAATATGGAAGAGTTGAGATATAATTCAGTTTTAAAGCATTATGACTGTGTGAAATTTTAGTTGTAGTTTTCTCATAGAACATACAGGTACTAATTTTAACAAGTGTCTTGACGAGATATAAGCACTTCCTCATAAGAAATGGCAAGAATTTGCAAAATGCGTAATAAGTACGATAAAAAAAACCTTTAAAAATTGATTCCGTTTTTAGACGAGCTCCTAAGCACAGAATTTAATATAATGCTAGTCAGCGTCATGGATAAACATTTGAAGAAATCACTGGTAAATCAGTATTTTTCTAACAACAAACTTTACCTAATCCTCTATTAGAGAGGATTCATAGCTTTTTTTCTGTGACTGTAACTGAATAATAATAATTTGTGTACCTGGTAATATTACTGGGTATGTTTAAGGTAGAATTTAAGCCATGAGAGATGGCGGAGTTGAATACAGGTTTCAAATCCAAGCGATTCAGAATAATATGATACCGTTGAGACATATCTCGGTACAATCTCGAAGGTGACAATTTTCTGTCCCTTCTATCTCATTTTCTCAGCTGTACCACTTCATTCCGCGGCAAATGAATTGTTCATTGGTTGAATTCATATCAAAATCCGACAAGTAGTTCAGGCATGATGCGTGTTCAACAAAAAACAAATTAATTTCTAGAGATTATTCTGTCCAATATCTGGGCTCTTTGAAAAATCTCTTTCTTTTTTTTTTTTTTTTTTTTTTTTTTTTTTTTTTTTTTTTTTTTTTTAAAAAATCTCAGCATACCCCTTACATTCTACTTCCTCAATTATCTGCTTCATATTATAATCTCTGTCTTCCTCTGCAGTTTTTACCTTCGACTGTTCCCTGCACTAACGGATTAACCAATCGTGCAAGTCTCAAAAGATGACGTACCAGCACGTTTCTTCTTTCTGTAAGACCCTTCCACAAAATTCTTTCTCATCCATCATTTCCAAAACTCGTTCAATTCTTACTTTATCTGTCCGTTTAGTTTTCAGCATCCTTGTATAGAACCACATTTCAAAAGCTTCAGTTTTCCTTCTTCCTGGTATTCCTAATTTCTATGCTTTGATACCATTAAGTGCTGTGTTTCGTACATTGAGTATTAAAAAGTTCTTTCCTAGTCATAGATCCCGTTTAAATTGGGGACTATATGTTGTACTTTTTCCGGAATCACATTACGTCCGGTAGTTTTTAGGTGAACAACGTACAGTGAAACAAACTGATATTTATTTATGTATTGAAAATGACACTCAGCCTTGTAACAATTCAGCTAACATTCTTCAGAGGATTTTGCACGATCATTATGTATATATTAATGCGTTGTCCAGTATATATCTTGTTATTCAGTTGAGGACAGCATTCGACACACACATAACACTTAGACAGACCACTTACACAAAACATCCAAGTCCTCGGGCGGACTCGAACCGGTGACCATAGGCACGTGGTGCTAGTATCATAGCTCTTACACTACCAAGGTTGGCCAGACACTTATTATTTCCCAGATTTCCGACGCTGCGTGATGATGAATTATACTTTATCCTACACCCTGGAATCTGGTCGACACTGTTTAAAATCTCACTAAAATTGTAATGAAGTTTTTTCGTGAATCGCTCTTAATGAAACGTAAGACTCTTTTGCAAAAGAAGAGTTGGCGGGCTGCTATATAAGTACCCAGTTATTTCTGTATTATAAGGAAAGATTATTGCCATAACATACGATTCGCAGCGCAATGTGATTGTTTTGCTTGTTTTGATTGAGATTCATGAGACCCCTATTTCCGAAAAGTGTTTAAGGTAATCAGTTCATTCCGAGCTCATTGTTTAGATATCTTAGAGTTTCAAGTAATGTCTTTATCTTTTGTTTATTTTTACAGTGGAATACAACTCAAAACGTTAAATAAAGCACAATCCTTAAACGTATAATGCAAGCTTTGGGGATTAACTTATAACACTTGATTTAAAATGTAAACGCACATAAACATTCTCGAAGTAGTCAATTTTATATTCATTAAACATTAAGAAACTCGTGAAATTAAATATGTAAATAACATTTGTTATGGATATCAGCAAGGAGAAAGTAAAGGGCAAAGCTTGACATGTTTAAGTTATGTCCTATATTAATTTCAGCTGCTGCCATCTATATAACGGTAATTCTGACTACAGTTTTCATGAGATTTTAAGTAATGATCTGATTGAATGGTCCCCAGATTATGCTTGAAAATTTATACGTTTCAACAGTAACTAAACATTTCAGACAAATTTACTGATAAACAAAACATTTTAGCACAAAGGTTAGACAATTATGTGGTGGTTGTAGATCTTCATTTTTCTCGGTTGGGATTATTTGTATCCTATAGATGTTTTCTTCTTTCCTTTGGCTTCATGATACCCACTGACCAGAAAATTCTCAGGATTCGGAAATGAATTAGTGTCGTATATTGCTCTGAAACTGCATAAACCCTGCATCAAATGATTCGTAGTTTTCAGACGATTATTTCAGGATTTATGATTTCAGAAGTACACGAGACCATTACGTTGGTTCATAGCAGTTCAACGTCCTTCATATTATTTTTTTTCTTTCCATATTCCATATAGACTAAATTTTATCTCACGACACGATCGTTCCAGTTTGTTGTGACAGCAGAAGATGGATTAATTTTGCCTACTACATAAATACGTGTACTTCCCTGTACGGAAAATCTTTCGCCTATGGTCGCTTCACTAGCGCCGAATTCGTTTGAAAGCTGTTCTACAACTTCCATCGTTTCTTGACGTTGAAATCAATCGTACCAATGTGGCACCATCGTTTCAAATCAGAAACATGTAAGATCTTAGATTTAGATTTAAATTAATCTATTATAGATTGAAACGTATTAACCTCATCAAAAAATCGACCAATGATTTATTCCTCAATTATGAAAAGTACTGACATCATTTTTAAAGGAGTCGTTTTCTTATTCCTTGTGTCTCCTGCAGTGCTTTTGTTTGCTCCTTCTTTCTTTCCTTCTAATCTTCTGTTCATTTCCACCACTGAACGATTTAATTTCTATGTAGTACGTAGGGTAATACGATCTAGCTATTACATAGACTCTTAAACATCGAATAAAATAAATCATAATAAATCTCTAAGATAATCCACCAATCCATTTTATGATCACTTATTATTCTATCGTATATTTTTAAAAAAAATAAAAAACCTATGAGGTGAATTCTATTTACAACACTGACTGCAGGTATAAAATATAGAGAGTACAAAAGGAAAATCATGTTTGGTTATAACTAACACTTCAGTTTAATGAAATGAATGAATCGAAGTTAAAAAATCTAACTACACTCTTTTCTATACTTGAGAATTAAATAAAGATACTAAACATGATGTCGTAGGGCTATTTATGGTACTTAAAAATGTGTGTTGTGCTCTATAGTTTAGCCGTCATAAAATGCAATGACACCAACCGGGATGCCCGTATATATATTTTTTTAATTCAGTCACAACTGTTGAGTATTAGGCTGGCCACAATGGTTGTATTTCCACATAAATAAATCAATGATTGAAACAATCTTTTGGCACTTACTTAAAATTCCTTGGTAGGATTCATTTGTGATAAGAACCGCTACGATTTTTCAAATGGAATACAAAAATTAGAAATAGGAACCAGTGCCAAACGCGACTTACCAATTCTTGACTAAAATTTGAGTAAAAATCAATTTATTACTCTCACTGTACTGTACTTTGAAAACTATAAGTTTATCGTACATTAGGGACAGCAGACGTTTAAACAATCTTTCAAACTATCTTTATCGATTTCGCCGTATATTTTTAATTATAAGGAATTAAACTATATATGAAACTATTATACTATATAATAAGGATATACGCACTTGCATCAAAGCCAGCTGTTTAGTATAAAACTAGCGGTCTGGTGGCTCAGTGGTTAAGGTGTACGACTGGGGAGAGAAAGGTCCTCGGTTAGAATCCTTGTCTCGGCGGGGATTTTCATAAACCCTTAAACCGGCCTTCACCTCTGGCACATCTTGCTGTGTAATGTGCAGTATGCTAGAACGCTTCCGTGGTTCGGATTCCACGTTAAACTGTAGGTCCCCTGTACCCGGTTTAGGCTACGAGAGGTGCGTAGCCAATAGAAACCCTGTCATCAGGTCGTTCCCACCACACGAAATTATTAATATTATAGCATAAAACTATGCCCAAAGACTCTTATAAACAGCGAGTTCGAAGTCTGTAGTCATGGCCAGCCAAGAGCAGCTTTTCTCACTTTTTCAATCCAAGGACCAGTAAAATTTCAGACCACTAGCATGCATTGTCCTAATTTCTTACATCTGTGTATATGATTAACTAACTTCACCAATTGTTATAGGCACATGCTGTTGTTCTTTATGACCTGCATCTACGATAAGGCTTTCAAAAAATGATCAGAAACGCGGCTCTTTTTAGTGTCGACTAGAAACGTATTTAGTGAATAGACTGATATAGAAACAATGCAGTCACAGTCATCTCCTCATGTCCTTTTTAAGTTAAACTAGCTGACCCGGCAATGCTTCACTATTGCTGGACTTGAGTAGGCACATAGTTTAAATGAAAAAATATTTACATATAAATTTTAAACTGCTGTTTCATTCATTTTCAGTTGGAAAGGGTGAGAGGGGATGCGCTTTGGAAAACATGTGCAGGCAGTATTTTTCTGTTTGTTTCAAACTATAAGTGTGCAAATTCCCATTGAAATCTGATGAAATATGTGGTTTTGTCTAAATTATGGGGAGAAGGGGTGGGTTTTTTTAATTTTTTTGACAGGTATCTTCTCCGTCATCCCGTCAACAACTCACCAAAGCTTCACCGTAAACGGACGTACGGTTTGCGGGTTTGTTTAAATTATGGGGTGTTATGGGGAAGAGGGAGTAATTAAGGTGGTGGAAAGAGAGGAGAGGGATTGAGTTTTTGTGAAATTAATGTGTACAGTATTTCTCTCTCTTTTTTAAAGTATAAGTGTACAAATTCTTATCTAAATCGGATAAAAAATGTGGTTTGCCTAAATTATGGGGTGAAAACGTAAAGGGTTGGAAAGGGGCAGAGGGGATGAATATTCGGAAACCATACGTAGGCAGTATTTTTCTGTTTGTTTTAAAGTATAAGTGTACAAATTCTTATCTAAACCGATAAAAAATGCGGTTTGCCTAAATTATGGGGTAAAAACGTAATAGGGTTGGAAAGGGGGAGAGGGGATGAATATTCGGAAACCATATGTTGGCAGTATTTTTCTGTTGGTTTTAAAGTATAAGTGTACAAATTCCTATCTAAATCGGATAAAAAATGTGGTATTGCCTAAATTATAGGGTAATGGGGATGGAAAGGGGGAGAGGGGATGAATATTCGGAAACCGTATGTAGGCAGTATTTTTATGTTTATTTTGAAGTATTAGTGTACAAATTCCTATCTAAATCGGATAAAAAATGTGGTATTGCCTAAATTATGGGGTGTTATGGGGAATACGGGGTGACTTTTTTGAATTTTTTTTTCACAGGAACCTTCGCAGACGCACACTCGAAAACTCTCCAAAGTTTCATTACAATCTGATAAATGGTATAGGAATGCATAGAAGACGAACAAACAAACATTGATTTTTATATATAAGATTTGGCTCATAGCTTATACTCGTTCTAAGCTTTATGCAGTAGCCGGGATGCTTCCTTCTAAAGGCTGTGGCCGAATTCCTTCCCCTTCCTTGTTCCTGTCCCATCCTGCCTCTAACGACCTCGGCATAGACGTGGCGTAAGTCCATAAAAATTATACAGGACAAGTACTGTGTTCATTTTCGGTTAACAATTTTTACTATTTTTTTTTCGTTTCGTATTTAATTCAGTTAGATACTTATTTTTTAAAAAAATCTGCCCACGAATCACCTGACCCACAGGTCTAGAAACGTTAACTTAGAGGGACAGCACGTTATACTAAACACAGATAACAGTCAACAACGTGCGAGTACTGGTCTATCATTCAGTTGGCCACACTGCTGCCCGGTAGTCTGCTCTGTCGGACGGAACATTAATCATCGCGGAATAATTCTTGTTGATACAACAGCGGCGGCGATTCGATTTCCGGGCGGAGGTGGACTCCGCAGGCGAACGCACCGGAGTAACAAGTCGCTACCAACTGCTGCCACGCTAATTATCTCGGTAAATATTTTCCCCCTCCGGCTAATTGTCCACAAGCACCGTCACGGAGAGTTGTTTTCGTACTAGCAAACGAGGAAATGGGCTTGAATTGAATTTCCCGTGCGCAAGACGGCGGCCAAGGCGTCTGCCGGATGCGCCCATTAACCGGCGTGGTTCGCTTAATCACTAAATCGATAATAGGTCCGGAGCTATCAGTACAGCATGCATTTAAAAGTTCTTAAACGTGCACATATTTCATGCCGATATTAAGGCTTTGAAATCACCAATAACATTATAGATACAGATCGTCAGGTTTGTCGGAATGAAATTGTCGTAAACTGCTGGGAACAGTCTGTATTCACGAATCGACAGAGTATCTTTTTTTATTGCTTATGGCTTTACACCTCATCGATGTCGAGGTCATTAGAGGTTGGAAAGGACTGGGAACTAGGAACTGGAAGGAATTTGGCAATGGTCTGTTAAAGGAAGCAACCCGGCATCTCCTGAAGTGATTTGGGGAACACCACGAAAAACCCAAATCTGGATGTTCGGAAGGTGGTGTAGCTATTTTAAATTATTTTCTTTGTCTGGATCACTGTCTAGTTAAGTATTCGAGAAAAGCGATGAAGATACCAAATTAACCTAGATCACAGTCGCCAGTCTGGTTAGCTTCAGTAGTACATATAACAAGTTTCAAAGTTTACAGTTACACACAATAAATTAGTGAACTTTTGCAACTTTCTTTTTATTTCATCGTCAAAGTTGTTCTTCGCTACAAAAGCAAACTGCCAGACACTTAAACTAATGTTCTTATCCAAAGATTGCAGGTTCCTATATTTTTAAAGGTAGGAAAACAGTAAATAACTACCATACATTTAACCTAACAGTTTTTAGTTGTTTGCTGATCAACATCTCAATTCAATCCACACGCCATGACTCGTCAGCGATAATCCTACAATGCCTCTACTTCAGAGAGCTTATATTACCGGCTTATCGATACTTGTAAGTTCTGTTAAATTAAGTAAAAATTACACTAAAGGCATTATACCTGTTCTATTACAGTGGGTTCGAACCCGCGTCCTCCAGAATGCGAGACCAGCACGTTGACAGAGTATCAGAAACTAGACCTGTGAAAAGGAATATTAGAAATACCGCAATTTTCAATATTAACACAAACTTTTGTGTCGATACAGAAGCAGTATTTAACAAATATTTAGATTCAATAAAATGTAAACCCGAGCTGAGAAATAAGAAAACAATACGGGGTATTAGAAACACAAACGAGTCCCACGTAAGGTCTAAATATAAACTCACTCCTCCTGAAACTGTTATCGGTTCATCACATATGACGTTCCGTCAACACGAAAGCACGCAATAAAAACAAATAACATTAACGTAAATATGAAGACACGATGTGGCCACCGAAATAAAAGCAACTGAACACAGCGCTTCGATGCTGACCATGGTAAAAAGAAAACATATAAGTTTAGTTCAGTTTGTACATTAAAATATTTTAGTTCTCAGCCATTTAAAATAACTGGGGGAAGTCGATGATATTAAACCATGAGTAAACGAATAATGTGCAATAGAATTACATATTAATACAATGTTCTCATCTTGTTTTGTGGAAAAATACATTGAAAATAACACCAACACATTCTTAAAAGAGGCGGCGCTTCTAAAAATACAGGTAGTAACACACGTTGCGTGCATCTTTACGTATTATAAACGCTTCGTTGGCTATGCTATTTCCGTTGTTTGTTATGATATCATGCATTTTTGTTTCTTTTTTGTTTTCTTGTTTAGGATTACACGCCTCGTCTAGGTCATTAGAGGAGAGAAATAAATGGGAACAAGGAACCGGAAGAATATCGACCATGTCCTATTAAAGGGATCACGCAAAATATTTCAAACGTATTTTAATGGGGGTTTTAGCAGTTTGCAAGCTTATTGTCCATTGTAAAATCAGCAGTCTAAAGACTCTACATTACCAGACGCCCGAGCAAGACATGATACGCCTCAAAGATTTGTAAGACAATAACGACCAAAGGTTACACATTACAACAAAGATATAGTCTCGTAAAACAGTTATGTAGATTTATTTTGCTGCTGATCGTAGTTTGTGGCATAAAAATATTTGGTTTACACAATGTCGTCAGAATAAATTTTGTTTTTTCGTCGTAGCCATCTTTTGCATTTTGGATTCTGTGATTGTTGTATTGTGTATACAAAGCCTGCTATAGTTTCAAATTCTGACAGAGCTGTAAGTTAAAACAATTAATAAAAAACAGCAAGTTAGGTGGAATGGCAATATAGTGTGTGCGAGGATTGTTATAGTTTCTAATTCTGACAGCAAAGTGCTAGCAAAACATCGAAGTCCTGATGTGATGATCGGACATTTTCTCAAAAGATATTCTCGCTACACTCAAAAATACAAAATAAATTATTTCGAAGTAATTAATGAATTTAGCTGTATTATGGTGTCATGTTTAGGTGACTGGAGATCATATGGTTCCCGGTTCGAAACCGGGACTTCATAGTGCTTTCGACAGGACCTTGAAAAGGTTCTACACCTATGGCAAAACTTACTTTATTTGCGAGAAGTACTCTAGAATGCATTGTAGTTCGGATTCAATGTTAAATTGCAGGCCTGCCTTGTCTGGTAAGTTTTATCGGTAAGATAAAGCCAAAATCCTAGGGTGCCGAAATATCTTAGACGGTATTCGACCAATAATGCCATATTCATTATTATTTTTAGTAAACCATCCAAGTATTCAAGGAAAACTTAGGATATACATGTGTATTAATCCTTTCTGGTAAAGGCTCTAAAATATTGCCATTATGTAAAATGTAACAAAAATTTTCTATAGCATGAGGAGAAAGTAAATTGATTCAACGCCATTTAAGATAGGCACTTACGAAGTCACCACACAGTACCTTATACATCGATATTATAGCTATAAAACATACTAATAAAATTGCACCTCTTTTAGAGAAAGATATAATTTTCTCAAGGAATTAGGAAACACAGACCTCTTAACAGAAAATTAACATTCAGGAAATGTTTGAAGTTTGCATATTCTTAAGCAAGTTACCGGCATCGAAAAATGTGTCGTAGGTACCTGGAAAATGGTCGTAAAGAAGCCTTCGTCTTCAAAAAAAAAAAATACTTTTCAGTGTAAATTACTTTTATACCTTAAAAGACCTAAGTAGTCCATAAAACTAAGATATAATGAAAAAGAAGGGTTCACTATGAGTCTGTTCTGATACAATGTGTTTTCTTCAAATAATTTTCAGTTTCATTATATTAGAACCTTCTCCAATTACATTGGGAAGGGAATTCTTTCTGCAGATCGAACACATTGTTGTAAAACTTTGGGTAGTTTCCTATGGTTCGCATGAAAATTGAAACAATCCATTATTCCGTTGACCATATGACATACGTCTCACAGAATCAGTGAATGTCAGCATTTAATAAACCGTAATTTCATTTCGTACAAAAATTCCTGTATGCAGAGAAGAAGGACTTTTTTTTTCAATCGAACGTTATGAATATTCTTTCCCGGAAAGTAATGTAGTCGCAGTTTCGCGGTGGCGTGAATTACCCGCCCACCATCACTCGGTTTACCTGTCGATAATCGACAGCTCGCTCGCGGGAGGGAAGCGCGCTGCGCGCCTGATGCGATGAGTCCGAAGTGCTAACTGCGCTAATTAAGATAATGGAGGTTAATGAGCGAGCGCCAGCCACCGTGCCGCACCGCCCGAGCCTTGGCAGCTTCTCCACCGACACTGACCGAGCTTTCCGGGTGATCTGGCAAACAAGGCCGTCAGATATAGATCACCACGAATCTTGCCGACAGCGAATTTTCACCTACTTTACGAGTGATGAATGAATGAATGACCTCAATTAACTTTGCGGCCTAATCAGAAGAAGAGGCCCTAGATTTTTGCCATCCGGGGGAAATTGTAGAGCTTAAAAAAAAAAAAAAAAAAAAAAAAGTCGCCCATCTAGTCTAGGCAGGCGCGGGGCCCCCTAGGAGGCGCGAGGCCCCCCAGAAGGCGCGAGGCCCCCCCAGAGGCGCGAGGCCCTTAGCATTTGCTACCTCCTACTATGTGGTTAATCCGGTACTGGCCGCCTAACCATGAAAGCGAAATCGTAAACATTGAAGATAACATAGTCGATTCTTTGATCGTTTTTGCAATATTTTACTAAATTACAACATTCTGGAACGAATGTTTATTATGCTTACGGTGTTTAAAGCGCATGATTTGTGCATCTGTTATCTTTGTTGTGACCACTGTTTAGATTTTCAGGACATACGCAGAGAACCCACTTCCTTATAAAGGTGTTTAGCAAGTCCAAGCTTCTAATTCTGCAAATATTCCGACTGTTTTTCCACTGAAAGTGTCAGCTAAGTTGTTAGCTCTTGCATTCAACATTTGTTCAGCTTCCCATCATCCGAGAAGAGACGGAATTATTATTATTATATTACTACTACAGTATTAAAGAGGTCAGGTCTAAAGTATCGATATAGAAGAATACTCTATAAACTATACAAGACTCAAGTGGCTGTAAAACGTGGAGAATCACGAAAGACATAGCAGTTTAAACAGGTGTGAGACAACGTTGCAGTGTATCCCCATTAATATTCAACTTGTATGTAGAAGAAGCAATAAAGAAAGTTAAAGAAACATTTCCATGTGGCATAAGTGTTCAGGGAGAAATAACCAGTATGCCACGATTTGCTGATGACATTGTCTTGTTAGCAGAAAGGCCTGAGGATATTGAGAAGTTACTGAATATCATGAACAAAATACTGAAGGAAGATTTTGGAATTAATATAAATCAAAGTAAGACAAAAGTAATGAAATTTAGTAGAAATAATACCAATACTAGTAGATTAAATATAAAAATAGGATCGGATGCAATTGGAGAATTAAGTGAATTCTGTTACTTGGGAAGCAAAATTACAACCGATGGCAATGCAAGAATGATGTTGAAAGCAGAAATGATGAGTGAGGAAAGAAGTTTGTGTAAGTAGCTTACAGAACGAAGAGACAGGCTGGTAGGTCATATATTGAAACATGCTGAATTGGTTGATTTGATGGTGGAGGGAACAGTCGAAGGTAAGAAGTGTAGAAGAAGACAGGTTAGAATATATGAAGCAGATAATTGAGGACGTGGGTTGTAAGGGGTGTGTAGAGATGATGAGGTGAGCACAGGATAGGAAGGGATGGAGGATTGCATCAAACCAGTCGACATTACGTGTCATAGTCACAGAGGATATTTCAATAGCACAGCTGATTCCCTTCTCCTCCACTTAAAACATCTCGTCAGGGAGACCACACTCTCAACAATCTCTCACCCTCTGTACCAGCCTGTCCAACTGCCGCTGATTAACAGCAGCTCTTCCTAGGCTGGTTGTCATGCCTTCTATGTTAATACTGATGATTATTATTTGTGGCCCTGAAAAAAACTAGGATAGTAATATTTCTGGTGTGAAAGGATCAGCCATCAGGTCATTTCTATTCATTCTCTGACGTTTCCCAGGATATCTTTGGGGAGAGCGAGTTTCAGTTGGTACCGATATGCTCCTATTCAACTGATCGGGCCCATTCATTTTCCAACTACTTGAAACCTTTTTAATGCTTTTGTCTGGCCAAATATTCAACTCAGGTAATTACGTGTTGTGTATTATCACTTCATTTTAGAATCGTTGAGAAGTAATTTTACACAAATGACATGAAAGCACTGAAACATCGTTGGAGGAATTGCGTGGAGCTTAGAAAAGGCTGTGTCGAGAAACAGACAGCAACTTTCCGTTTAAACTATGAGCATCATTGGTAGGCTCCAAATATATTGGATCATACTCCTAAAACTTTATTTACTTGTCATTCTGTTCGTAATATAGGAGTAAATGAGAAAAATTAGAAAGATAAAAGGCGGAAGTGCCAGCAGCCGAAAAAGATTGCATTTTGTATATTATTATTTATCGCTTGGAGTTAAGGAGCGAATTGTTGACTAGGATCTATAATTTATTTGTTTACATGTCTTTTTTAAAAATATGTTGAATGAAAAAACCTAACTATTTCATCAATAACGATTTCTTATTCTGCCACAAAGCAAGTTATTTATTAAAAATATTTGAAACAAACCAGAATTTCACTGGGGTAGTGTCAAATTATCGGTGGACCAAAGGTAACATCTTTTCTTTTTCTTTTTTTCAAGTGTGATATCGGAATTAATACAAAAGAAAAATTTAGATTTAGAAATCTATACATACTTCTTGGTGCCAGGGCTTCGTGAAAACGTATTTTTCCTATTTAATTTTTGCATGATTTATTTGCATGATTCTGTCTGTGAGAAACTACTGAAACAGGATCTCTCTACGTAATGATAATATTTTCATATTTACTGGATCAACTAGTGCTTTTAATACGATAGACTTTGGTATCTGCCTATTTATATTGAGGGGTTTTATACTTTGCTAATTGCTTTAATTTTTTGAAATTGAATTATTGGTAAGAAATTTACAGGTTACAATTTTTCAGGAAAAAATGAATGGTAGAATAATATGCTAGTCAAAGTTGATCCTTAGTAATATATAAGTATCATCATTTATTTCAATTACTGCAGTTGCAAGGGTCGCAGTTGAAATTATGGGCTTTGGTGGATTTGCAACCGTCTCATAAACTAACGTTCATCTACCAAGAAGTTTTTATCATACAAAGAACAGAAGGATCCATGGCTCAGATTCTATGTGGAACTACGTGTGATTAACTCTTGTATGTTACAAGTAGATTACGTGGTATATTATTTAGTTAGCCAAATTACCGTTATAAATTTTCTTTTACTTTTGTGTAGTTCTTAAGATCGAAACCTAGAAACCTGTACAGCAATTATGGTAGCTGTATGTGAGCTAAATGTGCAGTACAGTTATAATGTACTTCGGCTTTTAATACACCAAGCGTATTCGTGCGTGATGTAATTTATGACACGTAGCATATTCTTGGGCTCCGAGCCTCGTTCTAGTTGGTACGAGGCGGTAACCGTCCTTATTAAGGTAATAGCGAGCGATGAGCTCTGTTTCAGCGTTTAATGCAAATTGAAGGTGCACTAACGATACGATATATGCAAGTCATGAATGGTAACACATCTCTGTAGCATCACGTTAAAGAAACCTGGAAGAGAGTGATTTCTCAAAAGCTCAATAATACTTTTGACACTCACAGTCAAACTACTTTACGCATCTGTGCCTTATAATACGAACATTCCACAAAACAAGGTTTAATCACCTGTCCGATTGTTTTCTAATAATGTAAGAACAGTTCACGAAGTGCTTAGATTTACAGTAAAACTGTAACCCTGAAAAAGTTAGTGCAGTTATATTTTTTAAATAGCTCAGAGGTACTGATAAGCTACGGAGAAGAAAGCGTTTGCTGTCTGTAAGTTTTAGTGGACGGGATTCACGCAAATATTACTGGTTGGTATTTGATGGGAGTTCATTGAATGTACGATACATTGTACAGCCTATTGTCAGGTGGATTAAACATGGTGTGTTATATTTTGATCTGTGGCTGATAAACTTAAAAATTTAAGATACATTTAATTGAACGTGATTCATGTGAAAACTACTGATCAAGTTTTGCGGGGTTTTGGTCAATATACCGTCCGTGGTCAGGAGGGACTGTTTCATTTCGATATTAAGTGTAAAAGGTTAGGAACAGAAAATAATTTTTCATTGCACGCGATTCACGTAAAAAGAAATACTGATTGGATTTTTATAACGTTTTGACTGAAATACAGCGTATGGTCCCTCTGGTGAAGTAAGGTATGTTTCATTTTAATACGCAACTGCAAATCCGTTTAATTATTAGATAAGTTTTAGATCTACTAGATTCACGTAAAAAAAAGTCAAAATTTGATGAAGTTTCATTTAATGTATATTCCGTAGTCCTGCGGGTAAAATAAGGTGCTTTGCATGATGTGAAAAAAACTGAGAAATTTGACAAATTCATACGGTTTTCTTGTAGAAAGTAATTCACGTAAAAGGAACTGATCGGAGTTTGATGTAAACCCCGTCCTCCCGAGATTGGAATAGGGAATGTGACGTTGATATGATGAAAAATTTCAGATAATTTACGTCGAAGGAGATTCACTTAAAAACTATTGATCCCATATAAGAATATGGTTTGTTTTATTTTGATGCGTCGTGGTAAAGATTAGGGATTGAAATACAAGTATTAACTAATTAGAATCAATTTTAAGATAAAGTTTCCCCAACCGAAAAGCTTATCGTAATTTCAGAGTACTAGAGGCATCGTATTATTCGATGGAATTAAGTTATATTCGTTGTGGAGACCCTTCATACCAAACGAAGTTGCGTTCAGTGACCCACAGGAACCGGCCAGTAGGCCTCTGGTCATTATGTAGGTTTAAGAGGGGGGAGGGCGTTCATTAACAACAGTCCGCACGAAACATGTTGAAGGGAATAGCTATTTCCTAATAATAATGCTATAATCCAAAGAGAATATCATCGGGGAAATGTAGAAATTAAAATCGTAAAAAAAAAGAATTAAAAAAAATATAAGATGCAAATAATTGTTTCTGAATAATTACTGTACAGGAGACAGTTGATTCAGAACAATGTTAAAATGCTAATCATGGTGATCAACCCGAAGGTAGGTTGGACTCTTCCGATGAAGGTATACTATACCTGGTATGAGAGATACGAAGACAAGATCTTTTCCTCCTTACCGAACTTAACCCAGTAGTCCTACCGGGAAATGGGGACCTGTAGTTTAACGTGGAATCCGAGCCACGGAAGCGTTCTGGCGAACGTTACATTCATTAGGGAGCATCCATAAACCACATCGCTCCATTTTGGCCTCCTGTGAACCTCCCCCTCTTTTTCCCCCAAATAGCCTGACGTGTCATTAACCTCAACCCCTCCCCCGCGTGGCACGAAGCTTATTTACCTATTGTTTCCAGAAGACATTTCGCACTGTTTTCTTTTGTCAGACTACCCTAAATTACATTCAGAAATAATTAAATGACGGAAATAAATATTGACATGGTGTTATGTGTTTGTACCTTATTTTAACTGTGAAAAATAATATGAATAAAAAAAAACCCACCCCCACGTAGCCAAGCGTAGCTTACCATCCCCCCTCCTCCCCACCTATCTCATGCCACGTAGATTTTGGACGCTTCCTTACACATGTGTGTGAAGGTCGGGTTAGCAACTCAGTTTTTAGCTGATCAACTATGAAGACTTTACATAGTAAGAGGCCGATAGTATATTCAGTTTTAATTATCTTGTTAAGAGTCTTTAAGACAACCTCAATAAGAAAAGTACAAGAGTCAAATATCATGTTAATTTTCATTTTAATCGAATAACAAAGATTTCTCGTTTGGCAATATGGCTTTTAATGAAAACTTAAAAATAAAACCCTTTATGAACCAAATAATTGTGGTTAAAATAATTATTGTTGACCGAATAACACAAGGAAAAGTGATCATATATACACGTTAAGTACCTTTTACACATCTGACTAGTGTGTTTCAACGACTGTCGTTGGAGATTTAATAGAGCATTACTACCCTTTTTTATCAGTTTGTGAAGAACTAAAAGCAACATTCTCTTTTTTTGTTGTAAATATATAAATAATGATGTGTGTAATATGAAAGTCTATAAAAAAATTGGGGTGGAATGACAGATCGCCATGCAATTGGAGGTACTTGCAGTGATCGAAATAGTTACGTTACGCTTCGGTGGCAATTTCCCTAAGCACCCTTCATTCCCCTTTCCTCCACCCACCTACATTTGCACTCTGCAAATTTTAGCTATAAATTCTTTCAACGTTTTTGGTAAGTTATTCATCATTTCTCTTGGTAACTTATTCCAATCCCTAACACCCCTACACAAAAAGAGAATCTTCCTGCACCCTTGTGACTGAAATCGAGTGCCAGGTTGTGGTCATAGTCATCTTCTCCCTTACATGCACTACTTTTCACACCTAATCCAATATGTTTCCATGCCTCATAACCAATATACGACTTGTACACTCCCATGACCCTCTTCACCCTCCTCCTGTCTTCCAATGAATCCCATCCCAGCTTATTTATCATATCTGTTACTGATTGCATTCTGCTGTAATTTCCAGAAACAAATCTATCAGTACTTTTTTGCACCCTCACCAACTCCTGTATTTGATACGCACTCAATAATTCCAGAATTTTGAAACCTTTTCCTACTATCTAACCAATGTTTCCTGCCTAGTTAAGCTTGTTATCAAATGTAGTACCAAGATATTTACATTTCAAGTCTTCAACAAGCAATTCTTTCCCCACCTTACTATCGTAATCGGCCCTTAATTTTTATTTTATTGTGTATCTAATAAGCTGACTATTCTGAGCTGAAGTATATCATGGGTTCATGAAAACAATATCTGTATTAGCTGCATAACTGAATAAAACAGTAAATTAAACTCATATTGCTCACAAAATTCTTCATCTTCAATGGGGGGACATAGGTGAATGGATTATTAACGATAGTTAATGAACAGCACATAACCGTTTGATCGTTCTTTCAATGTAAAACATTGTTAAATTTTTACGGTGTATGGCACTTTCCAACTGAACGAACAAATTCGCCCGTATCGACATTTTTTCTGCTACAACGCTTCCCAACAGAAGAATTGTCCAGTTGACGTTCACTCTGAAAAGAGAGCTCACAATATATAACGCGAGAACAAAACAGACCAGCATAAACCATTTAATGCCGCAAATTACTATGCGGCCTGTAATTGCAGCCCAATGGTATTGTTACATAGTTAGCGAATGAAAGTTGGCTGGCATTACGTTCGGAGTAATCACATGCCAGTTGTTATTATTCCTGGCGCCGCTAACAGCGCCAAAAAGACCATCACGGTCGGATCTGGCGATAATTACTTCAATTAGATACACGTTTCGCAAAATTGCAGCCTACTAGCAGCGTGATAGACACGTATGCTCAATGAGAGGGATACACAAGGGACTGGCTTGCTGATTTCTCTCACACATGCAAACATACATTGCAACCTGGAACATATTTGGATCATTTTATTAGTTACATTGAGGAACCAACCATATACAAGCATGGTTCATAGAAGTCATTTATTATTGTTAAAAATACCCAGCAGTGCTGATATGGATGTTTAAGTGTTACTACACTGCACTTTGGAAGTATAACAGGACAATGTTGAAATCCCGGGCCTCGCGTGTCAGGCTTCGGATTACGGGGACACGTGTAATGCTTTAGGAAAATGCCGGGACGATCCCTAAACCACGCTTAGCATTCTACACTGTTGCAGTTAACATATTTACACGTTTCAGAAATAGGTGGTGACACTTCGCTACTCCCTCCAGGACAGCGTTCATGGCCCATCCAAATAAGCCAGCGATTCTAAACCAATTGCCCGCAAAGATGGTACAAGAGGTCCACACACAAAAAAAATTTATATTCATTGGCTATTGAATATTAAGAATCTGGAGTTGGCTGGTGGCTTTGTAGTTAAAGCGTCCGACTAGTGATCGATAAGTCCTCGCTTCAAATCCCTGTGTCAGCGGGGATTTTCATAAGCCCTTAAACTTCACCTCTGGCACAGCTTGCTGTCTTATGTGAAGTACGCAAGGACGCTTTGGTAGTTCGGATTCTACGTAAAAATTTAGGACCCATCTAGGGCTGACAACTCTAGTTCTAACACGGATGTGTACATGTTAAACCCAAATGAAGGCTTAACGTGGCCCTAGTTAGCCCAAACGAACATACATAGCCTAAATTAATCTGTTCAATGCATAGTTTATTATTAATAGTTCACTTCTGATTTCAGAGCAGTTTCATAGTAAGAATTCAAGAAATGTTTCCAAATTTATTAATTAGTATTGGTAGAATACAATGTGTTCCAAATGTTAATAATATAAACATAGGTAAAAAATATCAGTCCATGTTCATTCGTAGTCCGTACAATCATTTTTGACATGTCCCTCCAGTTGATAAAGGTTGAGAAGCACTGAAATAAGCCATACGCTGAAAGGAAAATATATTAAATTATTTTATTATTATCCTATATTAGCCCAGAAAGGAGCACGAACATTCTCGTAATTTAAATATATTAAAATGTTCAGCTCCATAGGAACATTTTATTTCGCCCAGGTTTCTAATGAAGAAACTCCAGAGAGCGTGAGGCAGTCGCCAGTGAACATACGATGACCTATACATGTTGCTTTGGGTAGGGAGCATTTATAAAACACTTCTTTGCAAGAAGCTTTCTTGTTTTGCAAAACACAACAAAGATTTTGCATAAGGGTTTATCGAAACGATTCACCGATTGATGGATATTTTTTTTTCGGGTAGATTAGAGCACTTGGTTACAACATGTGTGATAAGAGGGGTGGATGTTCTTGCGCGTAGAATATATTGTCAGTTATATCTCTTATCGGATGAATTATATATTTCAAAACATCATTGCTTTGTGTATATTACTACATAACCATTCGACATCCTAGAATTCATGAACCATTGCTCTGACATCGGTTTAATTAAGGCAGACCTAACAAACGATTAATCTTTCTGAAACAGGATAACGATTACATTAATAGGACAATGCCAGGGTTGGTGCTATAATTTTTTTAATTTAATTTAATTGCAATGGATCACAGGCTACGGTGGCAATTTCCCTACACACCCATCTTCCCCCTATCCTGCACCCACCTACATTTGCCCTCTACAAATTTTATATTTAAATTCTTTCAAAGTTTTCGGTAAACTATTCATCATTTCTCTTGGTAACTCATTCCAATCCCTGACTCCCTTACCTAAAAAAGAGAATCTTCCTACACCCTTGTGCCTGAAATCTAGTGCCAGCTTGTGGTCATGGTCATCTTTTCCCTTCCATGCACTACGTTTCATACCTATTGCAATATCTTTCCATGCCTCATCGCCAGTATATGCCCTGTACACTCCCATGACCCTCCTCATCCTCCTCCTCTGTACGCTAATTTGGGGATGGGGAGGGGCGGAGGTCTAGTTTACAGAAACCAGTTAGTAATTTTCTCGCGTCTTTCAGGTCCCGTGATAAGCGCGAAGCTTGCAGCTGTCAGACGAGCCGAGTAGAAACAAGAAAGAAAGGACACGTGCATGCCACAGTGTTTGTTCACCTGCTCTTTTCTGAGCCCTAGCGAGGGCGTGGAATGTACGTAATCTGTCCGGTGACCGTGGTTAATAATTAGGATGGGCTGCGGGCCACGAATAGCCTAGTGGGTCGATTGTCCCGGCTCCACCATCACGGAAAATGCTCCTCTCAGGATGTTCTTTTACCTGTGCTACTGTTCTCATCTGTTGGTGATGCAGTTAACCACTCAGCACTGAATATTCAAAAGATGAAGAACAGAAACCCATAAATGATTATTTGGTGCAGAAATTGGTCTTTTCTCTCTCCATGAAAGCGTCTTTAATTACTAAATGCTCTTAAGTTTGGCAAGGAACACTTGTATGTCTTCAGGCTTAAGTCATATTATTCCGCGTAGGTCATAAATACAGAAAAAAAGATGGCTGGAGAGTTTGACAAGATGATGTATCGTTTAGTAAATGATTATTTGATCTATGGGTATATGTTATTCACCTCCCATAATCTCCTAATTTTTGAACGTGGTGGGTGAAAATTCGGGAGGACGTGGTTCTAATTCCTGTCTGCCCATCCCAATTTGGGATTTACATTGTTTCCTCAAATCACTCCGAGGAAATGTCAGTATCGCTCCTTCAAAAGAGCATGAGAGGATTGATTTCTTCGCTTCCTTTCTCGTGTCTGACGACATCGATTTCGACAAGGTGTAAAGCAATAAAAAGTACACTTGATCTTTCACATTTTTATTAAAAAAGTTTATTCCTTAATTATAGGTGAATCTTTATCCTCAAAGGACTTTTTTATGTACAGAATACACAAAGTCCAAGAGAACAATGTTAAGGCTGTACGGAGAGTGATCAAACGTCTCAAAATAAAGTTTCTTCGTGGTGAGAGCAAGTAGACGGATGTACATTGTTATATTAGATCACAAAGATTTAAGCAGAGAATCTCTGCATTTAATTGGAAAAATGTGTTTCCACTCTTTATTGAGCATAATACTGTTGGACCTTTGATGAAGATTTTAATACTGGGGTGCACTATCAGCTCACAGTGCAGGTTAAAATATTTTTCGTTAATGGCCATTATGTTAAAAAGATATGTTACTTATTGAAAAATACTCTCGTCGAGGTATCTACAGCGAGTCTATGTTTAGTTAAATTTTGTCGTAAGGTGAAGTAGATGATCATGTGTGCCTGGAATAGAAATTTAATTAATTCATTAGATATCTGAAGATAAGTCGACTACAGGTGAAATGCATCTTAAATAAACAAAAAATCCTACTATAAGTAATAGCCTACGACACATACGTGACATTTATTTACTATAGTAAAAGCCGACCACAATAAATTATGTGTGTGTTTTTTTGTTTTGTTTTTTTCCTGCTTATATCTGCAGTTGCTCGGCAATGGTTGCTACTGAAGTAAAAAGAATAGAATACAGAAATTTCTGGCTGTTTTCTTTGATCATCCGAAACATCGTTTTTCCATTTGAAAAGTGTCATCTCTATCGTGAATAAATATCAGCTTATTTCCAGCATCCAAATGTTCAGTGAACGTCACTTAAGTAAAACAGAGGAATTATAGTAAATGCTTGCACGATATTAAAAACAATTTTCTACTTAAATATGTTTGCTACTTTCACAGGTATTTAATAAAGTGTGAGATATAACAAAATTGTAAATTTATTCGAATTTTTAATTTTCTTCCTTTGATTTAAAGATATTAATGTTGCTGGCGTGATGGTCGTGCACCAGACAAAAAGAGAAATGCCAACTTGTTTTTGGTTCGGTTATTATCTTTTCCCGCCTGTCAATCAACTGCGGATAAAACATGTCGTTGCCAGTATAACAATGAAACATCGCAGCGAAATATTTTGAATTGTGGGTATGGTTGGAGGTTCCGTCAATAGTCTCCCAACTTTATTTAGCAGGAAACATTTTCTGTTACTAAATCACTCATCAGCGTTAGATACAACATCCAGTTCCAGGAATCGATATTTTAGAACAGTAAGTACAAAAGCGTTGCGGTGGCTACTTTGTCAAACTGACAACAAAAGTATATTCGGTGAACCGACAGCCTTATAATGAATTGTATTTACACACTCTATTCTAAATTACGCTATTCGAGGAACAGGGAACGCATGCCCCATAGGTGAATGGTCTGGTAACTATTTGAGGAATCGTAGTTTCATAATGGAAGGTACCATATAGCTTTTAAATAATCTGAGTCTAGAAACTAATTATAATTAATCCAATGCAAACAAAATTGTTCTTCAGTTTTTTCAGTATTAAATTTTTTATTTAATTTATGGTTATTGATAATGAAATACATAGAAATTCAAGTAAATGCAGTTAATAAAACAAAAAAATGAATTTAGGTTTTTATGAAAATATTACATTTTTATATATTTCATTAGCAAAAGCTTTTCTTACCATCAAGCATCTAGTCCATTAATTCTTACGGAAATAACATACCGAAAACTGAATTTATATTGTCTGGACATTGTGGATCATTTTACTCAATTTCTGATAGTGTTGATAAATAAATAACACCAAAGCAATTGAATGTTTGTGCATTTATTGAACACCCGAACGCGTTTCACTGCGGAAGCATCTTCAGCGGGTTCTCCTTTTACTTATGTACACATGTTACAATTTGGTTATGTTGTGTTTTGTACAATGGAATTATTATTCAAATTATAATTTACTTACATTTTCGTTAAATTGCATTTACTTGTGCTCTACTCTCAGCTGCAGTGATCTTTACTTTCTTCGTGAGTAGTAATTCATTTTCCAGATAGTTATTTCACTAGTGATTATCACAATGCTGCACTGCACTTGCACTATACTGTATATTTATTCCGAATGGCAGGTCCGTTTTGTTTACTTTCGACTTTGTGTCGCTATGCGTTGCTGTTTTGTTTTTTTAGTCAGTCTTCCATTTGTTTGGCGCGTTTTTCCAAATGTAAATGATTGTCATTAGTTTTTGATGGTGTGTCCTTGTTTAATATTGGTTTGCCTGTGTCGAGGTTTCCCCTCTATTTTATTTTCAGTACTCTGTATAGTGTCGGATGTGTCAGGTTTGTGTATTCGTTTATTATTTGTTTTCTTGTGTTGTTGTATATTTGCAAGCCCCTAAAACCTGTTCCACCTCATACGTCACGAAATCATTGTGATACTTACAATAAGAAGACAAAGATGATGTTTAACAATACGAATATCGATTAGGAATGGAATAAAGTAATGTAAAGCTAATCGTAATCACTACTACTGTCAAAACAAGCACACTTACTAAACGAAAAGGAAACCACTCAAAATTTTAGTTTACTATTTAAAATGTATAGATTTTAATAACATTTTAATAACTCAGATTTCAAATCTCAGATTCTAGATTCGTTTACGTTATTATTTTCAAAATAAGAGAGATATAATTTTATTGACAAAATTAATTATTAGACAGTAATCCACACATGGTATGGACATCTCAGGCGTATGTGATAGAAGAGATGGTGCAAGAAACTATGAGACTGTCAACCAATGGGAAGATGGAAAGACGGAAGTGCTAGGAAACAATGGACAAAACACTTAACAGCAGAAAATAAGCTGCTCTACGTGAATCAAAACATTAGGCAGTTGCTAGTTTTGCTACTTCTTCTTTTTTATTTTTTATTTGGGCATTACGCCTCGTTGACAGCTAGGTCATTAGATGCGGGATGGGATTGGGGCAAGGAACGAGAAGGAATTCGGCCATGGCCTTTTTGAAGGAAGCATCCCGGCATTCGTTTGGGTAAACCCTGAAAAACACAAATTTCGATGCTCGGACGTGGATTCGAAACCGTGTCTTCCCGAATGCGAGTCCAGAACGTTAACCATTCACCCACCACACTCAGTTTTCTACATTTCATAAGACTGTAGTTACTTTGCTGCACAACTCTTTTCCTTCATAAACAGAAGTAACCATGTGAGTTGTTGATGAAATCTAAGGCACCATTTTGCGATCGAATAGTATCCAGTTGAGGGTGAAACTTGGAGCCGCGAATCTCATTCTAGTTTCCACCCTTAGCATCATCCCTCTCGCCAGTGGAATCACTTAACGCGGCGCCGGGAACGGACACTTGGAAGCAGGGAGCGACGTACTTTTAATGCCATATAGTTAGAAATCCATTGATTTTATCGGCATCCGATTAAAATTCATGAGAGTAGGCGTCGTCACACTTTCGGCCCTTGAGTTGGCGGCTCCCTATCTCTTCCTTTCTCCCTCTTCCTCTTCCTTTCTCTCTCCTTTACCTTCTCCTGCACTGTAACGAATATAAAACCGTTACTGACTAAATACAAACTGACGCCTTAATGGCACCAACACCCCGTGAATCTGCTACGTGATTACATACCGCGTAACAATATACGTTAAAAATATACCTTCTACGTCGGAAGGGGAGAGAGGCCCCGTAATTTTCTGTGGATTAAATTGGATGAGTGTTTTACCCTATTACCGTTAAACGAAACCTCGGTACGTGCGACGACTTCTATGAAGTTTTTGGAGAGTAAGCTGTTCGATTTTTAAGCTTGGCACTCAGTTCTCAAGTCTCAACAATTATTTACCTCAAGCTGCTGCTGTTAAGAAATCGAACCAAAAAAGAAATGGGTACTTTACATTCTCCGATATTCCGCAAATGGAGCAGCGGTGAATATTTTCCTCCGCTTCATACATAACCTTACCTGAAATCAGCCACGACGAATAATATTTCCCCTGAGGTTGTCTGAAATTCAGATTTCTAACCTCATTTCACTCATGTCAGCTGCAGAATTCTCCACTCACGGCTCTCCACCAACCGACTCCCCGCAATGGTTATTGCTTCTACGGCTACACTCGTTTCTCCTGCATTTCAATTGCTTTTACGCAGGTAAAGTACTAGATTGTTAAAAAAATTATGGGTTGCCTCAAAAATACATTTAGCTAATTTTTCCAAAAAAAATTCTCTTTATAAAAACGAAAGGAGAGAGAATATGGCCTTAGAAAAACCATCTCTAAAAATATTTCTTTAATTTTCAGCACACCATTAGACAATACCTAATTTCTTTGCTTATTTTTAGAAATTTTTTCGAAACATATCAAAACCATGGTCGTGTTGGGTATACGAGGAACTTCCTACCTTTCTGAAAGGAACTTAATTACAAAGCTTTTCCACAAAAGACCTGTTACTCATTCAAACTAAATAGAGAATTTCATTTTAACCTTAACAAATACTTGTAGATCTTACTAACTTTAAGTTAGATTATTCCAGGATAAAAAAAAAATGTTTATGATGTTTCTTTTATGAATATTAATTGTATAGATTCATTTTCTACTTTTTGTGTTATTCCATAACATACAGTGTATTAAACAAATACAGAGGAAAAATTTATTTCAATGATTGCAGTTTCAGTATTCCTAAAACAAATTAAGAAGAAAGATTTGTATAGAGAAAACAATATACGGAATGGTTTTAAAAAAAATCTTACTATTTGAAATAATAGTTTTGATATACAGATTGGAAATAAACCCTGTGGTATTTAGCTCGTTTTAGTATTAAATGAAATTAAAAATTATTAAATAGATAAATTAGTTTCAGAATATTCTCTTTTCTTTTAGACACGTAAACATTTTTTAAGAAGTACTTCGTGAAATATCAATGTAACTTTTCAGCACGTAATATTGAAGAAAAAAAATTTGTTCCATACTAATCTTGCGTTGAAGACGTTCAATGAATACTGAAATATGTTTCATGTAACTATCTGATAAACTGCTCATTTTAGGGTTGTAATTGCAAAAAGGTTACATCATTATATTGCATAGTGTGTAACCTAGTTTTACTAGCTCCAGTCTACATGAGGGTCGTTGGCAGCGACATGGGAGGTTATGGAGTTTTCCAATTTGCATGTCATCTCCCGACTTCCATGCAGTAAGATCAAAACCGCATCGGCAGGCACAAAGCTTACGAGGGCGGCGCAAAACTCTGCAAAATTTAGATCTGTAAACACTGTAGGCATGGTGTAAATACTAGAAACATGTGTAAATGCTAGAGACTGGCACAGGCATACAGACGAATGATACATACGCGGAGAACGATGCTCTGAAATGAAAAACTGGGCTTTTAAATTACATACAAAAGAAACAAGTAGAAACAAGAAACTTTGGAAAGAAACAGGAAGGATAATAGTTCTAGCACCACAGCTTCCAGTATATTCTCATCAAAATACGTAACTATATATCTCTTGCACGTATATTTGTAATATCTTATCAAACGACTGAAGCATCAGAGCACTTGCGAAATGATTACGTTCACTTTTCGAAGAATTTAGTGCAAAAAGTATTTATTACAGAAATACAGCTTTTGAAATTTAAAAATATTTCCAAAAGGAAACTGTTTATGAAATCACCTAAAATTTTTGTTATAATTAAAAGGAACTGTATTGCTAGTAATGTTCCAATACCGATGAGTGCACACAGAATTAATTTGTTACGCATTTAACCTTAGTCTGTGGAGGTTGGTTAGCAAGGCCACATTAAAACTGTACCGTGCTAAATCTTCTACTATGTCTACGCTCCGTTTATTATACTGTCAATCGCATGAGATCAAATTGGATTTCTTATTCATTTTTTGTGGCATTCTCTGTGTTTAATGAAGAGAGCAAATAAAGGAATTGAAGAAATAACTTGTAAATGAAGTTGATCTCATCATAACTATTGCAGTGGATAGATGAAACACATCATGGCAGTGTAATCAATGCTTTTACCCATTTATGGCTCAATAACGTAATTTTTTTTAAAAAATTAAATTAGCCGATGGGGTAAGCATTTTCATTTAATCATTCCTGCAGTCACAAATGTTATAGAAAGTATAGAACGAAACGTTGTCGTCTGTATTATGTTTGCAATTAATTCTATCTTGTGCTTCGATTTTTTTATTTTTTTTTTATTTTTTTTAGTGCCACTTGTAAAATTGTTATACATTTTTTCAGTAATCAGTATTTCCCTTGGAGTTTATTCTGGGTGCTATCAGTAACGTCTATTTAATCTTTCAGGCATACTTGTTATGTGGAAAACACTTTTTTATAAACACCAGATTCACAAATTTTAATCTTATAATACGATGCGAAGTTAAAATATGACACTATTGAATTAAATAGTAGGTGTACGAAATTTCTTGGATACAATGCCAGTAGCCTCTTTGAGATTTCGCCATAAACTGTATATACTGCGGCCGTTAAGTCCATTTAACTACTGAAAGTATGGTAGTTTTTATGAGATTTAAATAAAAATATAATTGAAAATAATTGTTTATTTTTATTATAGTTTTCATAGTAATACGGATTTCCCAAAAGAATTTGGAATATAATACATCAGTTTAATGTTTCATAGTTACAAAAATTCTTGTACAATTTTTCACATTGTATACGTAGACAAATATAGACGTGTAAATTTTTCTTACCTGTACCTGAAACTTCCAGAGTAACACAAAGTCTTACACTAGACAGAGTAATACGAGTAGTGTCATTTTTTGTGGTTTTTAGTACTGGTAAGTACTCAATATCATTTTCCGTCATTCCATGAAAATCTTCAAGCTGTGGAATATGTTATGAAAAGTTAACCTCTTCGTAATATTCACTCACTCTTGTCCAAATGTTCGTTTTCCTTCTCTCTCTTTTTTTTTCCTTACACAAAAAAAGAAACTTGTAAAAACAGCAAAAAACTAGTTTTTTTGTATCAACATGTTTTACTATCTTTGATTGTTCCCGAATGTTACAGCAAAGACACAAATGTTCCACGTAAACACTTATAACATTTTCTGAAAGAAAAAGAAAAACACTTCTGTCAGAAGAAAGATTCCCTCAATATCTTGCTCCTGTTATTACCTCAAAGTAAACAGATAAGCAGTTTGATTCTCAGATAAGTGTCACAAACAAAGCGTGGTGGGTGAGCGGCAACGCTCTGGCCTCGCATTGTGGAAAACCTAAGTTAGAATCCCGTCCGGCCATCCAGATATTGGTTTTCCTGGGAATGGCGGGATGGTTCCTACAAAAGACCATGACAATTCCTTACCCACAGTCCTTTACAACTTCTAATGACCTAGACGTTGATGAGGCGTAAAAACATTAGAACAAAGTGTCCCAAGTTTATTGCTTGGGTATAAGCATCTTTAGTACAACTCTTTCGGAAAAATGCAATCAAATTTCAGCTTGATGATTAAATTAACTTTTTAAATGTTACAACGCTTTCTCATATACTTTCACAAATTTCTGATGTTCTCGTGCTTTATTTCATAATAAAATTAATAACAATGCTTAGTACCACGCTTTGATATACTTCTTCTCTCACACCTGTCACACCAAATAACGAACAGTGCATGCTGGTACGTGCTAAACCCTGTTCATTCTGAAGTGGCGACTCAAGGTCATGTTCTTTCCGCCCCAAACTTCACGTCTACCTCCCCCTTCCTATCGATTAGACCTGAACGCTGTGTCCATGTATACGTGTGGAAAATTTCCCCTACGCATGTAGTAGCAAGGGTAGCCGAGTGGTGATAGAGCGGACTGACCTTGAGCAGCCTCTGTTAACCGAACGGGTTACACAGAGAGTGTCGCTAATTTCCGTATCTGTTTCTCCTATCTTTATGAATAATGATGAATGTATGTTTGTTTGTTCGTCATACAAATCCACAGTTTTCATCCGATCTCGATGACACTTTGCACACTTATCCTTTGAAACAAGGAGAAAAATACTGTCTACATTTGGTTGAAAAATTATCTGTATAAATAACACATGTTGTCTCATAACTTCGAAATACGGCGATAGACAGACACGTTGGATATGGACGTCTCCGTACCGTTTTTCCGTGTAGTGGACTGGCAGCTCAGTGGTTAAAGCGCTTGCTTACGAACGTCGTGGTCTTCGGTTCAAATCTCCGTGGAGGCAAACATTATTAAAAATTGTTTTTCATCGTAAGAGTCAGGCCTGGGCCGTAGGTTATTCGGATTGAATGTTAAACTGTAGATATTAGAGAGTTAGGGGTGCAATGCGAGGCAAATCGTAGGTAGTCTTGCAATGTTTTAGGTGTACACTTTTTTACGTTATTATGATCCCTCAGGTGTTGTTCGCAGTCAGTATGTGAGTGTGAACCATAGTAATACATATTATTATAAATACGGAAGTAAGTCTGTGTCTTTTTGTTACGTTTTGACGACTAAATGGCTATATCGTTGTGATGGAATTTTATAAGGAAATCTGTATGAAGGGCACAGGATAATTTTGCACTATGATTAACAGTTGCAGTCACGAAATTTTGAGACCTTATCGAATGGTGAAAGAAATATGTTGGAAATTTATTCTCTTCAAGAGACAGGTTCGACGGTGCAATGATAAGTGATAGCTTTACTGTCATATTATTCCGACTGGATATTGTTTGGGACCAATCCTTCGTTACCAACAACTTTCTATATTTAGATGTGGCAAAAAAATTCTTAATCCACGCGTACGAAGTCGCGTGTACGAGCTAGTTATGTGATAAATTTAAAGTATAACCTGAATTTAAAGCTCTCTAACAATACGTCGTTAATGAAGGGAATCAGGAAATATTGGAATCCGTATTGTTGGCAGCCCAAAGATGATCCAATAAGGGACTGGGGCGCCGTGACTAGTCAATACAGGTAGAGGGCGGTCCAAAGGCGGGCCGCCGCTGTGTCCAGCAGCTCATAAAGGTCCCTCGCCTCTCTCCCACCGTGTAACAGGATCAGCGAACAACAACAAGTAGTTTCGTCTGCAAAGCTCCTTTCAGGATACTGGCCGGCTGGGAGGCGTGAATAACGATTGCACCTCCGGCCACGCATCGATTGCCGTGAGGACGGGCGCCTCTGTTCCCGACCACTCGTGCAGCAACACAGATGTTCGCCTTTGTTTCCTCCTGCGTGCCGTTGCCACCAGATTACTGCTCCGCACCGCACCCGACATCTGTCTGTATTCGTGAGGCAAGAGGGCAGGGGCGAGGAACTGGCTCCGCTAATGGGAAACGGAGAGGCTTCTTTGGAAACACATCACGGTTAATTGAATTTCTAGAACAGCAACGTGTGAAGCTCTGTGGGTGATGGCGCTACCCGTAGTGGTTAAAAAAACGTGCAGTGAACAATATAAACAACATGGTTTCTGTATTAAATTAAAAAGGTCTAAAATCATGTTCGCCAGTATGCGAAAATGATTTGATCTTAAGGGTTTCCAACTTATAAGCGTTATCTCAAATTTTCAATTTTTTTTATTCTTCAGTCTCTCGACTGGTTTGATGTAATCCTTTATCACTTAGTATCGCTGCTCCAGTCCCGGGTTCGAATTGCGGCAGGCGCAGAAATTTTGAGAGTTGTGTTTGATCATATACGATAAGGAAGGCCGCTCCGTGGTTTGGATTCCACGTTAAACTGTAGGTCCTAGAGGAAAGGAGCTGGCCGTCCTACCTCTGACAAAATCGCTTAGTATGCCTCCTTCCGGAGGATCCAACCAACCTTCGGGTTGTGGACTAAGTTAAGTTTTATCTTGAGCTAACCTCTTCATATCAACATATCCCTTAAAACTCAATTATTTTCTTAACACATTCTAAGTTTCGTCTTGATCTATAATTTTATCCTCCACTAACTGTTCCTTCCGCGGGCACTGTGACCCATCCTGTTTCTATCCTCGTTCTGTGAGACTCTTCCAACAACTTGTTTCCTCGCCCATCATTTCCAAAACAAGTTTTTCGTGCTTTATCTCTCTGCGTATTTTTATAAATTCTTCTACAGCATCACATTTCAAACGACTTAGTTTTCTTTCTTTCTGGTATTCACAAAGTGTATTCATACTCTACCATAAAGTGCTGTTCTCCATAGTATTGAGTGCAAGATCATTATCTGAAATATTTCTACTAGACCATTTCATGGCTTTCTGTTGCGTTCTGTATTTCCAAGCCGTTGATCTTATCTAGTTTATTTACCTTTAATGGCCGTTTATGGTATTCAGTAGGGAATATTTGTTTTTGCCCAAGTTAACTTATAACACCAACATATCAACGCTAACTTGCATAGAACAAAGGAAACATGAAATTGTTTTCCATTACCCAACACGTGTAAAGCCTTTAAAATCTTAATTTGTCATATGCACATTTTTTTTAATAATACAATTAGATGAATAATCGAAGTTAACTACAGTGTTCGGTTTACTTTTATATGTGAAATGAGAATTAATTAAATCTTTCGGGAGTAGATAGGTTGATAATGGTAGATAGTTTGCATTTTAAGCCTGTAGGTTTTCTCGGCGTTGAAAATATTATACACTTTGCAATTCAATTATTATTATTATTAAGAGTTCGAAACCTACTTTTTGCGTGTTAACGTCAAGTCGCGTTTTGTTGGTATCTTCCTTCGTGACCCAATAGTGAAGATACCATTGAAAAATTAACAACGATTTGTTTTCGCATACCTTCTCAGAGGATCGTTATCGTTTCGTACACCGACAATTAACTAACTGACACGATGCCAAGTACCATTATGGATCTCGTTTAACATGTAAAAATGAATGTTTGTTTATTAGTTCCTCTTCTAGTTTTCCTTCCTCCATGAATCCGATTACTATGAGTTTTTGGTGGGTTGTTATGTGAGCTTCTATAATGTTATCTGAAAAATAAAAAAAAAACCTTTGGTCCATCTCCCCATTACTCCCTTCAAGGTTGGTTAGGTTTTTCTGAAAATATGTCAAAAACGGTAGGGAAATCGGGTAAAGAAGATGGCGACATTCTAAAAGCGCATAAAAATTACTGTTTATTGCCTTCGGGTTGGTTCTAGTCGGGCAATTAGTGACCGATAAATCGGAACTTTAAAAATGGTTTTAAAGTTGGTGTGGTGACACGCAAACCCAGAGTTCTTATCAGATTTCGTTGCAACTTCGCACATGTGTACTTTAAACCAAAGATAAAAATAATGCATACGTTTGGTTCACAGTAACTCACACACCTCTCCGCCATCACCCTCCTTAAGCCAAATATGCGTGGGATGTCGGCCAAAGTGGTCAGTGTTATTCTGAAAGCCCATAACAAATCTTGTCAAATAGTTGGACCGATTCTTAAAGGACAATTTCTGACAAAGATATTCGAACATGAAATTCAAAAAATGTTATAAAGTTGCTGTGGTGACACACAAATCTACAGTTTTCATCTAATCTCGAAGGGACTTGGCGCACATATGCTTTAAAATAAGTGAAAAAATAATGTTTTCATTTTGTTTATTAAACTGCACCCATTAGCCCCTTCACCTCTCTTAAGGCAATTTTACACATGCAGCGTTTATGTTTTTTGCATACTTTTCAAAAACTTTAGGGAACTCTGCCAAAATGTATGGGAATGGAGGATGTTTGCGACAATTCGATAAAATGGGATAAAACATCAGAATTTTCACATCCAGCCCACAAACAACGCTGGATACTCTGCTAGTGTAAAACGTGTCACGGGTGTTTGTTTTGTAATGAATTATTAGCATTAGATCGGTAGTTTGCTTTCTGAGTCAAGCTAAAAGAGGTTACTCTGCACTAGTATGTCTGTCCTCCATGGTCGAGTTTAGCACTGCATTTTTACTGTGAGAAACATGGACCCGGCCTGTGCTTGTGAAGGAAGCAGGTGCGCTGCATGTGATACCTAGCCAATAGCAAACTCTCTTCTAGGTCCAGGGAAGCCAGTTGGCGACAAAAAAAATGAGGCCCGGCACTATGTAAAATTATAGAGAGCAGTTATGTAGTTAGAGAATAACCACCATTTTATGCCAACATTGGTACTTTCCCCTCTACTGGCTCTGAAAGGAACCGCTACCGTTTTGGATTGGATGATCAACTATTTTACAGTATCGGAACATCTCCAACTTTTGTAATAATTTACGATCGTCTAAGAGTTTATCCATTTAGAATCGAATGTCTGCAATCAGTTTCACAATAAATTCACTTTACCATATCGCTTAATACTATTCAAAGAAACTTTCTACGTCATTGTAGCTATGTTATAGTTAAGTGTCTGTGCTCTTTTATTACGGATGTCGACTGGAAACGTCTTCAACCAACGCCAGCAGTAAGAGTGCTCGAACGAACTCACTATAAGGTTAAGTTTCACATTCAGCTCGGTTAACCACGTGACGAAAGACCACCACGTAAGCTTATATGTCAAGTCCCCAAGCTCGTTCTAAAATTGCACCCAACCTCTCTATGAACCATAGCTATAGGAAGCCGGCCAAGAAAACAGATCCTTAATCACTTTTGTGGGAGGAGACAGAAAAGTCAGATTGAAGAAATAAAATCTTAATAGTCGCATATTAATTGCCATTAGGTCCGATTAGCAGCGCGAGTACAGATTTACGCCCTAGGCGGCGCAATATCGCGCAGAGTGGCCATTCGTTTGCGGTCAAGTCTCGCGTTTTAACAGATATTCGCCGAATAAATCGTGGCCTGGCTTCTAGTTTAGAGTTGGCTGTAATTTATCGCCAACCGACGATACACCGGTGGCCGGCAGCGATGGCGTTTTTTTCGGTCGCTAATAACGCCCGAACACTCGTTTCCTTTTTAACAAATTATTGCCGCTCCGTGTGATTAAATTTCACAGTGTTTCCGATTTTAAAATTTAGGTGCTATCGTGCGTTTCCTGACGTCGTTCCATAACTGGTCAATGAACAGGCTGAAATTTTTCATAGCATGCACTGGTGGGATACGTGCATGATGAAAGTCTGAATGGACTGTAATCGAAACTGAAAAATAAGCGTGAAAACTTCAGAGTGCACAATGGTAGAGACTTTCTTTTACTTTGGAGTTTTGTGGCTTAACATTTTTTGGACATATTTGAAAACAGGAAATGTATGGTTGCAGTACTAACGATGCCAAGTTTTTTTTTCCCCCTTAGAAACCGAACATACTAAAAGGTGACCTGCTTAGTCCACCAGTCTTCTATAAGAAATATTTCGGGCGGGTAATGGGGGAGGGGGAGAGAGAGCGAGGTTGGAATTACTAATTCGGTAACTACAGTTGACAACACAAAGTATTTGCACAACAATGTTTTCCCTATTTCTTATGTAGCCACCGAATTTTAAGCGTAAAATAAATAATTCTATCACAATAAAATCCATTACCTGTTTGTTAAGTACTAAAGATGAATGGATTTCAACTAAATTTCACATAGTAATAGCCTATGTCACCAATTAGCATACAGAATACATTTTTTCGCTTAGAAAATATTTTATTTAACTGTGCTCTTCTCTCGGATAAACTGTTGAGTGAATTCCTTCAAAATTTACCACAGCTTTAGCTTATTTCATTTCTTAGCATATAGGATATTTTTTTATCCTGATCAGTCCTATATTTCGTCCATGAAACAGTGGGAAAAAACTGTAAATATTGGAATATTGAATATCCATTTGCCTGTACATTCATTTAATATTGCTTAGAGAGCGATCTGATGCTTTAGTTGATTAGGGCACGTGGCGGGGCTATGAATGTTCCTTTGGTTCGAATCCCGGACTCGGCTGGAAATTTTACGGGCTTTAAAATTGATCTTCACCCATGGCAAACCTTTGTTTTGATAATATGAAGATGCTAGGACCTTTCGCGGTTCGGATACCGCTTTAAAATGTAGGTACGATTGTCGTGTTACGTTAAAAATGTAGGTGCGATCTTAGGGTTAGGTTAAGCAGCTACCATAAATGAACATTGCGAGCCAATAAGAGACTCTGTCACCAAGTCTTTGAAAGTAAACGAAAATATATATTTCGTCTGGCGGAGCATCAGTGATGATGTGATGAAGTGTTTATATTAGGGAGTAAATATCACAGTTATCATACATGTAAAATCAATCCGTTCGCACACACGCCGGTCACTACCCTTTTTATATTTCTTTCAGAGAAGCTATGTGAACAATACAGAACTGTACCTATCTGTTATTAACAATTATAAACATTTGCAGATAGTGGTAGTTTCAAAGAGAGATAGAAACAAACTATGCGCTAAAACTTGAATAAAGCATTGCATGCAGTTTAAATTCAGAAGGATGGATGGGATCGAAGAAAACAGAATTAACAGAACAAGTCTCAAATCAACTATACCAAGTCTCGGACACAGCTAATATTTAACAAAATAATAAATTCTAAATCATTTTTTGATTTTACGCATATATTCGATACGATCAATATAGTTATAACCGCCATGAATTGCTTTTTAGTGTGCTGAATGGGCTGCAGGACAGAAATCGTGTCTCTATTTGATTAAATGCACTGATTAGCAGAGAAGAGGTCAAGTATATTGAGCGACAGAGTTTAAAGAAAGAGAAATAATCATACTAGAGTTCAATACAACATGCATTTTCCAGAGCTTCTTAAATTTTTCATCGCGAACAATTAATTATAGATACATATGTTGTCTTTATTATGTAGACATTTTCTTCTAAAGTCGAGTCATTTCTCTAGAATACTTGATCATAGTATTCTGTAACTATGGTTTAAAGTCACACAATCGATAGTACAATATCTTTATCAAGGATAATTTGTCCTGGTGTTGGCAGTATAATACAATATAATGAAGTCATTCCACTACAAGGGATTCACTCTGTGTGCTCTGTGTGCTCTGGTGAGAAGGGGAGTCATCTTGCAATAAAATAGTTTGAAAACGAATCTGAATTTTACACCAACAGAGGCACTGTAAATAATTTGTTGATACTTAAGAAACCTCACTGAAGTATGAGGAATTGTGATGAAAAATTCTTTATAACATTTTTCTAAATCTGACCTTATCGCCCATTACAAATTTGGGGTGTATTGGGAGTTTATTAATAATTTATATTCCCAAATATTAAAATATTTTTTGGCCAAATAATAACATCTGAATTTTATTCCCTGTGAAGTTCTTTGTTTTTAGTGCCGTAATTGTATGTTTTGTTATTTTGATAAATAGAACAAAAGGCATTAATGTTATTAATGCGTTAAACTACTCTGTAACCGATGTCAATATGACCCAATGCTTAAACAGCTCTATGCAAGAAGTTCTACTGCTAGCCTCACCAATAATTCCAATTACTCTCTTCTTAGATCTGAATGTTCTATCACTACGAGTCGAATTCCACAGAAGACTTTTTTTGCAAGCGGTATTAAGGAGTAAACATATTTTTTTAAAAAGCTTACATATATGGAGAACATCTATAGCTGATATTGTATGAATTGAAAATATGGCTGCACTCCAATGCTTTAAAAATTCAGAGAGTCATAACCGTTTATATTATGACGATTAATGTACAACTCTGCACAACCCCATCTAATATTTGATTTGTTTTGATGCTAGAGTGGAATGCTGGAATATGGGTTCATCTATATTTATAGACTGACGCAGAAAACCATATTTATTCTTTTTAAATCACCCCAAACAATTGTCAGAGATCTTAGTTTGAATGCGTATTAAATATGAAGTAAAAAGGGCATAACCTGTCTTGCGGAAATTTTATTCGTAAGAAATTTTTGCACGCGAAACAGACCCTAACGCTTTTCTGTTATAAATGTAATTTCGTGCATATTAAAATCGCTATTTATCTATCTCATACGAAATCCTGAGTAGGCTTTTACACTTTTTCTACGTCCTTCATGGAAAGCGCATCCAGAATTGCACCGCCTTATTTATATTCCAGCAAACTTTATTTGATTATCGAAACAAATTAAAAGATTTGCCACTTTTATGAACTACATTTTTTTTCTTCCTTAAAGTTTGTTGTAAACAGAATTTTCTCATGGCAAGATTCTCTGTTTAGTGGATTTTAAAGGAACAAAATCTTCATCATCCTGTTAACTCTATAAAAATATTGGTTGACTGTATTCTTTTTGTCGAAATCTTAACTTAAGAGAACGTTAATTGAATTCATGTTCGTAGGTTTCGTTTAGTAACTCTATCAAAGTTATACACAACTTTAAAACGAAGCTCTTTTCCGATATTTAGAACACATTACAACGCGAACAATCAAAGTAACATTTAAAAGCTTATCATATGTTTATGTTCCATGCTTAAATGCGTTAGTCGGGTGCTTACGAATGTTTTAATGCTGCAATTTAAAGGTATTCTAAAACGATAAAAATTTAGAAAAGGATGAATAGACTACTATAAAGGGAAGACGAAATGTTAGACTTAAGTAGCACTATTCATTACGCAAGCTGTTTCCTGTTAATTAGACATTAAAGAGAGACCGTATTGCCAAGGCTATAGAACGAAATTCTGCGGGTAATCGCTACTGCAGTACATTCAGTGGTGGAGAGAAGTAGTGATAATATCAGAAGATCACATTACAGATAGAGGCAAAGAGCTTCCAGCAAAGTGAACAACACAATGCACAGAGTGTTGAACGCTTATACCAGCTTATTCTGTCGAAATAGTTGTTCTCCGTTTTCCATACGGAAAAGAGGACAGAGGAAATGTACCCTGTTACTGTCAGAGAATTGAAAATTCTGCAACAGAACGCTTTTTGAGATTGATTTATTGGTAAAAATGTTTTACATTTCACTGGTGTTTTTGGATCTAGAACAGCTGCAGTTTTTAGAGTTAAAGATTATGACAAGTTGGCATGATCTGACAAAACACGAACCCTTAGGGTGAATAAAATCTCTCAAGCTTGAGAAGTATTAACAGACATTTAAACACGGAGAGGGACGATCGCACTATCGTATAATTGTTTCAAACGACGTTGACTGGAACTTGCTGAATTTCAAACTTGACTTTAATTGGCCCTAAAAGTTCAATCTACAAGGTCGGAAGAATTCCTGTTTGCTTCGAAAGCATAACGTTGTTTTTTTATTGAGGCTGGGCAAACATCCATACTATAATCTTTGGTCATAGTGTTTCTAACGGCCAGAGAAATTAATATAAATTCCAGATTGTTGAATTGTTGAACAACGCCGAAGAAATGAATTGCCAGGATACTCGATTCTGGAACATATTTGGTCTGTTGTCCATTTCAAGTAACCTAATAACTCACGTATAGCGAACATGAGCAAAGACCTTTAACGAAAATGGTCAGTAAAATACGTGTAAAGCAAACAATCCACATTGTGTAAACGTAGGTCAAGCAGCAACTTTAGCGAAAACTTTAATTAAATTGAAATTCATCCTACCCATGAATTTAATATTCATGGTTACAGAAGAGACTATGTGCAATTTAAGTTATTTAAAAAAGTTTTTTATGATACTGAAAAGTAGTTTCACGTTTTATCAACTGTAAAGTTTTTCCATACTTTTTAGTAATGAAATGCTACGAAAAGCAAACTTAATGAATTCATTAATTTCATAGCAGTTGTTAAGCTGTTAAACTGTGCCCATAAACTCTGATTTCTAAAAATATGGTTGCTGTTAATTTTCGAATGAAGGCTGGTACATGACGTCACTGTTCTCCAGCTTATAGCTGTCAAGGTGAATGAGTGAGTGAGTTTAGGAAATTATATAGTGGATAGTACTTACGCTGCAAGTGCCAAAAATGTTTAAAAACGTATCCTAGAAAAAAAGCTGTAATTGTTAGTAATAAATTTTCAACTGTCTAGTTTAAACCTTGAATCACTTCCCGAACAATTGTTTAAGAGCAATAAAAGAGGTGTACATCTACATCTACATCTACATCCATACTCTGCGAATCACAAACATTGTGGGTGGCAGAGGGTGCTAAGCACCAATCCTAAACCCGCCCATTCCAATCCCGAATAGTGCGAGGAAAGAAGGAATACATATAAGTATCAGTACGGCATCTTATTTCTCTAATCTTATCCCTCCGGTCATTGCGACCTAAATAGGTTGGCGGAAGAAGTATTTCATTGCACTCGAAATTTAAATTTTTTCGCATATTCTCCAATAAATTAGAACGCAAGCTACGTCGTCTGTCTTCCAAACTATCCCAGCCCAATCTATGTATCAATTCTGTGACGCTTTCATAAGGGCTGTAACAACAAGTCACGAATCTAGCGGCTCTCCTCTGCACCCTCTCAACTGAGTCAATCAGAACCTTGCGATACGGATCCCAAACCCCACAACAGTAATCCAGATGCGGACGCACCAGTGTTTTATACGCTATCTCCTTTGTTTGAGCATTACAATTCCTCAAAATACGACCTATGAATCGTAATTTAGAATTGGCCTTGCCTACGACGGAAGTTATGTGCATGTCCCATTTCATGTTGCTTTGTACTATCACCCCCAGATACTTCACGGAATCAACCGTGTCAACAGGTGAATTGTTTATTTTGTACTCGTGAACAACCTGATTCTTCTTGTTACTTATCCGCATTGCCTTGCACTTTTTGCAATTAAGTGTAAGCTGCCATTTACGGCACCAATCGAAAATAGCATCCAAATCACGCTGAATTTCCAAGCAGTCGTCGGAGCACCTTATTTCCCTATAGATAACCGCATCGTCGGCAAACAATCGCAACCAGCATTTGACGTTGTCACCTAGATCGTTTATAAATATTAAGAAAAGAAGTGGACCTATTACACTTCCCTGAGGAACGCCCGAAGTAACATTTATCTTAGAAGAGGCTTCCCCGTCAACAACGACATATTGTGATCGACCAGTTAGAAAATCACGTATCCACTCGCAAATCTGAGCCGAAATACCGTAAGCTCGAATCTTCGCTAAAAGTCGGTTGTGTGGCACAGAATCAAAAGCTTTCTGAAAATCCAAAAAAACCGCATCAACTTGCGAACCTGCATCGATAACTTTCATTATGTCGTGGGAAAATAGGGCCAATTGTGTTTCACACGATCGCTTCTTCCGAAATCCGTGTTGACATGGTGTAAGTAACTCGTTCTCATCTAGAAACTTCATTATGTTCGAGCATATGACATGTTCCAGAATTCTGCTGCAGACCGATGTTAGAGATATGGGTCGATAATTCCTAGGATCACTCCGATCTCCTTTCTTAAAAACGGGAATTACCTGGGCTATTTTCCAGCTAGAAGGTACTTTTCTCTCTTCTAGTGATTTACGGAATATATCTGACAGAAATGGTTCAATATCCTCCGCGTATTCAGAAAATAATCTTACCGGTATACCATCGGGACCCGGCGCTTTACCCCACTTCAGGAGTTTTAATTGCTTTACAATTCCTACGCTATCAATTTCTATCGGATCCATCTCTAATTCCACACGATGTGGTAAAGTGGGGACGTTTTCCAAGTTTTCTTGCGTGAATGAATTTTTGAATTCGGCGTTAAATAAGGTAGCCTTGTCGCGGCTGTCTTCAACCTCCCGTCCATCTTTTATTAGAACTGGCTTATTGTTCCCACTACAACTAACTTTTTTTACATACGACCAAAATTTCTTAGGGTTTTCAGTGAGGCTCTTAGAGAGAGAATTTTCACGAAAGTTATTAAATGCCTCACGCATTGCATTCTTAACACGTCCCCTTATCTCCTCTAACTTATCTAAATCAGTCCGATGCATCGTCCTTTTTGATCGTGCATGTATCTTCCTTTGCTTCTTGAGTAACCTTTTAACCTCCCGTGTGTACCATGGGGGATCGTTCTCTTCCCTGATTGTCCGTTTCGGTATATGCAAGTTCATACCTTCCCCAACTATATGTAGGAATCGATGCCACCTCTCTTCAACGGTGCCTCCTGCTACTAAGAAGGTTTGGTAATTATGCCTCAAATACGCTCTAAAACACTCTTTTGAAGCCTTTTCGAATCTGTAAACGATCCTCTCTTTTCTCTTTCTGCGCATGGTTGTTAGTTTTACTGTAGCAATTACAGCTTTGTGATCACTTATTCCTGCGGTGGTAGAAATATCCGTGAATAGTTCGGGCCTATTTGTAACAACTATATCTAAAATATTCTCGTTACCGTTGAGGCACCGCGTTGGTTCAGCTACGAGCTGTTCAAGATGGTGATCTGAGAAGAGGTCTAGAATGATTTCGCAAGCTGCTTTATCCCTACCCCCAGTAACGTGAACGTAATTAGTCCAGTCGATATCAGGCAAGTTAAAGTCACCTCCTAGTATTATTGTATGGTCCGGAAATTGCCGTGCTATATTATTTACATTATTTCTCAAGGCCTCGGCAATATTTACGCTTGCATCGGGTGGACGATAGAACGAGCCTATCACAAGTTTTGTCCTAGCTACGTTGAGCTTGATCCATATGATTTCGCCGACAGTATGGACATCTATTTCGCTACATGGGAGGTACTTACTAACAGCTATAAATACACCACCTCCTTGGGAATGCAACCTATCCTTACGGAAAATGTTCATGTTACTATTAAAAATTTCGCCGGAACTTATATCCGGTTTTAACCAACTTTCTGTACCTATTACGATATCAGCATCTGCACTACGAATAACGTTTTCGAGTTCAGGCTGTTTATTACAAACACTTCTGCAGTTAACTACTAGAACTTTTAATGTTCGGGATTCTTTTAAGCTACCCCTAACACGCGGTGCTGAATTTATCTTGGCTGCCCGCAACTGAATTTCCTCCTCAGGGTCATCCTCCCTCAGCCTAAAAAACCCCCCAATGCACTCCACACGGCCCCTGCCACCCGTGTAGCCGATTCCCGTGTGTAGTGCACCCCTGATCTATCCAAGGGATTCCTACAAGACTCAACCCTAGGGCGAAGATCAAGGAATCTGCAGCCATGACTATCACAGAAGCGCCGTAATCTCTGGTTCAGCCCCTCAACACGGCTCTGAACCAGAGGTCCACAGTCAGTCCTATCGACAATACTGCAGATGGATAACTCAGCCGAAATCTTGCGGCCAATGGCCACAGAGTTCACCCTTTCTGCAAGTCGCCCAAAGGACGAGAGGATAACCTCCGATCCTAGGCGGCAAGCATCATTGGTGCCGACATGAGCTACAATCCGCAGCTGGCTGCACCCCGTCCGTTCAATGGCATCCGGGATGGCCTGTTCTACATCTCGGATCAGACCCCCCGGAATACACAATGAATGGATACAGGAATTCATCCCCGACCTCTTCGCCATTTCCCTAAGGGGTTCAATAAATCGCCTAACGTTGGGGCTACCGACCACTAAAACCCCCTTCTGCAGTTGCCCAGACTTAGCGGGCTTTGGGGCTGCCAACTCACAGGCCGACGATTGCAGGACTGAATCAGATCCAGACAATGCGTCAAACCGATTGGACAGAGGTACAAGCTCGCCTTCTTGGGAATCAAGCTTACACGACTGCCCCCGCATGCGCCGTCGACGTCCAGACACCACACGCCAGCCACCACTAGGCGACGGCCGCATAGATTCCGACATCTCGGCCTGGACTGCAGGTTCGATGACTGGTACAGGAGAACCTGCGAGCCGATCAGCGACTACAGGGTCACCAATACCGCATCTACTTGCGGCAGCTTCCAGCTGTGTAACTCTTGTTACCAAAGCTGCAAGCTGGGTGCGCAGGTCAGTCACCTCAGCCTGCGTCTGCACACAACAACCACAGTCCCTACACATACTACCTTACAGAAAGAAAAACTAAGGAGTACACGAGAAAAACGGACTCACTATGCGTTCTCAGTAGGAGGCCTTTTGTCAATAACCAAATGTAGAAAGACGAAGCTTACGATAACTACGCACTTTAAATTAACTTGAACTGGAGGTACTGCTTAACGTAACGATTCCGACCAACGACTGCAGCTGCTGCTACTGACAAACTGATATGCAAGGACGAAGCTACAACTAACTACACACTTTTAAGTGAATTATCACTGGAGGTACTACGTCACGTAACGGTTCTGACGATCGCTGCTGCTACTGACTAACAACTATACAGAGTCGAAGCTAACCACACACTTTGAATTAAAACTATCACAGAAGACACTATTCCCCGTAACGGCTGCCGAAGAACGTCTGACTACTGGGGATGCTAAACAAATACGCAAAGATGAATCAAAAGAAAACTACACACTTTAAACTATATCACCGCAGAAAGCACTGCCTCACGTAACGGCTGCCGAAGAGCGACTGACTACTGGGGCTACAAAACAAATATTCAAAGATGAAACAAAAGAAAACTAAATACTTTAAATTATACCACACAGAGAGCACTGCCTCACGTAATGGCTGCCGAAGAACGACTGACTACTGGGGCTACAAAACAAATATTCAAAGATGAAACAAAAGAAAACTAAATACTTTAAATTATATCACACAGAGAGCACTGCCTCACGTAATGGCTGCCGAAGAACGACTGACTACTGGGGCTACAAAACAAATATTCAAAGATGAAACAAAAGAAAACTAAATACTTTAAATTATATCACACAGAGAGCACTGCTTCACGTAACGGCTGCCGAAGAACGACTGACTACTGGGGCTACAAAACAAATATTCAAAGATGAAACAAAAGAAAACTAAATACTTTAAATTATATCACACAGAGAGCACTGCCTCACGTAATGGCTGCCGAAGAACGACTGACTACTGGGGCTACAAAACAAATATTCAAAGATGAAACAAAAGAAAACTAAATACTTTAAATTATATCACACAGAGAGCACTGCTTCACGTAACGGCTGCCGAAGAACGACTGACTACTGGGGCTACAAAACAAATATTCAAAGATGAAACAAAAGAAAACTAAATACTTTAAATTATATCACACAGAGAGCACTGCCTCACGTAATGGCTGCCGAAGAACGACTGACTACTGGGGCTACAAAACAAATATTCAAAGATGAAACAAAAGAAAACTAAATACTTTAAATTATATCACACAGAGAGCACTGCTTCACGTAACGGCTGCCGAAGAACGACTGACTACTGGGGCTACAAAACAAATATTCAAAGATGAAACAAAAGAAAACTAAATACTTTAAATTATATCACACAGAGAGCACTGCCTCACGTAATGGCTGCCGAAGAACGACATGTGTGAATATTATTTATATTTTAATTTTAAATCAATTTAATTGCGATGGAGCAAATACCTCTGTAGTATTTAAACCCCAATTTTTTATGTTATTATTTCATTGCAATATCACCACCAATCTTCTTTTGCCTTTTACAGCTTTTAATATCCTTTGGCCTTCTTGGTTAATTGTCCAGACTTTGTAATTTTTACAGTCCCTGACTTCCTTACCTCCAAAAGAAAATTTCCCCACTTCTTTACTCCTAAAATGAAGTGCCATGTTCTGATCACAGTTATCATTTCTATTCAACTTTATGCTATTAATTCTTCTACCAATATCCATCACCTTTTAAAAGTGAAAATATACCTCTACAGACCCACCAGACATTACTGTAAAATGGTGCTTTGACTAATATGAAGATTAAAACTTGGAGAGTTATTTCCAACTTACCGATATATTTCCATATTTACTCAATCTGAAAAGTATCATAACTATTGGAAAACGCAGGTGCTAGAGTACTAACTCCGAGTGACGAAGGTCGCTGGTTCGATACCGGCCGAGGGCACGAGTGTTTAAGTGTTGTGTAATATCGTGTCCGTCCTGTGGTGTCTGTATTTAGTGGTAACTGGAGAAACTGATGCACTGGAAGATTCATAATAACCAGATTTGAGCAGGCTGTATGGCCTAATTAGCTGAAATTCCTTCAAAGAAACATAAAAAACTATTTGCCAAAAAGTCGAAAATCCTAGCAGCAAAATTAGAATTTAAATAAACCATTAACTGATGCACGAGAGTGGGATGCGAAACATTTTTTTTTTTTTTTTTTTAGCCATGGCTTTGCGCCTCGTCGACGCCGAAGTCACTAGGGACGGTATGGGACTGGGGACAAGGAACGTGAAGGAATCCGGCCATGGCTTCTTAAAGGAAGCATCCCAGCATTTGGTTGGAGTGATTTGGGGAAGCCATGGAAAATCCAAATCTGGATGCTCAGATGCTAAAGAGACTTTTGGGATAGGCACTGAATGATTGACGGAATTTAATGATGCAAAAGCACGTAGCTGGCATGATACTTTTATTTGGTAAATTCTACACAGGCATGACGAAAATGTGGACTCAATACAAGCTAAATTTATGCATTTACCTCAAATTAGGCAAAGAAACACTCGAGAAATCTACAAATTCGTATTTGAGTGTGTGTCTGTGTTATCAGTGAGTATGAAGGGGAGATAGCTACCGTGAAGGCGAAAATATTTTTTGTCTGCTGGAAAGGATATCATAATTGCCTTAGCGGTGGCAAAGGTGATGAGTGATTTTCAGCTTGAAAGACGAATAGACCACGATGTGCACTCCTGTGAACTTTTGAGCAAGGTTAGAGAGAAAACACCAAAATCGTTTCCACGGTATCCTGATTCCGCACAATGAGTCTTGGCCCAACTCATTTAATGCTACGAGCAAGACTGAAAGAAATAAACTGGATATTTTTGGGGCAGGCTTCTACATCACAGGTTTGCTGCCATGTGATTATTATTTATTTAAAACAACAATAAAAGATTTATCCGAATTTTTTGAACAGTAATGAACAGTAGCAATACTTAATTTGGAAATGGATGTGCACACGTCCAAAAAAATGTTATGTTGAACGAATTAAAAATTTCCAACGTGATTGTTGATGTCAAAAAAGAAACATAACCTAAGCTATTCACAATTTTCTTGAAATACTTGATTTTTGCCCAATTTCACTGTTTGGCCTCTGTCTTGTGGACTAAATATGATACAGATCGGGGTAAAAACTATCGTACAAGTTAACTATCAGTAAGTTCAGTTTCGCTGCAATACATTTTTTGCCTGAGGTCCCCTACAAAAATAAAGATTTAAAAATACAATATTTTCTCTCTGTTTTACTGATCTAGATACAAACTTCCCTATTTGTTAAATGTTGATATAAACTTCACTATGTGAATTTTCTTGTACTGCGTTCATTAGTTTTTGCGCAATGCCCGAACGGTCAGACAAAAATTTAAAAATTTACAGTTTTTATTATAATTACTGTTTTTGAAATAAATTTTATTATATACGGTTAAATGTGATCTACTAAGAGTTAGGGCTAGCAACAGTATCAATCGAGAAAAGGGCTATATAACGAATATACATAAAAAAACAAAGAATCTATTTAAAAAAAAAGGTGACGTATTAAGTGATGACAGAATTAAAACGTAAAATGTGATGTCAAAGCTAAGAAACGAATTGGTTGTTCCATTATTAATATAATAATAAGCATGTCTGTATTTCACCTCTATTATAGTTAATAGACAGTGATGGATACTTGTCACTACCATAAACCACACAGTAAATCAAATTTGTTACTGCTTTAATCCATCAGAAATTACGTTCGTTTTCTGCGGACAACAAGCCACTAATGTTATTATATTAGCTACAACAACAGGGCCGGTTTTACTTATGAAATTAAATTCACTCACTTGGCACCACGTTTGCAAAACAGAACAACGTGTCAGTAGCTGTATAACGAATTTAATTTTATTGTTTTATAGTTAATTTGTGTACTTCGTGAATCCCTTTACTTAAATTATTATCTAGACAGCTAACACAAATTACTGCATTATGGCTAGTCTACTTCTAGGTAACGCAATGCTCGTCTGCTTGTTTTTAATATACGTTTTCTGACATGGAGCTCAAAAACAGCTAATGGTTGGAAAAGTAAAAACACATTCACTGAAATTACTATCACATTATTCGACTTTCCAGTTTCATTTGTTTGATTCCCGTTATTTTATACGATCATAAAAGCCTATGATACCTTTCATTTATGCAAGAGAAGTATTATTTGTGAGAGTCAATCTGCGATAGAAGATATGAATTTTACAGGCACCACGAATAAAATAACTACCAGTCCCTCTATCAACAGTTACGCTATTCATTTTTTCAATTTCCTTTCGATTGCGACAAATTATCTGTGGTGGGCAGGAAACAGAATGGAATTGACAGAAACTGACTGGCTGGAAAAAATAGTGATATTCGTATTTTACCGACTGTACAAAACTGCTGACATTGGTAATTTAATAAAAATCTATGATGATCGCTGCATGAGAGAGCCTAATCCGCAGCAGAGAAATCGCCTTGTGAAACCTAATGCGGATTGAAAAACTGAACTACCAAGGTAAGCTGTTATCAGAGCTGCCTTGTCGGGTAGAGTGGTTATCAACATCAACTAAACCCTTGGTTTTATATGGATTCAAGCTTGATAATCAACTACCGCCTTTACTAAGGGCTGCTTTACCGTAACTTGACCGCAAGTTTCTGTGACTGGCTTCGCAATTCTTATGTGTTTTTACCATTGGAAGTTGTGAAACTGGGTACACTCCCGAGATAATTCCACTTCCAGTTATGGTAGACCAGAATACGGCAGGATAAACCTGTTTTAGTGCCTCACACCTACGTTAGGCCCCAATAACTTCTCCCATCCCTGTTTTAAGCTGGTGGTCAATAAAAACAACAGTGAAAAACTGTTTAATTGGCGTGCTTTTCTGAAACGAAGTGAAAGACTAATAATGTGGTATAACAAAGATTCTTAAAACGGTAGCTAATTAGAACTAGCAAAGTATATAGAACTTTAATAACCAAAAGTGATTGATCTAAGCAATTGTGATGGCACTATTGCATCACAACTTTTCTTCGAAACTCTGACGTTGCAATATATATATATATACTAGTTTAAGTAGTACTAGAACAAAGAATAAATATATCTCAAAATTAATTCATTTTAAATAGCACTAGTAACGAAAGAGAATATGTGTAATCATTTGTTTCATGGCTTCGTGTTCGAAAATAAACCGACTGCCTTGAGAGATAGAATTCAATCCTGTAAACGATGTGGTTTACATTATATGATAAATTTATCCTAAGTATGACAATCAGTATTGATAAGATCAGCTAAGTACTAAATGTGAAACTGAACGTAACTGGGCACTGCATTCCATGAATCAAATGACGTGCGGCATATTAAAATAATTTGTTTTCCACTACAAACACGAGTCCGACGGAAAGCATATATCTGAAAGGCTAGATATACACATGACTGGTCTGGAAACATGAATTTCAACAACCAACACATTTACAGCAGTGACAGTTAGTTATCTGAGTATGATAATGTCCTCAGTTGTCTCATTTATCCACAGTTTCACGGTGACGTTTAATCCACAATGCGTGGCCCTGCGCAGCGGTTGGGTAGTTTCTGCATGCGTGATTTCGAATGCGAAATCATTTGGGAATTTCATTAAGCCAGAGAGAGGAGGCGGGCCAGGCGCGTTTGTGGTCTCGTCTCGACAGATGAGGCTGTGTTGGAAGGGAGGCTGGACTCTGCTCTGACGAACCTTAACAACCGCTTGGTTCAGCACACCCCAAATTGGCATGTTCACGGAAACGACTCCGACTCCCTGCACACAGCAGTTTTTTGTATTCAGCTAAATGGCACTCATATACGTGTTTCAACTCAAGGCAACAAGTACTATCAACAAATTGATGTCATTCAGTTAGCTTTCAAGTGGTGTACATATTTTTACTTATTGCTTTACGCCTCGTCGTAGGCTAAGGTCATTAGAGGTGGGATTGGACTGGGGACAAGGAAGGGGAAGGATTTCGGCCATAGCCTTTTTGAAGGAAACATCCCAGCATTCACCGGGAGTGATTTGGGGAAACCATGGAAAACCCAAATCTGGATGCCCGGATGGGGATTCGAATCCGCGTCCTCCCGAATGCGAAGCAAGCACGTTAACCGTTCACCCACCACTCTCGGTGGTGTACCTATTGTTTTAGCTTCAGCATACAAGCTTTAGCGTATAACATTCAATCAGCAATTAAACATGGAATCAATCCACTTAATAAAATGCGTTGCGCCTGGAGTCTGAGTGTGAACTGGATAGCTCTGAAATCGGCGAGTTCGATGATGCCCAAACTGTTAATTATACTGGCCACCACTGCAGCGCTTCTTGGCTAACCACGGGAAAAGAAACACAACAACAATAACAACCTAGCGTCACGAACAGAAGACGGGGGCCTCAAGAAATAGCAGCACCGACTCCTCACCATTGGTGTTGGGGAAACAAGAAAGTCGCAGAGAAGATCGAAGAAGAATCCTTACTCATTCGGCTTCACGAACAAAAGTCGCACTGAAGAACATGACAAAAGCTGCACATTTCGGCTGGAACAAATCCCATGTAAGTGGGGCTCAGAAATGCACAACCACGCCAGCTGGCCCAGGGAGCAATAGTCTCCCTGTGTCTTTCAGTGCATTATAACGGACGTCAATGTGGCTGGGGACTGTCTTCGACACCACGTCATGGCAGAGTCGCAGCCACGAGGTTCCCCGTGGGCACCAGCAAGGGTGGCTAAAGACGCTTCTTCTGAGAGTCCATACCTTCCCTTCAACGTATATGGCGGGGGGGGGGGGGAGGGTGATTCTTCCAAAACCCAATCTCGTGGCGGGGGCGTAATGAAGTGGTTGGATATGCGCAGTATGGTTCTTGAAGGGGTGATAAATTAATTCGGGTACCCCCAAGGACGGATTCTAGAGTCTATAAAGCGTCTGCTGGTGAGGCCTTGTGCTGATCCTACGACATACAATGTATTTAATTCTATTATTACTTACACTGTAAAAAATAAGTATAAATTTCAAATGATGACTACATTTGATTTTATTTGCACTTATATTGTTAAAGGGAATGTAACTTCGATGTCAGCTAAATGGTAATCGTATTTTGTGGAAGTAAATTGTGATAAGGGGTAGAGATAAAAGAAAATTACAGCATGACATTCGTTTAAATTTATGTATTAACTTTTACGTACTTACGACAACCATATGCAGAAAATCAAGTAAGGAGAAGAGCCTCCGATGATTAAGCTGTTTCCTGTGTAGCAGTTAATAGAACGAGGTCACCGCTGAACCTAAAAACTTTTTGACAGAAGATAAGAAACTGAGAAATTTATCAAAAATTATCACAAAATTTAGACGTAAAACTGGTAATTGCAAAATATATCAATCAAATAAATAATGGTTTTTCGTTTTTGACTTTAGACTCTACTTAGATGTTTTTCCATAACAATAAAATTTTCTGGTGTTTAAACTCAAATGCAGTCATTTAAAATATCCTATCCCAATTTAATCAGATAATGGTTACTCCCATCACGAAAAATATTAATAAAAAGGTAATAACTGTTCGTTTTTCGCTTAAAACTTTTCCAAAACTACCATCATAAGTGATACTCGTCATTTTGCTCGGTCCTTTACACCAGCGGTAAATACAATAAGTGACACTGAAATGATAAATCTACAATGTGTCTCACAAATATAGCTACAAACTTGAAGGGAATGTTGCGCTACATAAAGCGATTCAGAATTGCATATAAACGCACGACCGGAAACGTAATCGGGAAATAGTACAAGAAATGAAAGGCAGATATTACTATTTACTTCAGTTCATAATGTTACCTGGAATGTTCGAAGTTTCCGCTATTACCTTTGAAGCATGAGTTATACCACCGTATGTGGATTGGTGGACACGATCGAAATACATGGATTTTCTTGGATATCACCAGCAGTGCGTCCGATTCGTGCAGATCAATTTCAGAATCGACAGTTGTTTCATACACAACACGATGTAATTCCGCCTAAAAGAAATTCCGTCTGCTTAAATCTGGAGAGCGTGAGGGTCAAGCAACCGGTTCACCACGCCAACGCGTCGTCATGAACAACGCCGCCTAGCGCGATCGGTGACATAACCTTCATGGGTTCCTTTGCCATTCTGAATAGTTTTGATGCTCTTCGCCATCTTTTAAATGTTTGTACCTGTGTTTAATGGATACCGTTTTGGGATAATTTTATTTAGCGTTTGATGCTACATAACATTTACAATAATTAACAACAATTATACTGTAATTATTGAACAACTTTCTTTTAAAATAAATATACATAGTTGAGCAGACAAGGATCGCAGATGGCAGGTGATGAGGCTACAATGACAGGATTGCCAGTCATAACCACTATAACATGACATCGAGGGGCTCCAACCAGGCCACCTCTTCCGGCGGCGTCAAATTGAAATTTTTCATACTACCACGAAAGGCACGCAGTGGACAATCCTGTACAATGTGCGACACAGATCCTTTGTGGGTAAAACATGGGAAAACAGCTTCCACAATAAATCATATTATTTATTACTAATAGTACTGAACGAAAATGAGTGGTCATATAGGTATCTCCTAAATCAATATGGCACAAGCAATGTTCACTTTAAGCAGGTAGCTTAATTTGAGGAGTGAGAAAAAGTGTTGCTCGAATTTATTACTGTTAATTAATCTTGAGGACTCTCTTTTTTCTTATGGATTGATGTCTCGACAACATCGAAGTGATTAGAGGCGGGGAAAAGACTGGGTTCAAGGAGAGGGAAGGAATTCGGTCGGTCACGAAATTTTGAAAGTGCCATTTAGGCATTTGCCTGGCGTAATTTTGAGAAACCAACTAAAATCGAATTCTGGATGACCAGACTGGAATTCGATCACGTGTCATTCGGAATGCACGAATGATCTTAAGAGTTGCTAGCGCTGGAGTATGATTGTGGGGAAGAAACTAGAAGTAAATAAGGCATAGAATTTTGAACTAACTGGAGCAGGATTCGCCTCAAGTAATTTCGGGAAACGATAGAAAATCAAAATTGGAATGGTATTATAGGAGAAGCAATCAGCACCAAATCCCGGAATGAAGACACTTTATGTGTTATGGCACATGAATGTCTCTAATAAGAACACTACTGGTTTTTTAATTAATTGCAAGGATGCCATTCAACGATATGGAATGATTACTGTGTAAAGCAGAGATAATAACAAGTGTCTTGTAAATAACATGCATTCCTTCACGAATACGGCGACCCAACCAGCGTTGTATCAAATTTCAGAACTAAGACACTTTATGCGCTTTGGCGCTTGACTATGTGTCTCGTTAGGAATATTTAAATGCTAAGATGCCAGTGAAAGGTATGGAATGATGATCATTGTGTTCAGTAGAAATGATAACAAAGATTTTGTAAACGTGTGGCATTCCTTTTGGTATACGGATTGAAAACACAAGTAGCGAAGAACCTTGGTGATTTCTGTCCGTAACATATATGTTACACTGTTTGTTTAAACGTGACGAGCGGACACAGACTTGTCTGTCGCAAAGGGCGAGACAAATGTACTGTCCTCTGGCAAAAGGGAATACAGCCGAGTGCCGAAGGGGTGGAGGAATGTGGTCGGCGCCCAAAGCCTTTCCTCCCCTCCTCGACCCATTAAAGAGTAATTGGGTTACGGGACAGTCGCGGCGTAGCGCTTTCCCGGCGCCCCGATCGAAGGGTAATGACGAAGTCGCATCTCGCGCATGCGCAAAGCGCTCGCTCCGAGACGACTGTCGAAAATTAGATTCCGCTCGCACTCGACCTCCGCAACCTTCAGCGGAACAAATTGTCTTATAATTGATAGGGAAGAATCTCCTTTTAAACATGGGGGAGTCGTATTGGAAGGAAGTGACGTGTCGACTGAGTGGAAATGCACTGATGTCTTTTTGATAATACTCCACTACGGAATATTCGTGAGGAAAGTGAAATTTGGAGTTGGTTCTTCAGTGCGTCTCAATTATGACTCCCGCTGCTTGCACCAAAAACGCAACTTTAAAACTTATTACAGAAAATTAAATAAAGAAACAGCCATAACAGTTCCTCAGAAATACAGCAATCTGGTGCATCTTTCTTCAGAACCGAGGGTAGAATAAAGTTTTATTACAAAAATGCTGAACTACTCAGATACTTGAAGCCGGTTTTTTTCCTATTTACTGATGGTATTTTCTAGTGACAGCTCGTTTTTATCATTTATCACGCCTCAGATTTACAGCATAACCCAACAACCGTACAATTATCTGACTGATGGTAACATAACAACTAAGACATTCGAGTTTAAATATTATACAATCAAAATAACTGAAAGCAACTAAAATCTGTAGCTGGTTTATCTTGTACCTCGTTATACATATTAGATGAAGCTATTGCTTTAATGTAAAGAAAAATTAATTCAATGTTTCATATAATTCAGGACTAAATCTTTTTTCTTTTCCCCCTTTTCGTTTCAGCCATCTATGGACTACGATTACGCAAATTCATTTCATCTTCTGAGTTTCGTTCCTCCGTCGCAAATACTCTTTCGTTCATACTCATTCAATCTCTGTTATTAAAATAACTATTCACGATTTCTTTCTCACTTGATGCCTGTTTCGATTATCTATTATTTGCCGAAAATGTAAACAAGTTTAGTAAATAATTTTTAAAACTGCAACACATTCACTGTTAAGTTTACCTTCAATTTTTCTACGTTGGTTGGATCTTGTTTGAAGTGAATGAGACGTAGTAATCTAAGCTGATCCAAAATTATGGTATCCCATCTTCTTCTATACATGTATTTTTTTTTATGGCTTTTGGCAGCTGAGGCCATACAGCCAGCTCAATGTGTTATATTAAAGCTTCCAGTGAATCAGTTAAATCCAGTGTTTATATAGTCTTCAAAGTGCGGACGCCACAGGACGGACAGGACACACACACAGACACACAACACTTAACATCCATGCCCGCGGCCGGATTCGAACCGGCGACCTTCGGCACGTGGAGCTAGCACTCTAGCCCCTACGCTACCGAGGCCGGCACATGTTTTGTTCTAAACGTATGAATGTTTCTGGTAGTAGTATGTCACTGATAGAATTTACAGTCAAAATTCAAAGAAAATTAGGAAATTTTAACTCTCCCATCAGTGTTTAAAGCTAAGTTATGTATCGCTAACACTATTGATATCCTTACAAAAACCAATAGGAGTTACGGGATAACAGTTTAATATTGAATCCAAATCAGTAAGCTTTCCACCCAAGATTGATAGAGAAGAAACAATATTCTTAAAGAAGGAACGACAGGTTAATGTTTGTTAAAAATTTGATGAACTAGAAACTAGAATACCTGTGACCTAAGGATATTAGGAATTCTTCATACTTCTCGCAGTTTAGATGCTGCAGGTAAACTCTCTTAAACATACCTGCTATTTTGTATAATTGTTTATTTCATCAAAATAAGATAGTCGTGTGGCGACTTATCTATTTAACTGTGAATTTGGTAAATATTGCTGTTATGAGGATACCCTGGAACTTAAATCATTTAAATACTGTGCAATTGTCTTGGCCTAACTATTTAGCTAAGTTTTGGGTAAATATTATTGTAATGAGAATATTCTGTAATGTTGGTCATACATTTCATTTTTATTTATAATCGTTATTTATTTATCAATATTATCAGCAATTGAGGAAAATGATCCACAACATCCAGATATTAATCGTTATAGTATTTAGTCATAACAATTTGTCATAATTCTTATCAAGTCATTGGCGACGATGAAAAAGGTTCGACACTTCGCTCTGGCAGCAGAATTGGTAGGAATTTTTTTCTTAATCTTTGTCTTGTTTCATTTAATACATTCCTGCATGTTTTATACCCCAAGCTAACCCTGTACCCAATACAACAAACATCGTAAGGCATATATGATGATGTATGATGTCAACTTATCATCGTCTTCCACTAAGCTTTTGTTTAAATTATTTCATCTATATTTTACATGTAGATGGTATAGCAGATTTGAAAGTTAACTACCGATTTAGCGATATTCTCACATAAAACCATTCGTTCGGTCATCATTTTAAGAACTATTTGCTTCCAAAGTCATGTAACCCTTTACTTTAGTCATTCGTAAGCATAATATTTGAATTGTTTCGGTTTTCTGCTGTACTCCAAGTCGAAAATATAGTTTCAAATATAGTATTAAAGTACTTATGTCGAGTACTGGATCAGTGCTTCGAAGCTGAAAACTTTTCCATAGTAATATTCTGCTTTTGGTGTCATTCTTAATATGCCATAATTTCTTATTACATACTTAATAAATTTACTATCTTATTTCTTCCGATGTACCAGTTCCTGTTTTCGCTTTTCCTCTGTTTTTATAGTCATTATTTTCACTGAAGCGCATGACAACTTTCTTCTTCTTTTTTGTATTCGTCTCACAATAAAAGATGAAATTAAGTTTTCGTGCAGCGAACACATTTTTATTTGAGAATAGGAAAATATAATATTAAATTATTAGGTAATTTATTTATACGCCATGCAACTTTTTTTTTTAACTTAAGGTTTTACGCCGCGTCGACGTCGAAGTCATTAGAGGCGTAATGGGATTGGGGACAAGGAACGGGAAAGAATTCTGCCATGGCCTTTTTAGGAGGCATCCCCGCACTCGCCTCGAGTGATTTGGGGAAACCATGGAAAACCCAAATCTTAATTCCCGGATGGGAATTCGAACCCGCGTCCTCCCGAATGCGAGGGCAGAACGTTAACCGTTCACCCACCATTCTTGGTCCTTGCATCTTTCTATGAAAATAAATTAATGGCTGTTCTGCCTAGATACATAGTGACAAAAGAAAACAAAACTGGGTTTTCATAATCTATTAGAGGTGAGTAATTAAATGGTCACCAATTTCAACTGATGTCCGCACCTAGTCAACGATGTTAATTTATTGCATAATATGTCTTGTTTCTAAATATAAATAGCTCTATATCCTCCATCAAGTTCACACTTATTTACTGAACTACCTCGAGAACAAACTAATACTGCTAATTTTGTTTCGGTGATAAACTGGCACTGTGAGGTTACAGATGGCAAATCTCTTCGAGAAAACGAGCAACCTGAAGGTAACGTTCCTTCAGTATTCTACATTTGCTGGCTGATATGTTTCCCTTTTAAGTCATAAAATGACCAAACAGCTAGTAATGGTTTCACTTATATTTTTAGTTTAAAAACATCATCATTCCTGTTTAATTCATACCAACATCACTCAGCACGCGTGTAAGACACTATAAAAGTACGTTTTAAAGACCACCATTCACATACTTAATTTAGAATTCATTCGCCAAGCCATTTCTTCCACCATCGTTATTCCTAATCACAAGTTTTTCCTGTTGATTTTTTTTCTTTTTTTTGCATGTTGAAAGTAAAAAAAGTGTGTTTACGAAGATTTAATATCATGAAAATATCTATTAATTCATCACTATAAAGCAACTTTGCAAGTTAGTGAAATAAAATCAAATTTAGAAGTATAGTATAATTTTTAGACAGTCACGGGATTAATATGACATATCGTTTTCATTTTTCATGTTATTCTCTCTGCAGTAAACTTGACCTAACTCGAGAAGTAAGAAATAATTCTCACCAAGGCTGGATGATGAGCGACTTCTTGGCATCATACCAGATGCATGATGGGATGGTTGCTATGAAAGGCCTTGTACCATTCCTTGTCACCAGTCCCTCCCCTCTTGGCTACCCAGCGTGATGGGTGAGTGGTAACGCACTGACCTCTGATCCGGCGGGATGCGGGTTCGCATCCCTATCTGACCATCCATATTTGGTTTCCCCAAATCAGTACAGGTGAATGCCGGGATGGTTCTTCTAAAAGGGCATGACCGAGTTTCTTTCCTTTCCTTGACCCCAGTTCTTTCCCGCCTCTATTTATCTCGACGTCAACGAGGCAAAAAGCTCTTCTTTCTCTTTTTATGTAAGAGTATGTGAAAGAGAAATTCTTAGATAATATACATACCACTCTAATTAAATTGTCATTCTGACAGCTATTTAGCGGATGGAATATTACGTGCTGGAATGTTGAGTTGAGTTCAAAAATTAAATAATTTAAGTAATTCCTCTATGCAAAAGTCACAGCACCACTGTTAGGAACCAACATTTGCTGAATGTTCGTTGAGATTTCTGTACGGTGACAGACTCAAAAATTCTCGCATATAGAAACTGTTTGCCGGGGTTACCTGTGTGTGCATATTTAATGTCCTTGGTCTGAACAGTAACATAAAAATGTTTTGGATGAATTAGCCTAACGTAATTCATGTAACCAAAGAACGCTACTTCCTACGTATCAGAATAGACTGTTTTGAGAACGATGTATATTTTGTAAACTAACTATGTTAAAACAGAGGATGTGAAAGAAAATTAATATGCTTTGGTAAAATTCTGTTCGAAGCATGCTAACAAAGAAACGGAATTTAAAAAATGGTATATAATAAATTAAGATAATTTATAGTCATCATACTGCGTATGGAAATGGGTTTTTATAACATAACCTGATATGCATATTTGATGTTTATAATAATTGACATTTTCTCTAATAAATATATCACTTTCATGCTTAGCCATTTTCTGAATTGGAATTGTATACAGAGTTAGTAAGACGTTTAATTCGTCAAAATAACATGAGAACCTGACAAGTTTTGAAGGGACTGCATTGATAGTGGAATGAGTTACCAAGAGAAATGATGAATAATTTACCGAAAACTTTGAATGAATATAAAGATAAAATTCTTAGAAGGCAAATGTGGGTAGGTGCAGGATAGGGGGAAGATGGATGTGTAGGGAAATTGCCACCGGAGCCTGTGCACAATTGCAATTAAATTAAATTAAATTAAATAGTAAACTCAATTCCAGGATCCAACGAGGTTCGTCGATGAAGAATTTCGCAAAACTTGTACAGTCTCAGATAGCTTCAGCCATAGATTTTCAACGTTTTCATTTAATGGAACGTATCAATATAGTGGCCAGAATAACCTACGAAAAGTGCTTTTATTAGTTTATTGGCATTTAACATTTCAACCATTCAGAGAAAATTATGTTTCCAAAGACATCTTTCTTAATGCCGTAACGATAGAGCTTGTATGTAATATTCATGTTATTTTCTTCGTATCCTAAGAAGCTGAAATTATCAAAATCTTATGGAAATTCTCCTTTAGACTTTAAGGTTGTTACTTCTGACGAATAATGTGGTTCACACAAATACACTACTTGCTAAAACAAGTGAAGCACATAGAAGGGGAGGAAAGGAAATAAAACGGGTTGAGAGGGGATGTAATGTTATTTCGGTAATTACATATCGAATCTACTTTACAAAAAACTAGACATCTCATTTTAAAAATCATCTGTGTGTAACTTGTAAATTTGTCCACTGAGGTTGTTGAAAAAAAGTTTCTCAATGTCGCTAATATGTGACGAAAGATATTCCTCACGAAGCAAGTATCATACTTTACGATAGTAATGAAGCTATAAGTTGGACAATTTTTCCTCGTCGTCTGTTAGGGAATCTTGCAAGATGATTATGCAACTATACAAATCACTCTTGTTAATAAATAATGTGCCTTACAAAAGACTGTTAGAATATTGATTCTACCATAATATTTACCAGACGTTAAAATATATTTTTCCTAATGAAAAATTTATTGTGTGAATTACTCCAAGAATGTTCTATAGTTCTAGTTAAGGAATGAACTGTAAATCCCCTTTATCCGGCTGCATCAACGGGTAAGTTACACAGACGGAAAAAAAAATCCCAACACCAAGAAAGACTTGTGTTAGATAAACGAAATTTGGTAGGCGTGTTTATACATCTGAAAGATGACATCGATTCAAATTTCGCGCTTCGCGCATAAGTGTGGCGCTAGTAGCGCTACTCAGAGCTTGCAAATCAGGTTTGCTTTAAATACGCGCTGTAAAGTTTGTGAACGTTATTTACCGCTGAGATTTGACATAGTGAGTTGATGTTAGCCAAGAATGCCTTTAAGAAGACGAAGAAGCCATTATCAACAGCTCACCGAGTTTGAACGAGGTCGTGTAATAGGGCTACGAGAAGGTGGATTTTCTTTTCGCGATATTGCAGAAAGACTTGGCCGGAATGTATCCACTGTGCATGATTGTTGGGTGCAGTGGTCAAGGGATGGTACTGCCTCAAGAAGACCGGGTTCCGGGAGGCCACGTGGCACTACTGAGAGGGAAGACCGCCGTATTCGGCGTACAGCTGTGGCGCATCGTACTGCGTCTGCGGCAGAAATTCGAGCTGCAGTTGGTACCACAGTGACACAACGAACTGTTAGAAATCGGTTACTTCAAGGACAGCTCCGAGCCAGGCGCCCTGTAGCGTGCATTCCACTGACTACAAGCCATCGCCGTTTGCGACTCCAGTGGTGTCAAGCCAGAGCTCATTGGAGGACGGAGTGGAGATCTGTTGTGTTTTCTGATGAAAGCAGGTTCTGCCTTGGTGCCAGTGATGGCCGAGTGTTGGTCAGAAGGAGGCCAGGGGAACGCCTGCAACCAAACTGTCTGCGGCCTAGACACACTGGACCTACACCTGGAGTCATGGTCTGGGGAGCAATTTCCTATGACAGCAGGAGCACTCTTGTGGTTATACCAAACACACTGACTGCAAATTTGTACGTCAGTCTGGTAATTCAACCTGTAGTGCTGCCATTCATGAACAGCATTCAAGGGGGAGTTTTTCAACAGGATAACGCTCGCCCTCATACCGCTGTTGTCTCGCAACGTGCTCTACATAGTGTCGACATGTTACCTTGGCCTGCGAGATCACCAGATCTGTCTCCAATTGAACACGTATGGGATATCATTGGACGACAACTCCAGCATCATCCACAGCCAGCACTGACCGTCCCAGTATTGACAGCACAAGTACAACAAGCATGGAACTCCATACCACAAAGTGACATTCGAAACCTGTATGACACAATGCATTCACGTTTGCAGGCTTGCATTCAAAATTCTGGAGGTTACACCGGCTATTAATTTAACAGTATTTCACATTTGAAATGCATTTTCTTGAGCTTAAATTAACCTGTGATCTTGAAAATTTAATCAATTAAACATGTTAACTTGACAAATGCATTGTCCAAATTTCATTACTCTACAATAATTTTTTCTTGGTGTTGGGATTTTTTTTTCCGTCTGTGTATATGACGAAGATAAAAGCTGAACAAGCAGCAGATTCAAAATAGTTCAATAAGGTAATTGAACCACCCTTTACAATCCTTCTGAACAATAATACTTCTAGGTAACTGGACCACCTTTTACAAGCCTTCCGAACAATAATACTTCTCGTAATTAGTTTGCAGGTTTTTATGTATATATAATAATGTCATAAGCCTATTGTTACTAACGAAATCATGCGTCAATGATTACATTCGTGAAGATCTTCTGGCATAGATAGTATAACGTTACAAAATTAAATAATATTGCTTCGTGGTTGTTGTTGCTGATTTGCACAAGGTAAGATTTTCTGGAAAATCTTTTTAATATCAACCATGTTTTTGAGTTCTTAGATAAGAAGAAGCAAAATTCCGGAACAAGCATTACATCTTGCTTCAAAAAAAGCAGCTGAAATTAATCTTCCAGAAAGAGGAAACAATGTTTATTGGAAAATAGAGTATTAATACTAATATAAATTATATATCATCAAAGTATGAAAACAATAAGACTAACTGCATAAAAGGCTATAAAATCGCGATTTAGTGTACCTAAATTCATGTCTGTTTAATATCTGCTGAACTGAGAAAGGAGGAATTGCATGGAAATATATATCTTCACCCATAATCTATGTTCTGAGAACTGCTAAAAATTAGTAGCGTGTTGCTTTTGATATTCATCTCAACTACTGAATAGTGGATGGCAGACTGCCACATTATGTGACAAAGTAAAGGGATATTATTTGAACTGTGAATTTTTCCATTACGTTTGTTAAACGTTGACCTTTTGAGCAAAAGAACCAGTATTACTCACTTCACGGGAAGAGAATATAAAGGAAATTGAAAGTGCATTGCTGATGCCTTTAAAACGATATTTCAGATATCACTTATCCAATACTATGAGAATTACACGAAAAAATCTATAATTTGTACAGCTCCGAATACTTATCTGTTGTCGATTTCCAGTATTTTTTTGGCTATATGCCATTCTGTTCTTGAGTTACTGATGCTCAATGCTTCGTTCAAGAAATTTGTTCAGCGTTTCAGTTAGTAGATTTTTCTCCCTGTGTTCTTCTGATTTCTGTGCTAATATTGTTTCTTTCCAGTTCTGAAAGAACCCGCAAGTTATATGTTGTTAAAATATAATGTAACAATCACTCACTTTATGGTCTGTGCAGTTACCAAAAAATAAAGTATCTTGTTCTTGTGGCGTTTACTTGTGCCTACCTGGAAAGCATCAAGTAATTAACAACATACAATGTTCTTTCTCTTCGGCGGTGGTCACTTCAAACCTTCTCTGAAATATATAAAAGGTTAGAAGGGTATCTCAAAACTACTAAATCATAGATTAAATGATTTTCTTTCAAGTCTTTAATGCACAGCTTTCCTTAAATTTTGTTAGACCCACCGACCGGTATATTATTTAAATTTCTATCAGAAGATTCCTTACACAACAGATTTTTCACCAGGTAAATAATTTCTTCTTCTCCAAAAAAATCAGAAGACAGTTCTGCTACGATCGCAAATAATCCCTTGAATTTCTTAATACTTTCCGCTAACAATCCCTAACTATTTCTTTGAACATCACACAAATTGCACAACATTGGAAATTTACGATTTCAAATTTCTAAAGTTCCTATCAATTTCTTGCACACTTGTTGCACAATTATAAATTATAAAATCAATACTTGATGGCTGATATACAACTTCTAAACTGGAACGGAATTTAAAACAGTGGAATAGACGTTGCAAATTTAAACAATTGCGCAACCGCTGAGTGTCGACTAATAAGAAATTTCGCTGGTATTATTATTGCTTCCCTAACCTGACACACTTTATGTAAACTTAGCTCTTGCTAGTTTCGACGAAAAAAACCTAATCTGAGTGATTATACTAAAATCCTCACTTTTGATGAATAACAAAAATAAAATACCAGACGACTCACTTACTCCCCGAACAAAAACAAAAGACCAACTCAGACGGTTACCGCAAACACCTAGGAGTTACCCACTGCCACACAAATTTAAACTCTGCTCTGGACCGAAGGTCCGACTGCGATGAAGACTGGTGACGAAAAAAGCCACGCTAGGTAGCGTCTCGTCTTTTTATACTGACGCTGGTTCTTGATGCAACACTTACCAAGACGCCAGGATTGTGTCGCAATACCTGTGGCTATGCATGGATCCCAATATTACACCACGCTCGCAATTCATAATTTTTATAATAAAACTCAGACAAATGTCTTAGAATACACTCTGTAAACCGTCACAATTGCTGATGCCTTTAAAACGATATTTCAGATATCACTTATCCAATACTATGAGAATTACACGAAAAAATCTATAATTTGTACAGCTCCGAATACTTATCTGTTGTCGATTTCCAGTATTTTTTTGGCTATATGCCATTCTGTTCTTGAGTTACTGATGCTCAATGCTTCGTTCAAGAAATTTGTTCAGCGTTTCAGTTAGTAGATTTTCTCCCTGTGTTCTTCTGATTTCTGTGCTAATATTGTTTCTTTCCAGTTCTGAAAGAACCCGCAAGTTATATGTTGTTAAAATATAATGTAACAATCACTCACTTTATGGTCTGTGCAGTTACCAAAAAATAAAGTATCTTGTTCTTGTGGCGTTTACTTGTGCCTACCTGGAAAGCATCAAGTAATTAACAACATACAATGTTCTTTCTCTTCGGCGGTGGTCACTTCAAACCTTCTCTGAAATATATAAAAGGTTAGAAGGGTATCTCAAAACTACTAAATCATAGATTAAATGATTTTCTTTCAAGTCTTTAATGCACAGCTTTCCTTAAATTTTGTTAGACCCACCGACCGGTATATTATTTAAATTTCTATCAGAAGATTCCTTACACAACAGATTTTTCACCAGGTAAATAATTTCTTCTTCTCCAAAAAAATCAGAAGACAGTTCTGCTACGATCGCAAATAATCCCTTGAATTTCTTAATACTTTCCGCTAACAATCCCTAACTATTTCTTTGAACATCACACAAATTGCACAACATTGGAAATTTACGATTTCAAATTTCTAAAGTTCCTATCAATTTCTTGCACACTTGTTGCACAATTATAAATTATAAAATCAATACTTGATGGCTGATATACAACTTCTAAACTGGAACGGAATTTAAAACAGTGGAATAGACGTTGCAAATTTAAACAATTGCGCAACCGCTGAGTGTCGACTAATAAGAAATTTCGCTGGTATTATTATTGCTTCCCTAACCTGACACACTTTATGTAAACTTAGCTCTTGCTAGTTTCGACGAAAAAAAACCTAATCTGAGTGATTATACTAAAATCCTCACTTTTGATGAATAACAAAAATAAAATACCAGACGACTCACTTACTCCCCGAACAAAAACAAAAGACCAACTCAGACGGTTACCGCAAACACCTAGGAGTTACCCACTGCCACACAAATTTAAACTCTGCTCTGGACCGAAGGTCCGACTGCGATGAAGACTGGTGACGAAAAAAGCCACGCTAGGTAGCGTCTCGTCTTTTTATACTGACGCTGGTTCTTGATGCAACACTTACCAAGACGCCAGGATTGTGTCGCAATACCTGTGGCTATGCATGGATCCCAATATTACACCACGCTCGCAATTCATAATTTTTATAATAAAACTCAGACAAATGTCTTAGAATACACTCTGTAAACCGTCACAATTGCTGATGCCTTTAAAACGATATTTCAGATATCACTTATCCAATACTATGAGAATTACACGAAAAAATCTATAATTTGTACAGCTCCGAATACTTATCTGTTGTCGATTTCCAGTATTTTTTTGGCTATATGCCATTCTGTTCTTGAGTTACTGATGCTCAATGCTTCGTTCAAGAAATTTGTTCAGCGTTTCAGTTAGTAGATTTTTCTCCCTGTGTTCTTCTGATTTCTGTGCTAATATTGTTTCTTTCCAGTTTTTTTTAACATTGAATGAGTAAATTTCATGTAATTTAGCAATCCTGACTACAAAACAATCAAAAAAGCAATCTTCACTGCAAACGAGTTACTGATATATCTGATCCATCCCCTCCGAGAAGGAATAGTGTCGTTGTGTCTGACCCTCGAATCGCTGTGGGGAGTTAGTCCACGCCGAGCCCACAAAACGACGCAGCCCTGCCATTGCGGACAATAACTTCGTGTTAAAGTGCCGGAAATTGCCACCCGACTGAGAGCATTCACCCCCCAAATACGATTATGATGCTAAGGGAACAGTTCGAAAACTGTCTGGGGTGAGAAACTTGGTGATCCCATTTGAATGGGGAAAAACAAGTGCGTTCAGTCTAGAAGAAACTAAATCAGTTAGCAGTCAGAAAATTTATATTTGGCTGAATTAAGTTCCGAATAATTCTGACCTCACAGTAAAGGATCATATTTTGCAATGAGAGATAGTATTAGATTAAATTCCAATTATGATTATCGGCGGTCTGTTTATTATTGAGAATGTTTTCAATTTTTCGCCCAGCAGAACGACGGTGCAATCCCCAAAACTTCTGCCTTAATAATTAAACATTTCAAAAACAGATTAACGTGAAACATACAAGATAAAATTTACATGATCCGTATACAGTGGTAAGAAGTTTCCTAACAGCCCAGAAACTTAAAAATAACATAATACAGAAGCATACTGGAATGATTGTTTTAAGAGTGACAGTCATTTTATTTTAGTCCTCTGTTTAAATAATGGTGACTACCATCTGCTGGTAACATTAAGAGTATAATCAGCGGAAAAGATTCTAGAGAAAAACATTTAAATAGCAATAATGAGAGCTGGAAAGTGTTTCTTTACTGATTCCATTAAGAAATGGGATCAGTGAATATACAGTATCATCCACTCAGGTATATTATTGTGTAGTGTTGACATCTCCGTGAATTATTACACTAGTTCCACAAGGTGTTAGGAGTAAAGCCAGAAATTACTTGTTAATTAACGTTAAAAATGATTACTGCAGGTTTTATAAGATTTCGACTTATACTTTCGCTAGTTATACAGGTTGACAGTGTTTATATCAATTAATCTAAGAGAAGTTGTTGCTTCCAAGGCTGTTCGTATAATCATGAGTCTGTAGAGTACTGTATTTTTTGTTGGTCAGATGAAGTAATTAAACCGTATTAAATACACTGGTCAAAAGCATTTTTGTTACAAAGAAAATGAATGGTGCTCTTAGCTAAGTCGTGGGTGCTGAATTCGAAAATCAAATCAGTTTTTCCTATTGGGCTCAGTTTCTTCTTGTGACATGCTACCTCAGTCAATCGATATCGGCGTAAGTTCTTGAAAACACTCCATATTGGTTATTCTCCTGTGGCTTAATTTAATTATTTTGCTGATGTAATTGTTGAAAAACAATCTAAATATGTAAAACTCATGCAGTTAATATGAAGGACACATGAGAATTTTTCACTGTTTATCACTCATATCCAATATGATAAATACAAATGGCTTATGTGGAGACCTCAAGGTGATTGCAATTCTGCTCGGCATGCAGGTGGGATACACAAAATATTGCTGCTTTGTTTGCAAGTGGGATAGCAGGTACAGAAAAAATCACTATGTTGGGAAAAACGTGGCCTGCTCTCAATGAACTACTGCCTGGTGAGAAGAATGTGGTAAACAATCCTCTTGTTGACCCCAAAAATTTGTATCTACCTCCGCTGCACATTAAATTGGTTCTAGTCAAAAATTTTGTCGAAGCCATGGATAAAACATCACAAGGATTCCATGTACTTGCGAGAGAAGTTCCCAAAGATCAGTGAAGCAAAAATAAAGGGAGGAATATTAATAGGACCACAAATTAGAGAACTAATGGATTATGATAATTTCCTTGATGTCTTGAGTGATGTTGAAAAAGCGGCTTGGCTGTCTTTCACAAGTGTCTGCAAGAATTTTTTAGGCAATAATAAGGCAGAGAACTATCGCCATAATGTACTTGAATTATTGAGATCATACCATCGTATGGGATGCAATATGTCACTCAAACTGCATTTCTTGAGCGATCATTTGGATTTCTTCCCGAATAACCTTGGCGCCGTTAGTGACGAACATGGCGAACGATTTTACCAGGACATTTCTCAAATGGAAAAGCGTTATCATAGCATTTGGAGCGCTGCAATGTTGTCCGACTACTGCTGGACTTTACAAAGAGACGTTCCTAATGTTTATAAATTGAAAAAAAAAACATTTTTTTTTTAATTAAATTTGTTAAAAAAACAGCACTTTGTTTTTTTTTTCTAATTTTTTTCAGAAAACAGTATATTTGATTTTATTTACGGAACTTTTACATGTGTGTTTTAAATCTTACAAAATCGTACAATGTCTTACATAATGATTCATAAATGTATCTATATAGGTAACATAATATTATTCGTCCTCTATGTTAGTACAACATTCACTAGTATCAGCACTACCAACACTAATTTGGTTTGTGTCGGAATTTTTTGTTTCTTCTTCTGTCTCCTCTAGATCCATAGCTTCAGAAATAGTTACATTTTCTTTGTATTGTAAGAAAAAGATTTTGAGATTGCATTTTTAAATAGTGAGCAAAGTACACACAGTGCATAAAGACTGTGCCGATAATTCAGTATTACGGTCTTTCAAGTTTTGAATTTAAATCTATTATCATACAAAATAGGAGCTTTATTTCTTTTTCAATCGTTGATTTACGCCAACGGTTGCAAGGAAACGATTCATAATTACTGACAATTTAATGACTCAGTATCACCACCTGAGAGTTTAACAAGTATAAGAATATAAGAAAAGCACAATAAGTAGTAAAAAGAGGCAAAAAATCAGAGATAAATTTAAAATTTCTAATTTTTTGAATAGATCCGTTCGTCTACAGCTAAATTCGCAGTTCTGGCAGCACAAATGGTTCAAATAGCGAGTATCAATTCAAACTATGGGGAATGGGGATTCCTTCTCATGCAGCATACCCTCTTCGGGAAGTCCCCGTTCGTAAAAGAAAACTGCATTCAATGTTGCCAATATTTTCGTAATTTTCTTTTCTACTGAACCAGAAAAATAGATTTAAAAATTAAGATAACTACTTAGTATAAACTCTAAAAGTCATTTTAAACGATAAGTGCCTTACAAATTTGAGATTTAGTAGTTATGAAAAGAAAAAGTTCCAGAAAAAAAAACGTGTTTTTTTCACAGTTTTTTTCATGTTTTTTTTTTTAGTCAGAAAAAAGTTTTTTTACAACACTAGACGTACCTGAGGCAAAATATTGCATTTTTATATATGTTTCTTACTTTCCTTTACTCTTATGTTGCCCACTTCTGTGATTAATTGTGTATTGACGTATATATGTTAATGTTTGCATTTGGAAATGTTGTTGTGAGCGTGTCTTATTGGCAGGTATAGAGGCTTACCTGAGCGTAAATAAAAATCATTATCAAATGAAAACTGTGGCCGATACGGTAATTCTGAAATTATATCTGGATTTAGGAGTGCATTATCTCCCAGAAACAGTTACTTTAGTTCTTCTAACAGATTTTTTTTTTTTTTTTTGACCAGTGAAATATTTTGCTACTGGTATTCATTATTTAAAAATAATTAGTCCGCTATACTAAAACTTCTTCGTCTGCGTAACGAACAACCAAACGCACTAATATTTTTTTTTTTTTTTTAATTTAAAACCGAGGAATTGTTGGTCAATCCTGCACATCTGTATCTCTCGTGACCTTATGGGTAAATATAGAATCACAAAAAAAGAAACATACAATGGTACTCTTCATTTAACTTATACACTTCAATAACGCTGTTAGTCATGAACATTCCGGTACGTTTTCAATTAAAATAAATAGCGTGAGCTATTAACTAACGTGTGTGTGTCTACGGTAAATTTATAATATATCTGCCGGAAGTCCAAGTGGGTGCCACACCAGAGTTACATAAAACGCAGTTTTTGTCGGTGTTGATAATATAAAAATTGTTCCGGGTAACTAGCCGAGTTGAAGGAGTGTTACAATTAAACAACATTTCGGCGATCACATTTGTCGCCGTCACCAGAAATGGCGACAAATGTGATCGCCGAAATATTGTGTAATTGTAACACTCCTTTAACTCGGCTAGTTACCAGAGAACAATTTATATATATATATATATAAGAGTTATTTAAAAGTATTAGAAATTATAATTTACCAAGCGTAAATGTGGAGGCTGGTATCTTTCATCAATAACAACCCTTTGCCCTACCCGATGTAAAAAAAATTTACCTGAGTGTTACTGTAAATTTAGGTGACAGTGATGGTGTGTGTATTCAATAAAGAGGGTTAATTCTGTTGTGAATGAGACATGAAATAAGCCACGTGGTTGCCAATTAGATCTACTCTTCCGAAACACACCAGAGCTCACAAAGTTTTATCTCCCCAATCGACGCACGAATTCCCATCAAGTATTGTATTTGCCTCAGACCATACGCACTACGGAGTGGTTTGGGATTTGACGCAGTCTGGTTATAAGACATCGTCCATCATTGCCCTGCGAGGCAAGTATCGGTTATGAAAATTTTTCCCAACATCACTAAACTAGTGTCTGCTGCCAGAAAGGTCTTAATATTTCTACAGCAATAATTCAATAATATAACAATTTTTAGAAAGGGGATGCAACAATACATATTTTGCGTACTGTGCTGTGGCTTAATGTATTTTTATCATTAATGTATATACAGACAAATTATGCGAAGGGAGAGAGATAATTGTTGGTATCTATCAACCTATGGTTGGTCGTGTTTAGTATGCCTATGTATTGGGTATTTTTGAGGTTAAAAAGTAGATACAATGTTAAAATTTACCCTGATAATTGTAGAACATTGTACTTAAATCTTGAGAATGAGAGCCAATTAGATTGTTTGCTGTATATCTTTCATTCAAAATTACATACGAAAATTTTATGTAAAAGTTATGCTACTGTTACCGGAACGGGAGACTATAAAAATTACACAAATTACACTCTCTTATCTTCCAGGTATTGTTAAAACTTCTAGGGATTTTAAATTACTTTTTGAGATTTGTTAGTCTGATTATACACACAGTAATTAATACGAAAAAAAAATTAACTTTTCGTTTACCTAATTACTAAACAAGTTATTCCAACAACAACAAAAAAGAGAGCAATAACGAAAACACAAGTTGCAGCGAGATATTTAAGACTCAAGCCTTTTTAATTATTAACAACAGTTATAGTATGAGCGGTCTGGTGGCTAAGTAGTTAAGACATCTGACTGGAGATCGAAAGTCCCGGTTAGAATCCCTGTTTCGGTGGAGATTTTCATAAGCCCTTAACGCGACATTCACCTCTGGCACAGTTTACTGTGTAATGTGAAATATACAGGAACGTTTCCGTGGTTCGGATTCCACGTTAAACTGTAGGTCCCCTCCATGGTTAGCAATCCTAGTTGTTACACTAATGTTTGAACATCACAACAAATTTAAGCCAAACGTGGTCAGACGAACATACTTATAACAGTTTTAGTCTAACGTTCGATTAACTAAATATTTTTAAACTTTCGGTTTGCAAGCATTTGAACACTGAAACTATATATGAGTTGGCCTATATTAGGCGAAAGCAATAATACCAACCAACCAGATTTTGGAGACATTATGGAGAGATGATTAGTTCGATAACTGATTTAAAGTTTGCGAACCAGTTTATAAGAAGTATTGCATGTTTCATCTACTTTTATGTTCCATTCAGATTTTACTTTTTGAACTAGGGACGTCCAATTTAATATTCTGTTACTTTATAACTTAATTGAGATGAAGCATATTCCTGGGGGCCAATTTCCAAACGAACTTTCCTTCACGTTTCATGTGCTGAAACACTCCAACTTAATATTTAAATACCTCTTAATGTTACTCACACCCGAACACCTTCTTTATATTTCCTTTCCAATTTAAAGCGGTGCTACGCGGCAGCCACGAAAATACTCCACCATACGAAAAAAAAAAAAAAAAAAAATCTTTAACTTTCCTGCTTTGTTGGTATCAGCTTTCGCGGCGTGTGAATGTAATATTCAGCTTGTCACACCGAATTTTCAAGAACCTTGTCGATATTTGTGTCATCAAACTACTACGAAGCATACTGTTTGTGAAAACAGATGTTCTTGTTTCTCCAGCTGCGGAGTTCAAACAGGTATATAATTTTAGAGATCAATAATATCGGCTGTTCCCAGCACTCAAATCTGACAATCGATAAACTTAAAACTTTTTGTCTTAAAAATCGATTCTTAATTTATTTCAGCTACCCGTCTCTAAAGAACTCGCTGTTAATAGACGTTAAGCACGTTTAAAAAAAAAAAAAAAAAAAAAAAAAAAAAAGAGCTAACGCAAGCATTCTTCAACTGATTTCCCCAAAATTTCAGTATTGTTGTCAACATACCACAAACTCTAGATTTCCTCTGTACTGGCACAATCTTCACTTTCGAAAGAAATTCTAATAAAAAAGTTAAAAATTCTGAATCAGCCAAAATATTTGTCAGTATCAAGTGGCCATAACATGACCAAAAGAAAATATTTTGGCGTTAATAACTTAGAACATTGCATCACACACTTTCTTTAAAACTTATTAACACCTTGCAGCAGTATCGAAGAGTGAAAACTTGCGATACTGTTCATTATAGTTGCATTAAAACGACATTAATCTTTCTGTGGTGTAAGGTGAAAATTAAATGTCAAAAACTTTTCTCACCTTGCTCCAACAAGTTTAAAATTCCTATATTCAATAATTCCTTTAAAACTTTACCACACATCGGTCAGCTCGTATGAGTGCATACTATTCAACATTTTCTATTTTTCAGATTTACAACCGTCTATATTGACTGAAAATTGTGAACGTGTTTTATTTCTGTCTGAGGGGAGTCAAATACGTGATGTATTTTTTGTAAATATGTTTACGTAACCTATAGGGATGGAATAACGAACATTTTATCAGTAATTTCTTACTTTTACTGCCTTATTAGTGTCACATAAAAATATTCATCTTCATACAGTAGAGCTTTACCGCTGTCATTAATGCCGTCAGTTTGTATGAGCCACGAAATTGGAAATGGTTTCTGGAAGAACTATTCTGATATTCACGTAAAATGATTTTGAACAACTAAAATCTGGGTAGACGGTATAAAAATTGGAGTGCACATTTTTATTATTCTTAAGGGGAGAATGTAGATTCGAGATTATGATGTACAACATGATAGATACTGAGACAAATTATGTAAAGTGAAATAATATATATTATTCCTAATATGTGTTTTTTTTGTGTCTAGCCACCTTTCTCCCTTCTTGTTTAACCAAAATCGATAAATGAGGTATTGATTTAAAAATTAAGTTCTCCTCTTTGGTAACACCATTAATTAGGAAATTAATTTTTCAAAATTCGACCAGGAAATACTAAAATTATGAAGAATAAAAGGTCACTGGTATACGATAGTTTGGAGTCAAGGTACTAGGCAGATATTGATGAAATGCAAGTGTTTTCTAGGAAAAGGTGCTTTTCGGATATTTTTGTTTCTGTTAGGGAAACCTTTCATCAAATGGTTACTGATGATCATAATAATTTTCATTTCAAATGACGTGTACAAAGAGATTTCATAATGTAAATAATTTCTAATTTAATTTTTTAATGTCATTTATATGAAAATTCCAAATTTAAATTTCATTTATGTTTATTCTATGAATTGCCACGAGTTACTGTTATACGTATGTTTAACGTGTCGAAAAGTATTTTTTGTTTCGAAATATGTTGCGTTTTGCTACATACCTAATTTAGTTGGAAAATAAAAAATTGCTTCAAATTAGTCGCATCTTCTTTCATACTACAACAAACCACAAACCTCGCTATTTATCGTACATCATTTGCGAAATTTCTGGACGGGCCACCTAGTATCACTATAAATCTTTACAACCCAATAAATTTTTAAGACTTTAATCAAATTTGTTTATCAACATAGAAGACTGGGTACACCTTATAATCAGTGGGTAATTTTTAATAGTCTACTGCTACTAGCCCCCGGTGATAAAAAAAAAACTCAATTTTTTATTCGATTTTCAGTTACAGATATCTCATAATGCTAAAAGACAGTCGATTTCCTGTTTTTTTTATCATTTAACACGTTCTTTCCGTTCATCAAGAAACATGAAACTCTTACATGGAGGATGCAGTGAAGAGCAGAGCCATAGCGAACAGTATCGTTCCCTGACCCTGTTCCTGATTGGCCAGTCAAGGCGTGATCGCCAGTTTGGAACGTGACTGGGGCCGCGTAGGCGCCGATCTCCTAAGGGACCCTGCCAGCCAGCGATGTCTATCGCCGTGGGAATACCCACACGAACACGCCGACATAAGATGTCTTTTCTCAGAATCCTCCCGCCGCTCGATGAAATCGCACATGACAATCCGCCACATTCATCTCACGACCCTGTTTTACCTCCGACAGTTGTGATCTGTTGCCGGGGCGTGCGATCGCGCCCCGGGCGGCATAGGCTTCTTCTCATGTATGGCGATAAGGATCAGAAAGACGTGTGACTGGAGACTGTACATATCCTATCATGTAGTACTGCACACTACTTGGCAGTGATGTAAAAGGTGTGAGAGGACAAGGAAGGTCACGTCGGACGTGTCTGGATGCTTCGAACGGTATTGATCTTGGAGATTGAAGTAACACACTGCCGTGCAGAATAAATACAATCCACTCATCTTCGGGATGCCTCGGTAGCGTAGGGGCTAGACTGCTAGCACCATGTACCCATGGTCGCCGGTTCGAGTCCAGCCGAGGGCTTGGGTGTTTAGATTAAGTTTGTGTGGTGTATGTCCTGTGTTGTCCTACAAATGGAGCGTTCACATAAAAAATCTAAAACATTAATTAACAATGACGATTTATAAAAACATTGAGTGCTGGCTGCATGGTTAGAGGTCGATTGCCAAAAAAAAAAAAAAAAAAAAAAAAAAAAACTTCGGGATATTTTCTGTTTCCTCCGCCACGATTCGAGAGACTGAGAGACTGGAGAATGCATTGCGATCCTGCAAAGCTTTGCAACATTTGCAAACATTACTATAATTCAGGAATTTCCCGCCTAATCTCTTTAATCAGTTTGCCGATATACAAGTAACAATTCCACGAGGAAGGTAATTAGAAAAAGCAATGAAAAATCTACGTAATTTTTTGTATCGGAATGATTAGAGAAAAGTAGGGGTGGGGTAGAGGGGAGGGGAAGGGGGAGAACTGAGTTCCTACATGAAATCTAACCGGTCCTGTTAGGCCCGGCGTAAATAATGTATTGGAGGAAAGTCTTGTTCAAAGATTTGTTCGTGAAACATTTAACTTAGTGAAATGTGTAGATTACGAGGCAGATCTTGGGGACCTTCCCACCATTCGCTTAGGTGATTGGGGAAACCGCCTATAAACAGCAATAACGCGACCGGAACCACTTCCAGATCCACTGTGTGGCGCCTCAGCTTACTAGCCACATTGATGGATATTATATTTTATATTTGGGTCTTAGATACTTTTTACCTATGGTTCTGTTTCCATATTTTGTCTTCATAATTCTTGATAAAATGTAACTGTTGTACATTATATTTAAAACTCGTATTTATTTAATGAATTATAATAATTTTATCTTTTTCAGTTAGGATTCTTTATATTAAGTTGGGGCATTTTAGTTGAAAATTTAAAGTCTCTAGTTCATAAAGGAATTGTTTTGGGCAGTTGACATGATACTCATCTCTTGCAGCATTTTTTTTTTTTTTTTTTTTTTTTTTTTTTGTAACTTCCGATACTACGTTGTCTATAAATTCAGCCATGACAGAGAACGGAATGTATGATAACGTGATACTCAGTCATCCGATCCTGAAAATCTCACCAGTAATCATCCGATTGCAGTGAAATTTAAAATTAACCAGTAATTTCAAAGTTTTCGACTTAAAATGAAGTTTAAATAAAGTCATAGTTTATAGTGACACGTTTCAATAACCACAAACAAAAATCAGACGAATAATTACCATGTAAAAGCTGATAGCATATAAAAAGGGAGAAAACGCAGAAGTGCTCTTCGTGTAGCATTTTCGGCGATTAGTTGTTTGTCAAGACAGTATACTTTTGTATCTTGTAGTTGTAACACTAAACCATTTGCTGAAATTTTAAAGTTTAAAGCGAAAAAACATTTCAGATGTCTATTATTTCGCAGGTATCAGTCTACATTATATTACCATACATGTCATAAGGCACAGCTGGGCATAAAACCATTAATCGTTAGTTAACGAAGTTATCAAAATTGTAAAAAAAAACTAACTTTTAAGTTAAGTTATCGTCCTATTAACTTTTGTTAAAATTAACTTCCGTTAACTTTAGTCCGTTAAATTGGTTGTTGACGTCATTTCGTTTGATTTAATTGCGAGCCACTTCACACTCGCTCGTTCGGAGAGTCGAATGGTGAACAAATTAGATAATACGAAGTGCGAGTTGAAGTGTCATGCATGTAAAACAGTTATGCTAAGCATGGGGTGCATATGAGTAGGAACGCTAGACAAGTGGAGTGTTTGCCTTTTTTTACTGCAAACCGGGACTCAATACTTGTTTCAAACACGATCGGTGACTGAATTTATTAATTTTATAACCTCACTTTCTTACAACGAGGAAAATAATGCCAATTTCTAGTTTGTGTTAGTTTGGTGTTGGACAGTGAAATGAATTGAATTGACATTCATTCCATGATTGAAACCGAGGATCTAGATTATGTTAATGAAAGCAGCAACGCAATCAACAGCAACTAGAAGATTAAAAATCGTTTGCTACATTTATGAGATCATATTGTATTAAAATAAAGATTAGGGGAACAGTTGATTCATAAATGCAAATTGTATTTAACTAAACTTTCTACAAACTTGGCTGACGTTTCTACCATTAGCAATATTAAAAAACATATAAAGAGGATGCATATACCCAAATACGTACAGTTTGAAGAAAAAAGAAGCACGTGGAAAAAATAAAAACAATGTCAAGCCTTCTGCAAGTGCGAGCAAATTCGTTAAGTTTCATAAAGAATTCCATATTAGCGTCACACATCACCTTACATAATACCTTGGCGTATGATGCAGTAACACCTATTATAATACTTAAACATCAGTAAAACTGTTGCATTGTTAACTTTTAATGTATAACCTTAATTTGCATTAAATTTACAAAAATGTAACGCTTTAACTATTATCGAAATTAATTTTCGAAGTAACGGATTAACTGTGCCAACCTATGTCATCAGATGTAACGAAGCCGTTGCATGAAACAAAAATTTCCTTCCAGCAGAATGTATCCTGTAATTAATATTCGATCAGATCAGAATTATGTATAACTTTTGCATTCATTTTCGCTTTCCTACTTCAAGATTGAATACACATATCATTTCTACTCGTTAGATACGAGGGTATAGAGGAAAAGGTGTTGTGTAAATTAAGTTCGTGTGTAGTTAGGTTGTTTGTTGGCAGTATGATGCGCTAGTATTAAACTCGAAACGTGCCGTGTAGCACCGCTGAAGATTCCTCCATTTTATGAATGCGCTAATAAAGGATCTCAGAAGCGTGCTGTGGTTAGAAAATCTCCGCCGGGATTGAAGCGTGGCTTAAAGTAAATTAAGAGAGTGTTCTGAAATTTATTCCATCAAGGCAGGATAAAAGGTAAATCCAATGAGCTATTTCTTTTGTCAGTATGTAAACGTAAGACTGAAACAGGTAAATTAAAAGGCGTAGTTGAACAAAAATATCTATTCGTTCAGATGTAACATCTATAAGAAGACAGTGATATGAGAATTGAACGCCTCACGTGCGTATTATTCTGTATAAATCCCGAACAGTTAGTTGTTAACTACATGGCAAGATAACCTAACAATGTTCCCATAGTTTTGTTTGGCAACATCAGATTACGTCACTAACTAACCCTGAAGTCAACATCGTTACGAGCTCATTTCATATCGCTTTGGGTTGGCGAACAAGTAATTTTGCCTTACTGTGTGTGGTAAACATGATCATCAGTCTGCACTCCTTTGACCTCGTGCGCAATTACACAAAATTTCAGCGTGCATTAATTAATTCTGCTTACATTATGTAGGCAAAATGAGTTTACAACTTTTTGTTGTTGTATTTCCTGACAGCGAGAAAATTAAGAATTGTTTAAATTAAAATATTATTCCACTGAATCTAAATAAATAGAAATATTATGAAACGTTTACTGCCAATTGTGACCAATGACTCATGCGCTTAAAACTGATTCGCAAATTACTTTCCATACCGCAGTGAGCAAACTGAATTTAGGGCTGTTATGGGGCGAGAGGGGGCATCGTCATTTTAAGTAATGAAAGATTTATGGTAATAATGACACTATAGCGTTTCTTCTGTTACATAGGTGAATGGTAGCAACTTAAATGCATAAACAACAAAAGTTAATCAACGAGAAATATCGAACAATGAATCTACAGTCGTTTACTTGCTTTTAAGTATATCAAATTTTGCGACATAAACGTATCCCCGTCTTGTTAGAAACGCAATTAATCAAGCTTATGGCAAATTTATATCGCTTTTTGTGCATTTTGTGTGTGCTATCGAATTTAAGAAAGTCTGTAACAAAATTGTTATTGTGACCATGAATTTAATTGAAATTTAATTGAACTTTAAGTTTCTTCCCTACCGGTTATCTGGTAGTCATACGTATTAATGTTTTCGTGAAGCAATAGAATTAGATCCGATTTTTCCCTACAATCAGCGGGGTGAGCGAGCGGTATGGCTCTGGCCTCGCATTCGGATGGACGCGGTTCGAACCCACATTCGGCCATCCAGATTCATGGTTTCCCGAAATTATTACAGGTGAATTCCGGGATGGTCCTTCCAAAAATACCATGACCGAATCCCTTCCCATTCCCATTCCTACTCCCTAAACCATTACTGCCTCTAATGAGCTCTGTGTTAACAAGGCGTAAAGCGATAATCAAAAGTATACTTATTAGTTCGCCAGTTACAGAAAACTTTTCTTTCTATAACAGTATCAACAGAAATTGCGTTCACCAGTTTGTGTACTTCTTTTGCAGCTCTTTCTAATAGACAGTACATACTTGTACTGAATTTTTGCAGAGGTGGAAACCATCGTTGCCACGACGACTTATTTTAAACCAGTATCACTTCTACATATCATGTATATTGTTCAAGGTATCAGCTAAAAGAGGATTCAAAAATATTTACAAAATATATGTAAGTGATTTGGGGAAACAAAAAGGGAAAATTCCTTAAATACTTCAAGCTTAAATGTGGATTTTCATCCTGTAATTAATAAAGATACCAGGATTATGTACTTACGTAAAATTAACATTCCTTGTTTTTGTATTATATCCGACTAATCATCTGATTTGCGTTTACTGTTTAAGTTCCAAAGTATATATCTAATCAGAGAACCTAAGAACCAGGTGTATTAGTTTCACGACAGAAAGGTTGCAGTTATTTTAACTGTAATAAAACTATTAACTGTGGCGAAGTGTAAAACTGGGTGCCACTCTAGACCAAATAAGGAGATAAAGTTGTTTGAGCCATTAAGTTGTCATGCGAATTAATCTTGCACAAAGTGCTTGAAGCAAAGCAGTTTCAGCTATCAGTGAAACAATGTTAGGCAAGAGTTTCAAACAAACATTTAATTCAGTACAAAATGCATTTCAATAAATATTAGCGACAGTTTTTCACAACAAAGATGTAACGTCATATCGGCGTAAATTAAAAGAGATTTGAGATCTCTGTACAAATCATCTTTGCTAATGTTCTTAGTTCAGTGATTTTACAACAATGAAATAAAAAATTCCATATATACTATCTGGGTACATTAAAATTAAAAATATCTAAAAAATATAGTAATCAACATGCTACACATGTATGTATAATTTATTCTCTCATATCAAATCGAAATAAATTTTTCAATCGTCTATGTTCAGATTTGATTTTAAAATCTTTCACTTTGCGAATGAATTGTATAGAGCATTGTTTATGACTTTACGCATCGTCGACGTCGAGGTCATTAGAGGCGTGAAAGGACATGGGCAAGGAAGGGGAGGGAATTCAGCCATAGACTTTCTGAAGGGAGCATCCTAGCATTTACCTAGAATGATGTCGGGAAATCATCGTAAATCCAAATCTGGATGCCCGGTCGGGGATTCGAACCAGCGTCCTCCCGAATGCGAGGCCTGAGCCATACCGCTCACCAATACACGTGGTATCTGGTTCAGGTGGTTCGCAGGTAGAATATTATAAATTTAAATACTTTATTCGAACTTATAAGGCTGTAAAGTGAGAATAAACTATAAAAGCCAAGAATATATCAACGAAGAGCCAAAAATCTGACATTTCCAGGATGCAGGTAAGACAGCATTGTTGCTATAATAGCCTTATAATATCTAGTTGGCATCAAAAATAGTGTCATTCTTCTGAGGATTATGTTAAAGACCATTTTCTGGGGGTCCTATAGTAGGTGTGAGTCATCGTGGTACATGGTAGGGTTGGTAACATAAAAGTGCTGAAATAAACTATAATAAAACGCTTAAGATCTAATGTGTTTTATTATATTTTGTGCGTGTGGGTCGGTGCTATAGTATAGCAACCAGCTTTTGCTAACATTATTTTTTATTTAGTTACTAAATATTAAGGAGTCGTGTCAATATGTAATTACCATTTAATAATTCAAATCCATCTTCAAAATTGTTATTTTCCGTAGGGGTCATGACAAAATACAATATGTTCCATATGTTAGTAATATACACATAGGTAACAGAAATATTTTTGATAGCTTACTGGACCTCGGATTGAAAAAAAGGTTGAGTAACAGTGGTGTATAGCAATGGGAAAACCTTTCCGTAGTGAGATAGTCTTCGGATTACTTCATAATTTACGAGAAAGAAATGGTATCAATAAAATATTGAAAATGTAAGCGCAAAGTTCAGAACCAGCTCCGTGAAGTTGTATTCGTGGAGGAAACGATCGGTAATCTGTAACATCGCAGCCCACCATCTGTTGTTTATGTGCTTTACATTCTTTAAGCCAGTCAGTTCTCTTAAGCAGCCTGCAGTAAGAAGGTAATTAATCTAATAATAATCATCGAATTAATCCCGATGAAAGTTAGAATTTTTACGGGCCATTCACGGGATCTCTGGTATGTTTGTTTTGTTTATGTGACATGCACAAGGACTTTCTTTGCTTCCAGTTCCACCTAACGCTTTAGCACTAATCCACAAAGTACCCTCTATACTACCTTGAAGCTGTGAATGATGGGACCGTAATCCTGGAAATTACTTTCGTAATGCGAATCAAAATTTCTCGTGCTTTAACTACCGCTCCAGAGTCAGACTCTACTAACTCTCGTCGGGTAACCACCGTGACTTTAGTAAACAATCCTAAATTAAACTGAGAGCACTAACAATTATACGCTTATTAATATCATTCGGAGTTAATACATCAACAAATCTTCATCCTTTCTGTCAGATGAATTTTTGACGTGTACTGTATAACTGCAGGGTAGACTGATGGAAAATCGGTAATTGTGATTACTTACTGCTTTACGCCTCCTCGACTTTGAGGTCTGATTCGAACAGGTGTCCTACTGATTGCGAGGCCAGAGCTTTACCGATCACCCTTCACGCTCGGCGCTATGATAATAAACGATTCCGTTCTTTATAAACGTACTTTTTTGGAGGCCCCTGTCCCTCCATTATGTAGTGCCTAACGGCAGGGAAAGGGAGAGGGTGGGATGTGAAGAAAAAACTTATTGTGAACACGAAGAAGAATGATGCTTTTAGAAACTGTTCTATAGTCCATGACGCGTTGGCCCGATGTTTGAAACGTGGTGGGAAAAAATTATTTTGTACTGGACGACTATGAAAAATGTAATTTTCAAAAGCTGATGTGTACCTCTCAGCTGATTCTAGCACCTTCTTGGTATAGATTTGTTTCCGTTAACAGCTATATCCATATCACTATCTTCTTCTAACAACTTCGACCCCATGAAACTAGAATTACGTGTGCTCTACAGTGGATGTTTAGATGTTAAAGCAGTACCACTAATGGAGGCTGTGTGTGTGTTGAAATAAAGTCATAATAAGAATTAACACTTTGCATCACAACATAAGACTTTGGCCCAAAACAAAGTTATTAACACAAAGCAACAAAATAAAGAAACCCTAAAAGTCATGTAAGAGTTTTCACAGTCTCAGATACTTTCACATTTCGGGGGTTCTACCAGTCCTCTGAAAGGTTTGATTAACGTTTTTCATGTATTTCAAAGTGAAAATAAGTAGTAGGATAAATATCCCAACTTACGTAGTCTACAGTTACAATAACATAATGCAAATATTGTAGAACTTATCTTTGGTGGATGTCTGTTGAGGGTAAGAAAGAAATGTTTGTCTTTGATTTAGTGTGATATTTGATGCATTTCTGTTCGGATTAATAACAGATTACCATTTATTGCTCCGTCTACCGTTCATATAAAGTCATAAGGTATACAGCAGTTTTTAAGATAGACCGTAGGCTTTCAGACCCTGTAAACGTCATCCGAATCGATTTGGTAGTTTTTGACTGGTATCTTAACAAAGAAATCTCTAGAAAACTGTCGCTTACAGATTTTTATATGTAGCGACTATGCGTACTCTTTTTATATAACATGAAATAATAGGAAGGCCAAGATTTGCTAACAATGTGTCTAAAAATAAAATTTAAAAAGAGAAATTACAATTGATATGTACGTCTCCAGGTCGTCCTTAGTTGTTCCTCCATGCCTTGAGTTTTTGTTCGGTCTATAACACAAACGCAGCGAATTTTTTCTTTACTTGTAAAAAATAAATGAGGTGTAGCATTTCTTGTTTGTTACATCCATTCTGTAGATCTTAACACATGGCTATATCGGCTTTGAGGATATGTTACACTTTTCTTTTTATATCGAACTGATGACGTGCAATAAGGGTCATTCGAAGGAGACGCGAAAGAAACATATTATTCTTTGAATTAGGAGTCCCTATTCAGTGCGTGCTTAACCCAAAATATTCTAGACATAATCACACATTACGTCCTTAGAGTAATCAACCTAAATGAAGACCTTCGAAAAGATAAATGCAACGTGATCATTGGTAGGGCGAAGGCAGCCGAAAATATACGCAATCAGGAAAATATATTCATGAATCAGATCACCTCTTCAATGATGTACAGTCTATTTGTTATTTTATGTTCCCATCTCCAAAATTAATCGTTCCGAGAACCACACACTTCGTTATTCAAACGCGCTTTCACTTCGAGACACGAAGCGTAAAATATGATATAACAAGAAAGCAGTTATCATATGTGATAGGTGATGGCTGGTAATGATAAGCGCTGCTTGTGATCTGGCTCTATTTCATAACGGATTCCGGTCAATCTTTATGGAACAACCGGTTCCAGCGACTTGAACGTGACGAAATATTGTGCGCTTAGCTGCAACAAGAGCATAAACGGCTTAGTAAACTGTGTGATAATAGGACCTACAGCCATATTTCAGGGCAGATGACTAGGATAATTATTGTCCTCATCGGAATTGAGTAATTTTTTACCTTATAATTTTCAGCAGAGCTATCCGATGTCTTAATTTAAATATCAACAAGTTTTAAATATAAATCACTGCGCTTTACTTCAACGGCAATTACTTTAACTGAACCTTATATCTTCATTAACAAAATAATTTTTATGTACCCATAATTTTTTACGATAAAACATGATTGTGAGAAATGTAACTAGAATTCTTAATTGAAGTGAGTACACGTTCTTGTGGCAGTCGTAAAATGTTCACATTTTTTACGGATTAAATTTTTACAAATAAAGACACTGTTAAAACTTCTATGAAATGGACACATTTTTATCTTTTTTTTACACACACATTTATTTCTGTTATGAACGTATTATTTATAATTCCGTAGTAGTCACTAAACTTTCTGCCATTTTCTTATGTATTTGTATATGAATGTAATCTGGATCACATTTGCATTATTTTTTATTTTTTTTTATTGAAAAGGTGAAACAAACAATTTAGTTATCTTTGTGATTGAAAAACTTGCATTAGTGTCTGTCTCTAAGTGAATGATATTTAAAAATGGATGCTATGTAAAAAAATTCTAGTTGTTTTGAAATGCAGCAGGAATTTTTTCATCATAGCTATGTTTTATTATGATTTTCTAAATATAAATCTTCAGAGCTAGTTTACCACACGATTTTGTCTTTAAAGAGTTATTAATCATAAATCGCATAATGACTGGCTTTTACCTTTTAATTGAAAGACAGTCTTAAGGACAAGCAAACATGTTTTTAACATATATATATATATAAATCTGAGAATTAGATTAAAGTGCTAGGATATGTTCATTATAATGGAGGTTATATATACTAGTTTTTTGTACAAATTCTCCAGAAATGACAATATAATTCTTTAAGCAAATTTTGTAGAAACCCTTACGTTCTATAAGCTATCAAAAAAAAAGTATTTGTCACCCACAATACGTAATTGATGTAATCGAACGGGTAAAACCATTATAATTTATATCAGTGGGATGGTATGAAGCAAATATTTGAAATCTCCTGTCTACAATGCTATAACTTTTTTAATCATTGGTGCAGCTATGCTGCAGTGCTTTGTGACGGATGGATGCAAACAAAGCAACGCTCACTGTGAATGAAAAGTTCCTTTCCAAAACCTACACCATGGTGGCGTACTCCATGTCATGCATTATGGGGGCCTCTAATAACAATGGCACCACCACGAGAATTCTTTCCAGCGTTTGGTGACCTAACAGTAGTCATTCTGATTGACCGACAATCTTACTCCACGATACCGATGTTACTGACAGACAGGAAACTGAAGCTCGTGCTTTTGGGGAGATAATGTTTATTTTAGGATAGGACTTTGGAATTTTCAGTCAGTCGTTTGCCGAAAATTGCCTGCAGTACCTACGACATGCCATGTCCAACGGCGATGTCCCAAAACATTGTGAACAAGATCTGACAGTCACCGAATGAAGCCCTACAGAATTTCACATGTGGAGAATCCAGAGCTCGTTAACTTCAGAGATGACATCTGTAGTGACAATCCTGCGATCGTCTTTAGTTACAAAACACCGTGTTCTGTAGCAAGACTTTATGTTTTTAGGCACTCCAGTTTAGCATTCAAAGTAAGAGCAATTTAAGAGTGTTTTCTCGTTGTATTTCGTAAGTACATCAGTAAACTATGAAATTAAGAGATTTCAATATGCATTATTAATACTTATTTTCATTTTATTATTGGATTTCATTAACACAAAATATCTTGTTTCCCATTGTTCTGAGTCGCAACTAGATTTGTGAGTGAATATCAGCCACCCTAATTGTTCTCAAGTCATGAACTAAACACTTCAAGAACTGATATGAATAACAATATGTAAATTGCGGAAAACGTCTCAGGTCGACTTTTCTTCCGTCTACAGCATTCGTTGTAAAGAGAGCGCGCATAAATTACGAGGCTACGTCTACGGGGGAAGGGTTTTGGTAGAAAGCTACGCTGGGTTTCTTAGGGGGGGGGGGGAAAGAGGGGATCCCGACCAAGACAAGTAGCTTTCTATTCATTTTAGTATTTTTCACAGTTAAAATAAGGTACACAACAGCATGTGCGTCGGTTAATCATGTCCATATGTAATTTACGATACTCTGACAAGAGAAAACAGTACAAAATTTCTTCTGGAATCAATAGGGAGAAAAGCTACGTGCCACGCGGTTGGGGGAGGGGATGACGAGGAAAAAGGCACGTAAGGCTACGTGGGGGGGGGGAGGAGGAGGCCGAAAGGAGGCTAAAACGGAGCTACGTAGCTTATGGACGTTCTCAAAGCACCAAGGGAGGCAAAGTGCGGCCAACAGAATCATAAATAACGAAGCTTTTATTTAACTATGCTTTCAGGTTTAAATACAACCAACCAACTTCCGGGAACAACAGAAAGGATACTACGAATAGGGAATCATCCTCTGTGTGTATTAAGTATGCATACCAACAAGTACTTACTTCCTATAAGTGACTTTTTTTTTATAAATATCTGCATCTTATTTTAATCATTTAAACGTAAAACCACGTATGGTGGGAGAATGGTAACGCTAGGGTCTCGAAATCACGAGGACTTTGGTTTATTCCCCTCCGGCTCTCCAGATTTCGGATTTAAACGGTGTCTCGAAATCACGGGAATATCGGGATCGTTCCTCCAAAAGGCCATGGCCGAATTCCTTACCGTTTCTTACACAATCCTGTCCTGCCTCTAACGGGCAATTGACGAGACTAAAGCCAGTGTAAAAAAATATAGAAAACGTGGAATACGAGTATTTAATAAAACGTTTTAAAAGCTGTATTAAATCAACACAAATGTCGCTAAGATACAATTACTTCCGTATGTGATTCATATTAATACTTCCATTCCAAAATTTTTTTAACTTAACCCTTTCCTCCCTGACGGTACTTATAAGTACCACTGTATTTACCACCATATAATTCGACAATACCAGTGTCCACTGCATTGATAAGCCTGTTGATGTATTGCTGTATGATTAAATCAGACAATGACAACATTTATTTTTAAATTTCTGCGTGAAATTGCCGAAAAATTAATTTTCTAAGTTTTCAGCATACAGACCAAAAAAAACAAGTGATACATTACTATGAATACAATGTAAGATTTGGAAACTGTCCCTAAATTGTAAACATCTGATGAAGATGTGAAGTATGTAGAACGAAGAAAATACAGTAAAAACATCATTCCAAATGTTGCACTACAATGTCGTTTGTGTCTGAATGAGCAAAAATTTTTTTTTTTTTTTTTTTTAATATCGTGAGGCAAATATTTCTTACCAATATGAACATAATTGATTTCAATTGCTATTTCCGTACATCATGTGATACACAAAGTCCCTGACGGTACTTATAAGTACCGGCTTAGTAATTAGCACTTAGAGTTCCAAAAAAAATTTGAAAAAAATATGTGTGTTTAATTTCAAGTACCTTTATACAAATATATAATTGAAATTATAAATTTTCCTTTTTTTCCAATAGCCGGTAGGAAAGGGTTAAATTTAAAATTCGTGCGGTAAAAAGAAAAAAAAATGTTCAAGAAGTTTCATGATTCAAAGAGCAAAGAACAATAATTTTTGTACCCATCTTGATTCTCATTACTAACATTCGTACCGGTAATTTTAGTATTTGTTTGGCATCAACCTATAGGTAATTGTTTCCTTTTGTAATTTGATATAGGCTAATAAAATGATGGCACCATTTTACGCACAAACTTCCGAGACACTACAGAATGCCTAATTCTGCAAACCTCTGCTGGAGTTCTCCCAAGAGACACCCCAGGACAGGTGGTAGTGAATTCTGAAAAGATCAAAGCGACTCCTGAACAGTCCGCCTTTAGTTTTTGGCATTGTACCAGCTGCCACCAGAGTGCCACCGTCCCATCCCCGCGAACGCAAAAGTCCCCCGGTGGGAGGGGTAGTATATGTGGAATATTGTGTGTTCGTCCATTAGACAGAGAGATTGAAAATTGCAGTGGGGATGCCAGAAGTAGATGTTGGCAGTCGGCCCTTCGATGTCGGATGACACAAGAAGATCCCATTTACCGTTACCCGAAGGGTATATAAAGCTCTTCGGGACACTATAGCGCTCTCGGTTTTGTTCAGTTTGAAAGTGAAGGTTGATCGTTGAATCCGCCAGTGCCGGGAAGTGCCTCTGCATGTAAGACCATCTATCTCTGTATGTTGCTGCAAAAATTCTCACTCTCGTTGCGTATTATGATGTGAGTAAAACTAAATATATTAAGATGACTTGTTTAACTGTTTCTGGGCGAGGATTACGTTGGGACAAAATGGTGACATTTAGACTATTATTTACTGCAATATTCAAGTGAACTTGTATATTTGCATAGGTGTCATTTATTTTATTCAAATTTTACAGTATAAAACAGAAGTAAGAGTTGAATAATCTGGGACCCCTATACACTCATTATATTTTTTTTAAAGGTTCCTGGCATTTGCCCTAATGCTAATAAGTGATTTTATAAACTGAATACATTCAATCTTTAGCAAGAAGTGCGATTGATATAAAGTAACAAGAAATATTGAAGATAAGGGTAGGAAGCATACAATCCTAGAAATGTCTTAAGATGGTAACCTGGACCCGATCAGCTTTATAGCAATAATGGACAACAAGTGTCGAGTTCCTGAAATTTCTCTGACTGTGTTTGAAATTTTTCTACAGTTAAGTGTATTAAAGTTCTTTAATAAAGATGAAACGTTTATTTGGTCTGGTTGCTCGCAAAATAAAAGTTATCAAACATCAACATTCTTTTACTTCTTCGTTCTACTGTTTCATTCCAGCACTTAAATAGTTTGATCAGAATAAAAATTATTATTTAATGACTCCGAATGGAGGTTGGCACCGGAGCATGCGTTCCATCGCAATTTTATCAATTGTTGTTACTATTATTCAAAGCAACTCTTCAACCAGTGCAGCAAAATACCATCCTAACGAATTGGTTGCAGAGACTTCAGTTTATATTCTTTTAGTTTGAAGGAATGAAATAGTTTCTTGGGAAGGTAGGTATAGCGGCCAATTTTAATTAAAATTAACCACGTCAGTAACAAGTGGCAGCCTGAACAACCACCGCCTACAGTTCCACCCCGTTATATAGCGCATCCTGTTGAGATGGTGGCCTAGATTTTACAGCATCCCATGGGACCCTTCCTCCGCTGCGTTTTAGGTCCTGTACGTGACCAGAGCCCAAAGGAACTCTCTGGCAGGAATAACCAAAGGCGATTTCGGCCTAAGCCGTTCGACCAGCGGTGGCCATCTAATGTTCATTACATCTACCTGGGCCAAATTTTCGATAGGAACCGCCGTGATCGCAGCCATCTAATCTCCGGGTTGCAACGTTGGCAAACCTGAATAGGATTTTGTCCTTCTCATAAGCTAAAACTGAAATAAGAATTGTTATACATCTAAAATCAAATGCATCTTGTGTTTTTGATTCACGATCCAATATCTGTAGTACTTATCAAATCATACCATATTTCGCACGAATACAAATGAAAACTCGTGCTATACTACGTGATAATATATATATATATATATTGCTTGAAGTGTAGTAATTTTTTAATCATGGCGTATCGAAGTTATTTGTCTCAGAAGTATCTAACAAAATGAACAATAGTAGAAGCCACAGACTAAACTTCCTTCTATGTGACTGATAGACAGAAAAAAAGTTTAGAACTTAGTAAATGTATTTTTAATCCGTAATACATGCTGCTATTTAAAGCCAGGAAACCATTTATTTCCGTGAGCAGCGTTACTTGTATATGCAGTTAAACATTTTCTGTTTGATTCAACTTTTAATGACTAGCCGCAAGGTGCAACGAATTAAGAGATAAAAGTCCTAAATACAAATAATATTTGTTACGTATCAGGTTTTAGTCAGATTTATTTTTGTTTTTCCGATTAACACTTCCTGTCTTACCTACAAACTACAAATATCGTGGCAAAATAACTTGTATGTAAGTGAAATGTTCTCGGCTACAGAATTATTACTCCATAAATGGCAATTAGCAGGTTTAAAAGTCGTTAACTGCAGAAACAATTTATGCATAGTGAAATAGTCTATATTGTTGACAGTACGTCTTTATTCGAGCAATCTGTGTCTACGCACAGGGGAAGCATTGGATAAAGTATGTTGATTGTTCTGTCGTAGGCGGTAAAATTGGAATGGCATTTGTTTGGTTGTCACGAATTCAGACGCATTTTAAAGAGAATCCTTTCGTCCTAAATTACCACAAGCTGCTATAGATAACACAAAATGACTTCCTTAATCTACGATGAAAAATAATATAGCCACATCTTATGGCATTATTTTTCATGCAACTATATAAAGCGATTGAGAATCAGATTAAATGTAAAGCGTGATGTGAAAGCGTTCTCGAATTTCGTATGGAAACATCTGTTTCATCAAACCGTTGGAGTAAAGAATCCAATTTTTTTTTCGTTCAATGTTATAAGGAAGGCGATGATAGTTTTTTTTTCAATGTTATAAGTTTAGCGGAGTAGCTATTAGATGTGAATTCCTTAACAATTAGGACAAATTCTAAAAGACCTCCTTTACTCTCCAGGAAATCAAACATTTGAAAATACTAAGGAATAATGGTCATAATGAAATTATTATACGCAAATACCGAAAAACTATGGAAAGAAGGAGTACAGATTACCTTCACTATAAACGTGAATCCTTAAAAGCAATATGACGTGGAGAAAATATTACATGCTCTTGCAGCCTTGAGCTCCTCTCCAATCGCTTATGTTCTTGTAAATGAAGTGTTATTACTTCATCTTCGCAAAGATATTTAATTTCGACATTTAACATTTTTATTTCTCAGTGTAACTATAACAGTAACACCTCATACAATTAACAAATTAATTAGTATGTTATATGTTGTAATAGAGAACCACTTACTTATGCTCCTAAGGAAATTTGAAAGAAACAGTAATGACGTTTATGTATGACTAGATCGCTCTTGGGACACTAAAGGGAGGAATTTGAGAAGTTTGAAAGGAACTGCAGATAATACACATCTTCTTTTGAATTTAGGTTAGTTTCAAATTACATGATTCTTATATGTTTCTTTTCAACTGACTTCGTCTTTTCATAAAGTTCAATTTGTTATGTGATATTTTATACTAAATAGCAATTTAGGATTTTAATAACTAGCTCTTTTATGGAGCACTAATTTATTACTCTGCTAATATTTAAAACGTTATTAATATGTTTTTTAAAGTCAAATAACTGATACTAATATCTGCAAACGGAACTATCACTTCAATAACTGTAAGATAAATTAATGCTTAGTGATAATAATAAGAATAAAGTACGATATTTGTATTTCCACTACACTGCTTCTTTATTTATTCATCAACCTAGAAAGGATATGCGTAAACATCTACTTTTCAGCGGAATCGTTTATACGTAATTTCAAATTACTTACGATTATTATTTCTATGTCTATAATTCGGAATATGCAGAACGTGCATGTTACGATCCTAAAATTGTTTCAAAAACACTTTTCAATAAGGGACATTGTATTAGTCTAAGTGTCACATCAGAAGGGAATGCAATTACCAAAGAAAATAACTTATTCGATGCAGTTGACGTTAAGAAGCTTGTCTAGCAAACTGAAAGCTACTTGCTAATTGGGTGTGGAAGGGTTTGCTAAGCGGATTGCTTGGTTCTGATCAAAGAGACTGATCCCCTGGATCCTACTACTTGCTTCCGAACACTTCACTTAGCGTAGCACACTGATACAAGTTAACATACACAAGGTTTTAAAAAATCATGTACCATTTGCAGCCCTACAACGCAATGTTTTAATTAGGTAGGAAGTATAGTCTACCTACCTAAAATAGAGCGCAGTCCCCTATTTAAGTCTTAACGGATTATTTGCGGTTACAAAAAAAAATCCATTTATAAAATATTTATAACCTAAAGAGATTTTCATTCGTCGAAGAACTTTTCTGCGCATGATATCAGTATAACATACTTTTTAAAGTAACGTTATTACAAAATTATGTATAGATTGTTGCAGTATGGGTGCAATTATTTGGCAAGTAACATTAAAAACAGATTATTTTGTTCTTGGATATGCGATGACTTACCCACGTGATCAATGTTGTTTGAAAATGTGATATAACTTGAAGTATGAAAAAAATTTTTTTTTTAGCTATAATATCTCTGAGTCAGATATCCTTCTTGTAAAACACGTTTTATTTAACAGCAAAACTATTTATTGTAACTGTATTATAGAGAACGTACATTAATGTTTCAAGATTTTATTTCACGATACCAGGTTTTGTCAATTGACTAGTTCATTCGAATACTATCAATCGATCAGCATTGAATATATTATTTGGCTGTTTAGTTGGTGTATCGTTCATATTTTATTGTTGAATCAGTGTTTTTTCTCCTTTATAATCCACTGTTTTAACACCATTCGATTAATTGTTACAAACTTACACTAAATATAACATTTAAGTATGCATAGTGAAAATCAGTAACAATTTTCATTTGATATCATGATACCACATATTGTGACTTATATCATTAGAAAAGGCATTTAAGCATAAGTTGCTCAATATTGTATAGTATAAACATTTTTTTCAGTGCTGTACTGTGGCAAATTGTTAAATAATAGCTCCGATACATTAAAGAAGTTTAAATAAGAAATTTTTCATAAACATCTTTCCTGTCTGAAAGTCGTGGCCCATTTTATCGTAGGAAAGATACTGCATCACCTGCAATCAAAAGTTATCGTCACGTCATACAAACAGAAGCAGTAGCTTAACATATATAGAATTAATAAAAATGGGCTGATTAATTAAGAATGAATAATGTAGGTTACCGCTGATCACAAAAATTGAACTTTTCCTTGATTCGAAACAGTGATTGAAAAACTTTTTGCGCCTGTTTTATGAAAGTTTAATGAGTATTTCCTGCGTTGCGTGACACACATTCGAACGATTTCTTGTCATGCAAAGACCTATATAGAATTATGAATCGTTCTGATGGTTCGGCCGTAATGAAGCTGCGGTGAATTTTACTGGAAAGAGGTTACCTCAGTCTTATCATTGCAAGGCGTAACGCTTCAACAAAACAGTTCGCTGGTGACAGGCAGATAGATCAGGTTTCCTACGTACATGACAGTAAGTTAGATTTTTTTTGATGTGAGAACATGTTGCTTGGAATCACTGACAGCTACAAATCGTTCTGCGAAAAAATTACATTCACGGTCAGTGTCTTCTTTCAAATTCGTTTTTATATAGTGGGACATCAATCTGGAGGAATATTATTCGAGTAGTATTCTTCCACAGGCGCCCATAGCATTCGAAGCAATGAATATTGAATTTGTTTTTTCATGAAATATTTCATACTCGCTCATTTAATTATAGTTCTATTGTAATGTGACGGGTATTCAGCTTCACGAGTCGTTAGATCTTAAAATTGTCCCCAAAATAAACAATAACATACGTCGCGTGTCTGCTAACTCTACGTAGCTGCGGGTGGGAATGCAGTATATTCTCTTTGCTTTCTAGTTGTTAGTATTAAAAATAAAAAAAAAATATAAATATATTTCTATTTAAAATCACCAGTTCAAACAACAGACGTCTAAATTTAAATACATTATAAATCTAGTGATATCTTACTATCCAAAATGAATACAAGTTTGTAATACTTCAGGATGTAAACTGAAGTTTATCCGGATTATTGTAAACAAGACAGACAAACATAAGCTGTTTTAGGAGAAGATCCTTATGTTTACTGTTTGTGTGATACATTTTCAAGAACTACATCCACGTATCTTACGGAGTAATAGGACAATCAACTTAATTAACTCATGTACCATTCAGTTTAAGAGATTTTCTGAAAAAATAAAAAAGGAAACAAACTATTAGGCCAAGGTTTTTTTGTAGTCAAAATATAATTTCTGCAATCTGTTCTATTTTTAAAGTAGTTTCTAACTGTTACTTCTTTCACCTGAGAGAGAGAATACTCAGTCAGTTAATGCCAAATTTTAAATTCTCACCTTGTATATACCAACATTTCGTACTATTTGGTTCGCGCCTGTCATTCGGGATGATGTGGATTCAAACCCAGCCCGACCATCAATATTTTGTTTTTCCATTGTATTCCGAAATCACTCCATGCAAATTCATGGATGGACCCTTCGAAAAGTTTATGGCCAAATCTGTCCCGTTCCTTGTCACAGACCCTCTCCCACCCTAATGATGTCGATGTCGACGGCACATAAAACACGAAGTAAAAGAAGCTAGTTACTTGGTGAATCAATAGCATAGGTGGCATTTAATTTTTTTATTATAATTTTCTCATGACATTATTTGGGACAGTTAAAAATTGCTATGCCCAACAAGAAATTTGCCATCATCAACATGCATAATATTAAATTTTTCCTGAGAATAGATTAAATTTCCTATCAACTTAACGAACTCATTGTCTTTGCTACACTGTTTCCGTCGATGGGCTTTAGAGTCTGAATAGCTGATAGAAAGATAGGATAAGTAGCTTCAGGATGACGTCACAATTCGTTGTTAGGGCTGTCATGAGGCAGTAATTTTCTGTTCCATTCTTAGTTAACTTAACATGTTGATATTCACCTAGAAGTTTAGACCTGACCCGTAAACTTTTAACCTGTGAAAAGCCCGTCAGGTTTTGTTCAGTTAAAAAAGTTAGGTATTTTCATTACCTACTGTGTATCGTCGTAAGACATACTTCAGATATTAAGGCAGGCACTAACGTCTCTAATAGGGGGAAAAACTGATTAATTTCCGTTCAACAGTTTTCGCGTGATGCCAGAACATATAGACACAACTACGTTACAGATTTTTGTGTAATGATATGTTGAATAACTGACGTGTGTTAACGCTGGCAAGCAAAATAATGAAGTGTGTAATGATTGCTGAGTTTTGCGTCGTTAAACGTACAACTACAACGCGAACTTTAGCGCATAACGAGGGTTATTTCGCAGCAGCCGTAAAGTCTGGCAGGAGGTCATATTGCAGTTGGTGCGGTGAGCTGTACCGTGCTCTGTCGTGAGGGACGAAGGAGTTAGCTAGCAGGCAGGGGCCCCCGGGCAGTAAATCGTGGGCTGACTCGGTCCTCGAGCCGTCACGCCGACACGCAATAAGGCCGTGGGAGCCTCGGACGAGTAGCTCATTGCTCACCCTGCGCCTTCATAGTGGACTGCCCGCCTTGCATGGCTTCGAGACACGCAGCATACGGGCTAGGGGCATACAGCTCCTCGGCATGTGACCCTTACTGCTACACGTGTAGCAATAAAGACGGCACAACTATTAAACTCTCCAGTAGAAATAACTATGTTATATTAAAATACAGCTACTAATACAAACTACAAGGTGATCCAAAACAGTATGTCAATATCAGAGATAGTGTTTCTAATTCCTCTCCATGACCTCGGCAATTAGAAATTTATGATTAGGTCAGCATCTTGATAAGGCCAAATTAATTTGATAATAGAGTCAGTGGAACTGAGAGAAATATTGGACATTCAGTTTTTTTTTAACTTGAACCTAATTGCATTTAATTGCGATGCAGTGCAAACTCCGGTGGCAATTTACCTATTTATCTATTTGCCCCTTTCTTCTTCTTACTATTTTATTATTATACTATATACATTGAGTGTAAATTCTCCCACTGATATACTTTTGCTAATTGCGAATGCCCGACACATCTACAAAAGAAATTATTTCCACTGTGTCATGCATGAAATCGAGAATCAAATTGTGCTCATGGTCATCGTTGCCCTACATTGCACTACTCCTAATTCTTCGTCCAACATCTTTTCATGTCCAATCATCCAAATACTCCTAGCACTCTCTTGTCCCTCCTGTCTTCAACTGACTACAAATTTAGCCTTATTTCATATCTGTTACCGAGTAGGAATTTCGGTACTGTAATAGATCAGTCATCAAATTCGCTATACAATATCACCTGCAACACGTTTTTATAGTTTTTTCCAGGTATAAATAAATATTTTTATTTTCGTTGAAAGAGATCATCCATTTCCACTGTTTTCGTGTAGTATATTGGTGGTATCAATGGTCTCTATTAAAATCCAACTACATACATAATTCTTAGCCAGTAAATGTGGACCTTATATTGACATGCAAATTTTGGAACAGCTATTAAAAAAATAGGGATTTATGATTTTTTAAAATTTATTTATTTATTTATTTTATTTTTTATTTGTTTGCAGTTTATACACAATAATTTCATTAAAAGGTTTTGATGATAGATTTTATTCGCACTTATATTGAAAAAAAACTCGTAAAAATTATATCACAGTCGCCAGTATCAATAAAGATTTAAATTAGATCAAATTTAGATGTCTGAACCGATAATTTGTCTTCACCTAACCTGGTTTCGTTAATTATATTCTAAATTTCGCCTACATTCCTACGAATCTAAGGGTACTACGGATTTTGTCTCATTTGTCATTAAAAGAACTGTAAAAATTAATAAAACTTTATTTAGTAGCATACCTTCAATTAACATCATGATTCGTTAATAGGTATATATGCCAGCAATTACCAGAAAAAATAATTTGTATATTTTTTTCGTTAAGGTGCTTAAATGGAATTCATAGCAAACGTGATAAAAAATAAAAGCTAAGTGTGCGATAGCGTATGGGCCATAAAAATACTTGTTACGCGTGTCGTCAGAACGAGTACGGCCGAGGGTATGGAAGTTTAAATGCTGTGTTTGTTAATGTCGTATGCGTCCGATTGTGTCTATAATTATTTGGAAATAATATATACCGGAAAAATCGAAAACATTGGATGATTCGTTATCAAACTTGACCTGGCTGTATAGCTTATGAAGGTGAAATCCATTTTTTAAAAAATAGTTCATGAATATCACAAGAAAATAAACATAAACTGATCAAATGAGTTCCTAAATTTCGTACCCTTGCAACAACTAGTATCAGAAATGTATTAAGATAGTAAGGGGACGTTTTGTTCCTAGGGGTTGGTTGATAAGATACCGTTGGAAAACGGATACTTTTTTTATTTTTTAAAGGGAACTAGCCTGTTGCTAACACAATCATCTGTGACCTACATGCCCACGTCCGCTTCGGCGAGACCCATATCGGACATCATGCGGCCAGCGACTACCGCAACCGCGGGGAGACAAATGTCGTCCGGCGCTGCGGCCGCGCGAATTTTTTTCACCACGCCGTCCGGCTGCCACTTGCGGCTCGGCTGACAAATTATTGCTGTTTGTCTTGCGGCTGGGAGAACAGACCGCAATGAAACAAAAACCACCGACAGCCACGAGGGGCCGCGCGTGCGCGTGTCCTGGACGGGTTCAGCTTCAACAGACCCCGCGAATAACAAAAAACGACTTGGCGGTGGAAAACCAATAAAAGTAAATTAAGCGTGCTGCTGGCGTGATTTGTTTCACTTGAGTCGCCGGGCGAGTCGGCTGCCCTCTCGACAACAACTGTTCCTCTTTCAGTTTATCCATCCATCTCTCTTTCTCTCTCCCTCTCGTTTCATTGCCATTTCTTTCCGGCCGGAGTTTGGTATATGGGATCGTGGCGTTTATGAGCTCCGAGTAAATCTACTGTGCGGTCTCCCCTTCAGATGAACCGGGTCTGCAGTTCCTTAATTAGATCTCGTTTTGCGGAACCACGCAAGTTATTTCGCGGATTATGTAGGGGAAATGGTGACTGTGGCAACGGCCGCTAAAAAATCGTCGAGAAAACAAGTGAATAATGTCATTTGTTTCTCATCCTGACATCAGCCTGTTTGAGAAGTTCAGTAAACATATAAAATTCTAGGACCATTACTTATACTAGTAAATTACAAATAATTCCGTATGTATGCTTATTGTGTGTAACGTATTTCGTGCATTTAGAATATGAATTAAAATATCTTTATGTTACAGTCGTTAAGATTGTTAAACGTTTTAATATAAATCACTAAATGATGACTTTACAAAAATTTTGTTTGGCTCATGTTTGTTAATAATTTTGTCTGTTATCTATGGAATTTCACAGAAAATAAAAATTTTAATTTCTTTCATGGAAGATTTAGATAGTTGTATTACTAGATTCCATTACTAGTTGCCATTCCTTCCTGTTACATATATGTCTTTTTGTTTTTAACTGTTTCTTCTTGTTTGTTTAATATTTTTGTTTTGTTTCATTGTGGTTTTACGCATTGCCTACATCAAGTTAACTGGAGCCTGATTTTGGGGGAAAGGTATAGGAGGGAATTTGGCAATCGCCTATTTTAAAAACCATTCGCTTTACATGATTTCAAAATTATTATTATTATTATTATTATTATTATTTATTTTTTTTTTTTATTTTTTTATTTTTTTAAGTCGAAAATCGGATAGTCCAATCAGGGAGCAAACCCACACCCCCTCGAAATACAGGGCTGGACATTAAACGCCATATACCTGGAACGGTTTAACGGTTTACTTTTATGACCATAAACTAAAAATTTTACTACGTTTTAGCTCATATCATGTTAATATAGCATGACAGCAATAGATGTATAGCTCATAATGTCAATACTGTATATATCTTTTAGGCTAATTTCTTCTGTATCTTTGCCAATTTAACAATCTTACATCTTCTGTTCGTTTACGCCGAAGGACCTCGAATTCTGATAGATCATTAAAGAAAACCTCACATTTGGTAGATGATGGATATTCTATTTTGGGAAAGCCACGTATAAATAGTGACTTCCCGCAGGGAACGTAATCGTGATTAATTAATTGGTGAGCGATTTCTCTCCTCACTCCCGCCGACCACAAGCACCCAAAATTCGGCAGCAGCGATTCGGCCAGTAATAGCGCAAAAAAAAAAAAACAGAGATCCACTCACCTTATGATTGTAGCGTCGATTGGCATGTTCATGCTATAACATGACACCAGCTATTATTTCCAGCAAGATGCAACCAGGATGCACCGAAATCTGAGTTGTAAAACACTCTTTCCTCCGAAACTTGGCATAACTCGCCGACAGTCAAATAAATAGCTTAATTCGCTACGATGATTTGTACGCGAACTTAATCGTCGCGGACGTGAGCGTAACAACAATAGTCACTCATAAAAACAAGAAAAGTCACACATATAATTTCCTTGTGGAACAAGGCACGCAAATATTGCATAGGCCAGTGGATATCTGAATTACGCCAGCTGACCTGCAATCCGCCACGAACATAAGATGCCCGCGGCCGACGAAAAGAAAAATAAGAAATCGCTCAACCATTTGGTGAATAACTTTTAATTTAGCATATGGTACTAATAGTAATGAAGTGTTGCGTTATTTATAAAAATATATGTTAAATAGATTATTTTATATTACAACAAATCTTCTAGGGTTTGCAGCCGGATTTTATTATAAAGCGACAAGCTTTCGGCTACTAGCTCATTAGCCATCTTCAGGTCGATTATGTATCGGCGATCTTGCCTTGATGGATACCAGGTTGCAAACCCTAGAAGATTTGTTGTCATTTATTCGCCGGGAAAGCCTGCATTCTCATATTTTTTATTAGTTGTCAGTATATTGGGGTCTGAAGAAAGTAGCCCTTAACATTTGACAATACAGTCTTTTTTTTTTTTAATGTTGGAAATCAAAAAGTATAAATTAAGCATCGTAAATAGGATTTCAGAATTTTAAAGGTCGCTGGGGATATACCAGAAACAATACTTTTATATTACGCACAACTGGCAAAAAAAAGAAACATTTTTTTCTGAAGCTATGAAATACGGCTCAGATTTAATGCTTTACTTTTCCAACATAAACAGCTCTGTCTTTCCTTGTGCAGTAATTAGAATTATTTATAATTCATATCTCACGTTATTAAGCTATTAGTGTTTGTAGGTCAGGCTTGGGAAATTGTTACATCTGAACTGAGTGTACATACATCTACTTTGGCTTCACGACTTTTGGTGTAAACGATAAGATTTATTCCAAAATTTGCGTGACCAGATGATGAAACTTGGACGCGACACTTGATTTTAAACATTAGTTCTTATAGCTGAAATTAACCATGCAGGGGTGCAATGTCTCAAACAACAAGCCTAACATAGCAGTTGCTCGTACATTTTTTTAAACAAGGACTTTCTGTTGAATTATTACTTGAGAAACAGCTGCACTCTGTCACAAGGCCATAATTTCAAGTTCCACTTCCTGAAAATTGACGTCAACGAGAGAATTATGCATTTCCAGTCTTATTTCACGTAACAGTAAAGCCATAGTTTTCGTTTCCTACTGAACGATTTTCTATAATAGAAAAAACAGTAACTTTAGGAAATAATTACAAATAACAGCATGACAAAATCAGCCGCTATGGTTTTAACGTCACGTTACTGATTTAGATCTAATTGTGGTTGGTAATGTTATCGGTCTTTACTTCCTAAGGATCAACGCTATTATCTTTTAAGAATCTTCAGTGAATATGTAGTGAGAAAAACTCCCCTAAAACAGTACATGGTCTATTTTTACAGCTACTCATTTTGATATCAAAATTAGTTATTGATATATTTGACGTAAACAGTTTTTTTATCAGATTAAATGCCCCGGTGATCAAGCATCTGTTGAAATTCAAAGTATGATTTTTTTTTCTTAGATCATTACACCTCCTCATCATCACAGTCATAGGAGGAAGGGGAGGAAAAGAGATCAGGAATGGGAAGGAACTTGGGCAAGGAATTATGAAATATATATATATATCTGTGTGTGTGTGTGTGTATGTGTGTGTGTGTAATTATCTAATTTTAATAAAAGTTGATACCAGGCTTTTATTTGTGTTTATTTAATCTATATGTATACTCAGACAAAGTAAGAAATGAACGAGTTTTGGAAATGATGGGGGAGAAAAGAAGTTTATGGAAGAAGCTTACAGAAAGAAGAGACAGGCTGGTAGGTCATATTTTGAGACATGCTGGATTGGTTAACTTGTTAGTGGAGGGAACAGTCGAAGGTAAGAACTGTAGAGGAAGACAGAGATTAGAATATATGAAACAGATAATTGATGAAGTGGGCTGTAAGGGGTATGTAGAAATGAAGAGGTTAGCACAGGATAGGAAAGGACGGAGGATTGCATCAAACCAGTCGAAAGACTGACGACAAAAAAAAATGTATACTCAAATCAATAAAGAAACATCGCCGGGTTAGCTAGTTATTTTTAAAAGAATATATTATATATTATACTGTCAGAGAGCTAGACGATAACATCAATTCGATATTCTTAGTATTTTCTCAAATTATTAGAGTGAGAATTTTTGAAACTTTAAAAATGCAATCTCTTCTTATTACAAGGATAATAATTTTTTTGAGGGTTATCTTAGCCTATGCGAATCCAATAATAGACTCGGACTATAGGTTTGATAATACAGTTCTGTTCAGTATTCATTGTTCTCGTAGAAAACTTCGTCAAATTCCAGAAAAATTCAACACGATGACAACGCGAGAGACCATTCTGCAATACGTGACACGGTTTAAATATTGGATGGCACAGAATTCCACGCTCTGACAGTTCCAGTTAATTTGTTTCTGTTATAACAAATTCCTCGTTTCCTTTTTTTTATGTGACTCATTTTTTGCTCAGGATACAGAAGGGAATTGGATGAAGTGTAATAACCACACGATCGCTTGTTGTTGGATAGTTTGGGATAACTGTCAAACTAGATGAATAGCGAAGAATTATAAGAAATTTCTAATGCAGGCTTTAGTTTTTAAGCCAGAATCTCGTTTGAAGTATGAGAATCATATACTACGAATAAATGAAACGAAAAAAGATTAACTGTTATTAGGAAATAGGAACAATGATTTGTGATCAAAATTAAGCTATGTCAGTAAAGGTTAAGTATTTGCATTCATCTTTTTGGTGAAATAATATTGAGAGTCTATGGAAAGGTAAAATTATAACTACTAATTTCACCCAAAACGGCCGAGCAGTATCAGTAATTTTACAAATACGTATTTGAATTGAATATTTTATGTTTTGAATTGCTTATAATACTGGAATCCTGTCATAGGAAAATAAATTTTAATGATTCTTTAGAGTAATGCGGAGGTACAATGATAACACATTTCTCGATAGACATCACTTTTATTTTCTACAGTTGTTGAATTCAAAGGTTTTAGTATTTTGTTGTTTTAAATATTACTTCTCAATTGCATGCTACTCTCCTGAGTGCCGGTTGCTTATTCAGGGTTCATTGTTCAGTAAAAAGCCGATAAATTTTCTGTATAAAAGTACAATTAAATACGATGAATTAATTCTTACTGTTCACTTGCTCTATACATCTTATAATTATTTTCATGCTGTGTCAAATATGATTATTCTGAGTAATTGTTTTTTTTTTCTAAAAAAATGCATACTTAATGAGTGAAGGCATTATATATTTTACAAGAAAAAAGAGGTGAATATGCATTATCAACATGTTTCATTACTTACTTACTTACTTACTGCATTTTGTACATATTTTATTTGTTTACAAATCGTCACCCCTTATTCTAGATAGTTAACGGCGGGGGTGCGGTAACGCTCTGACCTAGAATTCACGAGGACAAAGTTTTATATCCATCGATAATTCGATTTTTCTTGGTTTCCAGAAATCACTACAGGCAAATTAGCGTCGACGAAGCATAAAGCCCAAAGCGGAAATCCTATTCTCGGTGGCGGAAATGGCAGTGACGGTTGACCGAATCTGGATTATTTGGTGAGAGGTTTTTATAGCTAAACTCTAGAGAGAGTAATTTCATTAACATCTATAAAACAATCTTATTTTTCTGTAAAAATAAAGTATTTAATTAATATTACGATGCGATAAAAATTTGTATTTACTGCAGATAGATAATTCAGTCATATAATCCCTGTATTTGTAAACGTCTGTCGTTTATTAGTGTGACAGCTAATTAACACGAATAATTAGAATAACATGCTATAATGTATTAATAAAATTATTTGATTGCAGTACTGAGAACGTTCTTTGAAACTGTGAACTAACTGCTACTGCTGTGAAAATAATTAGGTTCCAGTTTGAGCTTAAATGAAACTAGTTGAATTTTGCACGTAAAAGCTAATAACACATCTACAGGCAGTTTATCAGTTTTAAAAAATGTTTCAATGTCATACAAAAATCACTTGTGATTTCATTTCGTAGGAGATAATGGCGGTATTACCAAAAATATGAATGGATGCACACATTTTTGTACTGTTCAGTACTTTATGTAATTTGAAAGTGTATTTCTATCACGAATGCAAAAGAGATTGCAGAATTTTATAATAAAAACATATTTAGCTTACCACTCTGAAATAAGGCTCGGACGAAGCATTCCGACTTACCTGAAACAAAAACAACTAACGTTACAAAAAGTCTTACTGAAATATAAGATAGTGAACAAGAAACATGACTATGAGTAATCTATTTACGAGTGCTTTAATTTTTGATCCTATGAAAATAATACGAAGAAAAATGGAAATTTTAGCAACTATCTACTCGTTGGCTTACTGGCTGTAAGCTGTAATTATGAATGTTGTCACATATTCAACCCCACTTCCTTCACTCTAAAAGAGGGATATAGTTACGAAAAGTAGAAATCACTTAATTACAGAGCCTATTGAGATCGTAGTATTGAGATCATGCGAAGGGATACAAATTTGGTTACATTATTTATTATGGTTATATCCTATTAATACACATAGCAAAAATATTAAATAAACCTGAACTGTTAAGAAGAGGATATTTATTGTATTAGTTTTATTAATCTTCAATTTTAACTGTCAATTTACTTCAGCAGAAATTGTCCACATTAGTTTTTATATTACTTTTTTTTTTTCATATAACTTGGACCGCAACCCGAAGGATTGTTGTATTCAATTGCGTGATTGTTGGAACGTTCCGAAGGAGGCATACCAAGCCAGTACGTCATAGGTAGCTCGGAAAGTTCCTTTCCTCAGGGACTAATAATTCTACGATGAAACTGAACCATGGAGTGTTCTGGTGATATTAGTATATGTAAAAATGTAAGCCCGTAAAAGAATTCTGGAGCCCCGTGGATTCGGACCCTCTACCTTGTAATATTTCCGCTGTTTGCATGCTAAGTTGTGTATATATGTTTTAATTTCACCATGCTTAGTTTATTTTTAATTATCTTGTGATTACGTGGCGATGATATTTTCTACACTGATAAATTTTTACAGGTCCCTATTTTTCAAAACCGTTTAATTTTTAAACCGATAATAATTTTAATTCGATACGAATGGTCTTTGAACCATAACCTATTTTTGGTGATCTTTTGTAGACAGTAGTTACGTCAATATGCTGCATTCTCCGTTTCCTTTAATTTTAACACTAACCAGTTCTTCTTTTATTTTTGATTAACACTTAGTTAGTACTTAAAGATTTTGATTAGATTAGAGTAGATTATACGTATTAGATTTTGCCGCAATCTTTTCGCTTTAAATAACGCACTGTCAGTGCAGAAAACGGAGTACTGTCATAACTAAAATAATTACTTACCATCAGCCCATGTTGTACCGTAGAGTTTATAAATGGAGATTCGAACTAGTTTATATCAGCACGTAAGAATGGTTTTGGATATAAAAGTGAGCTTGTAACAGAAATGAATACGACTAATATGTTTGATCAATATGATAACTCTGTTAGAATTAAGTTATATTTTAATCTATATTTATCTACTTAAGTCAACAGAATACAGCAAGAAGACAAAACCGTAAATTAGAAAGACGTAATGGTAACATATATGTTTCAGTTTCATGAATATTTGAAGTTATGTGTGTAAATTGATATGGATTCAATTCTAAAGCAGTGAAAGTAATTTAGCTGATCGTACATTGCAGAAAATGTTCCTTGGGAATATTGATTTTTCAACAAATCCACATAACATTGTATTAAAGAGAGATAGAAGTGAAAATTGCTTTTTCATGCTATTTTTTGATTACTAGAAGCATAGTTTTGCTGCTGTATGATTTCTTTGGGACAAACAATTAATTCTATGGCTTCATATCTATACAGAAACTTCAAAGATATTAACATAACAGGATTATTTGATTAAGAAGCATTCGGTAGGTTACCATGTAAATCAGTTATTTACAATCCCATCTGTACCTAACCCGCCTTTAAAGAAAAAATGGGGAACAAAATATAGTCTCATTTTGTTTTTATCTGTGTCCTAATATCTTTCTCATTTTGTCACCAATACTGTACAGCAGTGGTTCCCAATTAGTGGTACGCGTACCTCCTGGGGTACGCGAGGTTGCTCCCGGGGGTACTCGAGGTTCTCTCTTGACTAAGGTATGCAATAAGATAATTGAAAAAAAAAACAATTATGCAAACATTACTACCGCCAAAATATATTTTAAGACAGTCAAACTGTGTGTGTGTGAATTACATTTCTGCAATGCTGTGGTTGTGCGAAGCACTAGACTGGAATGAACGCAGAGGCAAATGTAGCTATAAGGGGGTACGCGAGGTTCCGCTCTTTCTTGAAGTGGTACTCGGGAAAAACTATTTGGGAACCATTGCTGTACAGGATTTCTTGTAGTATGCAGTTGGTACATACCCTATTAATTCGAAATAAAAATAAAAATATGCCATCTATAGGCAACAGTTAGCAAAATGCGCCTATTCAGTTTTTTTACGATCCATTATCAAGCATAATGAATGGAAGGAAAAGTAAACAACTGTTGTAAAAAGCAAAATAAAGCATGTCTGCTACACAACAGCTAATAATTCACACGGGATACTTATCACGTAGGTAATCTACCAACAGCTGTATACAGTAAACTCTTACTTTCCATGTTAGAGCTGATTTTATTACTTCTCTTCAAATCACATTAAACATGAAATGGAAACACACAGCAACAGAACGTACCAGCGTGACTTCAAACACTTGTTACAGGAAATGTTCAAAATGTCCTCCGTTAGCGAGGATACATGCATCCACCCTCCATCGCATGGAATCCCTGATGCACTGATGCAGCCATGGAGAATGGCGTATTGTATCACAGCCGCCCACAATACGAGCACGAAGAGTCTCTACATTTGGTACCGGGGTTGCGTAGACAGGAGCTTTCAAATGCCCCCATAAATAGAAGTCAAGAGGGTTGAGGTCAGGAGAGCGTGGGGGCCATGGAATTGGTCCGTACAGTACAGTACATACTAACGAAACTAAAATGAGCTCTAACATGGAAAGTAAGCGTTTCCGGACACATTTTTGTTTTTATCACGCCAAATGCCAAAACGTACAGCTCGCTGAGTACCGTACGACTTTTTCCTATTTTTTTAAACTGCTGGTGCAATGCGTCAATGACTGTGCTTAGTTACCTCCGAAGGTCGTTTATTGTCGATAGCTAGCTTGAAGTCATGTGGTGGATGGAGGATTTCTACACAAACCGCGGCAAGGAGTAATTTGCGACCTCTTAGGAACTTGGTGCGTAAGGAATTTCACTCTGTTACACGAGTTAAGACTGTTACAAGTGTCGCAACGCCGCATCTCCCATCTTTACCAGGTTCCTTCCTAGTATTTCAAAGGAACATTCTGAGATTGAGAGCCAGATACATCGTTAGATTTCTGCAGTTTAATTCAGCTTTCACAGTAAGACCAAACAATAGAATTATAGTATTGCATTTACTGCTCAAAATGCAATGAAATATCTTCGCTGTGACAGACTTCTACGTTCCTACGGCAAAACAAAAAAAAAAAAAAATTAATTTTACCTGTCTGAAGGGTTCCAAAAGACTATAGAATTAGAGTTAAAATGTATTCCAGGCACAGCACATATCAGTCTTAAACAGTGTTTATTGTAAGTCCACTGAAAACTGTCCCAGCCTAGACCGGCAGCTAACGAAATATGTCGTGGCCGACGTAACAGCTTGCCTTGATTAGTACATATATCACTGCGATTAAATCGAATTTCTACTTACAGCATTCGTCACACATGCGAGCAATTAAGTGACTAATAAATTTAACAGCAAAATGAACATCTGCATGAAATGGTAGAAGAAAAGTATTAGGACTAAAACCACCACACAACGTTGCTTTGTTGCAAGTTTCAAAGTGCAGAAAGTACATCGTCTGTATCAACGCAATGTTAATTTCTAGTGAAACGATGTATACCAAACCAGTCGAACATTGACTTTTAGTAATTTTTCGCGTTTCAGTTATTACAAACATATTTTGGCTGAAATTTGTCAGTATATACAAACTAACATTTTTTGGAAGACAATTTTCATAATAAGAAAAAAAACAAAAAAAAAAAAAACAAAAAAAAAAACGCATTACTAAAGAGGAGGTGTCCCTTTCATAAAGCAAAGTAAGCATACTGTTCGCACTTATAATATTGACGAGAGCTGCTAACTATTAATAGAGCCGATTACGTCCTTGGCCATTTTCTTTTAAATAATTCTACACACATCACTAAATTTCATTCCGGACGATTAATGAGAGATACAGTAAAAGCTAATGGATTCGCACCGTACGTGGTGGGTGAGCGGTAACACTCTGACATCGCATTCGGGAGGACGCCGTTTTGAATACCCATCTGGCCATCCAGATTTGGGTTTTCCATGGTTTCCCCAAATCACCCAGGCGAATGCCGAGATGCTTCCTTGAAAAAGGCCATGTCCGAATTTCTTCCCGTCCCTTGTCCCCAATCCTGCCCCGCATGTAATGACCTCAACGTTGACGAGGTGTAAAGCCATAAGTAAATAAAACAAAGGATTCGCGGGTGTTGATCAAGAAAAAGGAAATAAACTTGCGGAAATGATGGGAACACAAACTAACCATCTGGACTGATATTCTTTCGAATTCTTTCAGCGGATTTGAAGAACTTCTTCCAAATTAGAGAAACTTGTGTCGTTCCCAAAAAAGAAGTGCAATCTTCAATGCAAATCAGAGCCTAGTGGATGAGAGGTTGGTTCGAACGAACCCCTGTTCATCCATCCAGAGTATGATTTTCCACGGTTTACCAAAATCACTCATGGAAAATGGTGGCATTTTTTTAAAAAAATATTATTTTATTTTTCTGATCCGAAAGACTTCTCTCAATTGCAGTAGGGGATCCAGCGAAATTCACTAATTGATGTTCAGTTTTCTCCTTTTTTTTTTCAGGAAATCTGTATCACACTTGCCAGATTTGCCATCATTCAGTGAGCCATGAAACTCCAATATTACTGCGTGGCTTAAAACATCACCACAATATAATGTGGAGCTACAAAACCCTCATGTTCAAATCCCGTCATACCGGCTGTCCCTACTGCCTTTTTACTTGGTTTCCCGCAATCACCTATGTGCATGCTGTATGGTCCCGAATCTGTACAGCAAAATATTAAACTTGCTATGTAAGAAACTATGCTTATGTTACAGCACACAGATTATGGGTTCCAAAGACAGATAGCAACACCTTCGTTCCATCCATTGTAATAAATTCTCCCGACGGATGCGGTATTTGTGGGCTTTAAAAACTCTGTCAACCTGATAAGGAAACCGGCACAGGTCTCACAGCAATAAAAACAGAACCATATTTGATGTTATGTATGTTAATTGTTAATTTATTTGTGTGAAATTCGTAATATCTTATTATATGAAGTGGCAGTAGGGTGTCTGATTGTTTAACTAGATGATTACGGAAAAACGCAAGAATTTTTTTTTACATGTATATTCATGGAATGCTTCGCCAACGATGATGAGATTAGAGGAGAGAGTGGCTTGAAAAGAATTAAACGGAAGAAAAGGATTTTGGTTTTTTGAAGAAACGATCCCGGCATTCATCTGGAGTGATTTAAGGATTCCATGAAATCCAAAATCTAGATGGCTGCAGAAGGGAGGGATTGACTAAGAACCTAAATCAAGACACGCCGAGCCCGATATTCATACCTCTCCGTGTACGTACCTTGTTGCGGCAATTCATCTGTCGAATAGTCTAAAATTCCATTACGTCTGAATTGTAATGTATGCGGTTGCATAAAAAGTATCATCATCATATTACGTAAAACAGAGGTCCATTTCTGGCTTCTTTCGTCAGCCACACGCAAAGCGACAGATGTAACATGCCACTGCAAAATTGCACGTGTCCTCTGACGAATTCTTTTTTTTTTCATACTGCCTCATTTTGTCCTTTAGTTACAGACCTGCTTCTCTAAAGGAGGCCTAATTACTTTTTTCCGCACTTCAGTTAAGTGCCTCTGGTTCTCAACGGAGATGGCAAGCATATTAGATGAAGACAACGACGCCGCTTCTCTAATTCAACATTTCGTTTATATTTCTGTTGCTTTCCATTACGGTCGGGTAATCTCCAGGCTCGACTGGGCAGTAAGCACAGTCGTTTGGTAATTGAGAAAGCGGGTCGGCCCTCATTCCTTCCTTCCTCTCCAGATTCCGACTGCGCCGGCTCTGCTAATGAGAACGCCGTAACTTCGGATCCTTCTTCAGATTCTACAAAAGCATTACGATAATTTTATTATACGATTGTAGGATTATAAAACATCTCCGGCGTTATTGTCAAAGTTTGAGTTTCACTTGGTGGCAAGAAGAGTCGCCTTCTTAATTGCCAGGAGAGCCTATTCCTCATCAGCAGAAAAAATTACTGACGACTTAATGGCTATTTAATGTGACAAAAAAATGTGATATTACATTCCGGAATGTCTAAGTTATTGAGCAGTTAACCGTAATTGTCCTGTAGATTAATTAGTGTAAGTACTTGGAGTACCCTTTTGGGAACATTACTTAAGAGTCTGTTTTTTTAAATGACTTAATAATAACTGCATTTAAAGCTGCATAAACGATGTGCTTTCGAGCAGTAATGTTTTATTCTTTTTTTTTTTTTTTAACAGTTTAACGTCCCTTTTTAACAACGTGGTCTTTAGAGACGGGAAAGGATGGGGGCAAGGAATGGGAAGGAATTCGGCCATGGCCTTTTGAAGGAAGCATCCCGGCATTCACCTGGAGTGATTTGGGGAAACCATGGAAAACCCAAATCTGGATGCCCGGACGGGGATTCGAACCGCCGTCCTCCCGAATGCGAGGCCAGAACGCTATCCGTTACACCACCACGCTCGGTTTATTCTTATTCCTTATACTTCGAGGTAATTTACTATACGAGATATACTTAGCGGACTAATAAGTCAGTGGTCAAGGAATATTCTTTCAAAAATTCCGTTTAGGAGTGTGTCAAAGATTTACATTAGATTTGTTTGATCAAGATGGATACTTTACTTTCGTATTTCACGTTGAAGCCACGACATTGGCAGAGGCTGCGGCAAATCTTAACTCTGTCACGAATTTATATGAGTTATAATTAAATTTAAGAAACTAAGTAAAAGTTTAATAATCCTAGCGGCTGGGGACTAACAGGAACTGAGGAGATAAGCGTCGAAGATTACGCTTCAACTAGATACTGCACTGATATAAGTTTACTAACACTGCCTTGGCAGAAGTACACTTTAACTTTACTTGACGCAATGGAGTGGTCTGATCTAGTATTCAGAAAATAAACCATTAGAAATAAGACGATATTAACTGGGGTCATAGTTTTCACTCACACTTAGAGTATAAGTACATTATGTATGGGTGAGGTATTATTAATCTCTATCAGTAATGTTATTGTTGGAAAAGTGAGAATGATACTCTCTTCATTTCAATTTAATGTAACCGATTTTCTGCTTTACTATTAACTTTCGTGATGCTATCCGCAATACATTCTAACGACTTTGGTTTTGAATTTCGGCGTGATAGTGTTTTCCCTGACTGCACACAATTTTCTGTTCTAGGCTGATTTTTCATGATGGGATTCTATTTCCAAACTGTTCGAATTCATAATCTCAACCTTAGTTGTGGAATGTAGAAGATGTTTTGAATCGTGAGGTATTGCTACATTATACGCAAATAAGAAATACCCATCCCCTACGCTCTAGTTTGAAGGAGTCTGAGATATTGTTCTGCATTGATAGGTTCATAAATGATACCGTGGTGAATCAAGACCATGCGCTTCATGGTCATTTTCTTGCAGAAAGAAAGTGAAATGATTACGATCCTAAAGTTTAAAAGGTAATAAAGAATCTAAGAGAATATGCCATCCGAGCGCCAACCTTTGATAACAAACGGTTTTGTTTCAGAATATACAACATTATAAATTATGTATGTAGCACTAACCAGGTGTTATACAGAAATATGGTGGAACGTATGTATTGCACCTAGCCTCTCTCTCTTTTATTATAACTTTTGCAGCTTTTATGCATCTACAGAACCTGGGGAGTATTAGGGCTAAGGAAGGGAAGTAATGGTACCGTTATATTTCAAAATAATGAACAAACTCAACTGGAGTGATTTCAGAAAACATTGGAAAATCTAAACGGTTGAATTAGGGATCAAACGGTTTCTTCGCGAATGTGAGACAAATGCTCACGCAGAGGTTTCGTCATTGAGTTTGTGGCAGAATGTAAAATCTTAAACACTGTAACCAAAACTGTGGCTTTTAATAGGAACACGGTCCCAAAGGTTTCAGCATCAACCGTAAATTATTATTACCGTATACTGAAAGTCTAAAAAAAATCAGTAACGCTATAGATTCTTATATGTGTCAATTCGTGATTGCTCTCTCTCAACTATGGTATGCAAGATGTACTGCAAAACTCCACAGCACCAAGAACGTAGAAAACTTTCCATTATCAACAGTAAAAATATGGCAAACCAGTATTGCTGGTGTCAGTTAAACCTTTAAGTTTCTCTATAGCAACTGTAGTTTCTGATTTAACAGGAAATCACGAAATCTTATTTCAGATCAAGGACTGATAACATATCAAACAGTGTAACGGAAGGAGGCAGTGAAGTATTGCCATATAGAACGCTGACACAATAGGGGCTTTCCATGAGCCGGATTTTGTTCAACTTCAGTTTGATCGGTCAAAATTACCACATCGAACCCGCCAGTGAAGGGCGGGTGGTTTTGAGTAAAAACTCATCGTAGGAAGAGATTCTCTGTATTGAACACATAGTATCAAGCAGCAGAGAAGGACAGGGAATGTGTCACCATTGAACGCGTGACAGCATCAACTGAAGAAGCTGGACGCAACCTAGAAACAGGTGGATATGTTTCTCATCCCTACAGGCAGCATGTTTGAGTTGGGCCTATAAAAAGCATGCTATCTCGCCTTTCAAGTAGTCGGTCTTGGTTAGCTAGGCAATCCTCAACCAGCCTCATTGTCAACTATCATTTATCGAATATAAGTCTCTGCTTAGAATCTTTCCACGTTTATCTATAAATACTTAGGCAGGTTGCGTCGTGGACGTAAACCTATTACGAGTGCAGAAGTACTAGCCTGATTCCCTTTATTTCCTACGACTGATAGTTAAGTCTGAAACGGGCTCGTCGTACTGGGCTATTTTGAGAAGAATCCACGATCTACCCTATCCCATAAGCTCCTTGAAGCTTACCTATTCATTCCTCACCTCTTGGCCTACGATAACACCTAGTCAACCAGAGGCTTAAAAGGGTATTTTATACTGTCATGATATAACAGACTGAAACAAAATAAATTAATTAAAACAATATATATTTAAAAGAGGAATTCAAAACCGAAATGAGAACAAGCGGTAACTACTCTTAAAAAATCACAGATTCTTTGGCATGTGTTGCACAGTCATATCAATAGTTCGCTATGCTATTAAATAATGCCAGTGCAGTCAAACATATGAATGTATGTATATTTCAAAATATTTTTAAAATTTTATTGACTCGCTAGTCTTTAAATATTCAACTTCTCTATTTGAATTGGATGTTTGTATTTAGTGATATACTAACCGTATTTATCTTAGATCTATCATTTGTTTAAAAAAAGTTCCAGTCATACTTTTAGACGCTGATAACCACAGGTCACACCATCAAACAAAATTGTATGAATGATAGTGTTCATCCATATCTAATTTGATTTTAACTTCTTTAGAATACGAATAAGAAGTAGAAAACTGATGACTGTTTTGCAATATGCATGTAATTCAAATTTCTTGACTTTGTGGTCTTAGTAGTTTTTGAATATTTAGAATTTCTACAGATATTCATACCATCTTTCTTCAGAAAATTTTGATTAGAACATTTTAAAAACAAAACTGTATTTTTATGCAATTAGGAAACGAGACATTCGTTAGTTTTGTTGTGTACGTTGGAATGCCTTCATTCTGGATATGAGGAGATGAAGTAGGACTAGATTCAAACCAGTAGAATAATGAAAAGGCCGTCACGATTACGATTTTTCGATGCCTTTTCATAATCAAGACGGTGAATGTTGGCTCTGACCCTAATTTTTTTCCCGAAAAAAATGTCATTTCACAAACAGAAAAACAAACTATTTACAAATAGAATAAAGTGCATAAACTTCGATTCTATTATTTGTTAACTTTTACCTTCCAGCATAAAAAAGCTACTGTATGAGTTGTTAATAGTACTCAATAAATAGCATATCAGTGGAATGGTAGCTCAGTAGTTAAGGCAGTTGCTCACACAAGTTCCGGGAACTTGTTCAAATCCCGGTGAGATCAGGAATTTTTAAGAAATGACGCCAGGATGTTCCATGGTTCGTATTCTACCTTAAACTGTATGTCAATCAGGAAATGAACTGCCCATCCTACCTATGACACAATGACTTAATAAGCCAAATATCTTTTTAAACATCATATGAAGACAACCGTAAATGATGCTGAGTGTTATATTCATTGCAAGTTCTGTTTTCAATAAATTCATGAGTGTTCAACAAAATTTTTGGACTAAGAACTAATAACAGTAGTCGTACGTTACGTTATACCTTTCGTTCATTCGGTACGCTGCTCGGGTTGTACCCTCGAGACATTACACTGAGAGCAGTTGTTTGCCGCAGTGAGGGCGGCGGCGGGGGCGGCGGGGGCGGCGGGGGCGGCGGGGGCGGTGGGGGCGGCTGTGTGGGGCCCTCTATCTATCACGTGACTGACACTGTGCATTAGCGCGAGGTGGCGCAGACGTCTTGACATGCGAACCTCTCCCAGGAGAGACTCTGCACGCGAACCAACAGGTTTCGGCGTGTTGGATCCATGACACCTGCGTCTTCCACGCGTATATTCACCGCGACGGAAACCCAACCCTTAACACTGTACAGGAACTGGCAATAGGAATGAATCTTATACAGGACGTTTGCCGGTCTGAGTTACTAGATTGCTTCGAGCTTCCAAGTACACCATTTCATTTTCCTGAATACTTGCAGGAGTCACCCCAGTGCTGCTTACTGAGCAGTCGTTTAATTATAGAGGATCCAAGTGTCATCCAAACGTCGCTCTATTTCATAATTGATTCAAGCGGGCAGTAACATTGGCTGTGGCCTATCCTAGTTTTTTTTATGAGTAGATAAATCTTCTAACAGGTGACGCATGGCTCATTTTACGTAATTTGCCTGCAATGTAAACGATCTCAGTTACAAAGCTCAAAAAAAAAAAAAAAAAAAAAAAAAAAAAAAAAAAAAAAAAAAAAAAAAAAAACTGTTTTCTGATTAAAATTTTAATACTCTAATTTGTCCAGAATGTTTCATATTTTCATGCGAATTCTAAGTCAGCTCCATTCATGAACTAGTGAACTATACTTCTCTACTAATTTTTTTTTTGTTGTCTTAATAAATGACACTGTAAAAGTTCCTGCAGCATGATTGGCTTCAAATGTCATGATCGACTGTTGAAATAAAAATATTAGTTATGATTAAACATGCCACCTACCAGTTTATAGATTTCGAGGGATACTAAAAGTTATATACATAATATAATCATTCCAATGACACAATATCCTTATATTTATACTAGCTCGTACCCACGACTTCGTACTCATGGATTAAGAATTTTTTGCCCGAATTGAATATAGAAAGTTGTTGGTAACGAAGGATTGGACCCAAAAAACACCGAGTCAGCATAATATGACAGGAAAGCTATCACTATATCATTCTACCGTCGAACCAGTCTCTAGAAGAGAATCAGTTTCCAACATATTTCTGTCACCATTCGATAAGGTCTCAAATTTTCGTGGCTACAACTATTAAACATGCCGGAGAAAATGTCCTATGCCCTTCATACAGATTTTCTTGTTAAATTCCATCAATATCGATATAGCCATTTGGTCGTCAAAACGTAACAAAAAGACAGAGACTTACTTCCGTATTTATAGTATTATTATTGCGGTTCACACACACACACACAACACACTCTGACTGCGAACAAACCCTTAGGAATCATTATAACGTAAAAAAGTGTACACCTACAGCATTACAAGACTACCTACGATTTGCCTCGCATTGCACCCCTAACTTTGTGATATCTACAGTTTAACATTCAATCGGAATAACCTACGGCCCAGGCGTGACTCATACGATCAAAAACAATTTTTTAAGATTTTATGCTCTACGGTGATTTGAACCGGAAACCACGACTCAAACATCAGTAAGCAATTTCTTTAACCACTGAGCTACCTGACCGCTACACGAAAAAAAAAACTGTACAGAGACCTCTATATCCAAACGGTCTGTCTACCGCCATTCAGTAATTTTTCGAAATTATAAGACACCATGTATTATTTATACAGATAATTTTTCAACCAAATGTATACAGTATTTTTCTCCCTGTTTCAAAGGATAAGTTTGCAAAGTTTCATCGAGATAGGATGAAAACAGTGGATTTTTGTGAATAACAAACAAACAAACATTCATACATTCATCTTTATATATATAGATAGATTACTGCATGTCACAAACACAATGACAGCGAATCACCCCTGAGGGATAAATATAACGTAAAAAAGTGTACACCTACAACATTGCAAGACTACCTACGATTTGCCTCGCATTGCACCTCTAACTTTGTGATATCTACAGTTTAACATTCAATCTGAATAACCTACGGCCCAGGCGTGACTCTTACGATCAAAAACAATTTTTAAAAATTGTAGCCTCCACAGAGATTTGAACCTGAGACCACGACCCAAACATTTGTAAGCAAGCGCTTTAACCACTGAGCTGTCTGACTGATACATGGGAAAAAGCAGTATACAGACGTCCATATCCAACGCGTCTGTCAATCGCCATTCAGTAGTATTTCGAAATTATGAGACAATATGTATTATTTATACAGATAATTTTTCAACCAAATGTAGACAGTATTTTTCTCCTTGTTTCAAAGGATAAGTGTGCAAAGTTTCATCGAGATAGGATGAAAACTGTGGATTTGTATGAAGAACAAACAAACAAACAAACAAGCATACATACATTCATCTTTATATTTATAGATGTCCGATATGACGAAGTATAGCCAAAAAATGATTTCTGCTATAGGTCATAAGTTTAAAGAAATGATAATGGTGTTATATTAAATATTTATTGAATGTTTCTGCTGTTGTACACATGAAGCCACAAGTTGATATATCTTACCTCATTCTTTCCATGTGGTAATGTCACAGCTCTACTTATGTTACACGCGATTACAAATCATACGTGTTGTGCATAAATAAGAAAAGTTATAAGAAAATGAAAATTCGCAGCACCATTAATAAAGACTCGGACAGGGGAAAGACCTATACCAACAACTGAAGTTCATCAGAACAGATATGAGGAAGAGAAGATTAATCCTTTCACTGATCACAAAGAGGGGATGGACAATCATAAACTCACATCCAAAATCTGTTACACCTCTAAAGGGAAAGCGATTAACGCAAAGTGGACGAAGCTTGCTAGAAAAGATCTCAAACATCTGGAACATTTCCCAAACGAGCGAGATTTACGACAAGGTTAATGTTGATTAAAGCATCAAATCATCTGCAGTCACTAACAGCCAAAACACTGTGCCCAGGATCTGGGGTGAAATGGACCCAGGATAGAAAAGGTAACCATATTAATAGTAGAAACGCAGAATAAGTGCTTGTTACGGTAAGTAAATACTATCAATTATTTTTAACATTACGTATTTTTACGATTATAAACGGAGCAGAGACAGTTTCCGAATAAAGTAACATTTAGGCTTTCTCCTTCGTGTACATACATATAAAAAAAACGTCACTTACGTTCACTACGCGAAGCACCGTAAAACATCTTACATCTTACATCACAAGTATGAACACCAATAATAATAATTAAATTGAAGGTTAAAAGTGGAGTTACATATTTAATAGTATTGTAGTAGTTATTCGGGTAGGATAAAATGAACAAAAAAGAAAAAGCCGAAAATTATTTAGTAACAATGTAATAATACTGGTAACAACTGTCTAGAATACTAGCAATTAAATGTCGAGTGTATAATTTACTCGGTGCAAAACAGAAAAAAACTGGTTTGATAAATATTAATGACTAAATTAAACATTACATTAGTTGATAAATAATAACAGACCTACCAAATTATCAAATGTAGAAGAGGAATGTGAGTGGATAATGTTTAGTAATTAAAATCACGCTTAATAATTGATTTGGGGACCTAACCTAAGTTAAATAAGAGATTAAGCTTATTTCGTTTGATAAGTAGAATCTACTAATTAGGAAGCTACAGCAGTTCACGATTAAAATCTGCCAGTCCACCCGAACTTAACTGGGTTAGATGTAAAATCATACCTTCCGCACATTATGCTTATTTTTTTAGCTTTCATTGTAAAATTTTTAGTTAGTTTCGTATAATGACAATTGGAAATTAACTGTTTAAGGAAATATTGTTTTAAAGAAATCATCCACATGTTTCCACACACGAGGCTACAAAACTTTTCCCCTATGACGTCGGTTTTTATTCTCTTCTGCACAATTGAAATATTTTAACCATTGAAATTTCCGTTAAAGTACCTTCCACGTTGTTGTAATGATTAAAAACACGAAATATAAATCTGTGTACTGTTGGGCTGGCCCAGTTCACACTAATAAATCTGCATTTGCTGATTGAAAACCGATAAAAATATTAGCAGAATAAACATTTAAGACAACGGTTTCTTTTCTTCCAGAATCTTAAAACCAGTCAATCCCCTAACCTAATGAATCTTCTTCAAGCAGGAAATGTAAAAGTGTTTGGTTCAGGATTTCACATTGTTAATATTTTTATTGCGATTAACAGTCAAAAAAATAAATGTGACATTGGGAGGATGTTGTCAGCAGTAACCGTACAGGAGGTGATCGTTTTTTTTTTTTCCTTTTTCCTTTTCCTCACCTGTGTGTAACAAAATTCTTTTCTATGCCAAATAAAGTCACACAGTTTTAATCAGTATTGTATTTAGATGTGTGATAATACTTAAAAAAGGAGCTGTTATTCTGTCGTTCAGAGCTGGCAACCTGTCTTCATATAGTTTCGACGGTGGAATTATAGTGGTTGTAATTCCTGCTATGTTTTTTTTTTTTTTTTTTTTTTTTTTGTAACAGTTTAACGTCCCTTTTTAACAACGTGGTCTTTAGAGACGGGAAAGGATGGGGGCAAGGAATGGGAAGGAATTCGGCCATGGCCTTTTGAAGGAAGCATCCCGGCATTCGCCTGGAGTGATTTGGGGAAACCATGGAAAACCCAAATCTGGATGCCCGGACGGGGATTCGAACCGCCGTCCTCCCGAATGCGAGGCCAGAACGCTATCCGTTACACCACCACGCTCGGTTTCCTGCTATGACTCATTGGTGTTTACGGTTGGGAGTTCCCAGCTATTGAAAGGCAAGTTATACAAGATGAAATATTGTGAAACAAACAACGAGTCGTATGCTAATAGTACATAGCTGTGTGATACTCAACCTCTGATGTCTTTGCCATTTCACAAGTAGGTGACTTCAAATAAACGGATGCTTATTACATTAGAAGTACAAAATATTTTCCCAATCGTCATAATTAATCGTTATAAAGCCTTGAAGAAGACGTAGTACGTTTTATGACTGTAAAATGATTCAGATCACGATACATAATCTAGTAAAAGTTCCGCTTTGATCCTTAGAGTGTGGATAACAATGCTGGAACAATACTTCACTAGTAGTGTAATTCATGGTATGAAAATGCTGCGTTTTATCACTAGAATGAGAAAAATGATACAATTGCAGAAATTTGGAACTTTTTTATTTGTTAATGGAAGCATATAGAAATAAAATTAATTCAGAAAAATATATACTACATCGCGATAGCAGATTCCTGTGATAAAAGACACAGGAAGATGTCTGATACTTTAGGTTTTAATAAATCTGACACGGCTCCACTCGGAGAACTAAGATAATACGTAAAAACTTGTTCTACAGGGATAATATTATTTAATTCGAAGGTTTTCACTTAACTTTTGGCTACGTCTATATGTGTCACTTCACAGAACTGTGAACAATCGAGAATGCTGGGCTCCAAATGCGATCGAACATCTGTGCACCAAGTAGGAATGAATACACACACAGGCATTAGTACGGCTCCTTGCTTCCTTGATCTTGTCTGTTCTGTTATTGCAATCCAGATAAGTTGCTGGAGGAAGTATCGCTTGCATTTATAAATAACAGAGCCTTTTCACATGTTAATAAATTCAGCCCAACCGGTTTTGCACTCGATTTAAAACGGCAGAGAGTTCACTGCATTTCTCCGATACTCTTAATGAATCTCTTTGCCTACAATGTAGCACAGGAAACTTCTCGATAAGACCGAATAAGAGTTTTATATGTTGTATCAGTTTTGTGAATAGCAGTCTCGAATCAAATTTTATTTTTTATATTTCTTTTAGATTTCTTGCGCATGTACCCAATCTGTAATAATAATTCCGTATGGTCGTAATGACCTGGTTACGGGGTTTCTATTGGCTGCGCATTACGCCCTTGTCGTAGCCACCATAACCTAACCCGGTACTGCTACCGGGTACAGGAGACCTTCAGTTTAAAGTGTAATCCGAACCAGAGAAGTGGTCTGACCAGCTTCAGATTATACAGTAAGCTGTGCCAGAGGTGAAGATCTTGTTAAGTCCCTATGAAAATTCCTGCCGAGACAGGGATTCGAACCGGATATCATTCGATCTCCAGTCAGTCCCCTTAACCACCGAGCCACCAGATACCTCTGCCAATCTATGTATCTACAATCGTGCTTACATCGTGTGTTTATAATTAAAAACTTTACACACAAAACACATAACTCAGAATAGAGTATACAATTTATTTTTTCAACCAGTTTTACTAAAAAGAAAAAAAGTTACAGATTAACTTATATATTCTGATACGTTCTGTTTACATTAGTGTACTGATACTACACACCCAGCTGGTGTTGTTACTGCAGTAGTTCGTCTGTTTCTTCAAAAAATCCTCTTACAGCCAGCCCAGTGTTAGATGGTTACTGTTTTCTTCCACTTCACGGTTTGGTGGATCCTTGGCTCTAATCGTTTACAAGTGTTATTTGATAACAATGTTTAAATTTCAGCCTCGTGATAGTTCTATGTTGTATAGAAGCTCATTGACACTGGGTGATGTTTAGACATAGATGTTAACATCCCTGTAGTTTTATATTTCTTTGATACTTTATATTTCAATAAATAGCCTAAAGCTGGTATTTTTTTCAGGGTATCTCACGCCATCATGGTTTTTTTGGTTCGATGGTCAGACGACGCTGGTTACGTACTGGTGTCACTTCATACTGGTTTATTACATTAGACCTAAATAATTCTGGAAGCACCTTTTGAGAACTGAACTATTTATTTTTAACTATGATCTTCAGGTTAGTTCTGCCCACTACCACTATACTTTTCGATACGCGAGATTCCATTTATGATACCACGTTGAAAGTATGTCAATTTCTTGTTAGATATCACAAGAACAAAGTAAACTATCCATTTCGCGAAATGATTGAGTCGTTGAAGTATCTAAGTGAAAGTGCATAACCGCATATCATAAAAAATGTTAATCTGAAATTAACGTGGTATCAAGAAATAAGAAACATTGTTTAATTATATTCTCTGCAAGTCCAAATTACTAGACGTTCATTCTTTTCGACGAAATAATAGCTGTGAACTTAACTTCGAGCATAACTTAAAGTGCCAGTGCAGAAGCTGAAACCACTTAAGAAAACGATGCGTGTCCTTTAAAGCCAAATCTTGAGGGGAGCGTTAAGGAAAGCAATGGTGTGGGTGGTGCGGTGATGTTAGCATGCAGCTCTCCACGGCCGTAAACGATTTATAGGAGGGCAGATATCGTCACTTTTGTGCGGCCCGCTACTGCTGTTATCGCGGGCCAGCTTTCTCTCTCTCTGGCGGATATATCGAGAAAACAGGACGGGCTGCAACCAAGGTCTGCCTTGGTCTGTTTCCTCTGTTCCAAAGGCCAGAATCTTTGCTCAGTGGTTTCCCCTGTTCCAAAGACCAGCATCTTTGTTGAGTGGAATAGGAGACATCGGACAAACCGCTTGTGAGGAGCTAACCTACAGCAAATTTCCATATAGTCTTTTTGTAATCAATCTCGATATAAGATAAAGAAAATTGATTTGGTGATGTTACCAATTTTTCTTTAGAAGCAAAATCTGCTATAATTGACACTATACAAGTCTACTCTGGTTACAGGTGTCTTTGAAGCCAACAAATATTACAATTAATCAATAAGTAAAAAAGTGTCAGTATTATTACACACAGAGTGTTTGTATGGTATCTGCGAGATTTTGGCGGTGCGGCATGGGTCAAGCAGATAGTTCTACGTGATGCAATAAAGCGGCAAGATTTACACGTCTGGTTGGTGACTAAACATTCTACCTGGCTGGGGTATTCAATAGATTTATTACACATCATAATTCGCTTTAAGGTTCTCTTTCCATTTGGACACGTTTTGGAAAAGACCCACAAGAAGCCGTTACCTTGTGGTGGCGACCGAATAAAGTCTTCAGTGCCGTTTCTTGGTCAAGTGGAGCGCTCGAAGAGGGATGGGGACAATTCAACTGTTAAGGGAGTTCGCAGCAATATTATCAGCATTTGGGTGTTTTGTTTATCTGTTGAGCCTACCAGATACATGTGTTTTCCCGTTAAGAGCTCTGACAAGCTGAATGACATAAGCCACATCGCAGTGTGAGGGACACAGAGTTTTATTCGGAGACTAAAGAACGGACAAAAAGGCATTCATCTGTGGCAAGAGCAAGTAACCTTCAACATACAATGAAAACTCCATTTGGGTGGCGCAAGGAGGCACACATCTAGACAGGCCAGGCTGCCGGCAGCGAACATAACACAGACCCCCTGCTGGGACCATTCTGGTTTGCGATTGTCGTCTGACCTCGATATCGGCTGTCACCGGTAAAGCTTCCTTTGCAATTAAAACTTGCGTAACCAGTTCTACCTAGTAACCGAACCCTATGAAATCTCAAATTGCTCTAACTGTTGAAAAATCAAAAACTCACTGGACAAGGTGTAATGATTCAAACATTAATGAAATACATTTAATTCTTTGAAATAAAGAAGTAATATTATTTTGTTGAACCGTATATTTATTTTCAACGAAATCATCAATTGAAGTAGTAGACTGAAAAGAATTCTACGGTATAACTTCTAAATCAAGTGGGAGAGCGGTAATGCTCTGGCATCGCATTCGGGGGAATGTTAGCTCGAATCTGCCTTCGGAGTTTCTTCTAAAGGCCATAGCCGAATTCATTCCCGTTCCTGGTCCCTTGCCCTTTTCCTCCTCTAATGACCTCGAAGTTGCCGAGGCGTAAAGCCATAGGCCCAAAAAAAAATGATTGTCTTGCCATGCACACTCAAGTATGTACAGATGTCATGCAGATAAGAGGCCAGCTGCCAAACTGGTTGCCTATTTGGGAGTCCTGTCGGAGGGCCTTCATTCGCGGCCCGCAACGGAAAATGCGCGGCTAGAAACTTGCTGACACAAACGACCTCCGCAGAAGATCCAGCGTGAGACTTCAAGCGTTGTACCCAGTGCTAAACAGGGACAGTAAGCTCTCCGCAACTTTAGGAGTACGGATCTACTGCACCCTAGTAAGTCCGATATTTGAATATGCCTGCGCTGTGCGGAGACACACAGCTAAAAAAAATCTAAATTGACTTCAAGTTATACAAAATCGCGCTCTGAAGAGAGCCTTACATCTCGTTTACAGTTTTCTGACAACTGCCCTTTATGAAGCAACGGGGTTACCTACTCTAAGAGAGCGATTCAATGAACTTGCTATCAGTCTTTAATGCAGCACATAAATCTAACAACCCACTAATCAAAGAACTGAGGAACTATCCTGTAGGAATAAGTCCACACGTTGGACATATCTCTCTTCTACAATAAACTCCCCAACCATCTGACAAAAACTACGCCAAACATTACGAAATATCTAACAAGAAGAAACAAACCATCTACAAGACTGGGAGTAAATGTCGTAACACAAAAACTCCACCCTACTCTACCAAGTAGGAAATGAGCAGAAAATGGAGTGTGCTGCTGCTGGTGCATCTTCGTGCTTAGTAGAAATTATACAGCTGAACACCTGCACAATGTATACAGAAGCAGTAAACCACGACGGCTCAGTATACTCATCAGTTTGTTTATTGTGTTAAGGTTTGGAATCTAAATTAAAATATAGATCCCAGAGGAAATGTACTGGCCATCATTGCGCTGGCACACTGTTCTGTATGTCGTTTTCGGAAAGACCCAACAAACATCCGCTTTGTTGCCAAAGAATATTTTTAATACTTAATGCTTTGTCAAATCTGTTGTATGTTAGCTAAGCAATAAATAGTGCTGAAAGTATGCAGTCTACTCTGAAAGAGCCGTGATGTTGAATCTCCCTCCAGTGGCACAGTGACTTGGTGGGTCATCAAGCCCAGCCCAGAGGGTTGGTCGGGAGCTCTGCTTAAACCACGCAGCATTAGCAGCGTGTCCTCGCGCTGTTTACAACGGCAGCTGCCATCGTTATCATAATGAACGACAGCCCGAGTGGCTGCCTGTATGAATATGTAATGCGCTAAAATTGGGAGGAGCCGTATTCTCAGGATGGGTGATTAATGCCCGCCGGAGGTGGGCGGAACTGCGGGCCGGAAATCTCGACACAACATAAAGTGAAACAGAGTGTACATCCCGGCGATAATCCTCGAGCGTAGCTGTTACATGTAGTTGGTAATACGGTAATAACTGAAGAAACCTAAGTAGCAATTAAGGAAACATGTCCCTTATTTCTTACTTTACTGTACGTTTTTATGAGTGGTCACCCCGATGTTTAGAAGCCGAATGAGCCACCTGTTGTTATCAAATACAAAAACAAACCCAAATGCTTTATCAAATGGAAGTAACATGGCAACTTTTGTCTCTTCTGCCTTTATTCATCTAATTCTAATAATTACCATAACCACAAGCTGGCACTTGATTGGGAAGTTTATCTTTCGTTGGTAAATGTGTCAGGATTTGGAATAAGTTACCAAGAGAAATCATAAATGATTTACCACAAACGTTGAAAGAATTTAAATCTGAAATTTGCAGAGGGCATAAGTAGGTGGGTACTGGAACGGGGATAAATGGTTGTGTAGGGAAATTACCATTCGATTAAATTAAATTTAACCATGTACATTCAACTTTTGGAATTGTTTAAATTTCTTCATGAATTTGTTGGGAGTAAGAAATAAATTAAAAAATTTTAAAAAAAGATGGTGAGTGCACGCAGTAAAATGGCGTTATAAAAATGAGATCGTTACACAGTGAGCTTTGTAAAATTTAACAGGTTTTACTTCTCTCTAACACAATGTTTATCATGAATAAGTTCTAGACGTATGTTCGGTAGTGGCTTTCTCGTAAACGGATCAAACGATTGCAATGAAAATTCCAAATTAGAAGTATCCTGGTTCTGATAGGAACTTATCTTCGGGAATATTCATTTTCAGGCAACTAGTACGTTTTTGTTTTAAATTGGAAACTATACCAATGATAAGTGCATATGTCCATTAGTAAGCTTTAGTGGCAAATAAAGCTTAATATAAACACAGTACGCATGCATATCGATATTCAAAAGGATGCCAACACAAATCAACCAATTTTATCCGCCAAACTTCGTATAGTCAAGAACAGGCAGAAAATTTTAGTCAGAATGTACAGATTAAGACATTACAATTGTCATCTTTATAAATAAAGATGAATGTATGTTTGTTTGTTGGTTTGTTTGTTCTTCATACAAATCCACAGTTTTCATCCGATCTCGATGAAACTTTGCACACTTATCCTTTGAAACAAGGAGAAAAATACTGTCTACATTTGGTTGAAAAATTTTCTGTATAAATAACACATTTTGTCTCATAACTTCGAAATATGGCGATGGACAGACACGTTGGATGTGGACGTCTCCAGACCGTGTTTCCGTGTAGTGAACTGGCAGCTCAGAGGCTAAAGATCTTGCTTACGAACGTCGTGGTCTCCGGTTCAAATCTCCGTGGAGGCTAAGATTTTTAAATATTGTTTTTCATCGTAAGAGTCAGGCCTGGGCCGTAGGTTATTTGGATTGAATGTTAAACTGTAGATATTATAAACTTAGGGGTGCAATGCGAGGCAAATCGTATGTAGTCTTGCAATTTTGTAGGTGTACACTTTTTTACGTTATAATGATCCCTCAGGTGTTGTTCGCAGTCAGTGTGTGAGTGTGAACCACAGTAATACTAATATAAATACGGAAGTAAGTGTCTGTCTTTTTGTTACGTTTTGACGACTAAATGGCTATATCGTTGTGATGGAATTTTATACGGAAAGCTGTATGAAGGGCACAGGATATTTTTTTTTTTTCCTGTATGATTAACAGTTGTAATCACGAAATTTTGAAATCTTGAAATCTTATCGAATAGTGACAGAAATATGTTGGAAATTGATTCTCTTCAAGAGGCAGGTTTGACGGTAGAATGATATAGTGATAGCTTTCATGTCATATTATGCTGACTAGATATTGTTTGGGACCAATCCTTCGTTACCAACAACTTTCTATATTTAATTCTGGCAAACAAATTCTTAATCCACGCGTACGAAGTCGCGGGTATGAGGCTAGTTATTTATAAAGAAATACAACGGTTATAGACGGACCTTCTCGTGTTGCTAGAATAATGTACATCCTAATATTCTAGGGTTTTATACAAATGTTGCTTACAACGTATACATTCGCTGTTAGTCTAGATGTGACGTACAGAAAGATGGGAACATTGGGAGTTTTACAAATCCTTTTTAGTGTTTTGAATTTTGCAGTTCATTTGGTGATTGAAATGTATAGTAAAAACAGTAAGACACATTTTCTTGTATTTCATTTTCGAGATAATTCATCATGTTCAACTATTCCATAGCCAGTTGCCGGTTTACTTGCTATTATCCGGAATAAAAGCGCAGGGCCAAACCTTTGAGATTATTGGTGTGGACCTTAAAACTTTGACGGTAGGATGTATCTGGTATTTTTCGAAGTCACAAGCCTATGTACATTACCACGGTAAAATCGGAATACGGTTTGTAATTTGGCTTAAAAGATGTTTTACATATGATATATACGTGAATCAAACTAATACGTATAAGTAATATTTAATTTCCTATAAACATCTTTGGCTGAATGATAAATAATGCCTCCATCTTCATAACTCCTCAACAGATGGCAGCCCTGGTATGTGGCAGGTACTTGCTTGTTCTGTAGACTCTCCTCTACAGCTCCAGTTGGCGGGAAGGTTTAGCATTGTCCGATTGTAGTGTTACAGTATAAATTATGTAATACTCTTTGTATTGTGCTTATATTGTTTTTGAGTAAAATACAGATTAATACTTCAATATGCGATAAAAATCTTTGTGTCTAATGTCGATATTAACTCTGAAAGCGTGTTGTTGATCAAATCACTACGTCATACATTAACACTTCCGTAAGAGTAACCAAATTGTGATATTTAATATACTGCACACATTTTTGCACTCAATATTCATATTAAAATCAAATAGTATTGTTCTTTTTTTTATTCCGTATTATCATTTAAAAATGTGGCATTTTACTAATATTTACGACTAAGATATTTTTCTTTGCAACCAAAGACGTAATTCTAACCAAAGTTTATGCTTGGTGATATAATATTATACTAGTTCTTGGGTCAAGGCAAATGCTAGTAGTATTGTATGTCCGATGCAGTTTACATGGAAATACAATATTCCGAAACCTATCAAAGTCCTTTTTGTTTAGTTCTAACTGCTCCCAGGTAATTCTGAATTTCACACGCAGGTAGCAAACATCACAGAGGATAAATAACACACGAACCTGGTAAATCACGCTACGTATTTCGTGCATACATACACAAATTTTAATGTTAAGCCGACGTGATGAAGCAGCGTATTCATTGTGGCGAACTCTGTGATGGGTTATTCAGTGATGCGCGTTTGATATGGCAATGCCACTTGGCAGTCCTAATGGTGTTAATTACGGCGCTTGTACAGTATGCATGCTGCTTAGTCTGTGCTGCTATTTAGAGCAGATTAACCCATTCCCCAAGCGAGGCCTACGTTCCTGAGTAGTGTGCCACGAGCTGATAACGAATTGAGGTACGACGAAATAGCGTGCAAACAAAGGCCTCGAATTCGTTGCTACCAAGAAACAATTTGCGTTTATCTGAATACACTGATTTCTCTAACAGAGTTTTTTTTAATGTAAAAGTATTTATTAACACGTCAAAGCTGATAACAACCTACCTGCCTTAAGTCGCAATAAATAAAAATTAGGTATCATTAGCTACCAAAGATTTTATAATAAAACTCTTCAGGTCGTTTATAATAATTTACCATCTTGGTTCACAGCTGATCTGTACGAAAAACGCAGTAGTGTAATTAAATACGATTATCATGTGGGGTGTGCAGTATTTTATACAACAGAACTAAATGGAGTGCAGATTTTGCAGTTCAATTGATAAAATAACAAAGCGAAGCTAGATTCCTTACTGTTAATGAGATGTGACTTGTGTGTCATAGCTGTTTTGTTGAAATGGGAATATCCTTTACTTTTATCTGTAAGCCTGTTGACATGAAACACTTAAAAAATTTTGCTTAGGAATGAATTTACGTTCCGATTAAAATTTCTGAATTCTGAATTTCAGTAAAATGTTGAAAGCATAAATACGTAATATAACTAAACGAAAATGATCACTGTTATTTTTGTGTAGTTATTCAATGACTTTGCTGTTCATGTTCAACATAGGCTGTAAAGATGTAAGCTAAGGAGACGAGATGAAAATGGATAACATCGGACATATTAGACTGGAGTAAGTAAGACAGAGATGTAGGTTGTTGTATTTAAAACACGTATTCACAGCGAAATCTTCTTAATTTTACAAACATCTTATAATTATTCATTTCAAATGTCAGAAATATTTTTACCAAATAAATCCCTATCTATTATTGTGAAAAGAGTACTGGTCTAGTCCAAGGTACAGTTTTTGCAGTTATAAATCTTTCAAGGGAAACGGTAATTTTCTTCACCGCTGCGTGTTTTGACACTTCTTCTCGCTACATGTTAAATTCTTTGCTTGTTCCTCGAACATCACAAATCAAAATAAGGCTGGTAATTACGTTTTGATACAACATAATCAGTCTTTTATGAATCTAATTAAAATGTCGAAAACTTAAAGGCAGACGATAGCACTGCAATTCGCAATTGGTTTACACAAATGTAACTAAATTAGAAACAGTATATTTACTATTAGTTTCATATACTTATTCAATGACTTCGCTGTTTCATGTTCAAGATTATTGAATGAAATTGCTACTTAAGGTGACCACACGAAAAATGGTCACAATCAAACACCTAGAACTGGAGTTTTACCATTATATTTCAAAAAATAACACCAATATCAGTTCTTATATATGAAAGGAGATATTAGTGGGAAACGTTACCTATATTCTTAATTTTTCCATCGTCTTATAATTTTTTAAGTCTTTGCCCCAGCATTTAGAATCTCAGGCATTTTCTTCCTTCCAATAATTTTCTGCCAGTCGTGGTGGAATGAGTACTTGTTTAGACGCAGGTATAGATTATAAATATTTCAGCAGTAGTGAAATCTACTGAAGGTTGCATGTTTTGAGATTTTTCTCTCTATGTGTTCAATTCTTTGTTGGTTCCTTTACCAACAACATACGAATAGATAGCCATATGATTGAAATAGCCTCTCCTACCACATTTCATTTATTGTTAGTTTCCACTTGTTTTCAGACACTTATTCAGCCTTCGATAGTATTATCTTCTGCCATTCTCACGTTATTCGCACTGATATTAATTTGTGCCATGTACTTACTGATTCACGAGTTACGCATTATTATGATTAAGTTTTTAGCTAGTATTTTAGTAACTATGTTAATTTAACTAAAATGTAAGGTAAGTATCCTAAACTAAAGTTAATAATGTGTAATAAACACTTTGTATGATTAAAGAGAGGGCTTTATCACCTTAAATCTTGTAAAGCTAAATTAATTATTAAATAAATACATACTCTGCTTTACTCTGACACAAACTGCAAAATCTTTACAGACTGTGATGAGAATGTAATACAGAATCATTTTTTGGTCGCTTTAATATTTCCCATATTATAAGCTATGGTATTTAATTTTCGATCAGATAATAATCAAATTGTACAGGAACTACTCTACTAAATATATGCGGCTATCTTTATATATAAAGATGAATGTATGTTTGTTTGTTTGTTGGTTTGTTTGTTGGCTTGTTCGTTCTTCATACAAATCCACAGTTTTCATCCGATCTCGATGAAACTTTGCACACTTATCCTTTGAAACAAGGAGAAAAATACTGTCTACATTTGGTTGAAAAATTATCTGTATAAATAACACATGTTGTCTAATAACTTCGAAATACGGCGATAGACAGACACGTTGTATGTGGACGTCTCCAGACTGTGGTTCCGTGTAGTGAACTGACAGCTCAGTGGCTAAAGAGCTTGCTTACGATCGTCGTGGTATCCGGTTCAAATCTCCGTAAAGGCTAAGATTTTTAAAAATTGTTTTTCATCGTAAGAGTCAGGCCTGGGCCGTAGGTTATTTGGATTGAATGTTAAACTGTAGATATTATAAAGTTAGGGGTGCAATGCGAGGCAAATCGTATGTAGTCTTGCAATTTTGTAGGTGTACACTTTTTTACGTTATAATGATCCCTCAGGTGTTGTTCGCAGTCAGTGTGTGAGTGGGAACCACAGTAATACTAATATAAATACGGAAGTAAGTCTCTGTCTTTTTGTTACGTTTTGACGACTAAATGGCTATATCGTTGTGATGGAATTTTATAAGGAAAGCTGTATGAAGGCAACAGGATATTTTTTCCAGTATGATTAACAGTTGTAGTCACGAAATTTTGAAATCTTATCGAATAGTGACAGTAATATGTTGGAAATTGATTCTCTTCAAGAGGCAGGTTCGACGGTAGAACGATATAGTGATAGCTTTCCTGTCATATTATGCCGACTCGATATTGTTTGGGACCAATCCTTCGTTACCAACAACTTTTTATATTTAATTCTGGCAAAAAAATTCTTAATCCACGAGTACGAAGTCGCGGGTACGAGGCTAGTATTTTATACAGATGCAACTAAACATTATGCCAAGTAAAGTGTATTTTTATGTCTATTTTATGGTAGTTTGTACGAAAACTATATTTCCCGCAGCTAATAATTTCCTGACAAAACAATTAAGTAGTAGTAGTTTGTTTACACCAATGTATCTGTGGAAGAGAGTTCATGTTTATATTTTCTCTGGTGCCGTTGACTAAGCGAGGAGTTTCAGACGCAGCGATTGTGCCTCATTGTAAACTTAGTGGCGGAGAAGGGGAATTAATTCCAGTAATGAACCGATGGAGGAGCTATTGGGGCGAGCGTGCAGCAATTGTGGGGGAGGTTCTGGTTTTACCCTCCTGGCCGCGGGGTCACCAGCCCGCTCGCGGCGGGGGTGGCTGATACAGATCGCTCCGGATATTACCACCGCTCTCTTTCTTCTTTCACCCGCACGAGCGAACAGGTCCCCAAGCGTTGCCGTGCCCCGTGATGGGAATTGGCAGCCAGGAAGGCTGTGCTGAAGGGCAAGGCAGGGGTGGGGGTAGCCGTAGAGGTTCTGCTTCTTATCTTATAAGTTTCCTGTATCCCATTAGGAGCCCTGGGTAACGATTACTGGCAAGGGGAACAGCGGAAGCTACCTACTGACTAATTCATATTAATATTGAATTAACACGTACAGCCTGAATGTCGTAAGGCTTATTAGGCTTAGGTTCTATTTAAGTAACTAGCATTTTACCTTAGCTTCACCCACGTCGAGCATGGTGCGTGTAACAATACGTTTATCTTTTGTTTCTTTCTGGTATGGTAAACGTTTGAAATGCAGTATCTTTTTAACCTCTACCTTGAATTAAATATCCAGAATCTTGCTACGCTTTTTGTAGTGCTAATATTTGATGTAGTGGTTTGATTAATGATTTCCACGTATTCTAACGTAATATACCTCAGAAATCTGAAGAAATAAACAGTCAAAATTACGGAGTGAAAAAAATACGATTTTTAGAAAATACAAAGTTTGGAGGATTTAACTCTGTTGTAACGTAATCGATGGTGATTATCGCGAACAGAAGTGTAGTGTTGATTTGACATACAATGTAATCTTTAGCGGCTGTCTGTTTTCCATGAACGGATTATCATTTCTGGATTCGTCCCATGATTACCTGATTTTTGGTAAAAAACATATCCTTTCCTCATAAAATAGTTTTAGTTTTAGGGCTGCGGTTACAAAACAATTTTCGAGTGATAGCGGATAATGAGTTTAAGCATGTAGGAAACAGGATGTCGTTTGGAAGTGGTCCTGAGCTTATACCAAGAAAACGGTACTGGGTACGATTGAATTAATCCTATTACTTATTTAAAAAAAATAATACTTTTCCAAACAGCAGATTTCCGAATGTTTTAGATAATGGTATTATATGGTACTCCTGGTAATAATATTTGTATTGCGCACAGTAATTCGCAGAGAACTCTTTCACCTAGCAATATTCAGAGATGACCTATGATGTTGAAACAGATAAATGAAATAATTGATTTTAATCATTAATATCTTTTGTTGCAACTGGTTTATAATACCGGATTATATCACTGAGCTTATGCACATAGTAGGTTATAAATTGAAAATCAAATTTTTTATCTCCATATTTATTTTTAAAGCATTTTGAATCCTAAATATCTCAGCAAAAAGCGGTTTTAGAGGGATCGACGGCACTTTAATGTTTTTACTGCAAGCTTCTTATCATATGAAATGAATTTTTCTGCTTTTGACCGGACTTTTTTTGCTGCCTTCATAAAAAATACGAGATTATAAAAAGTAAAAATTCACAAAAAAACAATTATCCCCTAAATAATTTGCACATAAACACGAATTTAATTTTATATAAACGCCAACGAAACCCGTTATTACGGTTTTAGACCTTCTGTGACGACATTTGCTGTTACGCGCATACATTTTATATCCATTTCCAACGTCGCTTTCCCTCCCCAACATATATACAGTGACATAGAGATGGTGTGGCCTGGCCAGATGAAACAACGAATGCGGTGGAGGCTTAGCTACAGATATTTAGACTGATATTTACATCAAGAGGTTGACATAGTTTTGTGAACGGCTTAGCTTCACAATAAATGCTTGAATACAAGGTTCACAATTTATGTTTGCAGATTCATAAAGTCTTTGTAGATATTATGTGAAATATTATAATAATTATTTATAAACGCCTCATTTCTTTTAAAATGGTGATTCTAATAGTTAGCAATTGATACGAAGTAAACTATTAGTAGAGAATAGTAAGTTACCATGACCTCTTTACCTCTTTATTTGGATTAATGATAATTATAATAAAACACTTTGGTAATAATAACAATTTTTTTTTTATTTTTTTTTTAAGTACTGTCACGGATCATCGACAATCCAAACGTTTCGGTCCCAGACAATAATTTTCTTCAGTTGAACGCCTCTTAAGTCTCTACCAAGAGACTGACACTCACTCCTGTCCATCGGATTTTATACCTGTATTGCGAAGATAATAGGTATAATAGGTATAGAGTGGGAGAGTGTTTTATGTTTCACACCAGAGATTTTACTGCCATTTAAATAGTATCATTTTTAATTGCCCCATCCTTGACGTATAACGAACTATTTCAAATTCGATTATGGCTATAATCACTGTCTTCATTTAAATTATGAAAAAAAAAACTAGTTTATAAGTACGTCAAAAATGAACGCAGTGTCCTAGCAATTCATTTCTTTGCAGTTGTTTACCTAAACAGAATTGTTCTTAATATCATTCACAACCTTGATTTTTCAAACTCATGAATTATCAACCTATAGCCAGTATAAAATTTCACAATTTTCGCAGGCGTCATTATTGAAAAAAATTGTACTTAGTTGTCTCCGTTTTTTCGGTGTTTGCGTTGCGTTTTTTGTTGATATCGCCAACGTGTCGGCACCAACCTAGTGCCTTTGTCAGGGCTTCTCTCTATCTAACCGCTTGGTCTTTTTTGATAAACTTTAATTGAAGCGATCTTGTAGTTGTTACAAAGTGTTCATGTTGATTTGTTTGTGTAAAGTACTTTGTTACATTTATCAGGGAATAACTGTGCTTGTCATTTTGTCAAAATACGGCCTGCCAAAGCTATTAATTCCATCTTATTTTACGCTTACTCTTAAATACACTAACAAGTAGTCCACAGTGGGGCAGTTAATGTTTTACTGCTGCGCTACAAATAAACGATACCAAGTAACGCTTGTTCTCGTAATAATGAAAAATATAATTTTTCACCTTGCGAGAGTTTAAAAGACCAACAGTAGTGTACACATCCACAAATCCTTATAGATTTTTTTCTGATCATAAATATTAAAAAAATAAGTTTTTTATTACTTAAGGTTATATAATGTTTGCTGACTGCACATTCTGTTTGAAGTAATCATACTTTTCTATTTGTAGACTTAATTAATAATTGCGTGGCTTACATACGCCTCTGACAAGTATATGAAACGGATACGATTCCTGTATCTCTTGCAGATAAAGTGTAAAAAAAATTCCTGATTATAACACTAGTACTACATTCAGGCCAACCAATCAGGAATAAAATGAAAATTTTCATAAATTAATGTTTCAAAGCCCATACAGTTGGCTCAGTTAGCTGATACGGAGTTGATTGGTTTGAGTTCTAGTGTTGGAAAAAAAAATATTCATCACCAGACTATGTTAGCAAGATATGGGAGGCGGTGGTGTGCTATTTCTAATCAGTCCATCAAAGTCCTGTGTTAAATACCAAAACTCTCAGCAGCGAGTAAGAAGTGATAGCATATGCCACCTTTGATGATGATTCAACTGTTCGATCGGGATATGAAGTCTGGCGGCTCAAGGTCTCTTTCGGAAGAATAGGCTGGAATTTGTCCGTATCTGATTTCGCCGTCTCCCTTCTTTATCCGCAAAACAAACAACACTCTTCACTGAAAAAACACACTATCACACACTTACAACAATACTTATGAACCCTGTCACACTGGTGAAGAGGACGGGAAACCATTCCAGTTGGTCTTCCCAGAAATTACCATGGAGGTTTAACAATCTTTTATAATTACCTCCTACGCTTGATTAAAAACGAATGATTCAAAAATTTACTCGGATGTCATTTATGTTAACATTGTAGATTTGCAATATGCAGTGATAATAACTCTGGTTCTATTTTCTTAATTTTTATTTCGTCAACCCGTAATCCAAGCATGTAAGCATTTAATTGTAACCAATTGTAACTATACAAGATCGAAGTTTTCTCGTCGTTGAGAATTAATATAGTCTTCTCCGGTAATTGGGGAGTGAGGAAGGTGTTTTCAAACGATATCGGAATCTTTGAAAACATCCTGCTGACTCGGCTAGTCAGCTGAGAAGATTGTATCAATTGTAACTATTTGCAGAGACTAGATAATGCAGACCGTGTCTACTACACAAGGATTACTAAATATATAATCTTGAGAAGATGTCAGAGTGTTGGGATAAAAAATTTAAAGTTTACAAATGTCTTAAAAGGTGGCCTAATACATTAGCTTTTAATCCGACTGCAAGGCAATAACTATTTTCCTTCGTTACAGCAAGCATGTTTACAATCTTAAAGTTTTTGGAGGAGGATGCGGCTCAGTTAACATAGTTACTGGAACAAAGTTATATCCTCTGAGCCAACTACGCCACATTTCGGTTCCGAGGGTATCCAGACAGGGTGGGCGCTTTGCCTACGTCACTGTCACCAAGGCTGAAGCCTAATTTCACGCATCGTTGACGCCGCGAAGCTGCGTTGCTACCACGGCGACACGTAACTCGCGCCAAATGTGCGCGTCAAAGTCAGCCGCCAGTGCAATTGAGTGGTACAGACTGCCTCTTTGGAGAGTTGGGATATGGTTAGAGGCGTGACGAGGACATTCACATACGCATTCATCAAGCCTGAAACTTTCCAGTCGTGTCTAATTTATTCGACGCAATATTAAGCAGTTTCACTATTCCTTGTTTAGAGCTTAACAAGCATTTGTAATTATTTTTGTCATGTTCGTACTTCCCTTACAATTTTCAACAAACTGAAATAAACAAAAAAATTACATAAACTGCAAATTTATTTAAAAAAAAAAAAAAAAGATTGAAATGCTGAGGAGACGAGGAAAGTATTGCAGGATAATTTTTTTTTAAAAAAAAATACGAAATATTTTTTTAAAATGAGCATGCAAGTGAAGTGATTATGGGATCATTGAGAAATATTATGCTGGATTGAAGTGGAGGAAGCAGAAAGAATTTTGAAGCCTGAAATATTCTAAGGATCAGAAGAGGTGACAGTAGAAATGATAAAAGTTGCAGACTTCCTTCTGATGTTACAAAGTTTTAACGGCAACAATGAGAATTAGAACACAGTGAAAAAATAATAAATTACATTTTATGATTTAAGAGCTGAAGATTTTTGAAAAATTTATTCTATATGTTAAATTGTTAATTGCTCCTTATGGATTAAAACACGATTAAACTACACAATTATTAAATTTTTTAGATATTATTATTAGTTTTTATATTATCAAGCCTAAAAATTTAAATTTGGAACAAACGAAAAAAATGGCAACACATTAAATTGTTAAATTTCATATCAATAAAAAAGTGACAGTATTCATAGTAATAACGTAATTATCTTTTAGCTTAAGACGTTAAAGGTTCTTGCTAAAATTTAAAAGTCGGTTGACGGCAGAGGTTATTGATTACTGTTTGTTCGAATCGAGGAAACGTCCCATGAACCGTGTAAACTTAGTATTATTCTTTTTGCATAACGTCTAATATTTTCCTTAATTTAAAACAGTAACGCTTTCAACTACAGCAAACAATAAACCGTGGTAAAGCATAGTACTCAAACATGTCATCCATTTGATCAGGTATTATTAGACTGATTTAGTGGTATATATTACATGTATGTTACTGCAAACCGTAGGGATCATAATATAGGATGCTCGAATCAAAGGAGGAAAAAGCAAACCTCATACATTAAAGAAGCTTTGTACGGACAGTAGAGTTTGTTAGCACTTAAACTATTGCATTTAAAAAAAAACAGTCACAGCCAGACAAGCAAGGGAGGAAAAATCACGTCTAATACTGCCCGGAGAACCTCACGTGTGTAAATAAAAACTTCGAAGAAATAAAAATTTTGTATAGCCCGAGGTTACTGATGAAAGTAAAAACAAGAGAGGCAAAAATATATAATTATGTATCAGTCTTTTGCTGGTACTTGCGCAAGTAAACGATAATAGTGCGCGAATCTTAAATAAATAATAAAATATACGTGATGAGTTTTTTATTTATTTATTACTTGACACTATTTTAATATAAAAAAATTTAGGAGATACAATATTTATTAAAACACTTTTTTTTACCACGCCACATTTACATTCTAAAGAAATAAAGTGAAGTAGATACTGGATATTAAATAGTTAGTTCCACCACGTAAGTAATAGAACGATTATCAAGTACTACACCTCGGTGTTGTCATCCAATCTGGTAATTTTATCCACTAACTATGTATAAAGTTTTACGTGGAATGAGAACCACGGTACACAGGATATGTTTGACGTTAAAGTCAGTTTTAAGACCTTTGAATATCCACCGACACCTGGCTTCGAATTGCAAGCATCTATTTACCTAGAAATTAATGAAGCTTGTAACATTTATCTGAAGACATTATGTAACTAAAGATACTATATTAGCTCGCGAATGATGTAATACCAAGAAAAATTAGTTGATTTAGAAAATTTAATCACTTCAATTCCTTGCAAGACGATTCCGACAGTTAAATGAGGAAGCGATAGCATTCAGCAATTTGTGACGGCATCAGATAAACCTCACTGATATGTATACAATTTGGCAAGTATATAGAGTAATGAAGCCGGTTTCATAACATTGACTTTTCTCTAAAGAACTGTACCTTCAAAATTGCAGTTAGTGATATTGAGACTGTATGGCAACTGCTGTTTCAGAAACAGAAACTAATATCAGTGGGTTCATCGGACAAGTAGTTTGCATGAATACCAGGTGCATTTCTATTCCTAACGAAAAATCCTGTTCATATGTCTGCATCACACGTACAAATCCGAAATATTCTTGCTACTACCACTGTATTTACACACTTGACTGGTTTTAACGGATCAAACATTGAGTTGGCCTTATGATTGGCATATACATTTTTACATATTGAATTTCTGTCTTGGCAAACAAAATGATGTGCACTAATCCCACTATACAATTATCGTAATGTATGAATTAACTGGACTGAGAAGATTAGGCATCCATAATCTAAATCCGAAGGTGGATTGATAAACGTGTGTCAGTACCAGAGTTAATGGTGATTCTGTCATTGTCTGCCGGCACACCTGAAGGAAAATAATATCAGTGGGTTCATCGGGCAAGTATTATGCATGAATAGCAGGTGCATTTCTATTCCTACCGAAAGAGTCTGTCCATCTCTCTGCATCACACGTACAAATCTGGAAATTTCTTGCTACTGCAAATGATACATTCCACTATTGACTGGTTTTAACAGATCAAACATAGTTGACATAAATTTTTTACGTATTGAATTTCTATCTTGATAAACAAAATGATGTACACTAAACCCACTATACAATTATCGTAATGTATGAATTAACTGGACTGCGAAGATTAAACATCCATAATCTAATCCGAAGGTGGATTGATAAACGTTTGTCAGTACCAGAGTTAATGGTGATTCTGTCATTGTCTGCCGGCACACCTGAAGGGTAGAGAGTACTTGCAGATTTATGTATCTCGGAGTGGACGGCCCCACAATCGACATCACCGCTTTGAGCAAGTGGTGTGTCGCGTGTTGCGGCACGGCAGGCGCTGCGCCCTCATTTCCTAATGCCTCCTCCCCAATCCCTTGCTACGGCCTATCCAGCACCTGTTCGGTTGGTACACGGTCCCGAAGCTCGAGGGCCAATTTAACGGCCCATTGCCGTAACACGGCCAGCGGCAGGCTTGCGGTGAAGCCCTAATGCCACCAGCGCGTAGATCGACCGCCGACCCCTGTTGGCTTGTCCCCCAGATCACAACACCGATTGTGGTGAACTGGCTGGTTGGTGTGTCTTTACACAACTAATAAAGACGATGTGTGGTGTAGCTGAATGAATTTCTGAATTAGAAGACTTGCATCATACATTTTTATGCTGGTTCTATGAAGATTACTCTCATTTTGTTATTGGTTTTGGAAAAAGTTTTATTCGTCAAACAAGAATGCAGAGAATGACTTCTCTACGGACACAATGAACCAGAAGCTCCTGTATTACTTCGTGATGTCATGACGTCAAAGCTGATTTCTGTTATATTTCAGGAGGTGTATTATCCATTCATTGAATCCCATTTTTGTGTAACCAGTCCTCTATCGCCTTTCTCGTCGAATATTTGATGTTTAATTTTTAGCGATTCGATTTGAAGATTAATATCCCTTTTAATATCTCTTTACCTCAATATTCCTACGTTACCCTTTCTTCTTGTTTTTGTACATTGTTTAATTTTATCATTTAACCTTTTTGTTCTTTAGTATTATTTGCAGTCTTTCTTAATTGCTTAATCCGGAAAACAATAATATTAATGTATAGTAATGATTCTATTCAGTTCGACAGAACTACCATCTGCAAGTACTAATATGGTAACTTAAACATATGCTATCATTATGGACATAATATATATTATGAAGCCGATACGTTGACTGGAAAACACGAATATTTTTGGGAATTAATAATTGGACAATGTTTATTAATTAATTTTCATTGGTCACAAAACGGAACCGTTAATTTTAGGTATTCACATGTCATGTCGGTTCTCGATTTGCTACATTACCTACGAAAACAAACGGATTCATATAAACTTGTGTAAACAGTGTGTACGTACCTGTTAACTGACAAAATCTGTAAACTAGGCATAACATTTTTCAATTTGTTTAGAATGAGCATATTTGTGACGGCTTTGAAACCAGCAACGTCGCGACGTTTCGTACCAGCTTCAGTAGGTAAAAAACCTTAACCAAATGTCTGAAACAATCCAGACAAAAATTTAAATATCATTGTTGCCTCCTCCATGTCTGTAACATTGCATTTTTTCCCTGACAAGCGAGTGAAAGTAGCTAGCAATTCTTTTATAATAGAAAGTTTTACTCAGTACTGTCCAAACATCGTTTGCAAGCACATAAATAGCTTAAAAAACGGAATGATATTTGAGTGAATGAGCTGAATCTGGTTAGATCCTAGATGCTAACACCAGCATCGAAGCTGTTGATTGACTGGACCAAGGTAATCGGCTACTCAGAACAGCTCAATATATGCAGTATTACTGCATTTTACGTGTTTACTAAAAATGTTTGTTCAGACGTTTGGAAAATTGTGAAAAGCGCACAACGAGGTGAAGTAATATATGTCTATACAAGAGAGAAGGGAAAAACATTTAATGTAGTACTAACGTAACACTAACATGTTTCTTCAATGTTTCCAAATAGCCAAGATTTAGGCTATGTAATTTAATCAGTCAGTTAAATGATGTATATGAATCACGTTGTTTTAATACGTGGTAACTTGGTAGTCATAATTTAAATTAGTATTCAGTGTACCCTCATTATCAATACTTCTGTGACGCGCAAAAAAACTATGTTTCAGATGATTCACATCTACGTGTTGTTAATAAATTAGTGATGATGCGGTTTTCAGGCGGAGATGAAGGTTATGGGTACAGTATTCATTTATTTCGTATAGATCTTTGTGAATTATTCCTTGTTATAGCCAAAAACTCTTAGAAATTTTTGCTGTATAAAAGGATATAAAGTTGTTAAAATTGTAAAAAAGGCCTTTGGAGCTGTTAAATTTCATGAAGTTCCAAGTTTAATTAGGTGAATTATTTACGTGATTTATCACGTAAAATAGATATTTGCATCAAATAATATCAGATACGAATAGAAAGTTAAAAATGCATTATTCGTATTCTAACGAAATATAAGTTCTACACAAAATTTCGTAGTACATCTGTCAAGTTTTTGAATAATTCTAAGACAAAAAGAGTAGCTTTTAAAGATCCGCTTTTGACTGTTAACAGTAAGTGTGAACCTTAATGGCCCATGCTCGACTAGAAGCGATAAACTCTGGAAGAACAAAGATGAAGTCGAAATTTGAAGGGACTATTCGAGTTGTGTATCACATATCGATATGTTTAAGATGAAACACTTTTTCTTGTAGGATTCTTTTTCGTCGACACCATAACTAATTCTCTATTTGGTTGAAGCCCACTTATTACTGATAATTCGTCACGAAATCATATAAGATCCTTCATTGAAAAACACGGTATGTAGTGTCACATAGATGTTGTGGAAGGTAGAAGTAATCTTCTGAAAAAATTATCCACCATATTTTGTCTTGCCGTATCGGAAACTTAGACACTCGTGTCTTATTAGTAGCAACAACTGTGTCCAGCGTCCATTACCATGCAAAAATATTATCCGTGATCAGTACTTCTAGGATGGATTAGAAACAAAACTTGATCATGTGAAAGGAGAGAAGAAGGAAATATTATCCAGAACACTTAATCCGTATTTACGTAACACGGTAAATTAGAAACATTTTTTTATTACAGCGTAGTGCAAAAATGCTGTTCCTTTGAATTCGTACAAGAGGGAGAGCAAAAACAAGATAAATATAATGGGTAATAGCTAACCATATTGAATATATTTATTTATTTTTTAATTATTTTCAGACCAACAAGAAAAATGTTTTTCTTATTGGGGCAGTTATAATTTCTAGAACGTGCCTATATGTTTATCATGAAAAAAGAAGTTGCTACTATGATAATGTGGAGATCATTTCAGATTTATTACATGCTGTTATTTACATACTGTACTAAACTGGTAATCTGGTAGCAGGGATTTTTATATTAAAATATCCATGTTTTTTTATTCTGAAGTCTATGTAAGCATTATTCAATGGGGTATAATTAAGCGTAATGGTGATTGCGTTAGTGATATTTTTGAGGCACAGTGAATAGTAGTGAATTATTAAGAAATATAAATCGATGTTTGTTAGAGGTATACGTGTGATCAGAACAGAAAAAAATAATCAAAATTTCTTTTGCAGAAAATTAAATCGACCCCTACACAGCTGGTCGCAAGCTAATTAATACATCGGCGTACGCCAGCCACTGAATTCAGGTGGAAAAATCTGATTGAAAAAATTAGCTCCATCGAACCTTGAATAATTCTAATTTACGGTAATATGCCGCAAGTGCTACGGAAAATGGAGGGGAAAAAATGGAGTTGTGTATGTGAGAGAGAAGCTGGTTGCCGATAACCGACGCCACATGCCCTCTCTACCTGGGTGGCATGGCGATTCGTTCAGATGGCGCAGCTGTTACGGCGACCCAATGCCGAATTAATAAAGCCCAGCGCAGCCGCTGTTTAACGCAGCATCGGAATGGTAAATAGTAAACAGAAACATTGCGCCGTAATCGATGCGAACAGCGCACCATGCCAATGAAGTATTCACTTAGGAGAGCCAGAGAGGAATAATTCAGTGAACTGACGTAACCGGACCTCCCATCCCACCGAACGCTCACCGCACGCGCATTCCCACGCGTGACAATCAACGAGGGCACCGGTGCTGATCCGTGTGGAAAGCTTTGGATTTTACGACCTGCGCTGTATTCTACGCTATTCTGTATTTTCTGCTTTCATCAGTATCGCCACCCGATCCTTCTCTTCCTGTATATGTGTTTAAGCCCCTCACAATAATGGGCACAAATTAACAATTTCTCCGCAAATAGAGACGTTTTTAACTGTCCTGTTTTGAGGGTAAAACCAGTTTAGTAGGCACAAAAAGAAACTAGGGATTCCGAAAAAATTTCACGTTATAATCAAGCTGTTTTATTGACAAGTGTAATAATTACGAAAGCCCTTTCAACATATTACTACGGGCTGCAACTTTCATATAGAAATTTCAGTTCTTTCCTACTTTACGTATAAAATAAATTTAAGCTGAGTATAAATAATTTAGCCACCAGAAAATGGCAACTACATTGAATATAAATGAAACAAAACAAAACTTGTGCTCCGTGTTCAACTAACAATCAGTTAATTGACAATAACAACAAACTAATTACATATATATTGATGGCCTGGTAGCTCAGTGGTTAAGGTGTCTGACTGGAGATCAAACTGTTCCCGGTTCGAATTGCTGTCTCGGCATGGATTATCATAGGCCCTTAAACGGCCCTTCACCTCTGGCACAGCTTGCCGTGTGACGTCAAGTATCCCAGAACGTTTCCGTGGTTCGGATTCCACGTTAAACTGTAGGTACTCCATACCCGGTACGATTATCGGGTTAGGCTAGGTGTCTACGAAAGGGCGAATTGCTCAGGCGATAGGAAATTCTGCCACTAGGTCATTACGACCCTGCGAATTTATTTAAATGTATATTGTATTAAAAGCACGTATATTCTATTAAAACTGTACCTAGCTGTATATGGTAAGCCAGTGGCCAAAAAACTAGAAGAATCGTTATAAACGCCGTTACCTGGGTAATGTACATCATCTACGATGGAATTAACTTTCCTGGTAAATGTTATTGGAAAATGACATGATAATTTTTTAGTATCAGTTCATTCAGAAATTTGCCATGTCGTAATCTGCCTATATACTGTGTAACAATAGATCTCTGGTCTTAATTATTCTATTCTTAGTTCATGGAAAACTTTTTATTATTTAGAACTTTCTTATTCTGTTAAAATTGAAGCTATCAACAATAAATTCTACTAACTTTTAAATACTTTCGCCCTTGTTTATCTGTGTACAACCGAGCGCAGTGGGTGAGTGGTAATATTCTGGCCTCGCATTCGGGAGGACGCTGGTTCGAATCTCTTTCCGGCCATCTAGATTTGGATTTTGCATGGTTTCCCCAAATCACTCCAGCTGAATTCCGAGATGGTTCCCTCGAAATGCCATGGCCGAAATCCTTCCCTTTCTTTTCCCGTAATCCCTTCCCGCCTTTGTTGACCTCGACGTCGGCATGGCGTATATACAGGGTGTTACGAAAAGGTACGGCCAAACTTCCAGGAAACATTCCTCACACACAAACAAAGAAAATATGTTATGTCGACATGTGTCCGGAAACGCTTACTTTCCATGTTATAGCTCATTTTATTACTTCTCTTCAAATCACATTAAACATGCAATGGAAACACACAGCAACAGAACGTACCAGCGTGACTTCAAACACTTTGTTACAGGAAATGTTCAAAATGTCCTCCGTTAGCGAGGATACAAGCATCCACCCTCCACCGCATGGAATCCCTGATGCGCTGATGCAGCCCTGGAGAATGGCGTATTGTATCACAGCCGTCCACAATATGAGCTCTAACATGGAAAGTAAGCGTTTCCGGACACATGTCCACATAACATATTTTCTTTGTTTGTGTGTGAGGAATGTATCCTGAAAGTTTGGCCGTACCTTTTTGTAACACCCTGTATATAAATAAAAACATCTGTGTACAAGCAACTCTCTTGTCTATCTAATAATAAAATTATTTTTCACTTTAGCCATAAGTTGTTATTTTAAAGTAATAATTTTTTTAATACGAATATCGTTCAAATCAAATTTTAGATCATAAAGAATTCACTCTCTTTGCGGTTATTGATTAACGTCTAACTCTTTTATATCATTTAAATGCCCGAATTGGTTTCTCTGAATACTTTGCAAGGGAAGATTGTTTTGTTAGTAAGTGCATTTTGATCCATTCATTGGAATAAATAAACCATGGGCTACATGAAAATAAAAATCAGATTTCGTGCTATTCTGTTTGTGTTAGGGTAAAGTTTTTAGCAGGAAAGCGCACATATCTGCAGACACGCTGTGGTGTGAACGGAGAGCAGGCAGGAACCGTAAAGCGCAGTTGTGGAGTTGCCACCGCCCAGCCCCTAACGAGCCGGCAGCCCGCGCCGCGTCGTTCCGGTCGGCTACTATCTGCGCCAACTCCACCAGAGCTGTTTGCATTGTGCTCCGAGGGCCTTTGTCAGCACAGCGTCCGAGCGGAGCTACTTTCGGCTGCTGCTGCTGTGGCGGCGGTAATCACTGTGTTTGTCCAGCTGGCTGCGGCGCGATCGGCGCAGGGGCGGCTTCCCCCTTCTAAAGGACCATCTGCATCTCCGTGGTCCACCGCACTAGGTGAGGGCAGCGAAGCAGACTCCGCCATTACCGAAGTTTGCTTATTCGTTTATGGAACATGCGGTATAGTCGGGAACAGACAACACGGGGCAGCAGTATGCCCACGAAAACGATGATACCTGCACTAAAGTTGATATACATGAAAGATATCTATATATTAATACGCTAAGCGAAATCTTCGGATCCGTTTTTAAGAATATTGCGCCCATGGAGAAGTGTGAGATTTAGCATAGTTAAAGTTTATATGGAGAAGAAGTGCAGAAAGCTAAAATCTATGTATAATATGTATTACAAATACATTAAATTAAATAAAATAAAACATTCGTTGTTTACATTCAGTTGTATTTTATTGGCAACGACACTTAGCGATTTTGACAATGTCTATGGTCTTTGGTCAAAAAAAACAGTTATATATAACATGCATAGTTAATACATGTTACAAATGCATTATTAAATAAAAAATATAATAATAAATTCGCGAACGTGTATGTGCGCGTGAAATAGGAACGTGGACAACTATCTGACGTGTATTCCCAGCATTGAGATACTCTGTGGTCTTTCGTGAAACAAAAGAGTCGCATAAGAGTAGAGATAAATCTTTGAAGTTACAAAAGGAACATTTCGGAAAGGAATGTAGCGATTGTTCCAGATACTATATGGTCTTTCTATTATTTAAAAGGTTAAACGTTTGATAACGGTATATTGATTTTTGAATCTCAGTAATTTCACTACGCATTTTTTTATTCAATTTTTGCACCTACTTGTATTATGCCTTGGTGTAGAACATTGACAGGTCGGATAGAGAGAGACAAAAAAGAAGGAATGTCTATTTGCGTGAAATCAAAATGATACTAGACCAAATTTAAATAGTGAACACACAAAATGATTAAATTATTTTGATGGATACATCTAAATGCGCAATAAATGTCATTCCTAGAAATTTTGATAGTTTTTCTAATTTACAATGCAAAACATTTCGAATCAGAAGTTACTTCAGGTGAAAGGACTGCATTCACTTCATTTTATCTTAAGTTTAAAGCAGTTTTACCGGACTAAATTCAAATGAACCATTATTTTGAAAACGTTAATAAAAAAACTTTATCATTTGCTATGTTCAGTTCAGAAGCTAAAATTTGGGATACAGTCACATGTGGAGTATTTTAATTATATAGGTATTTTAGGGGATTAAATCAAACAACACAAGCTAATGACGTATTGTTATACGCTCGCAGCCAACGACGTCAATGTATGCAGTATATAATATATCTATGCAAACACAATAGAACAAATTCAAATAATTATTATTACTCTTTCAAGAAAGAAACTACACAACTTAAAGATTTACGGTTGAAATTCGACCCCTGGGTGATCACTAGTTTAAAGAAATATGAATGTGATACGGATACTTAGGCCTATCTCCTATTGGAAAGCGAAAGAAAATGATCAAGTTCTATACTTTACGGTATTCTTAAACCTACCTTGATTGATTTATACTAGCTAGAGTGTAGTGTGGGATGATATTTTTTTTTATCGAAAACGATAACAGATTTCGCTCTGTAAACTACTTCCTGGAACCGTAACTTGTAACTTAGTAATAAAATTTGTACTATGGTGGCTTAAAACATATAAATCTTCTAGAAAAGAGATTCCGGTATCATCGCTCAAAGAAACCCAACCAGTTACTTAAACCAATATTGTATATTAGACACTAAAACCACTATGTCCGCGGATTTCCAGGTCATTTTGAGCTCCATACGTTCTCCCAGTAATGTGCCACACAATAAATTTCAGTGTTTTAAAATTCTCCGCAAATTTACTCACCGAAATTATTAAACAACGATAGTTAAAGAAGGTTTAGTTCCAAAAGAAATCTACACCCCCCTCACCTAGCGTGGTCTGAGCCGTATTGCACTGGCCTCACGTACTAGTACAGTGGTTCATATCCCTCTCCGGCCATCAAGATTTGGGTTTCCCATGGTTTCCCTAAACCACACCAGGACAATTCCTTAATGAATCCTTCAAAAGGCCATTGCTTAATTTCTTCCCGTTTCTTGCCCCAGTTCTTTCCCGCCTCTAATGACCGAGATAGGATATATGCATTATCTCCAATATTAAGATTGGACGAAGGATAGGACAACATATATCGATGTATCGTTACAACGATATTGTTTCAAAAGAATAATCGATATTTCTTGTCGATATGTTTAATCTCGTTATATGAAAAATTGATATTTTATTTAGAGTATCAATTTTAAGTACCAATTAGATATTTTTGTTCGAACGCAAATCAGAATACAATTTCATATGTTGTGTAAAATATTGGCTAAATATAGGTGCATGTCTGAATGCGTCTTTAAAAAGTGAATTCGTTGTAACTTAACAGTTTTTCATCAATGGTTAACAAAAAAGATATTATATTTTAACAGGTTAACATTAACGCACCGTCATTTTTGTCAAAATATTTAAATGTTAATGCTTAGATTATTTTTAATCAAATTGAAGAATATTGATTATGCAACCGTTTCCAAAGTTGATGGTTGACGTAAATTTACAGTTTTTTTTTTATGCGTTGACGAAGCATCTGATATGCCACGCCTTTTCGTCTGAATGAGTGGTTTCTGTAATTGACATGGCGCCACCAGACAACAGGAAAAGATTGACGGAGGAATACATAAAACAGAGAGTTGTTTTGATGTCTAAATCAGATGATTACTGTTTTGATTGACTGTAAAAATAAATTAAATAAAAATTTCTATAATTTCCTCATGTGTACTTAATTTCCCGAATTTTCTTCAATATTTTGCAATATTTTTAGAAAATTATTACTAGCTTTGGGCCAAAATATCAACATTATTCTCTCGATACATATCGATACTGTTTTTAAAAATCGATACGATATTTATCGATATATTTTTTCATTTGCACATCCGATGCACATGAATGCTTCAGGAAGCATCAATTCAGAATATCTTCCTTTGCAAGCTACCAGAAAGGATGTCTCCGTCAAACTCGTGAAGAGCTTAGATTTGATGGAATAGCAACTCTAGTAGCAACAAACAAACACAAAAAATTTTGCGTTATGTATGCATAAATGGGGAATTGTAACAGGGAAAACAATTGTAACATAGAAGTGTTGATATGTCAATGTAGACTATGAATTGTATGTTATTTTTCTAAAAATGCTGAAAGAGAAATAAATGTATAAATAATTTTTTAAAAAATATATTTGTCTGATCGTTCTAAGAAAATTTTAGTAACTCCTTGATAGATCCTAAACTTAAGAAATTTGAGGAAACGGAAGAAAAAAACTAAGAATCAAGCTGTTAAGAGAAGAACTTACCCTGATTGTTTGAGAAGATGAACTGTGTGAGATTGGTACAAAACGATGGAAATGTCGATTTAAAATGCAACACAAGCATTCAGACATTTAGTTTTATATATGTTGATCGAAGAACAATTTTTGTGTGGATCTAAGACAAGTACACAGAATTCAAGAAAGTAGTTGAGTGTGCTCACTGAACAGAGAGAAACCTGTTTTTTCAGGATCTACTGATATTCAGGTTTTAATTTAGAGATCACTGGAACCTAATAATAATAATAATAATAACCATTGAACAACAGACCTGCAATACTTTATTAGATCAGACCTAATAAATAAATGACTAAAAACCATTATAATGATGTTAAAAGGCATACGCATTTAAAGAGCTATCACTCACACAAGTTAAAAAATAAATAAACGGTTCTTAAAAATTTCTTATCTCAATTTTTATAGTAACCGGCGATAAAGCATTTGAAGGAATAAAAAAATATGATACGGAAAAAAACCTTTACTAGGCTAACCAGTGAGATAATTAAAGAAATTACGCAAACATTACTATCTCAGATTGTGAGATAACAACCATGGAGTTAGTTAATTGTAAAATAACTAGTGTAAGTGATAGTAAAAATAATATGGTGGGATGTTTAAGTTGGCTAACATGTAATGCAAAGAGTTATGCAATGAATATCGCTGAGTTTTTTTTTCGTTGACTGGTGGTTGTCATGGATGTTTTAGTAGTAGAAGTTTGACTTGAAAGTCGTTGAATTAAGATTTGTTAAGCTTATGAGAGTTTCAATACTGAATGTGAAATAAATAATCAATGTTGGAAAAATGAGAGAAGAATTATTTAATGAGTAATGAATAAAATTTATCAAGATAATGGTTTGTACTAAACAGCAGCGAGGCGGCTATCGTTCGTAATTTTTGGTTTAAATCCAGAATGCATAACGGCCATATTAAAAGACAGAAAGTAAGTATAAACCTCGCAAGCTATATTTTTGGATATAAGATTTTTTGTGTCGTTTATTATGGTGTTAATTTAATAAATCACGAAAAAACAGGTTTCATGTCTTATGTATCCTTTCAGCCGTAAAGAATACGCGACGTTAAGATCTTTCTGGAAAGGGTACGAGGTAAAATCTAATTGGGAACCACTACTTTACCCTAATACATGTCAATGCTTTAAGAAGCATCTAATGAAATATGACACGCGGCATCGTGATCTTGTTTGTCTTAAGAAATTGACCCTTCACCTTTATCCGTTCGAAAGAAGCAGCTCCCCTCACCCCATTTCCCCGCAGTCACCACCAAACAGCCCCGCTGCCAACTCCTTCGAACTTACATAAGTGAAAACACTTGTTAGCAACGGCTTAGCGGCGACCGAGAAGCTCCGAGGGAACGGCTGCGAGAAGCCGCCGAAAGCGTGGTGCCGGCCGTGCCTTTATGTCACGTAGCACCTCGTAACTGCCGCAAGGCCCGCTTGAAAAAACAAAGCCAGCCGTGTCGGTCCCATTTGGCGCGGTTCTGCAGCTCCTCATGCCGACCCTCTGTGGGCCTTTTGAGAGTTGCGAATTCTATTCAGGACAAACTCATCGGTCTTGATATAAAAACTGGATAAAAGAAACGTTGAAACAAATATGTCCCCACCGGTGTTCAGAATACATTATATGCTTTAGAAATTTCAGTCAAATAAGGGCGACAATTTTGCGAAGATAGTTATCACCTACAGTACATTGTTATTACCAGGATCATCGATTCTAATTCCAATCAACCTTATGAACTGTTTATAGTAAAGAGAATGTATGATATGATAGGAATGAATTTCCTCTCGTGGTCAAGGTTTTTCAGGAGTGCCTTAAATGTTTCATATTACATAGACATGAGGCTAATCTGAATGCATTTCTCCTTAAAGTCTGTGGTCGCTTTACTGTTCTAGCTTTAAAGCAAATCAAGAAGGATAGTTTGTGTGATTACTCCTTCGTACATGTCTTCTCGCCAATTTTAATGCTTCATAGTTAACCATTAACTCACTATTTAAAGTACAATTTCAAAATTGATCAATGAATGTTTTGATTTTTTTAATTTTTATAAGTGAAAATAATTGTGCTATAGGGCATACCAGCGATTAGAAGAGTGACCACATATTTGTATAAATGTGTTACTGACCTTTTTTTATCAGATTCAGTCACAAAACAACTACTTCCATGTTCTTAGAATAGCCATCTTTAACTACTTCTCCAGCTCAGTAGCCGGCCTAGATGAATTCTTTTAATATCATTGGTAAGTGCTTGTAACGATACAGCATTTCTACTCTGATTTTTTCAGGACTTATGGCTCGACTTCATTGTGTTAAGAGCCAGCAGAGAATGGGGGCAAGGGAAGGAAGGTTTAAAAATAGATACAGACCAAGTAGGGTAATAAAGAATAACATAAATCATGAAAGTGAAATCATTTGCCAAGTTCTGAGATATTTGTTGTTTTAAGATCAAGTAGTTTATAGTTCGTACAAATAAATTTATTAGTCTTAGGATCGAAGGTCTGTAATTTACTGATTTCCTCTGCTTTACGATATAAATCCAATGAAAGTAAAGAAACAAAATTGAATTTTTAAAGAGGATGTGAGATGTTTTATTTGGTATAGCAGGTGTGACTCAGTATTGGTGTTGTTTGTAACAATTCTGACCATATCAGGAACTTTACTGGGCTAATTTATTAGTTACAGTTCATCGTTCTTCGAACCATCAGGTATTGCTGAGAGTTTGACGGTGCACACAAAAGTTTTAAAACTACTCACTGAGTTGCCATATTCACCATTAGCATTATACGGTGTACCTGACATGTAAATTAAAAAATTAATTTATGATCATTACACGTTACACATCTATATATACATTTAGTTTTGTAAAACTATCAAGGGATAATGTCAGACCGGTTCCCCACACAACCAGTTATAAAACATTGTACGAAACTTACCAATAACTATTATTTGAAAGATCTATGATATCTTACTCCAGATACTAATAATTTCACTGGTAGTCTGCTGGGACAGCTAAGTTTTATAAACTAAAATTTTTATTTCGCTTACGGCTATACGCCTTGTCGTCGTCGAGGTAATTGGAGGGGTGAAAGGACTGGTGGCAAGTAACGAGAAGGAATTAGCCCATAACCTGAAGTTACCGTTTCCAAGCAGGCTTGGTATGAAGCAGTTATTGCATCAGAAAAGAATATTAACGCCTATCTTTATCACTACACGTACTATAATTGTTGTTTATATATTTTCAAGACGTTTCGTTCATTGATTCAGTTCCCATAGTTAAAGCAGATGTAATACGAATGATTACAGCGTTGTTGGGAATCTTGAAATTATCGTATTATCGGCTATAGAAAAACAGTTGAATGTTTTACACTTGTTTAATTAAACGTGCTTAAAAAACAACAGCAATTACACAATGTGTGAGTGGACACTTTCTGGGCCTATTGATTCAGAGTAAGCTTGACGGGTGTTTTGCCTGATAGCGTCATAGAAACATAACGTTTCGAATGCTTGCTCTGCTGTCTTAATCAGCTGAGCAAAACTTCAGGTGTTGTAAGTCTATGCGGTGACTTCTAGCTTACAACACCTGAAGCGTTCCGCAGCTGATGAAGACAGCAGAGCCAGCATTCGAAACGTTATGTTTTTTGTATGCTATCCGGCTGAAAACTCGTGAAACTTTCATTGAGCAATTACACGATATTATTTCTCAAAACCTAAGATAGTTAAAAATACTACCCGGGTTATGGATTGGTGTGAACTCTTTATTAATTCAAATACGCTGATGTGATGGTAAATTTGTCAGTTTCTATGTCATCAGAATCAGTCAAATAGACGGATTTAATAACTATCTTAGGTTTGAAAATATAGCACTCCCGTATTTAGGGTGTGCTCTCTCTATTAAAAGACTCATGCCTTCAACCTACAGTCTTCGCGTTGGAGTTGGCCGTTGTAAAGATACTCTTGCCACTTGGAGATACCTGGGAGAACAATCAGATACCATATGTTCGTGCGGGGAATGAGAAACCATGGTACATATGCTGTCCTGACCACAAATTCCAATGAATGTTTCCCAATTTGACCTCCAATCAGCTACTGCAGCCATCGCACGGAAAAGTTACCACATATGTGATGCCGTCATCAACACGGGAAGAAGAAGAAATAATTCAAATATATGTTTGAGGCATACTTTTTAGCAAAGCACGTTCAACTTGTTGACGTTGGGATAGTTATAATCCAAATGGATTATTTGCCAAAATCAAGAACGCAAGAATCTCGGAAAGGATAAAAAAAATAATCAATAATTCTATCATCATGCACAAAACATTTCCCTTCGGAAAATTTCTATAGATATACCGCACCGTTGGTAGAGACGAGTCCTTAACGTCAACTAGATCGCCATCAGCAAAGTGCGATGGGTGTCAACCGCGTCATTAGCACTTAGGCCGCGTTATTCGGGGACGTTAAGGGAGCCGAGGTACGGGCGCGGAAATGCGGCGATAAAGTGCCGTATCCCCACAAAGAGTCCTTTAACGGGCGCTTACAGCGCAGCGCACTTTACGTCCCTCGACGGAAAAGCGGTGTATCATTTTTCTCGTGTCCACAAAATATAAACTGCCATGGGGGGGGGGGGGCCTTAGCTCTCAGAATTTTGAGCAATATGTTAACGCGGCGACAAGGTGGTCCCGACAGGCGTTTGGCAGCAAGCTTCCGTTTCGCTTATGGCATTCCTTGTCGCCATACGTGGGAGTAATTTGTATTTCCCTTCTATCGCATGTGCACATACGCTTTGTGGTAGTTCATTCATTCAGTGAGAACGTAAGCAGAACGTAAACATTTCATCTAATTCTGACCACGATAAGCATGAAGAGGGTAATTGTTTCCCCCTAATGCTTAGATTCCTCGCATTTTTATGTTATTTTTTGGTTTAGGGACATAAATTACACTCCTCTAAAAGTAAGACAGAAGTGATTAATTGTAACAGAAATTACAGAAATAATAGTAGATTAAATATAAAAATAGTATCAGATGCAGTTATTATTATTATTATTACTCCGCAACCACTAAAAGTGTGTAGCGGAGGGTACATTGCACCCGTCCGTAAGGGTAATAGTTTGGAAAGGATTTACGGAATATGGCAGGAATAAATTAATAGGAGAAGTTCTTTTAGAAGTAAAATTACAACTGATGGCCAAAGCAGGAAAGATGTTAAAAGCAGAACAGCAATAGAAAAAGAAATTTCTTGAATTTTTTTAAAAAATAACATTTTTGTTTCAAATGTTGGTCTAGGACAATGAAAGAAGTTTTTAAAACACTATGTGTGGAAGACATCACTTCATGGTTGCGAAACATGGAGTTTAAGAATACCAGAAAGAAGGAGAATTCGAAATGTAGTACATTAGAAGGATGCGCGAGGAAAGAAGTTTGTGGAGGAGTCGTATATAAAGAAGATACAGGATAGTGGGTTATATATTAAGACATAAGGGATTGGTTAATTTTTTACTGGAGAGAACCGACGAAGGTAAAAACTTTAGTGGAAGGCAGAGAATATATGAACCAAATCATTGAGGAGGTAGATTGTAAGGGATATGTCTAAATGATGACGTGCAATATAGAAAAGGAAGAAGAATTGCATCAAACCAGCCAAGAGACTGATATAGATAACAAATACTTCCTGTTAATATTTTTTTGCTGCATTTCATACTTTAACTAGGGATTCTACAATCACTACCACAGAATATAACTTTCTAATATCTGATCCAGGGCGCAGATAACGGAAATTTATTATTGTGTTGTTTTTGTAATGCCCCTAGAAGTGGCTTATACAAATTACATGAAGGAATGCGAATGTACTGCTGGTGAATGAAAATATTCAAAATATTCGGATCTGTGTGAATAATTGGACCAAATATGTTTAATCATTTATTTACCCCTTTCTTCTTATTAATATTTTTTATTATTATGTTATATGTTTTAATTTTAACTTCCCCTAGATACATAAATCTGCCATTCACGAATTTAGTTTTTGATAAAGTATTCATCACTTCCCTTGGTAATTTTTGTTCAAGTTTCTGACACCCTTGGCAATAAAATAATATTTTCCACCTACCTTTATGCAGATTGTAAACCAGAATTTCAAAAATTATCCTATATCATATTTATTTTAAAAAAATCTGGCATTTAAGTATTAAATGCTGTAATGATAAGCCTTAAGCCTATCATACAATTATTTAATAGTAAATTAATATTATTTGTACTTGAAGGGCTCTGTTGGCTCAGTTGTTAAGGTGTCTGGGAAGCGAAAGGTCCCCGGTTCGAATCCCTGTCTTGGCACTGATTTTCATAGGCTCTTAACCCGGCCTTCACCACTGGGAACAGCTTGCTGTGTAATGTGAAGTACGCAGAACGCTTCCGTGGTTCCGATTCCACGTTAAACTGTAGGTCCCCTGTACCCGGTAGATTTGCTGGGTTAAGTTAAGGCGGCTACGACAGTGGCTGAATGCGCAGCCAATAGAAACCCAGTCATCAGGTCATTCCGACAACACGGAATTATTATTAGTTGTACTGTAAGGCGAGGTAGTAGGCAGTACGGAACAATTTGCAGGATATGTATCGTGTTTGTTAAAGTCTGAGATGGTCACCTTGATCCATAACGGAACAATACTAAGACATTGTTCAGTGAGGGATGCTGTTCGCACACACTGCAGCAATTACCTGGCTTAACAATAGGAGAAATGAGGGCCTGGAGTTCCTGTTAACACACAAAGGGGCTGAGGATGAATGTCTTACAAGCCCGTGGTCAGCATCTCCAACCCCTTTAGCTTCTCCATTTGAAAAGCACGCCCGGTCCAATAAACAGTTTGTTAAGAATTTGTTAATATTTTGTGTTTAAATTCTGTCAAATATCCGGATGACGAATGGACGACGCAAGAGAAGACTGGAAGAAGAATTGACGACATCGGAGCTATGACGGGACTTGGTTCTCGAGCTGGGTTCTTGCCGGTCGATTTACCATGCTGGCAGCTTAATAAGCGACCAGTCTTCGAGTTTAAAGAATTGATATTAGAGTTACTTTCACTTTAAACTCTGAACCAATGATTTTTCACATGATTCTGCGTGGGTGAGGACGATTGATTAGGCAGCACACTGTTTTACGGTAATAACATTTCTTCGAATTTTAACGACGAGTGTTTGCACATGAGTATTTCTCTCGAAGAGACCACCCATATGACGCCTTGAGTGGATAGCTCCACCCAATAAGAGTTTTACTACCGGACAGCAAATAATATGCTGAGAAAAATTAGTGGCGTGCTATGTTATGCTTGAGACAGAATTTAATCGAGGTCCTTAATGGTGATCATTAGGCTAATACAGGCTACTATTGCGTGTCCCTGTTGCATAGATATTTCATATTTTGTTATGTGGTACCTGCTAATAAAGTCAACTGAATATCAATTCTACTGTACTGTAAAGTTATGTTCGATTTTAAATTTGATGTTTTCGGTATTATTAGAGTATAATCAATTTCATATTATAACGGCCATTCTTGTGGAACAGAGTGTTGCTTTTACTAAGAATATTTGAATTGTTTATTACATTTTAAAATAAAATGCACATTCAACCTATTTGGTCATTTTGATGTTAAAACAATTTTTTCATTTATGACACACTTAAATTTAGAAATGATTATACATTCATTTCGCATCTTTTCGCAATTATTCAATAATCAATAAACATTCAAATAAATAAGACCCACAAAACCCCTATCCACTAAATAACTTTTTCAATTTCTGTTAGTAAATTTCGTAAAATGTGACTACTTAATACACCTTATTGGCTTTCTTCTAATACTAATTTAGTAAAAGAATTATTGATGGAACGCACAAATTTTGTATTCTCACATACTATAGCAAACAGATCAAGGGGTCTCCGATGAAAGCTCCTGCTTACACGTAATGAGAAACAGTATTTTTATTTCGCTACGACACACACTCGTTCTCTACATTTATGTTGATTATACCCTGGACTAAAAAATAAATAATTTTAGAGCTGTCACGCAGTGGAGAGAGAAGGTATTCGTTGCGAGCATTGCAGCTTTTATTTTTATTATACACGTGTAGCAACATTGATATTGAAAATGTTGTTTACGTTTCTCGGTTCTGTTTGGCTAGAAGCGTATGACGCAAACGAAGTATCTATAACGACATATAGCCCAAACATAAAATTACAGCACTTGGAGTGTGTTTACAGAGAATGTGCCTCAATTTATACAATGCAGAGAGAATGTATAATTTGAGCATCATCGACATTTAAGTTATAAGCAAAGAAAGGAGAAAAATACTACATTAAATTGAAACATATGAAGTTTTTAGTTCAAACCTATTTTATTATATTAAAGAAATTTTAATCTACAAAACTATAAAGTAATTGGCATTAGAAGGTAATTTAGGTGCATTACAAGGGAAGCGATATGCAGTTAGCAATAGTAATGTGTTGTGTGCATACCTTTGAAAAATATGCAAATAATCTTTTAAGTAAACGATTATGTGTTAATTTGTATGTCGTTGAACATCAGCTTCAAAAAAAGCTGTTGTAAAAATTACTATTTAGAAAATTTGGAATTTTGTTTACTTTTTTTTACTTATAGCATTAGATGTGGCATGGGACTGCGGACAAGGAACGAGAAGGAATTCGACTATGACCTTCTGAAGGAAGCATCCCGGCATTCACCTGGAGTGATTTGTGGAAACCATGGAAAACCCAAATCTGGATGCCCAGATGCGGATTCGAACCGGCGTCCTCCCGAATGCGAAGCCAAAGTGTTAACCACTCACCCACCACGCTCGGTGGAATTTTGTTTACATCACCCCTAGTGCTCTAGAGAGGCATAAAAAGTTATGGTATTTTGCTGTTCCTAATTGCTCTCTGTCTATATCATGATAAACATTATTCAAGCTAATTACATGTAAATTTAATACTATTTTGTTGATTGTGTTCATACAGAGATAACACTGGCAGTTATGTAAAACTGGATGCAGCATTCCATCCCATTATTGTAGGAAGGCTACACTACTGACAATACGTAGCTTAATTTCGGAATGTCGATAAAAAATTTCAATAACAAGTCTTACACAATGCTTTATATGCCATAAGATCCAAAGAGTCCTAAATGACAATTTGAAATTACTATGCAAAGTCTTTGCGGTGATCATCTAACATTATCCTAAAATCCTTGCAAATAAATGAATGATACAGTTTTATAATTTATATACGCCTACTGTCATAGAGTGCATGATCTTTGTCAGAGATGAAATTCTGATCGAGATTTAAACAGGAGATTTCTTGATTACTGCAATTTACCAATGAGCCCCACACCACTTGCAGCTTGCGAAATCAGCAAAAACTGTCCTGAAGATCTTAATCAACCAGTACAATTTTATATTCATTATTCAGCTAAGATGAATTTTAAATCGCAGCGTATGAATAATACTGTTGCGTGCTAGTGGAATGATCTAAAAACAAGAGTTTGACTCATCTAAGGAAGCTGTAGATGACGCATCTTTTCCACTTTAAAACTTAGAAAAAATTATAAAATGTAGTCATTTTGTTTTTTTCGCTAGTAAAACATATAGGCGTCTTTCTCAGTTTGTGCCATTTCCATCAGGGACAACTGTTCCGTTTTTACGGGTTTTTGCCTGCTGAATGTGTCCTATTGACTTTTTAGTATTATTTTCTAATCCTCTATGTTGCAGCCGCACACATTCACTTATTTTCTCTACTTCTATTCTTCTCCCCTTCCCATCCTGCATTCCTACACTCAGCCCTCTTTAGCCAACATAAATTTCGACACTCCTCACATATCTGCTAATGTAGATGTAAATCGAATGGTTCAAAAGAGGTTTACTTCCATTTTCTACATAAAGGGTTAGCTAAATATCCTCTAACTTTATTATCATATTGTTATTTTGGATATTTTTTTACTTATTCTTTCAGCAGAAATATCAAAAGCATTCATGGCCAGTTCTAGTATTCTGTTATTAAAAATAATTCCCAATGAATTAATCAATGCCAAATACAACACATAGTTATCCCATACACGAGTAGATAATTTTAACTGACCATTCTAATACTTAAAGTGAACGTTTAAATAAAAACAGAAACAGGTAAATATTAAGTTTTGCGAGAAACTGCTGGCGCCAGATCTCTGAAGCTGAAAAAAGGTGCCGTTAGAAATAATAACGGAACATAATCTGCCATAGCTAATTATGTTCACTGCCAATAATTTGTCCTTATGTCCTACAGGTATCACAGCTACAGTTGCGGCAGTGGAGAAGTAAAAAGGATACTGGAAACAAACTACTAAACTAAAAAATTTAAACAGCTAATAGAATAATTAATGAAACAGTTGTTAGTAGTGCAAAACGTGAAGGAAATTTGAAGTCAAGAATCTGAAACTTCTGACTACTGACGTACATTTTTTGTACTTTTCCACACATAGAATCACTTTGCTATGCCACTAAGTTTTGAAACGATAGTTCCTGCTCAGATAGAAACGCCGATGAATCAAGCTATACACGCCGTTTAACAACGCAGTGATATTTGAATTTCACCTCGATTTATAATTCGTGAAACAATAACGCCCCCTCTACGGAACCCTTTTACGAGACAATAATTTATTCATCACGAAACAAAGCGCACAAACTTCCAGCTATCTGATCGATATTATTAATTTAATAAACAATTGTTTCGAACTGCCGGACGAACTTGCAGTTGTGTTTACTGGTTCACATATAAATCGATAGCGTTGACACGAGAGTTTTCGTCACCTTGTACGTTATCTCTAAAATGTTGTCGTCCTTGAACTGGCGTTAGGACTTAGTTTTCAGTGTGTAGATTTTAGTTAAATTCCTAACAAGATTATCTGCTTGTGGCAGCCATCACATAACAGTGGTGGTAATGTAAGTTTACACACAAATTGAAAAAAAAACAAATATGGACGTTCTATATTCATGAAAGTGTAATGGAAAAATGACGAACATCAGGAAAAAATATGAGATTGTAGTATACTTTATCGCTGGTTTTTTTCCCCCTCCACGATTATCATCTTAAGCAACAGAATTCAGTCTGTTGCCCCTACTAAAAGGTTACCAGTGGCCGAACTCAATTCTTCGGAATATTTGGAACAATTTTGAATTCAATAAACCGACTCGATACTGCTTCCCTAGATCCAGCAAAAGAACTCTTAATTAGGGTGGTGCATTTACTATGGGGATTTCAGTATAAACCAACATTGTAAAGGTAAGCACAAAACAACTTCCACCATTATTCCTTTCAGTTCTGTCTTAAATACGTATATGAAGTATTTTATAACGAACTTTGAATAAGGCTTGAGTCGTTTATTTATGCTACCTTTGCACGGGGCTGAGACAAAAACCTAGGACAGATCATTTATAGCGACTCCCTCTGGAAATGAAGAAACTAGCAATTTGAAGGAAGTTTTGAAACCTACAAACATTTACATAAGTTGGTAGAACTGACTCGAATTCCAACAGTGTCAGAATATCGCAATCCTAACCTTATCTGCTCTTATTTGAACAAAATTGGTTGTAAATGAGGGCGATAACGGTGTTTGTTCGAATGTTACACGACTGGAAATTTTACGCTGTTGGAATCTTGGGAAGCATTTCTAAATTTCCAAAGCCGTGGAAACATTTGGTCCTGCATAACCATAAATTTATTATTATATCCTATAAATACTGTAAAATTCTGTATAAACAACAATATTTCGAATAGCTTTAGAAATTTGCAGACTACCGTTATGTTTTATTACACAAATTCCAGTTCTCCAAGATAAATATGAACTGGCGTTTATTGAATAAGAAAATTTTATTCCTAACATGAAAATGTTTAATCGTATGGATGAATTATTGTTAATATAATCATCTATTGTAATATAAATTACAGCTGTCCATGCTGGTACCAGTGAAACAATGAGCTTCTATTTTCAGCAGCACGAAAACTGTTGACGCATTTTGGGTAAAGGAAAGAAATTGGTTCGGGCTTTTATAATATACAAAAAGAATTTTGTAAGAACCATTGATTATGCTGATCAAACTCAATTCGGGAATCTCAAAACCTTGATGAATCCCTCGTGAAATAAATTCTATGATTGGAAGGAACATTCAAAATTGTGATTTTTATGATACCAACGTCACCAAGTATAATGAACTATTAATTATTATTATTATTATTACAGCTTTATCAATCCCTATTTATGGATGCAGCCTCTTTAAGCCAATGAGATACATAATACAATTTAATTCTAAGTAGTTTTGTTGCAGTTCTCTCCAGGCTGATCAATCTTAGGCAACCCTCTTCCACTTCACACCTGTAACTCGACCTATATCCTTATCCCAGCGTCCAGCGATCCGGGGGTCTTCCACTTGCTCTTTTCAGGTTCCTTGGTATCGAATCCAGCAGTGCCGTAGTCCACCTGTCATCTCTTTTGCGAGCAATATGACCTGCCCATTGCCCTTTTTGGGTCATGAGTCTATTTAAGATGTCTGTCACTTTTGTTATCGAACTTATGTGCACGGCCCTTTCCCTGTCTCTTATTATAAAGCCTAACATTGATCTTTCCATACTTCGCTGGGAAGTTCTCAGTTTTTGCTTCGTTTGACTATTTATAATCCAAGTATGGCAAGCGTATGTGAGGACTGGTAATACATATTGCACTAATAAAGATGATTGTAATCAGATAATGTTGGTTGGAAAGTTAACGCTCTGTAATTACAATTTGTCTTCTATTCTTTCAATCACCTGATTGATACATTCTTCCTAGTCAAGCGAAGCTTTTCTCACAAGTATATTTTTAACAGTGAGTTTACGGGTAATTTTTATAATAATAACAGTGTTTATTTGGTAATATACATTTTACCTCTTCTTGTTCAACAGCTTTATAATATTGACTCTCAGTGTCCATTTTATCCTTACTAACTCGCGATATGCTGGGCTCCTGGCTCGAACAGGTGGATAGTTCAAACAAAGGGTGACAGGGCTGCTTTGGTATGCGACCTTGAGGCAGGTACCGAGGAGACGTTAGGGTGTGTGGGGAGAGCACAGTAGACTGCCGGCGGTGGTTGTGTATGTGGCTAGCCGAGGAGAGGGAAGATGATGTCGCCAACGGAGTGGATGACGCCGTCCAACGGCCAGCAGATGGGTCATCGCTTGGGGAAGACCACTGGAAGCAGACTTAGCTGCAATGGAAAAATGGTAACTACACTGAGATCTTGTTAACCACACCAAGAAGTATCGTATTAAAAAAAAAAAAAACCTTTCGCCCTAGAGATTCTCATCGCCCCACTGCGCTTAGTAAAAGGTCATCTTAACAACCCCTGAGAATTGATATTGAAACTACTGTATTACACGTTCATTGCGTAATTGTAATTGAAAGGAATTATTGTAATAAATGTCAATGTTAAACGTACGTGAAACGGTGTTGCCAACCTGTAAAGCAAAATTTCAATTCCACTTCTCAATAATTGTATAATAATAATTTTGTTGAGAGAATAATTAAATTAAAAAAGTAATTTAATTTTAAAAGAAGGAGTACAAGTTGTACACTTCAACTTATTTGAAATTACGGACTGAAACAATAATTTTCCTCCTCTTATTTTTTATGCTAGTCGTTACTGCAATGTACTTAACATTTAAATCTCCAGAAATTAATCAGCCTATATGTGGTTTGTATATTTCCTGATGCTTTACGTTTTCATCATTCCTTCTCCATCCAGTTAATGTTTTCTGTCACGTCTGTTAGCAGTTAAATTTACAAAGATATATTTTTCCATTATTTGCTTTATCATACCATTAATAATAATTGTTCAATGGTGCCCGTAAAACGTGAGTTTCAATTAACAGCATAATCTAGAACATTTATCCTAAAAAAAAACGTAATCCTACAGATAGATGTAATTATCGAAACAAGGAAACCCTAAAGCTTAGTTCACTTACGAAACGAAAGATTTCCCAGTGATAGAGGATGTATAAAGTGACTCTGAATATCCATACACAAACCGTTAATCAAATCGGAGTCTTTCTAATATCACTAAAAGACATTACCACTAAACCACCAGGAGTATGAACACTTCATTTTTCCTTAAGTAATCAGTGAGACTGTTTCCATAATTAGGATATTTATTTGCCTTGTGATGAGTTGTATACTGACTATTCACTTTTTCTTAATTCTTAACTGCAAGTATTAACAAGGTGTTCCCGTATTTCTGCCAGTAGTGTACTGGAAACCAGAGTACGGAATTAGTTGCCACGGTAAGGTACTGAACAGGTTACCTCAAATAGTGAAAGGATTTAAAATAAAATATGCATATAACGAAAGTAAACTGTAGATAAATTTCTGACAAAGGATATAATTAATCTATATTAATAGTAACAAATTATATGTTATTGATTTCGTATTTATTTCTGATTTATGACTCAATGGTTATTACGTCACTATGGTCTGAAGGAGATGGATGGAGGGGGCAGGGGACATCGCGGCATTCACATGGAGTGATTTCTGAAATCTGAGAACTACCGAAAAATTGATGACCGAACATAGCATCGAATCTGTTTATTATCGCATTGGCAGGGACTAACATTAATGGCTCAGCCATTAAGTTTTACGTTAATTGGCGTTTCGTATCGTACTACGTTTTTCACAGCTATGTCCACTTTGATTTCTGACGTATCCTATTAGTCTACTTCTTATTTATATTGTAGAGAGAGATCTTGCAAGCTTATGGTCAGTTGTTTCAGTGAGATGCAATCAATCCAGATGCTATGAAAACAAACGATTCCTCTGAAGATTTTTCTGAAGCATTTCTATAGACCATCGAAGATGGACATAGATGGCCGTCTTGTCTACATGTTGAAAGGGTAATTTCCGAAATACTGTTGTACACAGACGAATTTATTTCTTGTTCAAAAGGATTTTACTTAAGCAGGGAATTTCCACATAATGTCATGAAGCAATTCTGGTCCGAAATAAAGATCTTCATAATTCTGAAGTAGTGTTCCTCTTTGTTTTTCTTTTACGGAAATAAACTGGATAACTTCACGACTACTTTGTCGACAAGCTTCCTCTACATTTCTTTTATGTTCTGACATACAATAACAAGACAAGCGTCTCGGTATGTGCGGTCGTGACTGCACGAAATAGAATCTCGTCCTGCACGTTGCTATTATCGTAGATAACATTCCTGGACGTCCTCTATAATTGGATCCCCACATGGTCTTTGATGCCTTCCGGTTATGAGACTTTCATTAAGGTGATCTTCGTCGGCATCCCGTTTGTTGCAATCCGGTTTCAGCTGAAAGGCTGCTACATGCTCTGAGTTAAAGCTGCGCTTACGAGAGATGGAATTCGTTTGTAGTGAACATACCTATTCAAAGACGTTCCACTAAGGAGCTGTTAAATAAGTCGTAACAAATACTCGTAAAATATTAATGCATCTATTTTTTAAAAAAATACAGTGGTTTTATTTTGTCAGACTGCACCTGCAAAAATTCGCGGGTTTGGTTTCAAGCTCGAATTGATTCAAAACAGTTTTGGAATATAGTACACATTCTTCACCGTAACCTATTTTGTGAGTTTAAAATGTTTTTCTTCATTCAGTGTGTAATAATTAATACTTAGCTCTGAAAAAATGTTATAACCCTACATATTTTTATGTCTTTACGTCTCGTCAGCGTCGAGGTCATTAGATGCGAGAAAGTATTGGGGGTAAGGAAACTGAAGAATTTTGGCCGTGGTCTTTTGAAGAAACCATCCCGGAAATCAATTGGAGTGGTTTCAGGAAACTGAAATCTGGATGGTCGAACAGAGAACTGAACTTCCGTCCTCCCGAATGCGGGGACAGAGCGTTACCGCTCACCCATCACGCTCGGTCTGGAAGCTTACAGAATCTTCCAGAAGAAGACAAGCTATGTCAGTGCGTCAAATTTCGGACAGCCAGTTGCTTTCTTCCAAGGCCAACATTTCTGTACAAGATTACATTATTTCTGGTAGAGTTTCTTAAGAGGATACGGAATCGCCTATCCCTGCAATGTTAAATTATGCCTACTATAGGAAAAATTTTCTCACAAACTGCTGGAACTAGAGAAATAAAAAGTTTACTGTATATTGATATGTTGCACCTATACTGAAACAACAGCTTTTTGTCAAAGTATTTAGTTACGGAGATATTTTATTTTTACCTTAAAGTTAATTTTTTCACTCACTTTTCTCTATACGCCTCTAAATCATTCTTAAATCAAGTAATTAAAAATCATTAATTCAGTAACTCAAAGAAATTCATGTGACTATGACTTAAAAATTTAAGACTTCTAGGTTTACCACTACCTGAGATAATGTACCTAGAAGAGGTAAAAAGTAAACTTACGGGAAACGGAGAAAGAAGATTAAAACATTCCTGATCCATAGGTAATAAGTGTATAACAAAAGTTCAATACCCGATCTCACAAATCTATAAAAATATAATAGTTATAATTCTAGTAGAGCCATGTGTGACACGTCATTTTAAAGTGGAAACTTGGCGAAATATAATAAGCCAATAAAACGAAAATCGATTTTTCCACCCAAAATCGGATTTCGTATCCCCTTTATATCATGGAGAAAGGCTAGGAAAAAATCAATACATTGCAGGTTCTTATAATCACGCGAATAATGCTTTCAGCCCAACACTTGGTTTGAAATTTCTCAGGTTTAAGGAGTTGTCCAATTTTTGTATGAAATTAATCCGTCCGATAAATACCTGATGACACCAAAATCAGTCTAATGCTTCTTCTAGTATTAAATAGCTACCAATAGAACTGACGAATATCACATATTGAACGAGCAATCTCGAAATATCGAGCTTGGTGGGTTCTTGGTTAAGGGTTTCACTTGGCATGTGGCAGGAAGCGGGTTTGTTCGTCTTTCTGGCTATCCACATTTAGGTTTTCAATGGCTTCCAGAAATCAACCCAGACGTATAAAGCAACGATTCCTTCAAAAGGCCAAATTTCTTGTTATGATCTGCAGATATATATATAAAAAAAATTCTAATTTTATTTCCTCAAGAGTCTAATAACTGCTTTCAAAGAATTTCTTTTGACAAAATGCCATAAATTCGTGGGTATACACCCAACTTTCGTTATAATAGGGATCTTAATTAAATACTTTTGTTAGCAGTATACGAACCAACCAAGAGCGGCGTGTCTCACTGATGTATAATTGGGACAAGAGAACTTCACTTTGGTGCACCAAAACAGCCTATGCGTCTTATTTTCACCGCATTTAGTAACAGGGTGTATCGAGGTTCACTGGAAATAGTTCAAGTCTGTAGAGCTGCTACAAAGTAGTTGGACAATCAGTGTCTTGTTGATTGTTTTAGGATGACAATTTGTTATTTATTCTATTGTATTTTTATATACAGTGTACTTTGTCGTAAGCAAAATAAAAGCAGACGTTACATGGTATTTGCTTCGCAGTGTGTGGCAAACATTGCTTGCATAATGAGCTAAATCTGCACTGATCTGGTATAAGGTAACGCTCTTTTTCAGAAAAAGTCTTTCTTATTTTCTGTTGAATGGTGTCGGTATTTGAGGGCACCAAAAACAAGACGGTTTCGGTGGTTAGTCTGTTGTAAGTGGGCTCGTTTTTTGCGTTCTTTTGTATTTTCGTGAGACTATCGCGACTTTTGGCGACGCTTCGTTCATCAGCCACTGTGAATGGGGAGACCGCCCGCTTCCGACCACACGGGTGGAGACGTGGACCGGTTATATATAGGGCGCAACGGACGTAAAACTGAGACTTTAAACAAACACGGCCGGACGGCTGGTTCTTCACTGGCCGTTTTACTAGCCCCGCTTCCCGTCGACCAGAGGAAACAACCAGACACTAGCCGGAACAAAACGGGTAGAAGCGACGCCATTCAGATTATTTGTCTGTCTAGAATCCGGCCGTTGAGCAGATATATGGAGACCTAACGTTGACATCCTTGACCTCTATAAAACAGACAAAGAAATATCACTACCATCATAACTGTTGTTTACTGCTCGCTACTGTAAAGTAAGAGGAGACAATGGGGATCAGAATATGTTAAATAAGTGTAATGTTGCATTAGCTGCAGTAGTGAATTCTAACATTATTTGGCAGTGTTTAATACGCTTCCATGGATTGGTGAAAAGAAGATTTACAGAAATATCGGTCTCAATAAGCGAGACCTAACGTGACCCGACAAGTTCATTATCAATAACATCACAAACTGTTTCAGTACATAGTTCGATTTTTTCTCCCAGGCAATCAAAAAATGGAGAAATAAAATGAAAAAAATTCAAAGGAGTCGAGAGAAAACATGAAAATATTAAACACCTACGATATACAGCCGACAGGTTGCTTCTGTTACAGAAATAGGATGAGTTAGTGGATGACATATTAGAATCAACTGTAATGAAAACAGGGATTCAAATTAATAAATTAGTCGCACAACGCAAATATAACGGAGCACATGTATCATTACCGTATCGGAGTACCAAGAATGAATCGTATAAACGTGTCAAACATCTCAGATATATGGTAATAGTATTTAGAGAAGAATCAACCAACAAAGTTGAATCATAGGCAAGGACGGAAGCGAACGCTGTTACCACGAATCTCTCAAGACAGTTCAAAATTATGATCCAACATGTAATGGTAAAAGGCTATGATGTCTATCGTACTACAGAACATATAGTGAAAAGACTGATGTCATTTAAAAGATAGGTGCCAACCAAGATCTTTGACCACGTGATTGATGATGAAAGCGGGAATTGAATGTTTGATATAAGTTTTCATATTTAGTTAAAATTAGGTATACATGAATATACACTAAATATACATGAATATTTTTATAATTTGGATTGCACCAATTCTTTTTCGGAGTTGGTGTTCCTATAAAAAAAAAAGTTTATTTATTTAATGCAGTCTGTTGTTACTTTAATTGTAATTTTACTATTTCCAATATCCAATAATTTTATTGCAAAATTTTCTGCGGAAGGCTTTTTGCTATTTAGCATGCATGTTTGTCGTCCATAATAATTTATTAGTATGTCTCCGCAAATGTGATGCTTTTAAATAGACATTTATTTCATCATGTGTTATGCTATGGCGTTTTAGTAGCACGTGTCTGTAACGAAGGTAATCTACTTCGTTTATTTCGATTTTCTTTCTTTCTACTGGTCAGATCGAGAATTTCAATACTTTTAAACATTCTCCGGACAACGCGGATCATCTTGCAAAACCCACACGCGAATCGCTCAAGTAGTTTTTTAGTCTATAATCGACACACGTATGAACATTGTATTTAATGCATAAAGATATGCGTAATAAGCTGAACGCAGAGGCTATATGTAAATTGTAATGACTTCAATGGGTAAGGTTGCCGGACCACCGATGAGGAAAATTGCAATCAACGGCAATTAATGGCAAAAAGCTGTTGGAAGTCCACGAATATGGTGATTTACTGGGTATTAAAAGATGTTCAGATAGTAGGCCTGCTTTAAGGCCGCCACACACGTGCGGGAAACCCAAGGGATTTGGACGCAATGGTCACGGCCTTGCGGGATCCCGCACGTGTGTGGGCACTTGCTTGAGGCCGTGGCCGCACCCCAGTGCGGCCAAATCCCTGCCGAAAAACAATTCTTACTTCCTCGAAGGCCGGGAGGGAGGGTGGGAATCTCAGCGTGTGTCTCCTGCGGTCAGTCGGCCTTCGAGGATTTCTTGCGAGTGCCTACATGTGTTGCGATTTTGTTTCTAATGTTCCGTTTCGTGATGTTCCGTGTTTATAAATATGTATGATAGTGAGCCCTGTCTATAGGAATTGAAGTACCAGGAATACAACGACACAAACAAACGAGAAGCTACCTACGCCAAGCTGGCATAAATATTGAAGGAGAATGAACCAAATGCAAAAAAATAAAAAGAATCAATATTAAAAAAAAACAGCAACATTAAACCATCAGGAAATGAATCTTTGCGAAGTGATTTGCTGAAGAACATTAAAAAAAAACCGTGCTGCAAGAAGATCACTTTGACGTTGTTAGCAAAACCGTTGCCATAAAATTACGTGGCCTTCCGACCAATCAAATGCTAATAGCAGAAAAAATAATTAATGACACCCTGTTTCAAATCGAAATGGGCTGTTTAGGAATGTCTTACAGTGAGCAATGGTTACCTACTTCTGGCCTGTACTATTCTGCAGGCAGCAGTTCTGGATATTTTTTTATCCAGGAACCTCATCGTATAGTCTCAGCCCACAACCTTTTCAAGCAACACCAGCAGGATCATTATAAACCACCAGCAGATTTTGATAAATTACCTCAAAACAACGACACAGCAGCAATTGTTCTATCAAATTATAATGCAAATGATGTCATGTGATTTGAATTTGATATTTGAGTTTACATCACATGATCAACTATATTAATGACAACATGACTTTAAACTAATATTATTTTAATTTAGTTTTTATGTCATTTAAACTTAATTTTATGTTGTTGATGTATTTAAGAATGGGAATAAATCAATTAAAGTAAAAGTCTGGTTATCCGAGTTCCGATTATTTTTGAAATATGATAGGAAGCTTTTATGAAGATATGGAAATACAGAAAAAGGCTGCTTCAAGTTTTACTAGGCAACTTAGAGAGAGGTAGCACTGTGACAGATTCAATAAAGAAAATAGTAACAGCAGCCAACGCGTGCACATCATCGGATGCTGCCATCGTGAAACCAACTCTGAGACTGAGAAACCCTTGAGGATTTTAACCCCCCGTGTGTGTGCAGCGCCACTTCGATGAAATCCCTGCGGTCCGGCCCGCGGACTGTTTCCCTGCGGCCCGGCCTCCACGTGTGTGGCTACCTTTATGAGTGTAAATGGTAGCGGCCAGTCCATTGGTCCTAACGGCGTGATGTAAGTAAGCTAATCTCAAAAACGCCGTATAACGACATTACAATGACCTGAACTCACATCTGCACCTCTACTAATACTTACTAAACATTTAAAATAGTGTTTATGCTTTCTTAATTTATCTAATGAATAAGGTTTTTAAAATTTTTTTTTTTTTTTTTTTTAATTTCAACTCATTTAAACAATAAACAAAACTCCGTACATTTAGTTGGTTAGTATTCCAGTTAAAACTACATTTAAGCCGTTAACAATAACTTTCTTCACTAGGGTTAGTATTATCTGCAAATAAAATGCTCCTAAACTTGTTGCATAAGTATGCAAGAAGATCGTTGGTGTATTATAAAAAGTCAATAACGAAGTTTTTTAAAACTGTAAAAAAATGTTTTGGTTTAAAACGGTTGTGCTGTTATTTAAAGATCACAGATGTCTTTTTCAAGTAATTCAGCAGAAAACAGAGGGATCTAAATAAATACTGGACATAAATATGCGGGAGCAAGAAATTTTTATGTTATTTGTTTTATTGCACTTCATTCAAAGCAACGATGGATGATACTAATTTGTAAGTCACACACGTAGTTGTGTAATTAGTGTCAGGGATAAGTGTTTTAATTTAAGAGAAATATAAAAAATAAATTTTGACAATTGAGGAAGTATGCACTTTAAAGCACTTTTACCTTACCTAAATTGTAGCAAAAGAAGAATAAGAACAAAACAGAATAACCTACACGTTGCTTTCTAATTTCTAACGCACAAATATTCTTGATTGGGTACTTTGTCAGAAAGATCTAGCGTTGACGCGTGGAGTCACACCCACACTATTTGAATTCTTAATCAGCATTACATTACGAAAGGTACAATCTGAACCGTTTATCATGTTAAACGTTGATAACGTAGACTGCTGGATATCCTAGAGGAAATTGGGCCATGGCCCAAGTAACAAAATAGCTATGACGACCACCTAAATCTATTTATGCGTCATGCAAACCGGAAACCTTGTCAGCCTGCCCAGTATTCAGTATGAATTTCCTATTAGCCAGTTGGAAAAGCGCTGCTATCGATAACTCTTTGGTAGATTAAAAGCCTACGCTGAATCGTCTACAGTTACGAATTGGTCGTTTCCTCATTATTGTTACTGCAGTTCCAATTTCCTGAATAATTATTTCAGTTATGTTTATTTGTAATGTTGTAATTGGATCACTAAACGCGTTACGGGATACAATTACCGTGATCATAACGTTAAACACAATAATACAAACCGTAAACACAATTTTGCACTGCGGTGCACTAAATAAATGGAGCCGGCACAGTATCAAAGGGGAACATTGGAGTCGTGTCTGTATAAGAACAATGAACAATACACTGAGGACGTCATGATTTTTTTTTTTAGTATAGGGCAAAGCGAATGCAGTTTGATATAGGGATTTCAAATATTTTGAAAATCATTTGGCTTCTATATCTACATTGGGGGAAAATAATTCATAGTGTAATAGAAGATGATATCCTGTTTAAACGGTTTTTCAATTGTAGGATCAAATCATGAAAACTGATAAAACTACTTCGTCATGTAGAGGGATCTATTTGAGGAAGCATGAAACTTCCATTAGAATTGCTTTATAGGCTATTTCTTACATTCAAGAAAACAGTAACATTTGTTACTATATGCATTTACCAGTAATATAATACCACCATCCAGTGGATTGAATGGCCTATTATTCCCATTACATATTGGAAATCAGACTTTTAACAACTTTAGGAAGAGTACGCTTTAAGAAAATAAACTTATCAGTGAAACTTTTGCAGTTAGGAAGATTGTGACATGTGTATAGCAGCGATTCCACAATACACTTTCAGTTATTAGCAGTCAGATGTTATGGATTTTCCCTTTCTTGCGACACAGGGTATTACAAGCATTTATTCTATCAAAAATAAATGCGGCTAACCTACACGATGCCGCATTTAGTTTATTTTATTTTTAATGTAAATGATAACTTATTTCAAAGTAACTTTTTTATGTTTGGCATCATTCATCGAATCCCAGATAATGGCTCAGTGGTTAATGTGTCTCACTGGAGATCCATAGGTTCTTGGTTCGAATCCATGTCTCGGTTGGGGTTTTTATAAGCTCTTAACCCAAACTTCAATGCAGAACGTGTTCGTGGCTAAGCTGCTAAGATGACAATGATGAAACCATGCCGGGATAGCATTAAAAACAGAAATGCAGATGGATCCCTCGTTCTCGTGAATGCTAGACATGAACCCACAAATTATGGTGGAGAATTATATTCATCTTATAATTAAATGACAAAAAGATAACTTTATCTGCCAATGTTGTACATACTTGGCTCCCGTTAGTCGAAAGAACAATTACAGATGCATATAAAATTATATAGGAACGAAGTCTTTCTCGGCGTTGAGAATGGATGTAGTCTTCTCGGGAGACTAGCCGAGTAAGTAAGATGTTTCCACACGATATTTCGGCGATCTCAGGCTCCGTCGCCATCTTCTGGTGACGGAGTCTGAGATCGCCGAAATATCGTGTGGAAACATCTTACTTACTCGGCTAGTCTCCCGAGAAGACTACATCCACATATAAAATTGGTTGTGGGATTTTCTCCAACCCACAAATTTAAAAATAAGTTGCTATCAAGATTTAATTAACGTTAATCTAATCAGCCTAGCATTTAAAACGATTCCATGTGTTATGAATTCTGTGGATTGCCGATTTTTCTGATCTGTAATGAGAAATAAATTTATAAAATGTCTCTAGAAGACATCTATTTGTCTTCTGAGACTAATGGTCATCAGATTTTCCTGATATTACAAGTTTACTCGTGCCTCTGATCTTGCCATCCAGAGCCTATATCTTTCCTGAACTGTAGTAGCTATATTGATCCACTTGCGATTTCCCCCACTGTTCGGAAAACGTCCAGGTTCATCCAATAAGCGTGACCAGATAAGGCGAGCAACAAACTGTTCCCTCTAACTCCTTTTTCTTTAGCCAATTGGCAAAGAGGAGAGGAGAAAGGGAGAGGAGGACAGCAGCGGAGGAGACAATGAACGAGAAGCTTGCGCACTCTTTTGGTGGGCGTGCACACGGGTGGACTCAATTTCACGGCGCCTCCCCTCGACTCGCAGAGTGCCACTCTCGCCAGACTCGTGTTTCCAGAACAACACAATTTACATAAACTGCCGACTTGGCTTGCTTGGCCCGCTGGCCCAGCTGCCATCAGGTCAACGCCACCAATGGACACTAGCCGTCGCCCCTTCTCGGGAAACGCGGCGGTTCTTACAGCTCAAGATGAAAGGAACTCCTGGAAGGTTCCACGGTTGAAGAATGATGGGGCTGCTGGTTACTGTCCCCGTGTCGCTGGTTCTCGAACCAGGCAATTACTTTATGTAACTCTCACAGGTGTTTTAATGAATGCCTCTTCTGTAAAGAACTGCAGCCAAACTACATCCACATAAGCAGAATTGTAAATGATAATGCGGCGAATAAGTTATTGGCACCATTATAAAATAAAAATTTTGAATCCTGTCAGATTTATAGAATGTTGGTGCCCACGTGAGATATCCTAGAGAATTAAAGCCATAATACGCTTCCCTACACTATAATTAATCCGCTATAGTAGTCGACGCTAATGTTATTATAAATGGAAAAAATGACTGGGAGAAAGAAATGGGACGCAATTTGTGAATAGTCTTGTTGAAGGATTTTTTTAACTGCTTTACGTCTCTCAACAGCTAAGTCTTTAGAGACGGGAAAGGATGGGGGCAATGAATGGGAAGTAATTCTGCCATGGCCTTTTTAAGGAAGTATCCCGGCATTTGCCTGGAGTGATTTGGGATACCATGGAAAACCCAAACTTGGATGCCCGGACGGGGATTCGAACCGCCGTCCTCCGGAATGCGAGGCCAGAACGCTATCCGTTACACCACCACGCTCGGTTTGTTGAAGGAACAATTTTGGTATTCGCCATTAGTGATTTTGAGCAAACCTGGAAAACTCGATACTCGTAGAATCCGCGTACCTCAGAATGCCAAATCGGAGCGATACGCGTTTGCCTTATGACAGAAACATTCCGGCATTTGTCTGGAAAATACCGGAAAGCTGGATGGCAGGATCGGGTTTCGAATTCACGTCCTGTGGAATGCGTGGTACGAACGTTAATCATTCACCCTATGGGATTCATGTTTAATTATGTTGTAGGGTCTAAAATAGCTGGTGAAAACACGGAGCAGATAAAAGAAATGTATTCAGAAGGTATGAAATGATTTTTTTGTAGGTTAACTTTGTCCATGAAGGTAAATAGCACCAACTGAATAATATCATAATGACTACTACATAGTAACATGATTCATAAACAAAAGTCAATTCTACACTGCCCTGCCCTGGCTGTAGTCGACGTAAACCTGCCAGTATCGCACATAATTATAAACATTTATTTCTTTTCGTATCGGCATTGGAGGGATGCAAGCTACCGGCACCTGTTTAGTGTGTAATTATAATGGTGAAAGAATCGGATTTGACGGATCCGGAGCAGCTACTTTATTGGGGGAATATTGTATTGTAATTTCTCTGTCAAATATGTTCTGTATAATAAGGGTATGTTTGTTTGTGAAATGTGTAGTTCGTGAAGCGGTGATTGGAGACAATTCCTGCTTTCGCCTTGATGAATGCGAGAAACCGCCTAAAAATCGCAATCAGCAAGGCCGGTACGCGGGAACCAGGACGCGATCCTGGTCCCGTTGTATTCTTATGATCCAGAGTTATGGTTTATTAAAGCGAGAAGCCATACTGCAGGGTTTGTAAACTTTTAATGATTGCTGCCTTGTATCTAACTTACTGGAGCTGTGATACAACTAAAGAGGTATAATACTGCTAGGGCAGACATAAATGAAAGTTTTGGTTGGAAAAAGAATAAAATCCATAGACACAAATGATGACAAACAATGGTATAAACAATAACATAATATCTGCCTAATTCAACGATTGAACCAAAAGCGAACACTAAAGTACTTCGTCTTCAGTCAACTGACCGATACTTTAAGTTTGAATCTGATTGTTGTTACCACTCGGTTCACTACGAAGCTCGTGGTAGACGCTGCGTTACATATTTCCTGATGTATAAACGTTTCGAGCAATCTAGGAAAACCATGGAAAAACCTGATAAGATTATCAGTGATCAGTGATCTAGGAAAACCTTGATCAAGGGATTCTAAGTTTTATCTCTCTACAAATCTTGCTTCTTTTTATATTCCCTAATCGCTCTTGGAAAAGATTAATCTTACGGTAATTTATTGGAACAAGCACTCATACAGCTAAACCACCACGCAATTATGTCCTTAATTAAATTCATTAATATTTTGTGAACTAAATATTCAACGTTATGCGTAATGTTAATGGTTTGTCACCACATAAAAATTCATGAACGAGCTGTCTGTATAGTTATTCTAACAAACTTCGAAGCCGATCACAATTGAGGCAAGTTAATCATAACAATTTTTTTTTTTTTTTTTTTTTTATTTTTTTGGCTATCGACTGGCTTGATGCAATCCTCAATATCTTCCTATTTTTTGATAACCTTTTCATCTTAACATTCACCCTACATCCTCATACATTCTAATCTCTGTCTTCCTCTGCAGTTCTTACCCTCGACTACTCCCTCCACTAACAAATTATTAACCAATCCTACAAGTCTCAAAATATGACCTATCATCCTGTCTCTTCTTTCTGTAAGATTCTTCCACACACTTCTTTCCGCGTCCATAATTTCCAAACCTTGTTCATTTCTTACTTTATCTGTCCACTTAATTTTCAACATCCTTCTATAGCATCACATTTTTAATGATTCAAGTTTCCTTCTTTCTGGTATTCGTAAAGTCCATACTTCGTTGCCATAAAGTGCTGTGTTCCACATATAGAGTTTTAAAAAGTTCTTTTTGAGTCCTTGAATAATATTTGAAACTAAAAGATTTCTCTTTTTCATGAGAGCTCTTTCTGCTAGTGCTATTCTCCTTTTAACATCATTCCTACTTCGGCCATCGATTGTAATTTTACTTCCTATTAGGCAAATTTCACTAACTTATTCTATCGTATTTGATCCTATTTTTATATTTAATTTACTATTGTTGGTATCATTTCCGCTACATTTCATCACATATATTTAGTCCAAAATCTTCCTTTACTATTTTGTCCACGACAGTCAGTAACTTCTCAATATCGTCAGCCTCTTCTGATAACAAGACAATGACATCAGCAAATCGTGACATGCTGATTTTGTCTCCTTGAACGCTTATGCCACATTCAAATCTTAATTTCACTACCTTTATTGCTTCCTCCACATACAAGTTAAATATTAATGGCAATAGACTACAACCTTGTCTCACGCCATTTTTAACAATATCAGAGGTTTAAATGTTGTTGAAATCTTCTTGACAATTTTCTATCGAAGCAATAATGATTTCAGTATTCATAGGAGAGTCATATATATTAATAGTTAAGTCATTGTCTTGGATTAAAACAACAAAATTATTGATGTCACTTACACCAGTGACTGATTCCTAGTATCACTAAATTTGGCATATGGTAACAGCATTCATATGTATGGCAAGAAACGAAGTTTGGCGTTGTTGAATGTCCTGCGATTGCCTAAAGTCGCAAGGCCACGGTGTCGTTGACCCTAGCAACGAATGTATGCTTCTCAGCTAACAGAACAAACATCAACAGTTGGTCCTCCGGGAATCCAGTATAACTTGTCCACATCTTGTTTGTGACGCTAAAGGAAAAACGAACAAAAAGCAGGTAACTAAAAAAACCGAAAAGATAAAAGCTGACAGTGCTACACAGGTAATGTGGGTTTGTGTTTTGTAAAGCTTATTATAGTTACTTGGTTGTATTCACAGATATTATGCCAACTTTTGCTTTCTAAACGCAACGTTTCGACGTCTTCTTCTGCGGTATCTTCAGTTGGTGGCTATCAGTTCCTTGAGGTACTCAGATCAATATGACTTGAAGATAACTTTAGAGCGAAAGATCGTAAGTAAATTTCGGAGGTATAACTGCAGTAATTTCCATATGTGTCTCCATTCTCAAATTTTTGTTGTTCTGTAATTTTGTAAGTCAAAGAATTGTCGTACCTAAAATGCGAATGGAAAGACGACAAAACATTTTACTGCACTTTCGGCGTCTTACGTAAAGATAAAAAGTGGTAATAATAGAACCAAGGGGCAGTCATTACGAAAATTAAATAATTACCATAACAATCCGACTTACAGAAGTTCGATGTTGTTTGTTCACTGAATATTACTAAAAGGATAGCATTATAAAATTTTGTGCCGTACCAAATTACACTAGATGTTGGAAGTCACTCTTTCATTGAACTCGTTAATATGTGAAGTAATTTCCAGTCGCCTTCTGTATCAGCTCAGTATACATAAATGAAATTATATGGCTTATGGCTTACGCCTGGTCAACATTGAGGTCATTAGAGATGGAAAAGAAGCGGGGGCAACTAATGGGAAAAAAATTCTGCCATGAGCTCTTGAAAGAACTTTCCCGGCGTTCCCCTGGAGTGATTTCGGTTAGCAACGGAAAACATGAATCTGGACGGCCGGACGGTGATTCGAACTCTTGTTCTCCCGAATGCGAGTCTAGAGTGTTACTACTCATTCACCAAGCACGGTTTGTTTAGTCTGAAGCTCCATCTATCTTCCTTGAATATTCCACTATGACACAGTGTCTTTTTTTCTGTATAGCTGCAACAACTGGATGAACCGCCCTATCTTTTGCAGAGCACAACGCCAGCGGAATGGACAAACTTTAGTGTTGAAGTTTGCAGTCTTCGTTCTGCGTGTGATAATACATTTTTTTAGGTGAGATGTGCAATGTGTAAGGAAGAAACTGGTGATTCTGTTGCGATGTGTTTGTGTCTGTGGCGGTTAAATTAAGAGAGGTTTTTTTTTTTTTTTTTTTTTTTTACCTATTGCATGGATATGAAAGAGATAGTTATAAACCAGGTACCATTCCATTTAAACCTACTCTTTGGAAAGTTATGAAAGGGACGACCCTGTCTCACAGTTGAACCTCCATCAACAGTATAATAATTCAGTGTGGTCCTAATGACCTGGTGGTGACAGGGTTTCTATTCGCTGCTCATTCCGAACTGATAAAAGACGCCTTGGAAGGTCTAGTCTATGGGAGGAGAATAAGAGGAAGAAGGAGGTACAAAATTATAGACAACATCAAGGAAGACGGCAACTATATGGTTCTAAAGAGAAAGGCAGAAGATAGAAAAACATGGAGAGCAGCCAAGTGAAAACCTGCCCGACGGCAGAAAACTGATGATGATGATGATTCCGAACTGTCTTAGACGCCTTAACCTAACCAGGTAGTGTTACCAGGTAAAGGGGGCTTGCAGTTTAACATGGTATCCGAACGATGGAAGCGTTCTGGTGTACTTCACATGACACAGGAAACTGCGCCAGCAGAAATTCGAACCTGGGACCTCTCGTTCTCCAGTCAGACGCCTTAACCACTGAGCCACCAGACCGCTACCATCAACAGTGATGTATATATACTAAATCCGTCTAAACATTAAACTTCAGTACACGATCTGGTTACTAAGAATCGTGTAAAATCACCTCATTTACACTGCTAGTCAAACCCCCGAAGTTGAAGACCTTTTCAGCACAGGGGCTCCAACAAGCTATCCCCGCAGCAGGTGTCAGATATAATGATCCTGCCACAAAGACTTGAGCATACACAACAGTCCTTCCAGAAAAGGATCATACAACACAGGTGTCACCATAACAAAATGATCGTAGAGGCAGCTCTTTCTCGTGCTTAACATCGTTATGGGACAGCCTCGATGGGAGTGGATAACGACGGTTTGTTGTCATATTGGAATCAGTGTTGTCCCTACAGCAACGGTATTTCCTCAGTTGGCACATTAGCATTTTTAAAGTGCTGTCGCTGCACTGCGTGGCCAGCGACGCTTTGTCGTCGAAAGGCCGTAGGCTCAGTGGGACAGTCCGCCACAGGCTAAAACACGCCACAAAGCGGTCGGCAGCGTCCTCTGTTGATTGCAAACACCGGCCCAATAGCCGCTAAATTGCGACATGTTGACTTTCTGTTCCGGCCACAGCTGCCGTATCCGGCAAGTTCTCTGTGGAAGAGAGAATCTGTGGTAATCTGACACCAGCGCCATCTGCAGGATGTTACTCAAATGGTGACAACACTCAGCAAATACAAGTTTTACAAGTCAAGAGCTGGTAGGTACAGGGTGTAACACAACCGTTTCGTTTGCATACGGGTCACGCCACTAGCCTCATAATGAAATTTCCATATCTAAAAATCAGCCGTGTGCCTGATGTTGCCACTCTAAAAACATTAAAATATCGAGGCAGATGATTTATTAATTATATGCACAAGAATCAGAAGGCTACGGTAGAAGTATAGAATCACGAGGCTCAGTAAGATAAAAAAGCCAAGTCAAATTTTACGTATAATACTATTAAGAATAAGGTTTTACGGTTACACTAAGCATTTTTTTTTTGTTTAAAAATGCTTATCTAAATATCATAAAATAAGGCACTAATATTCAGTAGTGAAGCCAAATTTTAGTTACGCGAGTGAATGTCTAGTATTGAAATATAGATTAGGTAAACTGGAATTACTAGAAAAAAGAATCATGAGAAAAATCTTGCGTCCAGTGAAAACAGAACCATGAAAATTAGAAAGTAATAAGGAAATATACCATAAAATACAAAATATAACAGAATCAGTATGAAAAACGAAATTACTGGTTTTTTTTGTTTTTTGTTTAACTTATCTATAGAATGTATCATATATCATAATGGATTATCAAAGACGATACTCAATTACCATTGGGAAAAAAATCAACAAGCTGGATTTCAAAGGTCGCTATAGATTTGGAAAGAAATAAGATCAGACAAGAGGAAAGAGATCTTTTTTTTTAAAAAAAAAAAAAAAAAAAAAAAAAAAAAAAAAAAAAAAAAAAAACGAAATATGTACGGAAGGATTCCAAAGCAGAAGAAGAAAGATATACGGGCCGAAGTGGTCTCACGAGAGAATGAATGAAATGACGAAGGAATATCGGATTAAACGGAAGAAAAATCAACAACATATGATGGATATTTGAAATTAGCACATATTTTTAGCAGTAAAGTTGGAAGGAAGAAGAAGAAAAAGAAAAATATAGTTGTGGCATAGGGGTTGATGGAGTAACAATCACTATGCTAAGATTTATTGATGATGATTTTCGGTTAGCAGCAGTAGTGAGTATGTGTTAACAAAATACTGAGAGCAGGTTTTAGACTAAGTATAAACAAATGCTAGGTAAAGTGAAGTGCAGCAGATGTGATAAAAATCACATTAGACCAAATATTAAAACCACCGGTATTACAAGAAGTTGCAGAGTCTGTTAGTAAGAAAACAAAATCTCAATTGATGGTAAAAGTAAGACTTATCCCAAAAGGAATATATTAATAGAAGAAAAGTCTTTTCTATTTTTTATTAACAAAAGGAATCTTTCAGTATTTAACATTAAACAGGATTTATAAATAATTTGTGAAACAATATATATGGAGTAAAGCTCTTGATGGAACTGAAACTTAAGAAGAAAACCGCGACATGCTGACCACGTTGCTGCAGAGTTGAAAATTATGTGCACACATAAGATACGAAATGAACACATTCTGGAATTGATGGATATAGAAAATGGTTCGTGGCAGTATGTCATGGAGTGCAATGAATTATGGAAAGATCTAACAACTGACCAAGAAAAAAGTCTGAACATTTTAAAGGTGTAACTGAGGAGTTATATTGTAATGTATATATCAAGATGAAGAAGTTAGCTCAAGATACGAAAAGATTAGAGAAGTAATAAGGCCAGCTGGTAAAATTATAACAGAAAAAAAGGAAAATTGTATCTGATCTATGACAAAAATTAAATTAAAAATTAATGAAATCACTATTTTATATTTATATCTAGCAACTCATTTAATTAATAACAGCCTGCTTAGGATTTGTCAGGAAATGAAAGAAAACATTTAATTGTTAACTATAAGCAAAACTTTTAACTCTGAAACATTGTGTGGCCCTACGGAAGTAGTTACTGCTTGTCATATACTAGTTATTTTCTTATATAACATATGTGCGATATATTTAAAATTAAAGTCTGTAGGTGAAAATTGTTAGTGCTAGCAAAAAAATTAGCCACAATTATAAAATTGTTATGTTTTTCTGCGGTGTTTATTGCTATTTAAAATCTGGTAAACTTTAAATTGCACGGCACTTTTTTCATCTGTAATTAATTTTTTTGATTATGCTTTTTATTGTTACGATTTAATAAGTAATCGCTCCACTACTACATTCAGTTTATACCACTATACTTTCCTTTTTTTTCTTTTAATCGTAGAGCTGATTAGAGGCGGGAAAGCACTGAAGACAACCAACGGAAAGGAATTCAGCCAAGGCCTTTTGAAGAAAACATCATCCTGCAGTGATTTCGCAAAACCATGGTAACCCCGAAATCTGGATGCTTGATGGGGATTTGTATTTTGTATTGTATATTTAAAAAGTCTTTTCTGTTTGGTTGCAACGCATTTGACAATATACGCAACCTTCCCCTTCCCTTAAACACAACGATTGTAGAATACCCACAAGTTATATTACTTAATGTTCAGAAGCGAGCGAAAACGTAGTACCAGAATGATTGTAATATAGTCTACTTTTTTGCGTGAAGAAATATCGATCGCAGCAGACGTTAATAAAGATGGATGAATTACGAGCTTGGTGAAAACACGCCACATAAGGCCGTAGATGTAAGTCCGATAGGCTTTCACAACGAGTGACGAGGTGAAAAAATTACACTTAACGACTCGATTCGATCCGAGCTCGGAGTCAATACTGGCGACATGATGTCGATATCCGCTCTACACATTCACCCACAACCTGGTAGACAGTCGGACGGACATGTGAGTGGCAGCCCCTAGGGGCTGATGAATCTAGACCTTCTCAGATAAAGACATCAGCGAGAGCTCGTTTGCTTCTATGGAGTGATAATAATTAATTTACCATCGGAAGAGTACGGATAAAAAAATCATTTACCTCCTCAAAACACACAGAAGTTTTATATATATATATATATATATACCCTGAAGTTGCTCTTGCAGTGGTTTCCAACTCTTCCCCATTGTTCTAAAGTTTCCTATGTTACAATTTAATTAATTTACGATAAGATTGGTTTCAAACACAGTAAGGTAATAATTAAGTACATATACAACCCAGATCTTTTTTTTTAAATAAAAATAATCCACTTTAATATAACATTTCTATTAGACAAAAGTTCCTTTAGATTATAATGAATAAGCAGCAATAATATCAGTTATTGCTTATAGAATACATGAAATAACGTTATTATCATACCTTTCAGGTTCACTTAACAAATAATAGTAATAGCTTTATACAGCTGACGAATATTTTGAAACGAAATTTGGCAGATGCAGTTCATAAAACAAATTATATTTTTCAGTTGAATTTGTATTGCTTATTGCAATGCGCCAAATGTTTTGCTAACAATCTGGTAACGAAACAAATGTAGGTTCTCGAATATTAAGTAATATTATTATAATACGAGTTTAATATAAATCTGCTTCAATCCATGTATACATATACTGATGTTAAAACTTATAATCCTATGATGCTGGCTGTATGGAGAAAATCCGAACGTCATTAAATAAATAAATAAGTAATAACTGTGTAAATAATTTCTAACATCTCCGCTCGCTGCTATTTTGCGGAAAGGATATCGTTGTTGAATTGCGATTAACAAATTGAATTTCATATCGCTTATACAGAGTCATATCCTTGTTGATTTAAATCTATGTAAAAAGGTAAACTTAAATCTCATTTAATAGCTAACACGTGTATCGAAAAATAAGGGTATCGTCCATGATGGTAGTAGGAATTTATTCTGGAAAGGCTTGTGACGAAAAACGAGGAAGAATAATTTTTAATGATATCTTTCGTTATATGAGTGCCTTAATCTGGTTAGATTATCAGAGACTATAATTTCGACAACAGATAACTGTTATTTATTTGATTAATACATTTCGCGATTACGTAAGTTTCGTGTAAACTTTCTCTGAGTTTTTAATTAATATCATTGTTTCTTACCTTCTGCCAAAAAAAAAATTAGGTTATGCTTTAACCTAGTTCTCATAGCTGATACAGATAATATAGCGTAAACATCTAATACCCTTCTCCTTCCATGAATTTCTGTATCTAGTTGTAAATAAACAAAAAGCAACATGAAGGAACGATTGTAACTTGATGGTGGCTGTTCATTCGTAAGTGAATGCTGTCATGTGACGTCAACGTTCTCCATCCAATAACTATCGACGACGCGCGCAGTCTGCAGAGAACGCATTTTATATAATAGGGTTACCATACATGTAAATTTAGATATTGTTCAATGTAACAGTTTTTAAATGTCAGCAACATATCAAAGGGAACAGTAAGTATACACTGAATTGCCAAAACTCATCGACTACCTACTTTTATCTTGTAGGACATACCATTTGTCAGGAGAATTGCAGCAACATGAAGTGGTATTGACTCAAAAAATCATCGGAAGTCCCATGAAGAAATATTCAGTCCTGCTGTCTCTACAGCCGTCCATATTTGTGAAAGTGTTGCCGTAGCAGGATTTTGTGTACAAACTGTCGTAGGTATGTTCGACTGGATTCATGTTGGTCGATATAGGCGTCCAAATAATTTCTTGAAATTGTCAAGAATGTTCCTCAAACCAATCCTGAATGATTTTGCGCCGATTACATGACAAATTGTCGTCCTAGAAAAGTCGATTTTTGTTTGGCATTACAAGGTCCATGAAAAGTTGCAAATGGTCTCCAAGAAGTTTTACATAAGTTTTTCCAGTTAATGGTCTGTTCAGCTTCATCATAGGTCCCAGTTCATGCCATGTGAACACAGACAATACCAGGATGGAGCCACCACCAACCTACACAGTACCTTTCTGACAAAACGCGACCATCTGGGGTCTGTCTCAAACAAGATTCCTTACATCAGCTCGTAGCGACTGGAATCCTGACCACGTAACATTTTTCCAGTGATCTCGGTCCCAACTGATATGTTCACCAGTCCAGACGATGGCATTCTGTTAGCAGAGGAACCAGTGTCGGTCTTCTGCTGCCATATCTTATCAACTCCCAATTTCACTGCACTGTCCGTAAGGACGAGTCTGTCATATGTGCCACAATCAGTGTTTATGTTCTTTCACGCAGTGTTGACTCCCTGTGACACCAGACGTCGCTGGTCTTAGTCACTGATTGGACGTGGTCAGCCAAAGCGTTCTCCATGGCGGGAGGTAACGTCGGAAATTATAAGGTTGGTTCAAAAAGTAATAAGCTGGAGGCCTAGCAACAGAAACCAGTACCTGAATTCCAGAAGTATTGGCCCTGGCTGTTGAGACACTTCTCCCACTGCGACACTAGGCGCTGAATGGCTGTCTCATAAAATTCCTGGGGCTGCGATATGAACCAGTTCCGCACGTACTGCCTGACGTCGTCATCCGAGGTGAATCGTTTGCCCCTCAGAGCAGAGGGCAATCACTGTTGTGCCGTGCTGCAGGAAGTCTATTAGATGAGGGTCGTCTTGGTCAAAGAAGAACATCAGCATAACCTTTCCTGTACTTGTGTGGATGGCCTTTTTTGTTTGTTAACTGCTTACCGTCTCTTAACAGCGAGGTCTTTAGAGACGGGAAAGGATGGGGGGCAAGGAATGCGAAGGAATTCGGCCATGACTTTTTGAAGGAAGCATCCTGGCATTTGCCTGGAGTTATTTGGGAAACCATGGAAAACCCAAATCTGGATGCCCGGACGGGGATTCGAACCTCCGACCTCCCGAATGTGAGGCCAGAACGCTAACCGTTAAACCACCTCGTTCGGTGTCTTGGATTTCGTTGGTGGTGTTGAACCACTACGCTTCCATTGGAGACTTTGTCGTTTCGATTCTGGTTCGAAGTGATGACACCAAGACTCATTTCCAGCCACCACTCGTGTCAGGAACTCATTCCCTTCCCTGGCATGATTAAGACAATGGGCCATTCGACATGCTTCCTGCTGTGGTTGAAGACTGTGAGGCAACTCATTGGGCGCACACTTTGCACCAGTACCGTCTTTTCGTCATGATGGTGTGAACACTTCCGACGTTCGATCCGACCTCGGTGGCTACGTTTTTCGCTGTAATTCGGCGGTCCTGGGTAACAAGTCCATCAACCAGGTAGACGATGTTATCACTAATGCGGTGTGGTGTTTGAGACCGTGCATCATCGGCTAACGACCCCCGTCCGTCCTGAAGCGCTTGCGTCACGCCTCGACCCTTGCAAGGGACATGCAGTGTTCACCGTTCACTTGTGACATTTGTCGATGAATTTTCTTTCCCCTTACTCCTTCCGCTGTCAGAAAATGAACACTACCTCTTTTCTCTTTTTTTGACGCCTCCATTTCACTGCGTACAACACGAATGAGGCCTGGATGACTGAAGCATGGTTCTGCTAGCTTGGTATTCACGTGACTTGCATCCATACCCTCTAGCGGCAGGCATGTGGACTTTGCGCTCTTGTCGGAAACCCTCTTTGTTACTGACGCAAAGAGATTACCATTTTGACACCGGTTTGCACATTCCAGACTCCAGTTCCTTTCTTATTGAACGTCCTTATACATATCCGCAGCATACTCCAGACACTGTGGATCGGGAAATCGTCAGCTAGCAACAATTTCCGAAGAGTCTAGTGCCAAATACAATTCCGCGTTTAAAGATTGTTAATTCATGTTGTGCAGCCATAATCAGGTCGCAAATCCTTTCACACGCTTCATGAGGGTCTAAATGAAAGCTCCAACACTCTACCACTATTTGAATATTTGCATCTTCTATTCCACGTAGTTTGGCGCTTCACTGAACGTGATCAAGGCTAGAAGTGTTTAACCGGCACAGATGATTTAATTAATATGAATATCTGTTGATTCTTGGCTGTCAGGGTGGCGCCGCGTCATGTTCATTGTAGCCGACATTTCGACCCTCAGTTCTGCCCTGGAAGAAGACCCCCGAATGAGGGTCGGAACGTCGGCTACAATGAACATGACGTGGCGCCAACCAGACAGCCAAGAATCAACTGACTCTGGGGGAAGCCTACGATTATAATATGAATATCATCTGTGCGTCAAACACAGCAACCTCTCTAAACACTGACAAAATTATTCCCATAAATAGTCTAGAATCATTATGGCATCACATTAACAAACTCTAGTTGCGAAAGTGAGAGAAAAACATGGTGAGAGAGACTAGTTTATGAAGAGATGACTTCTATCGCCGCATGCCAGCAACGATACACGGCTTCACGAAACATTCCCAAACTTACAAAAAGAACGGTCCTTTATTTATCGTGGATCTAAAATATCTTTTAGGATAACGGTATCTTGACTTGGGTTCCATCTTCTTATGGAATGTATTCCCAACACACATGGGGGTCCACAAAGTTTTTAGTACCTGGCCAACCTTCCGTCAAAAGAAAAGTTCCCTATCCCTTCCCCTGCCCCCCCAGTTTTATTGTTAATAAGTTAAATATTTATTTTCGAGTACTAAGAATGACATGTCAAAGAAGAATCACAAAATATATGATGTCAGAACAACAATTATTTACTCTAAATGCTGGGACTGGGTCATAGTACTTGAGTGTAGAGCAAGTGTATCATCCACACGAGCGGTAAAGTTACCTTGCCGCGCTTCTCCCCCTACCCCCCTACATGTCTTCGCGTACTTCTGGGAGTGTCCGCCCCCCCAGTTTAGAACCTATATCCTCGACTTTATACTCCTTGTTTTTACCTCCCTGGCTTACGGAGGAATATACAAGATTCTCAAAGATCTTATTTGCCTTATCCGCTCCCTGAAAGTTAGAATTTGTTTTCTGTTGGCCTAAGAAACCTGCTCCTGGTGCCCTACCAGACGGTGCAAGAAGGAGGCCACCTTATTCTAAATTTCTCATCCTGGAATTGTACGTCCACCGTTCTAAAGCTACCCTCAAATTGAGAATAAACTATTTCCATCTTTCCTATTGCTGTATATATACTCTCCCTCACATTTTCCAAATCAAAAATATTGATTCCTTAATTAATTTCCTATTAAACACTTAATTCTAAATTTTATATTTGGAAAGCAATTGCACTTTTTAGCGTTCTTTTATTCAACGAACCACGTCATATCACAGATCGCATTGAAATTCCAGACAATCAAAGGGGCCTTTTACATTGCATCATAAGCAAACAAACTTAAACTGCTATTAACATTGCCTCCTAGTTAGATTACAAAAATTAAGTAAATATTTGATCCTTTTACACTTTACGGGTATAGACCAGTTTAACATCTAGATTAATTGAGGATTCGCTTTTTAGAATACACTTGGTCTATCCTGAGGGTGAGTACTGAGCGGTCTATCTGGGAACCATATAAACATCGCAAAGTTTTCTGTTATTCTGTCCCAGTGACGTGTAGTATTGGAATCGTAATGAAGGGTTATTCCGACATTAATTACGGAAAGCCTCATCAGAACGGTAATCAAAATTTCCAGCATCCTGTGGCAAACTGTTCGCACTATTGCCCCCAACCCCTACTGCTCAATATGGCGTATTTTTAACACGCGAAAATACCAGAGTTTCAGAATTACTTGCATTGTATTCAATGTACCTTTAATATAAAAAATTTGAGATTCCCAATTCTCAATAAGCTACGATCAATCCTTTTGCTATCGTAGAGCAGAAACATGCTTTCCTCATAAACGTACCATATAGTAGGGATGTTGCAGACAGTCTCATAAATAGACTTGCTAACAACGAAAGCTGCCATTCTTCCAACATCATCCGTTCTGAGGCGTTATTAATTCTGAATAGGTGTGGCTCAATTTAATCTATATGGAATTTAAGATTTGAATTGTTAATTTAGTTATGAACTTTTAAAAAGATGTTATTTATATAGAGCAACAGTTCTATTATAAATTTATAATGCAATAAATCTTTTAAATATTTTGGTAAACTTTATTTGCTTCTACATTTGCACGAAATCGCCGCTCCTACAAAAGATATTATGGCTGTGGAGGATGAACAGAAACCCTTCAGCATCACTCACAAACGTTCTCCCTAAACAGTCCTTAAGTTATAATCTCGGAGTTTCAATCCACTATACCTGAAAGTAAGAAAACTATAAGTAAAGAACAATCATTAGACCAAGTTTTACATAACTGTAACACAAATTTAATCTGTTGAAGTTTGTATACCTCTATGTGCGTAGGATAGAAACACAAATGGATTTGTATAACGTAATTAGTCTATAAAAAATAGTCATATTCCATTCTAATCTAGCAAATAGTTGTGAAAGATTTCACGTTTTCAACGGTTGATGAGTAAGAAAAGTATACAGTATGAGGGTAAGAGAACTAAGAATATCTATACAAATGTAAAAACATCCACTTTGTTTTTCAGTGGTTGCTTAGGTATTATGAAAATTAGTGTGTGAACTGTTTGGAATGTTTTTAAGTACCATTGGGCTACATTTTATTAAAGCCAATACAGTGTTTTAAGAAATATGGATTTTTTTAAACTATGTAACTTAACTGAATATAAAGCATTATTTATATTCAAGACATGACTATCCCTCCGTTCCTTAGGTCTTGATGCGAGCGAAGACAGAAAAAAAAAATCCAAAATATATCGTTTTGGCATCTGTGAATAATGTATTATCCTTTTTAATAAATTCCATTCTTCTCGAATACTGTCATTAGTTGTGAAAGATGTCATTTGTCGCTGACTATTACCCTTGTCGCGAAAATAATTTCCGTACGAAACGGTTAAACACGATACTTTGATGCCAAACACAAGGAAAATTTGTTGGTTATTCTGATTGATTGTTTTATGAGAATATTTATTTTAAATAAATAAAATAAATCTTATATAATCTACTTTAACCGACTATTGCAAACGATAAAACAAAATAATCAGCATGGTAGTTTTGCAAAAATACGGTTTGGTTTCTAAATACATTTTTTAAATGAATTGAAACCAGTCTCCTTAAATTTTCAGGATTGGAAGTTTGCTTAAGATAACCGTAAAATAACAGTAAAAAGAAAAGATATTGGGATGACACTAATTAAACGTCACCGCAGCGTAAGGCAGCTTTTTTCTCTCAGCCCAAAGAAAGGAACTGAATAATATACAATCTCCAGTGAAATTAAAACTCATTAACGACTTCTCAAGTTCTTTCACTCTGTAAATTATCAGCGGATGGAAATAGAAGACTGATCTTCTACCTCTGTAAATTTAAGTAAACATTTCTGAGAATATGATTACTTGATACTAAATCCAGCTTAACGTTAAAGCTACTGATGGCACTAATAATAAAATACTTCAAGTTCCTCGATTTCCATGTTTGTTAAACTCATCTCTTACGTTATAATTCTGTTTTCAATATATAATATGGAAATTATTTGAACCATTTTTTCTGGTACCGATGATAAAGCATTACTGAGACTGTTTCAAATAAATTTCATAGACAAGAAATTTAATTGCAATCTAGCACAGTCTCCGATGGCACTTCCCATACACTCCCATTTCCCTCCATTCTTGTACTTGCCTACTTTCGCCAATTCCGAATTTTAGTTTTCAATTGTTTGAGTGTTTATGGTAAATTATTCATAACTTCCCTAGGTGATTTATTCCAATAAATAATTAATAAATTCACAAATCTTTATGTATGAAATCAAGTGCCAGCTTGTTATCATGGACATCTTTTCCCTTCCAGGCACCATTTTTATTTCTCCCGCCAATATCATTCCACACAAAAACACCAGTATACGCATTGTACACTGCCAGCAATCTTTTCATCCTCTTCCTGACTTCAGTATCCGCTCTTTTATGATATCAGCTACTGATTATATCGTGTAGTAATTTCCAGAGACCAATTTAGCAGTTCTTCTCTGTACCAGTTCCAACTCCTGTATTTACTATCCAAAACGTTAATCCGTAATACCCCACCATTTTCAAGCAACGGTCTGAACAAAGTTTTGTAATTCAATTCCATTACTTTTCTGGTACATCCCATCATCACTCTCCCCAATAAATGAATGGTTCTGAAACCTTTTCCTGTCATCTGCCTGATGTGTCCTGCACGATTTAGCTTATTATCATATGTTATACCAGAATTTTTACACTTGAAGTCTTCAAAAAGGATTCGTTCTTATAGTATGTTGAAGTCTTCAACCATATATAAATTCTCTAAGACTTATCATTATCATAAGAGCAAGAAATGTGAGTAACTGTGGTTCTTCTGTTGCTACTGCTAAATTTACTTTGTTTCATGTGTGAAGTATACTTTTTTTTTAGAAATTAGCTGTTCAAGTGACTTTGCTCTTTTTCGAAATTTGAAAGTTTTGTCATGTGCTTTTCTCTTTACTCAAGACCATCTTAACGAGCGTGGTGGGTGAGCCGTAACGCTCTGGCCTAGCATTCGAGTGGACTTTGGTTCAAATCCCCTTCCGATCACCCAGATTTGGGTTTACATGTCTTCCCAAAGTCACTCCAGGCAAATGCTGGGATGCTTCCCTCAAAAAGCCATGACAGAATTTCTTCATGTTCTTTGCCCTTCCTCACGTCCCTTCCCGCTTCTATTGTCCTCGACGTTGACGACTCATAAAACCAAAAGCAACAAAAAGGAGCATCTTTTTGCCAAAATTATTTTATCTAACGGAGACATACTATGCCTGGGTTTGTTAATATAGTAAGTAATAACAGGGATCCATAGATGGATTGCTAGAAACCTGAGGTTAGAATATTCGATCTAACACCACATAATGTTACCTATTCATCCTTTAGGACGGTGGAAAGGTGACTGTTATATTAGTAACGCAGACGTAGAGCCGAAATTTAGATTCAAATAGCTCGAATGAGTCTTTGACAATATCAGTCCGTATAAACTAATTCCTGAGATTTTTTACGTACATCAAGTATACATCTAATGACATTTCCAGTTCACTTGGTATTACTGAATTATCGTCTCTAATCAATTTTTCCCCTTTTCTGAGTCTCAGTTTGAAGCTGACAGAACCTTGAAATACATATCGCTGGCTTGCTGTGCCTACTGCTAATTTCATTTGCTATTCCGTGGAGGAAAACGTTTTGCAGTCGAGAAACGAAATATAGATAGAAAACAAGGAAACAGTGCATTGATATATGAGTTCGAGGTTGATATCTCTAGGAGAGGTCGATAGGCAGTCGACTTGTTACACATTGCTGTGGTGGTCAGCTCGCCCATGCAAACAGAGCTACAGCCGCTGCTGGCTCGGCACTGCTACGGGGCCAAGTCCGTGGGGACCTCTAGCTTCATTACTGGAGTGACCGCTTGTTGTGGGTACACCAGCATAGATCAGCTGGCGCACTACCAGCGGGTGGACGTCAAACTGCGAACGGATTCATCTTTAACGCCGTCATTTCCCCTTGTAATAGTCGTCTAACATGCTTATTGAAATTCTTAAATTATTAATTTGCTTTTCGGGATCCAGAAATGAAAGATCTCTAATTAGGTAACAAGCTGCACTTAATCTACATATTACAACGTGATATACACACATATATATCTCGCTATCACTTCCAGAATTATTTACACTTAATATAAAATTACAAATTTTTATTCATACTGTAGTATAAAATCATTTCGCCTCTAAATCGTATGAAATAAAATATGGTTAAGCCGGCTAGCTAATCACGCAACACCAAAGCACTGATTGCATTTGAATTGTTAAATAGATCAATGAAATTATTTTTAAGGCGTGTTATGGTTTCCGTATTCGTCATTGTTCGTGATAATTCGTTGTGATTGATTTAGCCGTTTCTTGTAGAATGCAGGAAGCGGCCACAGGTGCGTCGGATACTAGACTCGAGATGCCTAAACTGGTGGGCAAATGGATACAGTAAATGCATGTATCGTTATTAAGAACAGGTAGAACCAAGCTTAACCCACCAGCTGCTCATTAGTCTGATTCATGCTGCATGCAAGCAACAGAAATTTTTATTATAACATTACTACTTAACAGTCAGTAGAAAATACGTCTAGCACGTTTCGTGCTCCAGAACAAAATGAATATAAAAATGGCCGAAACAAAGTTTCCCAACCGCTTCGTTCTCGCTACAATAGCTTCAAGCACCGGATCCTTGGGTGCTTTTCATTGGCTCAGCGCGTATTCGGTATAGGGGACTATTTTCTGAGGTTCTCTTAGTAAATTCCTACGCGCAGGTAGAGATCCTTCTCCCGCCAACAAAGGATTGCTGGTGCAGTGAATAAAAGCATCGTCTCAACGGACATATTCAAACGACTGCACGTTCGAAACTTTGAGAAAATTCTCCAGCACCCTTCGTCCCAGCTCCCACCAATAACCAATACATTCTAGATAAACACAAAAATGTAATTTTGACCATAATCATACGGATTATTTTTGTCATAAGCCATTATCTCCCTTCATACCTAACCGAAATTGATAAATAATGATTTGTTTCAAAGATTAAGGTGTCCGCTATGGTCGCATCATATTTTCAGAAAGGAAATTTTCGTAATTTGTCACTTAGAGGGCAAAAGTATAATTATTTCTCAAAGGTGTTCTTGTGTCCCGAACCCTTTATCTCTCTTGATACTTAACCGATAAATAAGGTATTATTTTAAAGATTAAGGTCTACGCTTTGAGCGAATCATATTTTAACAAAGAAATATTTCGGCATTCAGTCCTGAAAGCGCAAAAGTATCATTATTTCTAAAATGTGTTTTCTGCTCACTAGACATTTATCTCCCTTCGTACCTAACTGAAAACAATAAATGAGGAATCATTTTAAAAGTTATGGGCTCCTGTTTGGCATAATCATAAATTAAGAGAGGAATTTTTCGGAAATCGATACTTAAAAGTCAAAAGTATCAACATTTCTAAAACTTTTTTCTCACGAGCCATTTATCTTCCTTCACGCCTAACCAAAATAGGTAGATAAATGAGGTATCATTTTAAGGATTAATGTCTTAGCTTTCGTAACATCATAAACTAAGAATGAAATTTTTCGCAATGTGACCCTTAAATGGTAATCGTTTTACCTATCAAGGTCACCCGTATGAGACAGTTCAGAAACAAACTCTTAGGCTTCGCTGGCGTCGTTAAGGATTGATTGTGTTACCAGTAGATAGCAGCACCATATATCAAAGAGATAGCAGTAAAAAAATGCGTTTTTCATACAATAGGAAACTTTACGTATATTTTTTTCTGTTAAGGAAAATTTTGTATTCTGCCATACAATTCCTAAGTAAACATTTTAGTGACATATTCTCGCACGATCTAAAATTGTATTACCATTAGATAGCAGCACCACATATCACAGACATATCGATGTACTTATGTGTTTTGTTTCACTTAGTTGTATTCTTGTGAGGTCTACTTCTGGGAAGTGATGGCTACAGGTGTTTACGTCAAAGCACAGGGCTTCAGTATAGCATACAACAGGTGAAATCAGATATTACCACATGTGAGCCGGTTCTTTTCTCAACCTACAACAAACCACCAAAATCGCTATTCGCCGTATTTTATATGCGAAATTTTTGCACCTATTATCTGGTCCTGGTAATATTTCTAAACCCTTCCTTTATTCACAAGTTACCAAATACATTTATCAAACTTTTAATTTATTATATATACATATGGACGTTGTCCGTAATATTTTCGGATGTTAAGGAGAAAGTTGTTGGTGAATAATTTTTATAGTAGCTACTGTCCGAATTTCAAGTTTCTAAAATTCGTTTCCATTTCTTCAGCTGCCAAATACTGCCCAAAATATTCAGTTTGAATTTGTATTTGGTACAGCCTACATTTCTCTAGACGATATTTTTTTTCGAGGATATTTAAGAAATTAATTTCAAAATTTGTTTTTCACTTATGATTCTACTGACAGGGATGTCTAAAGAATTGACTAGAACATAGTTTTGTACAATGAAGATTTCCATAATTTCCAACTTTTGGTACAGAATGAGTTGAATCATTCTAACGAGAAAATAGAACAGAAATGTAATGTACAAAGATTTACTCATAACTGAATGTCGACACGAAAAGGGGACCAGTAAAACAAAACAACAAGGACAAACTGCGTCACTTTGAATTTCGTGCCTTTAGAGATACACTTGCATATTCGATGGTCCAATAACGTAAAAGAAGAGATGTTTACTTAAAATACCCGAATATTAAATCCAAAGAAGCATGTAACTAGACTGTACAAACACATCGGAAATGTAGTAAACAACACCCCTTTATCCTACAACTTCAGAAATTGTCGAGATTAGTCAGACTTACCAGTAGTTGAAACTCTTCATTCCTTTACTTCAGGATGTTTGAGGTTATCTACTCTTACAGGTAGAAAACGTACGGCAGTTATTCGTAGAAACAAAGAGGGAAAGTGTGTTAACCATTTCACCAAATTTGCTCATCCTTTCAAAACCAATTCTTTATTTTCATTGCTCCATTAATTTCATTTTGTAGTCTACAATAGTATTACGTTTTCACCCTGTCAGATGTTAAATTTGGATATTGTACACAGACGTTTTCCTTATTTTGTAGACATTACATACAACTGATTATTTAACATTTGATGCCAACAATTGCTCTCAACTTTTGATTTTACATACTAGATTGCAAACAAAACAGAGAACGAAACTATGCTTAACTAATTTGCGTTGCTCATTTCTGTGATATACCATTCTCTACGAAAAGCGTTGATTCATTTAACACTTCAACTAAAACTTAACAACAATTTTCATAAATCGTCATGTTGATAGCAGCCATTTGTATTAATACTTAAACTGTGAGAACAAAAAGTGAACAATGGCAGTTAATAAATGAACTCCATCTAATTCACACGGTTATTTTGTTTCGGTTTAATTTCATAATGAATACAATTTTCTCTCTCCAAAATTAAGTTTGAATATTATTCCACAATGTAACAACACGATGCAGTTGAGCGAGAGCGTACTACACCAGCAGCTTACAGTTAGTTGTCGTTCTAATTTCATTAAGTGTAGAGATATTCCACAAAATTGAAGTAGCTTCGTGTACCATGAAAATGAAACAGATTTACCACGAACGGTATGAAAGCGTTAAAAGAATTAAGACAAATTAATGCGGAATAACAATTAACGAGATTCAATATATAAAAAAGTAAAGACGTAATTTGATATCTTGTTGCAATATATTCTAAATTTTAGTCGGGATTTTTAAATTTAATGTTCAGTCTCGGTACAGGCCTTGTAAATGTGTACTACGACCCAAAACATAGCTGTTGATACTAATATTTACGAAACTCTTGTATGTGACATTAAATTGCTATTTCGTTGTGAGTACGGAGAATTTTTATGCATGTTATTATAAGCCAAACCAAGCACAAACCATTGTCACTGGTTGAGCGATAATGCGTGGGTTTTGCATTCCGAAGAATGAGAGTTCCAATCCCCGTCCAGCCATCGGGAATCGATAACTCACTCTGCCCCATGTTCAGGTAGTTGGAAAATGAATATTTCAAATAAAACAGTCAGTTTCAATATCTGGAAGTCATATCATCACCTGAAGACGACCAGAGAGGTAGCGCTTGGAACGTTGTGCTTAAAAAATTAAATTCGACGATATATCCCCGAACACTATAATGGCCTATTTTGTTAACTCTGATAATCGTACAAACTACCAAAACTTTCTTACCTTGCTTCCACTAAAGCACATCCCTTTATAAGAAATTCGTAAATCAATTTTCCTAGGCCTTTCTTCTTAGAATGAAAAGCAGGTTGAGAAGGAAGTATTTTTTCATTAAATGTCACCTTGAAAAACGCATTAACTACTTTAAAATGAAGTAAAAACCCGTGACAATAACTAATCAGGAGAGTTAACTGGCTTATAGGTAAGTATTTATACTGCAGACGACATCTGGAGCTGTAAGATCTAAAGGATACAGTAAATTAGGTTGTAAGAAAACATTTGCCTTATAGGTAAGTATTTGAATTGCAGACATCTGGAGCTGTAAGACCTAAAGGATGCAGTAAATCAAGTTGTAAGAAAACATTTGCGTGAGGATAACTCTAATGTAAGTAACGGAATTAAAGTGTTCAGACCCAAAATTAGTGTATTAAAATTACTGACGATGTAAGCTCCAAAGAATAGTTTCATAAAAAAAAACCAATCCATTGCAACTCATTACAAAAACATTTTAAAGTTAAAATCATATCACGTCCATTATCATTAAATTTAAACATAATGATCATTACGTTCTGGATGATGTATGAATTTTGGTTACGATTTACCTACAATTTCCATTAGACTTCACGATGATTGCGTTGCATGTAAAACACGGATTGTTTAACATGACTTTTGCCACCAAAATTTTGAAAGACTGTAGAAATCATCCCAGCGGTTACTTGAAGTGATTTTTTGAAAAGGAAATGAGTATGGGGATGGAACCTGCACCCTTACAAATACTAGGCTTAAGCATTAACCGCTCTTCACCATACTCCGTTAGGTTTAGTATTAATTAGGGGATAATTCTTCGAACATCCAAGTTATTGTTACTTTGCTAGGCAGCACTTACTGGAAACAACGAAAGAAACGTGAAACACATAGCTCTGTTCCATCTTCAGTTTAAGGTAATTACCTGAGTTCTGTTTTTAGATGTTTGGCGTGTCTGAAGCAGATACAACGAGATGGCAATCACGGGCTCTCAACGAGATGGCAATCACGGGCTCCATACGACGTGACGGAGCTTTCTATTCGAGATGACACAGACACATACACACACTCTGCCTGCTACCCCAGTAAACCATCCATCACTGCGATAAAATCTGAGCAAAGGTAATAAACTTAAAATGGGAGACACGTGGGCATTTCCCACAATTTGTTACTGCAAAGAAATTTATTGCAAAGGGCCGCAAGTCGGAAATTGCCGCTGCTGTGACCATTGGTAGCTCGATTCGCTGACGAAACTATCCAATTTTCTCCCTCGATCCGCCCCTCTATAACCCTCATATTCACCCCTCCTCTTTTCCCCATTGATTGCCGATACCAAATCATCAAAAAATTCCGCATTTCATAACTACAATCCGCGGCTGTGAGCCTGCAGCAACGTTTAATTTGTCAAATGTTGACTCCTGTGAGATATTCACCACCGATCGCTAAAAGCCTCCGTTATTGATGTGCAGTTTTAAAACACTGGATATTTAATCGGAAAAGATGAATATTTTATTGTTCTAACATTTTCCTGTCACAAATAAAATCACAGCAAACGAAGATGTAACAGGATGTTACTAACCTCACTGAAAAGTGTACGTTTTCAATTTGTTATGTGAAAAACATGTGAGCATGAAGTACCTTTGCAAAATTACCGGTATTCACGGTTTAGCAGTTTAAAAATTAATATTTTATGTAACCAAACTGGATGAAAATGATGTTCTGTGATGTATTAAACAATGTAAACTATTCGGTGACTATGTAATAGACACAAGACAAACATTTTTTATAGCATGATTGCATTGAAAAAAATGATAAAAAATGTGCTCTTTAGGATAAAAATTAATAAACGGAGTGCTAATATAAATAAATAAATTAAAAAATTATCTTTCTCACAATGTAACAATTATCTGGTGTATCTCGTCGCGTTGGTAGTTGGAACATTGTTTTAGTATCTTTGTCGTCATATTCTGACAATAATAACAATTATGAGGGGTATTTTATTATTATGATCTTTTTAATGACACACACTTTCGAAAGCCCAAACTAGGTGAAATTATTGTTTGATGAGTCATAACAGCTGTAAATATAAATAATACAGTAGAGCAATAGATTTAAATTCTTTCAAAATGAAAATGTCTGTGCCAAAGTATATAAAAATATGGATGAGTGGTAGGAGTTGATAAGTCTTTATACTTCCAGGTCCTAGCAACGTATGGGCTAGCATGCGGACTCGCATTCTAAGGGTCTGAGGTAAGGATGGTTTAATTTAGTGTTGTACATACCTTGTGTTGTCATCACTATAGTTTCTCACAATTACTTTCGAAAAGCCTAATACAAATACAAATTTGAGCGAGCAAACAGTTTATTTTTCTATTGTATGATATTTAATAAGATGTACAAAAAATTAGTAGGGATGTGCATATCACAAGTTTGTATAATTTTATATCTCTAGATATAATGATTTTATCGAATCGTGCACTTCCGCTATTTTTCCTTTGTATATTCGAAGAGTACAGTCAGAAACGATGTGGACGATTGTTTGTAAGATGGCTCCACAGTTACAATACGAATGGTTGTGAAGTCCGAATGCCATGTTACAGCAAAACAAAAAAAAAAAAAAAACAAGCCTATATGCTTCATAAGCTACGTGTTTTTGGTTCTGAATGATAACATACCTTTGTACTCAGTAAACATAAAACAAAACAAAAAAAACATTTTAAGTCAGGTTAGAAAACTCCATGTTGAACAAAAGAAGATGATCTTAGTTATTAATTTTGGATCCTATACTGTAGCACAATTGAGGTTAAGATATTTTCAAAATTATAGACTACACACCAAGAATTAAAAGTCATAAATTATGGTCTCTAATACCATTTCGAAAGTTACAAAAATAATACACTTAAAATCAAAATCGTTCTCTTAAATAAAAATGTTTGATATATAATTTTTGCGCTATAGAATTAGATTATCAAGAATTAAAAAATATAGGGACATCCCATACGTTTGAGGCACTGGGATTGTATGAAGCAGAAATTTATCTATCATTGGTGGAAAGCGGCAGTGGTAATAACTTTCTACATAAAATTCCAAGGTAACACAAAGTGAACATAATTATCAGATTCAAGTGGAGGAGGTACGCGTTACTTAATAGTATATCCTCGCTTATTATAAGAAGAAATCTCAATAGAAGTAATATTTCCCACAACGAAAACTAACACTCATTTAAACCATAGGTGCTCTCGGAAAAAGACCATAACACCAATAACGACTATTAATTTCAATTAAGTTTATGCTTTAGTGACCTATTAAAACGAATTTTACCTTTTAAAATAAAAATATTTATCTGTTTAGCTTATCCGATCTACGCCTATCCAGACCACGTTTTTCAGTATCTAACTCAGTTACGAATGAAAACATTCCCAGACATTAAATTAATTGTTAATTAATGGTTATGGTCCTATATCCACTGACAGATGCTGCTCATAATTCTGCATTCAATATCTATTCAGGGTTCATCGCCTAAGTGTCCCTTAAACGTTGCCATCACTCTATTAATACATAACCCGTCTTCCATTGACTGTCAAGTCAACTCATTTAACGTAAAAACCTCAATATCTTTTTTTATATCCCAAATCGTATGTATGGCATATTTATATCGATACATAGATTCAGTTGTTTTCCTTGTACTTCCTCTTACCACCGTCAATAATAAATACAGTACTATCCGAATAAACATCCTTTTAAAATACGAATATGGTAGGTCTCTTGCTAGATGTGGTTAATGATGTATTTGATACATTAAGAATAAATGTATGAGCATGTAAATATTCAGCTCCTAGCATGTTTTTTTAACTTCACACATGCAAATTTTTAGCCGGAGGCAGGGTTCCAATTCTTCTTATTCTTTGTTGGTGGCGGACCAGAGAAGGCCAGGTCACTCGGTCCTTACCACATCCGACATTCGTCAGGTAGGCCAGGTGGCTTTAATGTGGCCGCCGCATGAATAATTCAACAGTACCAACTGGACACCCCCGCACCCCCACCTCTCCACCCACGTCTCGCTAATTCCGCCAATTAAAGCTCGCCATTTCCATACGCAGCATTGCCCTATACCATTCTGCCGTAACATGATCTCGTCGGACGAGCGGTCACAATTACGTAGAACCGGCATAAATTGTAGCCTTCCGGTTAATAACTGACAACTTATGCTATGTACAGTCAACTTAATTCCTGTTGGTATTTTCTTACGTGCGATCCTGAAATTTAATCTGCAGCTGGATTGTATGCCACTAATTTTGCATTGTCATCTACGAATTTTCTCTTCATCAGTCGTGCCAACAGGAATGCAACGAGTGATGTTCGATATTGTGAACTTGCATTCATTGCAGTCAACATTACAAACTGCGATCGTTAGCTAATTAAAACTTTTGTAGCATCAGTTCGGGTAATACATCTGATAAATACAATTTTTGAACATTTGATCATTGTATCACTCAAACGGAACGATATAAGAAAAGGGGCATTTTTTGTATGACATTCTGTATCTACTACCATACTCATAAATAATCTAATGATCTGAATGGTTCACACATTTGATCCTAATAGCTATAAAACACTGAATACACAATACGAAGACACTCTAATGCATGCTAGATATATAGTGAGGTAATTATAGTAAGTGCATATGGTACTTAAGACCAAATGACAGAGTTTCTTACTGGCTGCGCAATTTACCTATTTCATAGGTGACTTGCCTAGACCTATTGGGTAAAGGAGTCCTGTAGTTTAAGGTGGAATCTAAGCTACAGAATGACCTAAAGTACTTTATTGATCAAGAACAGCTTTGTCAGTATTGAAGGCCAGTTTTAAGGCCCGTAGAAACGATTGGCAAGGTCTGTATTTTAACTGGTGATTTCTTACTCAACAAAGACTTACGCAACGGTGCCACCAGGCCACTCAATAACAATATTGAATTATTCCGTCACCACTAAAATTAATTAAGGTTACACGATGTGTAAACTAAAATAAAAGTGTCTGAGCAGTAAATCCAAACGATTTTGCTGTAATAAATTGCAGGATCAAATTAAGCAACAAACCATTTTGGATACAAATGGGAACGATAGTGAATCTATAAATTCAGGCTACCAATGACTGTCAGTTTAACCGTCTTACTACAATATGAACTCTCTTTCAGAAAGATTCCATTGAAGTAAGAAACAAAGGAGCATATTACTATTTTATGGTGCGGATTAATAAAACCCATTGTCTTTTCGGTTACAAAGTAGCATTAAAAACAGGGTGATGCTTCTATAAGATAATTAAATATGTAAAGGTATGTTTCATATGAGTAGCTTATCCACACAGCGTACATTTTTATGACCAAGTAATCTGAATTCTTATATGTTTACATTTGCAGCAATAAAAAATTAAAATATTGTTTACGGCACAAAAAGTAACACTGCGAATATCACGATTCATATCTGAAAGCTTCAAGAACAATCTTCATAAGACAATGAATCGTTTTGACGTAGAAAAGAATTTACCTATTCTCAAAAATATATTCTTAAAAATATAAAAAAATTCCAAGTTAACTTATGTATCGAATACCAAATGATTAATTCATTTTAAAATGGAATTGTAATCTGATAATTGTTCTGTTAGCAATTGGTGACAGTTTTCGGCTTTCTTTGTGTTTGTGTGTGTGTGTGTGTGTGTTTTTGTTTGTTTGTGTGCGTATGTGTGTGTGTATGTGGGGGTGGGTGGAGGTGTCAGGGGATGGGTGGTTGGTTGATTGCTCAACAGCAATTAACCTTACTAATTCCTTTAGCTTACTCCCATAAATTTAGATAAATTCTTGTTCATGAAGAATTGGAAATAAATCTAATGTTCCATTAAGCATAAGGTAGAAACAGTTGTTTGCTTTCTGAAACGAATGCTATTATTATTTTTTTTTAAGCGTTTCTACTTCAATCATGTTCATATATCCAGATTATCATGTCTTGAAAGAATGGCAAAAAGAGAGAGTACATCATTTTTTTTCAATAGAAAAATATTGACTTAAAAATTTAATATCTTACAAAATCAACGTTTAGACTAATACAATAACAGAATACCAGTAGAGACTGGAATTTTTTTGACTAGGCAAAGAAAATGATTGCACTATTTTATATTTATCTTTACTAGAAATACCAGTTTAACCAACGAACTGTGTTAGTATCACCTAATAAAGTAAAAAGCATTCTGCAAACCTTTATAGGTCCATTTATTTACCTCATCATAGTAAAAATGTTTCAGAAACACAGAAATTACAAAAGGTGAACCAATTAATTGATACTATTGTGAGCTAGTCATTGTATTCCTTCAACATTTTGATCAGAAAATAGGAATTAATGTTTATTCAAAAAAAATACCCTCTTAAATGTTTGATTGTAGTGCAAATTCCTATTTTTTTTTTTTTTTTAAACCGACTTGCAGTTCTATTCATAGCAATGAAACCCACAAACGAGAATTACTGTGTTAATGTCCTTGTTTGCTATACTTGCGTTACCAAAAGTCCAGTTTCTGCATGCTTGAATCAGCTTTTAAACATTTTTGCGTCGTTATATATCCATATTTAAGAGCGAGTGTTTGAATTACGGAACAGCAAGCACACATCAGAATGTAACACCACTACCCGCAGCTTTGTAGATCGTATTAATGTGCCGTCACACTGGGCACGGAATCATGAAAATCAGATAGTTTTCCAAAGACGTTTAGTCCACACACTTCACTTCAGTATGTAAATAGTACACTGGACATAACACAATAACACATTTACACAAAACATTCATCGTGGTCGAATGCATATGGTAATATTCGCAACCAACCCTCAGATAAAATTGTTATCCTCTTAAATATAACCAGCACGACGTTATGACACAATAATAATAATAATAATACAGCCTCTCTTTAAGGTACTTGTTTCTAGTTTCACAGCATTCTGCATAAACAGACATGAATCTCTGTTTTAGAAACACTGGGATTCGTGTTTTTGACTACGCATTTGTGTAAGTAAAAAAACTATCGTCAATATTATCAAAGATTTTTTCCGTTTCGCATATCACGTGTAGATAGTAGATCTATACACTGAGCGGGCTTCGTATAAGATGTGCAATAAAGCACGAGAACACTGGTAGTAGCTTTTATCTATAGTCTGCATTGATGGTGTCGTAAAACGAGCAGCATTTCCACGTACGGAAAATAAAAGGCACCCGATGTGCTTGCAAGAACGTTTGGTATAAATGTGTTTTGAATTACCCTCATTCATTCAAATATTTGCAGTATATATTGCTTTTACATGCTGTTCTCGTATCTACATCAGCATCGCATGTTCCAGTTGCCATTAAACAGAATTGTTGAAAGGGTTTCCCTTCCGCCGGAATTGAGGGAACAGCTGTGTTTTATGCCTTTTCTGGCAAACGTTTAAAAAGCTATTAGCGTCATAATGAAATACTGGTCAGAATAAAAGATAACTAGACATAATTGTGGTTCTTCTCACTAAAGAATGACTCCACTTTTTAACAGGGCTTACTGCATACAAAAAATGATAATTCTGATGCTAATTTTCAGTTTCGCTATTCTCATGATAGAGGCGAAATTTTTACTTGACATCCTGAAGCAGTCTTTTATAACTTCTAACTACAACAGTTCTTACATTTTAATTAAATAAAAGAATTTACATCCACACGTGAAATTCTTGTTTCGCAAGTCTTAAATTAGTATCATTACCGAAATGATTAATGTAATTCGCAATCTAAATCATCACATACCAATACTATTACTATTACTGAATTAAATCCAAAATTGCCACTATGAAGAAATATGACGTTCCAGTAAATGTAACTAGTATGTCTTCTTGTTATTAAAAGTGCCCCTTCACTCAAATTATGTATAACCAGAATAAATAAGTATTACAGGAATGTTAAAAAATGATTATGTCAACAAGAACAGAAAACAGAATTTCCATCAAGAATAAAGGAAAATATTCAGTTATGTGTAAGAAGAATTACCTCATACATCAAAGAAAGATACACATTTAAATTAACCACTGATTGATAGGGAAGAAAATAATATCAAAATTGAGGATACCTGAATTATCGATGACTTTACGTGAAAGATGTAGAGGCGGACGACACTACTTGAATAAAGGGTGTTCTACGTCTTCCATCATACTGAGAAATTTCATTTCATTAAGAGTCATTTTCTGTTTCGTTACATCGCTGACAAGGGTTGTATGACTTTATGAAATATTGCCGAGCCCCCATTGGTTGCAACATTCTTCCCGCCTACGAGGCTAACCAAATTAAATTAGACGTCGCAACTGAAACATTAAAGTTAACTGTTAAATTGTGAAATACAATTGCATCATTGTTTCTCCTTCATTTCCCCCCCCCCCTTAAACTGATTAAGTTTGTGCTAAATGACTTGAGTAAGGTTGGTTCCTTAATGCATATTATTTTATACTGCATATTATGTAAAATTGTTTTAGATGAACGTGTTATACTTTGTTAGGGTGTTAAATTGTTTTTTATAATTGTAACCAAAGAACATTAATATGCTGTGTTGAGCAAACAACTACATTTTAGTGTGTTACAGACGTACTTAAACTCTTTATTTTGCTCAAAGGGATTCCAAATCATTTGTAATTTTGTTTACATTTAATCATATTTAGTTCCTATAGTTTTTACCAAGTTTATAGTACCCAATTGATTGAATCATTGTTCAGCGTTCTGAAGACGCGTGATGGCGCATGTTTTCGTGACGAGGTTTCTTCTGTGGCCTTTAAAATATTGCTCTAACAGTACCAAGTAGAGCTTTTCGGAACATTGGTAGGAGTAATTCACGCTTATTCTGTCTGCGTTGATAACCACACTGTAAAAAGTGTAATATCTATTTGACAGTGTGTCTATAATAAAAATAAATAAAACAGATCTTAAGCTTTCCTGTTTAAAGTAATTTTATCAGCACAGTTGAGTTACTTTAGTAGACAGTAACATCTAATTCCCCTCCACCTAACCTGAAATGTTAAAGTTTTACTAAACCTGAGGGCATATTTATTCATTGAAAGATATATCTATGGAGGATTTGAACCCAGATATTTGTTAGTAACATTACAATGAGGCAGTGAATACGACAACAGTGCAATTGTATAATTGTGGAGTACGGCGTAAATATAGTAATCAGAAAATAAAAATAAAAAAGAATTGTAATGAATGATTACGCCCACTAACAATTATTTTTATTCAATTGTACGGAAATTGTGTTTGACGTTATTTTCAAATCTCCATGAAATTTCTGGTCCGCAAACAGTCCAGTCGCCTGGTGATATATTTATGAGTATCTCCTTATTCCAAGCACCTAGTGCGTTATACTAGGAGGTGAACTTTAGTTCGTCAGCTAACCTTGAAAAATAAATCCGTGTGCCGTCGTAAAAGTGTATATGCATTTTTGTTGTGATATATTTAATTAATGATTGGACGATTTGGGAACATTCCAGCATTCTTCTGGATAATTAATAACAACGGCCAAAATCTCTAAATACTCGTAGGTAGACCAAGTTTTGAACCTGAGTGCATTTTACATTATGGCAGCCCAATAGCGCGCACGGCCAAGTTAATATAAATTGTTTCAACTATAAACACTGATCTACCAGCACGAAATAAATGATTCCGGAACTGCAATGTATGTACCTTTTCTTCGAACCTGCATTTGTTTTAGACTAATTAGACCATAAAATTAAGCGTTCGAGGCTTAAACTAGAGAACTGTTATTACATTATTGATGAAACTGGTTTACTTGTATTAAAGTATACAGTTATTAAATTGATAGTCTCAGACTATACCTATCTGAAACTATTAAACAATAAACACGCGACGCAAACAAAAGTGGACCTTTTTTGTAGTACTCAACACCTCTTGAAACAGACATAAAAATAATTCAAGGAACAGCTATGGATTTTTAAGTGCTTTAACCATCTAAAGCAGGTAAAACATTAAGAAAAATTGATCTGTGGATAAGAAAAATACCTGTTCTTCTTGGAAGTCGTTAAACAGTATTCGGCAGCCACTGGTAGATCCAAAGCTAATTCACGAACTGAGGGCTTCGTAGGAGAGGAGCAGTTATTGGAATGTGGCGAACGTCAGACAAAAAAAAAAAAAAAAAAAAAAAAAAAAAAAAAAAAAAAAAAAAAAAAAAATAATCTTTAATGTTATAGTGAGTGAGTCACTTTTTTCCAAAGATCTGCAAAGCCACCAGAAAGTGTCGATCAATGGTCTCTGTTTATCTTGGTGGGCGTCCATTAATTAAGTGAGATGTTTTTTCGGAAATCCGGTCTTTCACCCTTGGTGAGATCTGGTAGGGACCCTCCTCCCCATTGGTCAGGTTCAGTGAGATCTCAAAGAAACACACCCCCACCGTCACTGCTAACAATTTTTTGTTAGTTTTCTTGTTCTTCAATGGCGGATAGGCGCCCACCCTCCCTCCTCCTGTTCTTCCAGGAAGTTAAAAGATGACGTGAGATTTCTCTTCCCCCCCCCCCCCCCGTCTTGGTGATATTTCGCCCCTTCTGTTCAGTTAACGTAATTAATGGATGCACTCTTGTCATTCATTCAAGACTTCCCTGAGCTTTCACAGGCTTAGCAGCATATATTTTTCTCCCCAAATCTCCCTGCAACTGAGAAGACCTATTGCTTGCTCGCAGGTAGTGGCTATCAGGGCCACCCGAACCGGTGGTCTACATTATGTGTTTGTATTTCTGAAAGTTTGTATAACACCCAGATATTTTTCTGAATTGTTCGCGAGCCACCCTAATTGCTTTGATCACATGAAACACTAGAATAATTTAAAGTAATTTTGTGAGAATTGAGTCTTTCCCGGCTTAAAGCTGCTAAACACAATTAGCGAGTTTTCGGTCGGATAAGTTCTGCTATGTTTAAAGTCTATGTATCTTCGCTGTCTTCTTAAGGTGAAATAATAGACCGAAGTTTTGTATCGAAAATGTTAATAAATAATAGTATTTCTATAAAACACAATTAATTCATATAAATTTTTTATCTTTTAAAATTTATTTTAGGTTTTGTAAAAGATACGTTGATTTAGTAACATATCCTCTTGTACATATGTCCTGGATTATCTCGTAGCTTTCAGCCAACATTGTTAACTCCCATTTGCCTCGGGATCTTTGCTCCATCGCTGAGATGTCCTGGTGAAACCATTCAGCATGGTTGTAACTTAGATCTCCAGAGCTATCAAGGATTTAGTCGAGACGGACATAGAGTAAGAGAATTTTCAAATATATACGTATTGCATCCCAGATTATGATACTTTTCTACGAACTCATTATGTTACTAACATAGTTTTGTGAACTTTTTTAGTTAAAAACTCCTTAACAACCTCTTAAAAATCCTCGGAAATAGTCTTCTCGCAGATTTTGAGTGTCTTTTTTCAAGTTTTCGTCTCTCAGCAATTTTCAGTGCTGGGTACCAATAAATAAACCACCTTGACACCAAAGTAATGAAAATAGGCTGTTTATACTAGTGGTGTAAAATAATGCTTCTGAGCACTTCACACATTGCAACAGTCGTCAGAAACAATAACACATTTGAGAAGCATTTCATAGGAAATAGGCACTCAGTTCCAGCTCAGAAAGAAAGTGTCCCTCCCACTAGCTAACCTGATAATGCATCTAGAAGAAAACTATGTTATATTAACGATTAAAAATTGAATGTATGTTTGTTTGTTTGTTCTTCATACAAATCCACAGTTTTCATCCGATCTCGATGAAACTTTGCACACTTATCCTTTGAAACAAGGAGAAAAATACTGTCTACATTTGGTAGAAAAATTATCTGTATAAATTATACATGTCTTATAATTTCGAAATACTACTGAACTGCGATAGACAGACGAGTTGGATGTCTAGGTCTCTGTACTGCCTTTCGATACAGCGGTCAGGTAGCACAGTGGTTAAAGCGCTTTCTTGCTGATCTTTGGATCGTGGTCTCCGGTTCAAATCTCCGTGGAGGCAAAGATTTTTAAACATTGTTTTTGATCGTAAGAGTCACGCCTGAACCGTCAGTTATCCGAATTGAATGTTAAATTGTAGATATCACAAATTTAGGGGTGCAATGCGAGGTAAATCGTAGGTAGTCTTGCAATGCTGTAGGTTTACACTTTTTTACATTATATTGATCCCTCGGGGGGATTCGCACTCAGTGTGTGTGTGATCTGCAGTAACAATACTATAAATGAGGAAGTAAGTCTCTGTCTTTTGTTACGTTTTGACAACTAAATGCCTATACGGAATTTGACAAGAAAATCTGTAGGGACAGCACAGGACTTTTTTTTTCGGTATGATTAATAGTTGTAGTCACGAAATTTTGATAACCTATCGAACGGTGACAGAGAGACGGTTGTGTGTGTTAGTCTGTAATGTTACGTCGCTTGCTCAAGCTATGCTTCTCACGCATTATGTTAGTGTATAATTTGTTAGTAAATTTCGTTTAGAGAAAAAACGTATTATTTAGTATAGATGTCGATTTTCTCTGTCCTATTACTTTGTGTCTGCTTAAATGTTTCTGACACCAGTTTATTTTGCCTTCTTTTTTGACATGCCTTGAGGACGTAAACTGGCCTAAGTTGTAGCTCTAGCAGAGCACGAGCAGCTAAAGTTATTAGAATCCAAGAATCAGATGCTCATGCTGAAGAAACAGTAAAGACCAATCTGAAATAAAGCTTCCCTTATTTAACACCCCCCCTCCCCCACATACCCTAACCTTCGTTTGTTTTTCTGTTTTTAAATGTATTGGAAATTCATTCTCTTCAAGAGACAGGTTAGGCGGAAGAATGATACAGTGATGGCTTTCCTGTCATATTATGCCGACTCGGTGTTGTTTGGGTCCAATCCTTCGTTACCAATAACTTTGTGTATTCAATTCTGGCAAATAAATTCTTAATCCACGCGTACGAAGTCGCGGGTATCAGCTAGTTTTAAAATTTAACAACAGACAAAAATTTTTTTTAACTACATCTAAAAGAGTAAGAATGGCAAGCAGTGAGTAAAGAAAGACATTAAGATTGGAATAAAGGAAAAAATAATACAAGAGGAACAACATTCAAAATATTAATAAAATTTTTAAAGGGTTTCCGGAAGAAAGTAAAGAGGAAAGTGTTACGCTCATCGTTAGTTAACTAATTCTTCCTGTTCTCAATTAATAATGATTAACTTTAATCACTTCGTCCTTCAATTTACAGATAGCGGACGGTCGCCAAGATTTTTACCTTCCACTTTGCACTTCAATTTAATTTATCCATGAGCTGTAAGATTACATAAGGCACAAGACACTTCACAAATACTTGAAACTGTAAGTTAACGGCAATTACAACTAACTAGAGACAACTAACTCCATCTAACTACTCGTCCCTGCCACTCGCTTAAATAGACACTACAGAAACATCTAGAATAAAACAAAGATAGCCGATCGATGTTTCTCGAACGGTGACAATGTCACCAACAATCAAATTTACATTAAAATAATCATAATTGATACAAAATCATTCAAAATAATAATGAAACACACGGAAATGAAAATTAAAGATATTTACAGGTATTTACACACAAAATTATCAACATGAATTAGTCCAAACAGTTGAGAATTGTCATCCAAACATCGGGCTCACATCAACACTTACAATTACAGACTTTTAATTAATGTTTCATGCACATTACTGTCTTTGAACGTTACACAGTTTCTCTCCATGAAATAATGTTCATTTACACGAAGAATATATACAAATTCATAATTAATCACAAAAAGTACATATACAAATCCATTATGTAACACGTAATTATTAAGGAGGTAGATGCAGTTAACAGGCTTAAAAAATGATTTTCTTCTTTCGATTCACAAAGATAGTTTTTACTTTTGACTTCATGTTGGTGAAAAAGATATTTCAATATCTTTGACAGTATGGGAACTATACGTGATTTAGCAAAGCCCAGGACAATTGACAGCCATTTAAATCTTACTCCACTTGAAGGTACCATAACAAGTTTGATATTAAATATCTCAAAACAGCAATTCAACAATTGATTTTAAACATAGCTTTTTCCAAATGCATAGATCTTTTTCAAATTTGCAGATGTTCTACATACTAATTAATACAGTCCCTACCATTGTTTTTTACGCAGCTTTTCATAAATGGAAAATATGCCTTTATGTTTAAACAAAAAAAATCCAGAGTTTTAATTTCTTGAAATTTTTTTTTATCAATAACAAATACAGAGTTTAATTTTTTGTATTATGGCGGAACTGAGGGAGGCTTGGAAGGCAGTCACTGGGCATGGACCTGCTGAATAGCAGAAAACCCTTGATGATGATGATGTCATTAAAGACCTCAATAACAACATATTTTTAACTGTCAATTTGGTTGGTATATTAAGATATTGTTAAATAATATATTTATTTCAAAAATCTATTTTTATATATAGCCATAATTGTTCTATGAACCTATTAAATTTGAACCCTCAAATTTAAGTAGATTCGGAGAAAATGAAATTTTAATTTCTACAAATATTTGTATATGTTAGCTGTACCTACCCACTAAAAATAAATTTTCTTAAAAGGGTTGGGTGTGGGGGCTATTACAAAAGGTAATAATACGGAGACTCAAGAAAAAGGAAACAATGATGGATGAACAACTATTGTAAATCAAGGAAAGAAGCTTCGATTACTTTTTGTAGTCTTTAGATTGTCAAAATCAAGGAGAAAGCGATATCCTAGAAATGCTAGATCCTCGAAGTAATAGCTAACTATCCATTTTAAATATTGAATTAGTGTTTTATAAGCCAAATTTAATAACAAATTACTGTTTTCAAGTAGAAACATACAGTGTAATTAAAGAGTGGGTATAAATTCCACACGACACGACGCTATTCCAGCAGCCATACTCCTTTCAGCGAATTTCTTGTTCCCGTTTACCCGAGCCCTTATCGAAGAGCGAAGCGCTTGTCGTCGGTTGTCAGATTTATATTGGGGGCTGTGAGGATAAACTGGTGTGGCGGGAAGCGTCACCAGCCCTTCCCGCTGCGGGGCGGGTGCACAGTAGTCCCGCCATGATGAAGCACGCCGGCGGGAATTGTCGGCCTCCCCTGGCGGCCGTAGCTGATGGTTATGACGGCGCACGAGGAACTCTGGTTTACAATAAGTCGCAAGTTGCCGGCACCGCCCAACTTGGGGCTCCAAACTGCCGGGTCGCTTGCTCGCCTGCTAGCGATAATGTGCCAGTTGCACGGAGAAACACTACACCCACGCAAGCCACCGCCAAAGACTTCATCAAGTGGCTGTTTTTCGTCCAGACAGCCCAGAAGAAAAGGTATTACTCCGGATTTCGTCGCAGGTCCTGTAGGTATTGTTTACAAGTGAACTCCCTATACTCATATCAGTAGTTACCTTCCATACTCTGCTAAAGCAGTGAGCTACACAAACATTGTATTTTGTGATCACGCGAGGAAAAGGGCAATTCTAGTGTTTACCTTCTACTTCATCACATTGACAATAGCTCTTGTCAATCTCGGTGAAGCATACATTTCATTGCATTTAACAATACTTGTAATAAGGGTAGAGTGATCTGGTAGAACAATGGTTAAAGCACTTGCTTTAAAAATAAATGGTTCAGGCATCAGTATCTGGTTCATATTATGGTGGGGGCATGAACTTTGAAAAGTTTTGTTTGATCATATGAGAAGATTCTACATTAAACGGCAGTTCCCAGAGAAAAGGAACTGACAGTCCTACCTCTGACACAATGGCTCAGTGTGCCTCCCTCTGGATGATCCAGTAATTCTTCGGGTTGTGGGATCTTAAAGTGAGTCATAAGGGTCCTATTGACACTGCCATCTTCTCCCATTGGACTTATTACAGTTTCAGAGACAGAGGAATTAGGTTCCTGGCATAGAATTACGAAGGAACACCATCATCCACATTTATGGTTGAATGAACTGAGCGAGCCCGATTGTTGGGTGGTAACACACATAAATGGGATCTGGTACACGCACTTTCAGATCGCCGTTCAGCAATCCAGATTTCGGATTTCCAAGGTTGCCTTAAAGGACACTGCAGGGATGCTTTTTCTAGAAGTCACGGCCTAATTCCTTCACGTTCCTTCTTCTCAACCCCTCACTTATCTAGTGAGCGCAATGTTTTAACTGAATGACGAAGTAGGGTCATTCCATACATTTTTATATTCAACATATAAAAAGGATAATAACAGGAATAACTCTGGGAAAGTTTCGCCATCTAAAGGCAGGTAGCAGGCACTTAAACGCACCACACTGGTAGCACACAGGCGGCGACCATGCAATGCAGCTATCCTACCTAACGGAGTTGGTCAAGCATATAATCCCTTAGCTCCGGGAAAATACCCCAGCGGGGTGAACGGACGTTCTTCGACCTCCTGTCCTCAAGCGGAAGCTTTGGAGGTCACATTTGGCGAATATGTCCGAGTCTGGCCTTGTTCGTAAGAATCTCTAAAGACAATGTTGTCCAATCATCAAAGCTGGTAGGAGGAGCCAAATAGCGGAGCCAATCAACGACGGACTCTCCTCACCATTTTTAAAAAAAAATATTTCTCTATGTTAACCACGAGCGACGGGGAGGAGTTTTTACAGCGGATGCGGGAGAAGTACTGGACGTCCAGCTTTCAGACTGGAAGGAGTGAATCTTCCGAGGTTGTTCCGAAGGGTTCGACACAAGCGTCCTGTGGCACAGTGAGGCTGCTGGGCACTCATTCAGTACGTTGACTTGAAGCACGTGGTGCCCTGCCCCTATAGCTAATGTGCTATAACGTCTTCGCCGTCGACGGACGCCCATCGCCATCACGGTAATAATCTTACGAACAGTGCAGTGTGGTACTTACATTCAGTCATTGTGAGATCGAAGGCTTTCATGGCGAATCGATGAAATGTAGTCTTCACGGTTTTTCCGCCGTATGTTGTTGAAATGTTACAACGAGCTTTCGGCGGCTGACTCTGCCGCCATCTTCAGGTTGGATGCTGTGCAGGGAGAACCAGTGCAGCTCTGGTTCTCCCTGCACAACATCCAGCCTGAAGATGATGGCAGAGTCAGCCGCCGAAATCTCGTTGTCGCATTTCAACAACATACGGCGGAAAACCCGTGAAGACTACATTTTATTCAGTCATTGGGTACAACCCAGTAATGACCTTTGAATGATTAGGAGTTCTCGCTCCGGCAAATATTGAGCTAGTTGGGACAGACTTTCCCATAACAACACTTGGTGGATAGTTTAAATTATCCTGGCGCCCGGCATTTAAAATCTAATGCAGCTTCATGCTAGCATTATGTTTAATTTATGGTTCCTGATTGTTATGAAAGGGAACATTCCATTAAAATCAAGTGTGGAGCTTTCTTGTTTGCTTATTAATGTTGGGAATTTGTTTCATGATCAATTATTAATATAGTAGTGCCTAAATGTTGTTGTTTGATGATTTACGTTTGCATTTGTAAGGCGAGGCTCTGCATGACCATAGATTTGAGATTCATGTGATAATGTTAAAAATAAATAAGCCTCAGCCTGTACGCCAGTATGAGCACCAAATAAATTAGCAGCATAGGGTTTTCATTTCATATTCAAAGGTAGAAAGTTTTTACCATTTCCTCCCTCCCAACCAGCACCCGCTACAATGTCTACTTGACGTAAAGATCTAAGCAACCTACTAACCTATAAATTTTACTCATATTTACGGCATGGGGTCTCTACCTATGCTGCATTCCAAAAAAATATGAGGGTACGTGCTAAAATTCCGGCTTAATTCCTCTCTTTTCCTTTCGATTCTTCCGAAAACAGAATTTGGTATTGTTACTGATACAGGTATGCAAGGAATTTCTGTTATTTAACGCTGCCATTTCAATGATTTATCAGCTGCCTGTTAAACTGCTACAAAGAAATATATATAGAGTGCCTTCATTCTTAATGGAACTCTCTTTTGCTTTATGAATGTAGCACACGTTACTCATGGCTTCGCTAGTTTTGATAATCGTAGTAAGGTTGCACTCAGCTTATTGTACGCCACCTTATATTCCATTTAGTGTAAAGCGGAGGAGACGACAGACAGACGGAAGTAGGAGGAGAAGGAAGAGGATTGACTACACCACGAACCAATAAAACAAATTTTTGAAGTGAAACTTCTTTCAGTACTTAGGGAAAAATTTGTCTGCATTACGCATTCAGCGTTAAGTGCACATGCACCGGAAAGTTCTGTGCACGTGCATTTAACGATACTTTGTTTCAAGCAGAGGTAGACTCCGCTGTCACTTAAGTTCGTGTTAAACAGTCGATATTCGCTGCATGGTTATGAGTTAGTTGGTTTTACGCGTTACGTCTCCTATGCATCTGTGTATAAGTATGAATATATGTGTTTTGCGAGTATACATAAACTGTATCAAAAATGTTTAAGCTAATATTTCTTTATTAAACACTTAAAATCAACTGATGACGTCAGACGCTATATTTATATCCTGAGGAACCACCATAATTACACACTGATACACGCACCCTTCTTTTCAGTTACGTTTTTGTTTATTCTTGTTTCATTTGTTTACGAGAATAACATGGACAAAGTTGATATTTACTGTAAAAATGCTATAAAAATATTATCTTTCGTCCACTCGAGTGAAAAAGAAACATCAAAAAATACACAAAACAATACATAAAAGTTCAATTACTGGGGGCATACTTTTGTTTTTAAATCTTGTGGTTGTAGAACATAAGTACGATTTTTTGCATGTCTTTCGGGAACCACGCATTTTTTATCCTGGATTCGAGACGCTTCAAACGAAATCTAGTAATTTAACAATCGGCGCTACAACTATTTACAGCGGTTTGATTCAAAGAAATATTTCGAGAACTAAGCTATCTGGTGTTCGGGAAATTCAGTCGAAATTACATAATTACGTAGTTTTTCTCGGCGTTGCGAATATAAATAATTTTCTCGGGTGACTAGCCGAGTTATATGAGTGTTATGGTTACACGATATTTCGCCGAAATATCGTGTAACCATAACACTCATATAACTCGGCTAGTCACCCGAGAAAATTATTTATATATCAGTCGAAATTGTTAGAACGTTGTGGATTTGTTAGGTAACAGATGTTTGAGTGGGTACAATCCGTTAAAAGGTTTCTAAAATCAAACTTCCAGATGGATAGCGTTGTACTCCGTTAAAGCAAATCAACTGTGTGGTATTTGCCAGAAGTCAGTAGAATGGTATGAATTTATATGCGAAACAAACATAAATCCAGAGTTCTATATACATACTACCATCAAAGGCTGTCAAAAATGACGGAATGAACGCAGAGTTGTAATAATTAATTTTTTCATGTTTGCCATAGCAATGAAATAGAATATAATAGAAACGTCTACATTGAATACAAATACCTAGTAAGCCCATCAGAAAAAGGGGGGATCATAATCTTAAAAATGATGTAACAGTGATATCACTGCATAGAGATTTTAAGAAAACATCTACATCTACTGAATATAAATAAACAAAAACCTACTAAAAATTAGGATGGCCAAGTAGCTCTTATATAGGTGATATAGATAAATTGCGCATTCATCCAGAAGTATTTGGCAACTGTAGCTTGTTTAAGTAATTTAAAACTCTTCGGCGTCTAGGTCACGTGCTCAGGAAAGAGTAAACGAGGTCTCAAAGTGGTCGTTATTAATATGTCCACGACAAAACTGGATCGCATATATCAGCTGCGACAAAGTGATGTTTATCAATGCCACGAACCAATTTATAAATCAGTCGCTGCGTATGCCACAATCCATTCATTTCACGTATGTACATTGAACATATTGCGGAATACGTGCAATTGCGTTAGCTAATAGTTGATTTGCTGCATCCATTGTTTGAGACTGCTTGCAGCTGTTTAGCAGCAAATAGTAATAGTGAAGCACTGTAACATGAAGAAATTCACTGTGGTTCGAATTCCTCTGCAATATTAACAAATGTCATACGATAAAGAGAATATAAAGTAGTTTCTTATTCGATCACATCAGTTTTGTAAGGTAGTTTGAATAAATGCATGGTTAAGTATTATTCTTATAATACTCTCATCACCGTCCGTGCTGAAAACATTATACCTTCTTTATTAAACTGTTTTGCGTTCATTAAAAATTGATTAAATAATCCGAAAATTTCTTCAAAATTGTTCTATGGCAAAAATGGATTTTGTTTATTAATTTACTTACATAGTATTCATTTCATGTTATTTTGTTTCTTTTTAATACGTAAGGCATTCATGGCATTATTTTACCTTATCTAGTGAAACCATTATCTGTTAACACTTCCTACAACGAGAGTTCAAAAACAGTACATAGTTGTTGCTGAAATGCATTTATCAATGATTCAACTGTCAGTCACCTTTTCACTCTTTCATGTGAAAACTACAAAGTATTTTATGCTTATATATTTATATTACTCTTTAGAGGCGGGAAAGGATGGGGGGGGGGCGCGAGGAATGGGAAGGAATTCGGCCATGGCCTTTTGAAGGAAGTATCCCGGCATTTGCCTGGAGTGATTTGGGAAACCATGGAAAACCTAAATCTGGATGCCCGGACGGGGATTCGAACCGCCGTCCTCCCGATTGCGAGGCCAGAACGCTAACCGTTAAACCACCACGCTCGGTCCTGTGTTACTAAATATAATGGAATAGTTTCCCTAAATTACCTTGAAGTCAGTATTCTCTGAAATATAGTAAATGTTCATGGCATTATTTGTCGGAAAATTTGAAATATGTTTTGAATAAGAGACAGTTTAAATTTGACATGCAATATGACTCTATGGCAAAGTTAAGTAGTGCCACCTTCGCAATATGAACACTTTCTCTAACAGAAGATCTAGAATTTATGAAACAGGTGTACTCCTCATATTTTCATTCAGTAATGTCATATGGCATAATTTTTTGAGGAAACTCTTCACAAAGTAAAAAAGTTTTCATAGCACAAAAAAGAGCTATTAGGTTTCTGTGTAGGGTAAAACCAAGAACTTCTTGCAGACAACTCTTCAAGAAACTCAATATTCTTACTATGTATTCTCAGTATATATATTCTCTCATGAGCTTTGTCATAGAAAATTTTAACCTGTTTACACCTAATTCACAGGTACACAGTTTCAATGCAAGAAACAGAAATAACTTGCATAAAACACAAACATCTCTGTCATTAGTACAAAGTGGAGTTAATTATTCTGGGATACATCTGTTTAATAAACTACCTAATCGTATAAAACAGCTTTCAGATAATAAAGATGTATTCAAACAAAAACTTAGAGATTATCTTATTGGCAACTCCTTCTACTCCATTGAAGAATTTGAAGAAAATAATTAATTGTACTCATTATGACGTTTGCAAAACTCAGTTGCAAAAATGTATGTTTATTATTATTTCTTGTATTTGTAAAATATGTATATATATATATTTACTATGATATGATCATATTATGTGTATATGTATCAGCAATGACATGTTTCACATCCCATTTTTTTTTTTTTTTTTTTGTAACAGTTTAACGTCCCTTTTTTAACAACGTGGTCTTTAGAGACGGGAAAGGATGGGGGCAAGGAGTGGGAGGGAATTCGGCCATGGCCTTTTTGAAGGAAGCATCCCGGCATTCACCTGGAGTGATTTGGGGAAACCATGGAAAACCCAAATCTGGATGCCCGGACGGGGATTCGAACCGCCGTCCTCCCGAATGCGAGGCCAGAACGCTATCCGTTACACCACCACGCTCGGTTTCACATCCCAGAGGTACTTCCTCAGCAGGGATCCATGGAACAAGATTGATAAATAAATAAATAAATAAATATCGTGGCTACCCAATACTAGCGTTGTAATCTTACTTGGTGAAGGTAACCTACAGTTTTACGTATAGTACGAACATAGTCTTCCTCTTCTAATCATTGTTTATGTGCATCCAGTAATGTTAGTCAGGGTAATGTTACATTATTTTTAAACGTTATATAGATTACGCTACTTAGTTTATATATACCATTGCAAAAAGTAACTGCAACATTTATGCCATATAAGGAGACAATTTATGCACGACGCGTGACGAGACGAATGAATGTGGTCTCTGTAGGCTGTAAGGCATTTGCTGGCTTGCTTATCACATAGCACAGTGTATTGGCTTCCATATGAAATGCTTAATGACAGTTGTTCAATTTTCGTCTATTCTCCTCTCAGGAGACTCAGTTTAAATTCACCGAGCGTGTTGGGTGAGCGGTAACGTTCTGGCATCGCATTCTGGAGGACGCGGGTTCGAATCCCAGTCCAGCTATGCGGATTTCGGTTTTCCATCGTTTCCCAAAAAGAATCCAGATGAATGCTGGGATGGTTCCTTCAAAAGGTAATGGTAGAATACTGGCCCGTTCCTTGCAGCCAGTAATATTAACCCTCTAATGACCTCGACGTCGACGAGAAGTAAAGTCGTAACAAAATCTGTCTGAATTCAACTTAGATCTCTGAGAATATAATGACTGCAGTTAAAATTTGTACTTGCATACGCCACCGATTGTTTACCGACTCAATGGTATTTTACCTGTAATATTACAGTTACATTGACATACCGATGTTCCGTTTTTTCTTCTTTTTCATAATAAAATTCGTCTACGGGCCTAAATGGTGTTATCGGATTGTTTGCCCCTGTTCATCGTGCAGATTTTCCTCTTCTCTGCAAACAGTATAGCTCTTATTCTCAGACCCAGCGTGGTTGATCAGCGGTAAAGCTCTGGCTTCCCATTTCAGAGAGTGCAGGTTCGTACCCCCGTCGAGCTATTCAGATTACGATTTTCCATGGAATCCCGAGACCACTCCACGTGAATGCGCATTCAAACGGTCATGGCCAGATTCGTTCCCATTTTCTGTTGCCACTCCTTTCCAGTCTCTAATAAGTTCAAGTGTAAAGCAATAAACTATATCTTCTTCTCAACTATATCCTGTCTATGCCTATTGCTCTGAGCCATATTTATTCGCACATTTTTCACATTTAATTTTCACCGTGGCGTCGTTAGTAGTTTCATCCGTTATCTGTCGGATTCAGTGATATCGAAGTATTTCGTTTTCAGTGATTTCTAGACATACCAAGACAAGCATTTGAAACTGCGTCATCCAGAAAGCCTGCCACATTCTTGATGCAGTTTTAAGAACAGTCAGATAACATAAGAAATGAGTCATATTGTTTTGAAATTGTGTTGTTGAACATGCGTCTCACATATGTTAGTAATTATTATTGCTGTTGTGAGATAATAATAGAGCTGTATGTGATGGTTTCTATAAAAATTTAAAATTTGATGTCAGTATATATACTTATCATAACAGCCAGCACTTTTTCTAACTTCAACATACTTCACTCTGAAACATATTATTTCTGTCACCAGCATTTTAACTATTATTATGAGAGATATAATATGCTTGCAATAAATACGATACTATCAAATATGAGATTAACTCAGAGTCTTCTGTAAGGAGAACTTGGTGAGCTAATATCTGATTCCTATGTCGGACCATGTCATAGCTATCTCAGGAAACCCGTAGTCATTGTTGCATAAGATCGTGGCTTTCATAGTAAATCTTAAAGCCGCGCTTATATCCAAGCAAAATGAATAGAAAGAGATAGGTTATCTATTAGTGGACCTGTATCGACTTATTACACGAAACATCTTACATTCATTTTTTTCATCCGTTTGGTATGCTGGGCACAGACTTTGTGCTGTTGCGTGCATAGAACGCATCACTTGGAAAGGGAGGCCTTCGGAAAAATATGAATAAGCACGGAAATCGTATCTTTATTTTATTACAGGCGATGGCTCTGCCTGTCAGAACTGGTTCGGACATGTCAACAAAATCAACGTGTCGGCGTGGAACATAAATATGCGCAGCGACATGCGTTACAAGATCAGGAGAGAGGAATTTTTATTTGTCATCTGTGCCACGAATAATATTGATACATTGATTCATTCTTTGGCTTTTAAATATACTTTTAGAAAAAAAGATGACAGGTCTATCAGTGTTATTAAGAATGCCTTTCTGCAAAGAACTAATTGAATTTTTAACAAGATTTTTGCACCTTGCATTCTCATTTCGTTGTATCGTATACAGTTTCGTATCTAGAACTGAGCTGTTTGGTAGGACTTCGATAATGGCAAAAAGTTTCATTATTCCAGTCTTTGCCAACAACATACGAGAGATCGCTGTACATGATCCGCAATTACAAGATATGTACAAAAGTCTTGGAGTAGGGAGGACGCCGGCTTACATTCACACTCAGCCATCCATATGTGGGTTTGGTTGCCTCAAATCACTTCTAGCGATTGCCAGGATGGTTCCTTCAAAAGGCCATGGCCGAATTCATTCCCGATCCTTGATCCCAATCCATTCAAGCCTCTAATGACCTCAACCTCGACGAGGCGTAACGCAAGAACAAAAAAACAAAAACAAAAACAAAAAACAAAAAAAAAAAAAAAAAAAAAAAAAAACAATCCTTGAATTTCGCCATAGTAAGTACTCCGTGAAAATATATAACAACATTTATGGTGGATGAGGATTTTATAATTGGTGACATTCTTGGTGTCTTTCGGAAGACAATTTGCAGACATTGTTTCACCACTCCACTCGCGTCTTTTACCTTCATATCGAATTGTGCTTACGTCTACACGATGTGCTCTAATGAAATCGTATATCTGAAATTATGATGATATTCTAAGCTGAACTACCAATTTTGACGCCATAATTCAGAATCACTGGAATATTACTCTGATATTAATTTAAGGGAATTCCAAGGCAAAGAAATTATTAACAGCAATAGATGTTACTACTTTACTGTAAACGTTTCAGTGGCATTGAGATTTTGCTTCAATCAGGGTTGAATATTTAAAAAAAAATATAATTGAAATTTAACAACTCAACTTAAATGTGCAATAGATCTACTAATTTTATTTTATAAAAGAGTTTCTTCGTTCTCGTTACTGCTGGTGGAGAGGTAAATTCAATTTCTAAAGGTGAATCCAACATCGGTTGTGCTATCATTACGTTGTCATCTGTACTGTAGGACCATCCTTTATCGGGCGTCACGAAACTGCCAAGAGCAGAAGAGGTTTGAAGGGCAATCCATTCTTCCGTCGTCGTCGCCTCGATGGGCATGATGATAAAGGGTGGCCCGCCAGCAGTCAAAACAGGGCCACGGCGAACAAAGGTTAGATCGATAGCCGTCGGTATTCGGCCGGCAGATGCATTCAAGGCGAGATTGAGTCCACGCGACGAAGACGGTGGCAGCGCTAACATCGATCTCTGGCCTTGTTCGGAATGTCGCCTCACTCCTCCTCCACCCTCACCGACAACAAGGCTAACGGGATCACATTTTATAGGTGGAGACTTACTAATCTACATCTTATCTAACAGACAAGTGGAATCACTTGTAATAATGAAGCCACCTATAAAAATTCTTATAACATACCTGTTTTTACTGAACCACAGCAAATATATACATGTGTGTGTGTGTGTGTGTGTGTATGTGTGTGTGGTGTGTGTGTGGTGTGTGTGTGTGTGTGTGGTGTGTGTGTGTGTGTGTGTGGTGTGTGTGTGTGTGTGGTGTGTGTGTGTGTATGGCGTGTGTGTGTGTGTGTGTGTGTGTGTGTGTGGTGTGTGTGTGCGTGTGTGTGTGTGTGTGTGTATGTAATAAAAACAAACACTTATCATAGATGACGGCACCTGGGAAAGACGAACACAAAAAACACAAATAACGCAATATTACTTGCAAGTAGGTGAAACACTCGGCCGGGACAGATGTGATCACATCGCCGCCAGCTTGGTGATATATTTGTATGTGTGTTTAGTTGAGTCCCATATTTTATCAGTTTACTTAGGAAAGCAAATGTACTCTGTTCAACAGAACGTTTCGATATCTAATTCAGCTGTCATCATCAGGGGAAATGATACGTAAGTAAGTTCAACAGTGGTACATTGGCACCTACCGTGATTGTCTCGCATAATTTAATACATAAATTTTATCCATCTGAACATTTGTGACAAACTATGAATCAACATTCCGAAAGGAGTTAAACAATTGGTATCGAGTTTCAAAAATGCAGAAATATACAGGCAGAATGATTTGTTCGATAAATGTTCAAAAATAATTTTCAGAATCTTTGTTGGGCATTTGTTTCCATCGCAGAAGTTAGACTGGAAAGTAAATGCGAAAAAGGTCTAAGAAGTTGTTTGTCTAATGTAGTCTAAGAATATTTAGAGACACTTCTACAAACTATGAAAATTCCATATTGGTGACCACCACTTACTACAAACTGGTGTTTCTCTTTCAGACGGCTTGTAAATTTATTTATGGTTACAATGCAATATAATTTACTTTAACACTATTGATCTTTAAAGTTAATCCCCCCCCCCCGATTTTCGGAAATGAAAGCTAAGTTACAAAACGAAGATATTTGTAAGTATATAAAAACACGGAAGGGTCATACTTCCTATATAACAGGTTAAGTAGAATAGGTTTATTCAACCAAAATGAAATAGAAATATTATTAAACGGGCGCAACTGAAAATATATACTCCCTAGCATGAGAAGTTATGATTGGACATTATACTGGAAACTAAAAAAGTTCATTGAAATAGTCCGTGGTAGCTTGATATTAAGTGAATCATTAAAGCAAAGAGATTGTCTCGTCTAGTCGCTTACGGGCTTATTGGTACCAATGCAATGTTGCAAGGAAAGTAACACTTTACCAGTCCAAGAAGTCTTTACGTGTCCGATACGCTTAACCTAATCACCTGGATTTCTCAATTTACAGGCATTCATTGCCGTCGAAACAAAGCATGATGGTTGCATATCCCGAAGACGAAGGCAAAGACCCAAAAGATGAAGTGATGATTCTCAGTGGCTTTGCCTCGCTGCACGCCACCCAGAGTGAGCGCTAAATGCTCAGCAAGTCCCGTTGTGCCTTGCATGCCTGTCTTCACCACGACGCTCTGGGTATGCGAACAAAAGCAGGCGCGCAACTTGAAATCATGTTTACAAAATACACTATTCGGTGGCATATTTCCATTCACAAGTGACTCTCATTCAGTGTTGTGATTGGTGTTTGTGTTCCAGTGCTTTAGTATTCTATAAGATAAATAATTGTTTTTGTATCATTGCGCCTTTCCTGTAACGGCTAAGAATTCCCCAACCTGATGAATCAAAAGATTCACCACTAAACCAGCACTTCCAAATTGCCTCCCGAATGTAATCTTAGCGGCCATTGCGTGGCTATGCTTCACAACGTATTCTGCCATTTCCATGAATTTCAGACCGTTTTTACTATATTTCATTAAATTGTCACTTTTAATTAATTCATCACATTCTGTCTTTCCATTATTCCAACAAATCAAGGAAGTCGTATTAAATGGATTAATTGAATTAACTTTTACTCATTACATTAAAACCCTACTACCATAAATTATTTTTATTTGGACGAAACTACTGTGAAATCAGAAAAAACCGTAAAGTATCTTTCAACTTAATTTTTTCTCACAATATTGGAATTAATTCTTCGTTTATGTTTGTTTGTCTCTTTACGTATCTACGAAAATGTTTTCATATTGTTCATAACGTCTTTTCCGGCACACGTGGAATTAACATATTCTGCAGTTTACTTGAATTTCATAACATTTTAATTATACTCGTATTTCATTGACATCCTTAATTAATTCATCTTCTTTTTTCTGTGAAATATTTGAACAAATCAAGAAAGGCATATTAAAAATATTAATGGAATGAATATGACAATGTCAGTGCTTTCTTTGTTTCCTTCGGGCTTTGCAACTCGTCAAGGTAATAAGAGTAAGTACAGGATTGGAACACGGAACTGAAAGGAATTCTGCCTCGTCCTATTGAACGAATCATCCTCACATTCGTCTGGAGACATTTGGGTAAATCGTGGAAACTCAAATCTTGATGCCCGGATTGCGAGGCCAGAGCGGTACCAGCTGGGTGCACAGTGATGATCTACTATTGTAGAAAAATAATTGGAATGACATTTCTAGTCACCTTTAGAAATAATACCCAAATCACTCCAGGCAAATGCCGGGATGCTTCCTTCAAAAGGCCATGGCCGAATTCCTTCCCATTCCTTGCCCCCCATCCTTTCCCATCTCTAAAGACCTCGCGCTGTTAAGAGACGTCAAACAGTAAAAAAAAAAAAAAAAAAAAAAAAAAAAATCACTATCGGTAATGTCGTATGTCACTTTATTTGGCGTTCTGAGGGCACATGTACGATGCAACTCATGTTTCTGGTACATCTTCACCTTCTAATGAGGTATATTAGAGGAAATATTCCCATGACGTGATATGGCAGTGCATTTTAGTAGGTTAACTTCTTCTCCACGGTACGGCTATGTGTGCGACACGTGGTTCTCACTTGGTTGTCACCTCGCCAGTCGGCTGAAGACCAAACGGAGGAAGACCCGGGCGCCGTAACGGGGCTGGCCACAGTCCAGCTGCTGTGGTGGGCCACATGAATAATGCACGAGACCGAACGAACCGCAAGTAGTTCAGCCCGTTTGTGTGTTCTTCAAAAAGTCTCTCGCTTTTAGCTAGAGTTTATTGATGACTTCTGTAAGCTGACATATGCTGTCCTTGCAACCAGTTGCACGGAGTTTAGCTTCACTCGTTGTGCTTCACGCTGATTTTCTGTTTCAATGTTGGAAACTAGATGACTCTCGCGAAAATTTCGCGAATAAAACGCGACGAACAGTCGGTGGTTTGTAATAGGATGGAAGAAGAAAAGCCTCTTCAGCAATAATTGTTTATTTGTTTAATGGCTACTGTGCAAAACAAAATACTAATAACATGTTACGAAACAATTAGGAAAAACTTTTGATGCGTATAACGTATGAAAGACTGACCTTCGCGAAATAAAACTACAGAAATTTGAAAAAAATATTATTCAACTTGTATGTAGAAGAAGCAATGAAGAAAGTCAAAGAAAAATTTCGATGTGGCGTAAGTTTTCAGGGAGAAAAAAATCAGTATGCTACGATTTGTTAATGACATTGTCTTGTTAGCAGAGAGGGCTGAGGATATTGAGAACTTACTGAATGGCATGAACAAAATACTGAAGGAAGATTTTGGACTGAATATAAATCAAAACAAGACAAAAGTGATGAAATGTAGCAGAAATGATACCAATACTAGTAGATTAAATATAAAAATAGGATTGGATGTAATAGGAGAAGTAAATGAATTCTGTTACTTGGGAAGTAAAATTAAAACCGATGGCCGAAGCAGGAATGATGTTAAAAGCAGAATAGCACTAGCAAAAAGAGCCTTCATGAAAAAGAGAAACCTTTTAGTTTCAAGTATTGATCTAGGAATTAGAAAGAACTTTTTACAACTCTTTGTGTGGAGCACAGTACTTTATGGTAGCGAAACATGGACTTTAGGAATACCTAAAATAAAGAAAATTGAAGCTTTTGAAATGTGGTGCTACAAAAGAATGCTGAAAATTAAGTGGACAGACAAAGTTAGAAATGAATATAGTTTTGGAAATGATGGGTGAGAAAAGAAGTTTGTGGAAGAAGCTCACAGAAAGAAGAGCAGGTTGGTAGGTCATATTTTGAGACATGCTGGATTGGTTAATTTGTTATTGGAGGGAACAGTCGAAGGCAAGAACTGTAGAGGAAGACAGAGATTAGAATATATGATGCAGATAATTGAGGACGTGGGCTGTAAGAGATATGTAGAAATGAAGAGTTTAGCACAGGATAGGAAGGGATGGAGGATTGCATCAAACCAGTCGAAAGACTGACGGCAGCACAAAAAAAAAAAAAAAAAAAAAAAAAAAAAACCATAGCTTATCCATACCTCCGTGAATTGTGTTGCTGCGACCGTAGCCTGTGAGAAAAATGATTACGTAGGAATTGTATATCAAAACAATAATGTTCCAGAATCAGGGAAAAAAATTCATAAATGCTATTTATCGTACAAAAAAGAAAACAATTTATTGATATCCCTGTGACATGTGGTGCTGGTATCTGTCGGTAATGCAGTCAATCCTCGTCGACGCTAGGGAAGAAATTGATTAATATCTCTGTGATGTGGGTTGCTGCTATCAAGGGGCTTCGCTCTGAACTGTCTCATATGCGCGACGTTCGTAGTAAATACTTTCACCCTTTAAGAGTCAATTCTTTTTTAATTTATGATGTCACCTAAGTAGGGAAGTCAATCTTCAAAATAATACCTCATTTATCGATTTCGGTAAGGTATTAAGGGAAATGAATAGCTCGTAACATAAATAAAGCTTTTACAAATAATGAAATAACGATACTTTTGTCCTTTAATGGTCTACTTTCAAAAAATTACGTGACAAAAGCGAATACCGTAATCCTTAAAACCATAACTTATTTCTCGATTTTTGTTTGGTGTCATGGTATAACGGTCTTGGCAATGATATGAACGATTAGAGCCTCAGATTGCCGAAATAATAAACTGAGAAATTTATTGTGGTATTTCTATACTAAAGATTAATTTAATTACTTCTGTGATATATATAGAAAACATTAACTTTCTCTGAATTATCCCGTTACGTATTCTGCTTCAAACCGTAAACGTTTGTCATTTTTAATAAGTTCCGAACGGCATTAATCAGTCAGATAACGTATTTTGATTTGTATTAATTCACTGCTTATTTTAGTGACCATTATTGTGGTACAAAGATGTTGCAGTGATATAGGTTTGATTGTTTATTGACCCTGCAAATAAATTCACCTTATGTCTGTGGGCCATTTTTTAAAAGGAATATATTGTTAGGTTATGACATGTTTTAATGTTGGGAGAAACAATTCAGGAACTCTTTTAAATCATTCATTCGAAAAATTAATCATATGCCAATATCTGTAAATAAAAATCATGAATAATTAACATTAATTAGAGAGGTAAAGTGAATTCAGTACCATACAGTATTTGGAAAAGAAATAGTCGAAAATTAAAACTTTCGAAATAAAAGTAAACGGAATACTGAGGTTAGTAACAGTATTCTCAAATAAAGATGAAGAAGAAGTGAATTAATGTGATAAGGAGTGCAGTAGACTGTAGGCCAAATCACCGAACCTTTCCTAACGGAAAAATCTTGTAGTGACTCGCGTTGTAGGCGATGCTAGGAAGCTGACAAATCTCCGCTTCAGCAGAGGGGGAGACGTTGAGGCTGATCGGCGCCGTGGGAAGGAGTTGGCCGAAGTCAGCTGGCGGATGACTGATGAGACGAAGTCAGAGGGAGCCGGCAGTGACTGCAGGAGGTGCGGGCGACGCGGCAGAATTTACTGCACCCAGAACCACACCACCGATATCGACGCGACGGGAGGGAATCAGCCGAACTCGCTGCGCCTCGATCGGCAGAATTAAGAGCATTCCGCCAACCAGACTGTGAGGTCATGTGTGAAAGACGGAGAGAACGCCTCTGCTACTGTTGTGACATTTGTCACCACCTCCCACAAAGATTTATTTATTATCATGATGCTATTATTATTAATTAATTATACTCTAAATGAATATACACTGAAGAGCCTAACAAATATAGGCATGCGTATCCCAACACAGTGATATGTAAACACTCAAGGTACGGCGCTGCGGTCGGCAACGCCTATATAACTTAACAGGTGTCTGGCGCAGGCGTTAGATCAGTTACGGCTGCTAAAATGGCAGGTTATCGAGATTTAAGTGAGTTTGAACGTGGTGTTACAGTCGCTGCACGAGAGATGGAACACAGCATCTCCGAGGTGGCGATTTTCCCCGTACGACCACTTCACGAGTACAACGTGAATATCGGAAATCCGGTAAAATAAAATCTCCGACATCGGTGCAAGAACGGAACTAACGACGACTGAAGAGAATCGTTCAACGTGACAGAAGTGTAACCCTTCCGCAAATTGCTTCGGATTTTAATGCTAGTCCATCAACAAGTGTCAGCGTGAAAACCATTTAACAAAACATCATCGATATCGGCTTTCTGAGCCGAAGGCCCACTCATCTAACTTTACTGAGTGCAGTACACAAAGCTTTACGCCTCGCCTGGGCCCATCAATACCAATATTGGACTGTTGATGATTGGAAACTTGTTGCTTTGTCTGACGAGTCTCGTTTCCAATTGTATCGAGCGGATGAACGTTTACGGGTATGGAGACAACCTCATGAATTCATGGACCTTGCATGGCAGCAGGGGGCTTTTAAAGCTGGTAGAGGCTCTGTAATGGTGTGGGGCGTGTGCAGTTGGAGTGACATGGGACCTCTGGTACATCTAGATACGAATCTGACAGGTAACACGTACGCCGCATCCTGACTGATCACCTGCATCCAGTCATGACAATTGTGAATTCCGACGTACTTGAGTAATTCCAGCAGGACAATGCGACACCTCACCCGTCCAGAATTACCAGAGAGTGGCTCCATTAACACTCTTCTGAGTTTAAACTCCTCCACTGGCCAAGACATGAACATTATTGAGCATATCTGGGATGCCTTGCAACGTGCCGTTAAGAAGAGATCTCCACCCCCTCGTACTCTTACGGATTTATGGACAGCCCTGCAGGATGCATGGAGTCAATTCCCTACAGCACTACATCAGACATCAGTCGAGTCCATGCCATGTCGTGTTGCGGCACTTCTGCGTGCTCGCGGGGGCGCTACACGATATTAGGCAGATGTATCAGTTTGTTTGGCTGTTCATTGTGTAAATGTTTGTAATCAAATGTATAATGCGGGTTTCCACAGATAGTTGTGTGTTGTAGTGATCGGGGTAGCTTTAGTTTAGTCTGTAAGAATGCTTGAATAGTATTTTTGGTGGCCAGTATGTATGTATAGCAAACAGTCGAGATCGAGTAGGTTGGTCTTCCAAGCAGAATGCCTCTTCATCTACGGATCCAGAAAGTGACTGTGAAGTCCAGTGCGAGAAGCACACACTTTACCGAAATGATGATAGGCATTCCCGGGAGGGACAGTGGAGAGGTGGTGGAGGTTCAAATCTATATTGGGACAGGAATTGTTGAGAGTTGTATTTGATCATATGAGCAATCCCAGGATATTCCGTGGTTCGGATTTAACGATAAAACCCAGGTCTCAGAGGAAAGGAATTTGCCGTCTTACCTCTTAGTAGGCCTCCTTCTGGATAATCTAACCATCGGATTGTGGACTAAGGGTTTTTTTTATATAAAAAAAGAATATGGGTATGAATTAAACAAGATCATTACAGATGATAAAACTCGTTCCAATAGTTCAACTCCAAAAACAAACGACAATCCATGGAATATAAGCGTAAGGGGTCACCGAAACAGAAAAAAACCAGTGGTTTCATATCACCGATCCACACTCCACACAAAAAAATCTTTCTTGAAGTAAGCATTTATTTTTCTTTCCCCAAATCTTACTACTAATCGTAAATAAATTTATAGACCGTCATTAAGAAATTAAATTTCTTAGTAGAGTATCATGTTCGATCAGTTTTCGTCAACTGGATATGGCCTTCTCAGCAGCTTACCGGCATAACTCCACGTTTCATTTACGACGGTGACTTATAACCTCAATCCCATAACTGTAACTAAGAAACTAATTTTAACTTGGAATCTTTACCGACGTAATGCGTGCGTATAGTTGTTCCGTTGTTCTTCACCTGATGAGACAGTGAAGATTACTTCCGAAACGTTGGTGTTTTGACGAAACTGTCATGTTGACCTTCCGTGAAGACTTTGCTCTCTCGTCGTCTAGAGATCGCCGTTGTTCTCTGAGAGCACAACTGGTGGATGCGTCTGATGGACACAGAACCGAAGAGGAGGCGCTCTCCTTGAGTCACCGTAAACTTGCTACTACTACATTCCGGCAGGGACTTCGCCCGGGAGAGAGAGAGAGTGTTTGCGCTACAGAACGTAAATACGCCGACGGCGAGATAAACAAGTCAAGGAGCTATATAAAAAGGGAGCAGGGCTGAGGGGCGGCGAACTGCGCCAACAAAAGAAGAGTGAGTGTGGTTCCGTGTCTCGTTGACGGATTGAAACGTACGAGGTTGCCAGACTCAGTCGACGTAGCAAGCGACACTTCCAGGGACTTTCTGACGCGAAGGGTACAGTGTTTTCAATGTCTCGTAACAACAGCTGACAGCGTCTTCTTTCTTAGACTGTAGTCAGAACAAGTGTAAATTGTTGCAACAAGTGTTTTATTTAAGTTCTTCAAATGGACTCTAAATAATTAATTGAGGAAATAATTTAAATAAGTATCAAACGATTACTGTTCCATACATCACGTACAGTATCAATGTTTACATACATTTTTATGCATTCGCTCTAAAGCAGCAGGTGAAAAAGAATAAACTTTTTGGTCGCAAGCATCAGGTGCAAAACATATCTGTCGATCTTAATACTACTTTATACCACATTTTGTTAAATGTGGTATGATTGTGGTGGATGAGTGTATCAGTTTTATTCAAAGCGTGGATACTTAATGCATTGTGGAAAAAAAGCTTCTTGTAACAAAATGTTCGCGTGAGACTATTTTCACCTGAGATTTACGTAGAATTTTACGAAAGTCAGTCAATCTGACATATTTAACAATATACGCACTGTTCCCCATTAATTCGATATAACTTGCCGAAGGTTACTAGCAAATAGTTTAGTATTAACGATTAATTCCAGTCGGCAAAACGCCATCGTTCCTCTCAAAATTTAATCTTTTTTAAACCATTTTTTAGCTCTATGTTCAGTTATGTAGAAGATTGTAATATCTGATATTGATGGTACAATACCACTAGCATATAATTCCATTGCTAAACAATTCAAACAACTTTAAGCAAGGAAAGTTGATACTGGATTTTTAAATTCATTTGTCTCAGAGTAAATAAATCTTCTGGTGTTTACGGCACCTTTCATGGTGTGAAACCCGTAAATCAAATACATTACTTTTTAAACACGAAATAAATAATGACATAAAATATTAATAATTGAATAAAAAACATACTTCCACGAATAAAAAAGAAAGAAAAAAAATGAGTAACGCTAACTGCCAGTAGAATCATTGAAACTAAAACTAACTTCGTAGAATTTGGTAGTAGTTGATGATATATACTGAACATAATTTATATAAAACAAAAATTAAAACTGTTGTAATATAAAAATAATAGAAATCCATAAAGTTCTTCGCTTTTTATATTGAAATTGAATTGCTCCTAAAACAAATTATAGAAAAGACATCATTTGCAAGATAAATGTATATATACAATAAGTTAACATCGCAAAACAATAGTCTCCTGTTTGGTATATTAGATTATTTTATATCATAAGGTCATAAACACAAACTTTGTTCAGGTGCTAGCGAGACTAATGTAGCGATGATAACTCTGCGTAGAATCAATTTATGTAACCTAGCTTTAAATTTTTAGGTATAATATTTCTCATCGTGTAACGTTAAACAAACGTTAAACGCAACGAAGAAAACTCTCGATCAGTTGCATGTTCTACGAAGCGAGAAGAACTTGCATGGTTTCTCATAATTTCCACAACATCAGCGTTTCCAGAAAACACGAAGATGAGCTGCTGACTCAAAGAACGACGACATAACCATTATTTTTACGCTTTTGGTACGCGACTTTCGGGAAACTTTTCCCCGGAAAGCGAAAGAAAAACTAAATTTAGTTTTACACCGTCCCCCAAGAGACGTCATCCTCCCCTAAAGCAGTATGTCCTACTTTCTGTAAGTTACAACCCCAATCTCCTTTTACTGTAAAACGATCCATAAAGAAGGAGGCCGATTCAATCTGCAATCGATAGAGCCAAGCTATAATGTGGGTCGACTTGGGTGACGAGAGCGCTATAGTAAAGGCCCTGCTCTTTCAACCTTTGCCAGTGGGCCAAATGCCATATTTTTACGCAACATCAGCTTAATGAAAAAGCTTTAAAAAACGTAAAAAAACTAAGAGTTTTCATTGAAAACGTGAATTAGCACCAAGTTTTTAGGTTTTCGTAAACATATTCAAAATTTTAATTCATGTTCTTTTGGAACTTTTTATTTATTCATGTACTAAAAGATACGTTTCGGGAAAATTATTAATAGTTTTACACTAAATTTTCGAAACGTGTGACTGAATAAACAGAAAAAATTCAATATGATGGCACTCGAAACCCATTTTTTTGGTAACATACATTGAAAATGTTATCTTGGTATGCCCCTGGTATTACCAACAAATTATTTCGTGATCTATAATGGCACGATAATATAATTAGCTAAGTGTAACAAAGTAGACCCGTCACGTTTAATGGACTAAAAGGCGCAACCCCGTGTACCGAAGGTCCTTGTAACCTGCTCTCCTCTTTATTACGATGCTGCTGTGGTTACCGTACTCACTTGCTTGGATTTTTCATCATCTTCTTATAACACCTCCCGTTTATTTCTTGGTATCTTTGCAACTATTATCGTATTTCTTGCTCCCAAAGACTGTTCGGTCTTGAGCCATATACACTCTAGAAATCTTAATGGAGTAAACTGGGCAGAATTACAATAAAATTTAACTATTAGCATCAAGTTCCACATTTATTAAATCTTTAACACACTATCACAACACTTTACAGTTGAAAATTTCAAGACTTTACTATTCTTTTCCTCTTAATATGATTTACTATCTGATTAATTCATTAACTTCAACACCTTCTTTACAACAAAGTTAGTGTTATCATGGCACATATGTTAGAGAGAGCTTAAGCACAAGGGGAGAGAGAGAGAGAGAGAGAGTATTATTTATCTTATTGATGGCATGGCAGGTTGGTCGTCATGGCACAGCTTCGCACTGAATAACCAAGCTGCCGCATTGAGATGAGATTGCACTGAGATACTACTGCACAGTGAGCCTGATTACACGTGCGTTGTAGCTCTTATCACGCACGTCTAACGGGATGCTTAAGGCGGGCATATGATAGGATTTCACTTTAGTCCGAGTCTAGACAGAGCTACCACCTGCGACAAACAAACCTAAGGGGGCTTAGCATAACACTCTGACTTATGTACCCTGCTACATAAAAACCAGAGAGGTAAATCTACCTCTTCCCTAAAGATCCGTTCCCACGGCGCGTGCTTGGAAGTTCGCGCCTTTCACCTTCTACCGCCTGGCGGTGGGTCGAGGAGCGCCATACCTGCTACCTTATGCGGCAAAGATGACAGGCGTTCCCTAACAAGCGCCAGGGACGCGCCGTGGGAACCCACCTTAACAAAGATCGGTTTTCATTTTCTTAAGTCTAGGCGGCTACATGTCTGGTGATTGACGTCACAGCGAACGGCCTTCTAAAACGCATAATGGCTGCCAAATAAGCTTCTCTTCAAAAGCTCTCTTTAACTAGTGCATCACCTTATTAATTCCATTCTTCCTCTCTCTCCATATACCAAAATGTTTCTTTTAATTAATTCTTAATATTAAAGCTTACAGTTCTCTAGTAATTTCCATCTTTCTCCTTTCTCTTTTAAGTTATCACCTTATTAAATATTATTTATTTTCATCGCACTGATCACCATTTCCTCATTACCAATCCCGTGACGTTACATTCTAACTGCTGTTTTCAGACGGTTTCCCGCAACCACCGAGGCAAATGATAGGAGAATTCTCAAATTCTTTCTCATAAAATATACATTTATCAAGAAAAGTATACTCTACGTACAGTTACCAGTTTCATAGACAAATGGCAACATCTAGCTCACGCGGTTAAAATAAAATCACCAATTCGTCATTGAAGGAGGCGTGCTCATTAAATTCCGTGATTATAAATAGTTCACAACTTTCTTGATAAAACTGGCTGGGCCAAGGGGGAAAAAAAGAGAGAGAGAGATTTGTAGGTTACCGATGATACTTAAAAAATATGAAACATTTAGGTTGACTGTTGGACTTGGTTGATATATAAAATAATTAAAATCGCCAGGTTAGTTAATTTTTTATATAAAAACCATCCGCATTTTTTGTGAATAATATTCTTCAATGTAATTCGAATAATTTCACAATCCCTAGCTATATAGTGATTCGAATGTAGTGCTGCGAATATATATGGAACCTCAAGCAACAAGTCATAATATGTGTAATACGTGCGGTACACTGTTTTCTATACTAATATTATAAATGCGAAAGTAACTCTGTCTGTCTGTTTGTTACGTTTCTTAGGCTAAGCGGCTAATCTGATCGTGATGAAATTTCACAAGGAGATGCGATTTGGCAATAGAATGGACATAGGATACTTTTGTCTGTATAAATATTACATTTTGTCATGTAATATCGAAAAATTACAGAAACGAACATAGACCGACGCTTAGGATGTGTAAAATTCATGTAATACATGATAGCCTGGAGGGATGAGAGCTCAGTGGTTAACGCACTTGCTTACTAATGTTTGTACCGTAGTTCCCAGATCAAATACCGATGGAGGCAAATATTTTTAAGAATTGTTTTTGATCGTATGAGCCATGCCTTGACGGCCAGTTTTTCAGATACCATATTAAAATGTAGATATCACAAATTTAGCCATGAAATGCTTGGCAAATCGTACGCGGTCTAACAATGCTGTAGGTGTACACTTTTTTACTCTGTATTGATCACTCTGCCGTTGTTTCTCTCGCAGTACCTCTCTCTCTCTCTCTCTCTCTCTCTGTGTGTGTGTGTGTGTGTGTGTGTGTGTGTGTGTGTGTGTGTTCGTATGATCCGCACTAATATATTATATATGCGAAAGTAAGTCTCTGTCTTTTTGTTACTTTTAGTCGTCTAAATGGCTATACCGATATTGAAAGCATGTGACAATGAAATACTTTGTATCTGTAGGAAGGACACACGACATTCTTTTGGTATGAATAACAGTTTTAGTCACGATGTTTTGGAACTTATCTAACTGTGTCAGACGGACGGATGCGTGTGTTCGTCTGTAATGTTATGTCGGTTGCTCAAGCTGTGCTTCTCGCACAGTCAGTTGGAGTATGATTTGTTAGTAAATTTCGTTTAGAGGTAAATTCTAGCAGCGCCCGAACAGCTAAAGTTATCATAAAATCCAAGAATCGAATGCTCATGCTGAAGATGAAAAGACCAATCTGAAATAAAGCTTACCCTCCCCCCCCCCTCCCACATCCCGCACCTTCGTTTATTTTCTGTTTGCATATGTGTTGGAAACTGACTCTCTTTGTGAGACAGGTTCGACGGTAGCTGATATAGTGTTGACTTTCTTGTCATATTATGCCAACTTGGTCTTGTTTGGGACTAATACTAAGTTACTAACACTCGAGCCTGGCTTTTAGGAAGACGTGGGTTGTAGTCTCCATCGGGATTTCGATAGTTCTGTTTACAAAGGTTTCTCCAAAACACTCCAAGAAAATGGCGGTATGGTTATTATAAAAGAGCATGGTCACATCCCTCTCCACTACTTGCACCGGCTACAACACCCCCCCCCCCCCTCCTCCCGTTCGACGTCGACGAGTCGTAAAGCCCGAAAGAGGAGTAAATGTGCCTTCTAGATTATAAGTCTCAATTACATTTATTTGTATTCCAAATCGATCTGCATTAAATTCCACAACATTACACAATATTGTACAGAATATTGTATAACTCATTTGAACCCTGTCTTTATTCCACCATTAGGATTTTGCGAAGAAACCTTTCCACCGTCTTTATGGAGAAATTATCCTGGTATTAATCAGGAGCTATTTCCGATAAGAATGGGAAACCGAAATCTGGATGGCCGGTACGTCAAATTAACCCAGCAACTTGAACTTTTCGCTTGCCCAAAGTCTCGGTAGCACATGCGTAACAACGGAGAAGGCATTCAAGTATGGTCTGGAAAGTTTATTTTTCCAATGGATTTCTCGTCGATACCATTAGAGGCGGGAAAGGATCGGAGCAAGTAACGAGTAGGAATTCGGCCATGACATTTTGAAGAAATCATCCGGACATTCGCCTGAAGTTTTTTCGGGGAACCATGCAAAACTAAAATCTGAATGGCCGGATGAGGATTCAAACCCGCGAACTCCTGAATGAGAAGCCACAGCGTTACTGGGTGATTCATCAACCCCAATTTATTCTAGTACCTTCCAAAGCTCCTACCATGTAACATAGAAAAAATCCTTATTCCAACAAGCACAGCACAAGATGTGTGTTATGTTCACTAGATATCTCAATTTTCTGTCTTATATTGAGAATTCAATTAGTACATAAGGATTTTGCTGATATTACTAAAATAGACCTGTGGTCCTTACAGGATTGTGTGCTCTCTTTCTTATGGAATGGGGTGGCCACTGATATAGTCGAATGTAAATACATCGTAAATGCGTATGGCATTTTCGCATTCGGGATAGCTTGAGTTCGAATCCCTGTCGAAACATAGATTTGGGTTTTCCATGGTTCCCCAAATCACTCCAGGAGAATTCTGGGATGCTTAATTCTAAATATCATGGATGAATTTCTTCCCGTTACTTCTCCCGCCTCTAATGACGTCGACGTCGACGAGGCGTAAACCCATAAGTAAAAAAAAAAAAAAAAAAAAAAAAATGCATTTGCCGGAATGTCGCCAAAAGGTTCGGTTACCGAGTGACAGAGTTCTTGATTTGTCCTCATGGGCCTCTTGACGTTGCTACCAGTCCTGTATATTAAAGGGGTACCTGCAGTTTTATGTGAAATCCAAACCACAGAGCGTCCTATCGTGTTTCACATGAACAAAGCAAAGATTTTTCGTAGGTAAATGTCAGATTAAAAGTCCTTATAAATTCTGGCCGAGACCAGGATTCAAATCAGGGGTCACTCAAATCCCAATGAGTTGCTTTAACTAAAGAGTCACCACTCACCAGACACCTCACATGGTCTAATCTTCAATTCACGTGCCTATATAGTACAAGGTGTCACATATATCATGAATGACCTCGACGCTCTGTTCTCCAGGGGCTCTGGGGAACTCTGCAGTATTTTTTTGTTTCTTAATTGACAATAGTTTTTCTGAATTTTTGTCTCTTGTCTGGAACTTCCTCATTTTTTTTTTTTTTACTGCTTTACGTCTCTTTTTAACATCGAGGTCTTTAGAGACGGGAAAGGATGGGAGGCAAGGATGGGGGCAAGGAATGGGAAGGAATTCGGCCATGGCTTTTTGAAGGAAGCATCCCGGCATTTGCCTGGAGTGATTTGGGGAAACCATGGAAAACCCAAATCTGGATGCCCGGACGTGGATTCGAACCGCCGCCCTCCCGAATGCGAGGCGAGAACGCTAACCGTTAAACTTCCTCATAACTGAATATCTCTATGGCATCTAGATACAACTCACTCGATCAACAAGATGTTTCATGTTTGTCAGAGTCAATCCACTCTCAACTCCAATTATACTAACTCTTAATTTAACAGATCCAGTTGGCATATAATCCAGATTTCCAAAAAATAATATCGGTTGTTAAGAAACGATTGGTACAAATTAACTACCGTTATATGAATACGTAAAAAAAAAATTCCTTCATAATATAGTAAATAGTGGACAATACTAACTGCGAGTTTAATTTTCATTCCTTGACCAAGCAGCTAGCCCTACGTTGATAGTCTGTGCAGGATTCAAGTTGTTTCTTTTTTTTCTGATCTGAAACGAAAATCAAAGTTTGGCAGTACGATCCAAGAACAGTCCGTTTGTTTTTACGGATGTACTATGATAAACAACTGAAACTTTCCAATCGTGTTACACAGACTGCAGAGAAATTCATCCATTCCCTCAGTTGTCACAATGTACGAAGTGACAAGATTGATGTATGTAAAACGAAACAATAAGGTGGGTAACATGAAAGAATTCCGAGGACAAGCTACATGTTACATCTCTGGTGGACACACGTGTTGGAGTATTCTTGACACGTACAAGGCGGTACTTCGCGGCTTAACGAGCGTCCAAAATAGCCTGCTAACGCTACTAAACACGCGTGTAAGCCGAACCAAGGTTCAACCGACAGGGTACACTGGTGACTGATTTCCTACGAGAGGCCCATTTGTCACTAAAGATTCGTCATGGTTATCGTATTCTGTGAAGAAACAATCGAACATTTTGCATGTTCCTCGGAATTTTAGGAGTAGAAACACAAGGTGTGAGATAACTACCAGCGAACTAATAAACATAATATATGTTAAATAATATGTTAATAAGCGAGGTAAAAGGGTATCAACAAGTATGTTGGCTAGCTTGTAATACGGACTGGAATATGATTAATATCGTTGATCTGAGCCAAGAGTAGTTTAACGAAGTTATAACTAAAAGCACAGTGAGTCGAGTTTGGGAAGGAAAGAACTTTTTAATTTAGTGCTTAAGAAATAGGAAAAGTACTTGAAAAAGATTCATACAGTTTTCGAAATAAATATTGGTTTCTGTTAACAGTATGGCCAGCTAAAAAATTTCTCCTTTGAGGTTTGATATGTGGTTAACTGCTTTCTTGGTTTTTACTCCTCAAGGAAAAGTTTACCTCAAACCAGGTAAATAGGTAATAAAGGTGTAACGCATGCTGAAAAGCACGTAGCGGCAAAAGACGTCTCGAAGAACCTCTGACGTCGTTACAGTCAGAATGCTGCAAGGCAGCCACCTTCTTCAGTCAAAATCCACTGTGCATTATGGTATGTAGAAGTCATTCTGGTCCAGACTGCATTTCGGCCTAACAACAATCTTCGCTAAAACAGTTTCTCGAAAACCAGCACGCGCACCGCATGCGAAAGAGTTCATCACTGTAATGGTGGCAACTACACATTGCTTAATACGGCAAGTAATCGGGCAATTTGCGTTTTATTACTTCTGTCTTACATATTTTTATCGGCTTCGTGTACACTTTTTTGAAGTAGTAATGCCTACAACTTGAACGAACTATTTTTCTTACTGGCCGTGCTTTTCACAGAAGCCTAAACTTTAAATACTGTAAAACGTATGATGACTTGTTTAACGTGAAGCAGATATTTAAAGGACACCGATATATTTTAACCAGCACAGAGCAAGCTACTGTTCGCAATTTTGGTGTATATCCAAGATGCAAAACAGGGTATATTATAATCACTTTTCACATCATGGAATCGGCACATCAAGAATGAGTCTTAGTAAAGGATTTTCCTTTCACACGGCGTGGTATTGAATCAATAAATACGTACGTGTAATTTCTCTGGGAGAACACAAATTTTGTACGAAACATGTAATACTATCTCATATTCATCGCGGAAAGGTATATTTTTAAATACCGAGCATTAATTCACTACACAGTTTTTATAGTAACACAGGCAATCTTTCGGCTCTACATAATATTGTTATACTACTTTAATCAAGATTTAAGCTGAGCGGCGTATTTAAATGTGGTGATCCAAATTTTCGTATATTTGAATAAAGTCACTGAAATTTTCATACTTAAGTAGTGGGATTTAAACTGTGCTCACAAGTTTTTAAGTAAATGGATATTAGGTTAGGTTCTTTTTTTTTTTACTTCGTGGCTCGTCAAATACGAGGTAATTAGGTCAAAATTAATTATAAAAGTAGCTAGGCGTGAAGTTATTTCTGAAAACCATTGAAAATTCAAATGTGGATAGTCGCATTGAGAATTGAACTTTCACTCTGCCTATTGACAGTCACAAATATTACCCTCCACCCACCAACTTCTGTGCTATGAAATTGCCCTCGATGTGTTTTCTGCTAAGCATTCCCACAGCTGATTACTGAACCAAAACAAAGTGTCTAATGAAAACTTATTAGATCTTATGGTTTAGTTCGGTCTAGGGGAAAGCTAATTTTATGTTACGATTAATTGGTTTAGTTTTGTAGAATTTTACTTATACAGGGTGGGGCATTTAATATGTTTTCTGGAAATATTTCGGAAAGAAAGCATTTTAACCAACAATAACCTATATAAAAAATAATCGTACAGTAGGGGGCTACAATTATGTGATATTGGTTTTTTCATAGGTGGCGCTGTTGTCGTTACAACAAGGTCAACTTAATTCTTTTAAATGGGAACCCCTATTTTTTTTTTTTTTTTTTTTTTTTTTTTTTTTTTTTTTTGAAGATTCCGATTCCTCATGAAAAAATAAAAATAGTTTGCTTAACTCACTTTTCTGTTAGCCTCACAGATGGCGCTGCAATCGAGAAAAATGAATATTCGCGTTTTTTGTGTATAATTTTAATTATTGTTTAAATAATTACATGTAATTTTCATTCTGTAAACATGGAAGGTAATTTTAAATTATAATGACGAAATTGATTGTTTAAATGCTTTTTCTTACTTATTTGCAGCCATGTCTACAGCAGGTGCTCAAAAAGGTGACCATTTACTTACAGGCATTTTCTGACACACTTCGAGCTGTTCAGGCATCATTTCTGCAAAGGGTCAGAAAATGTCTGGAAGTAAATAGTCACCTTTTTGAGCACCTGCTGTAGACATGGCTGCAAATAAGTAAGAAAAAGCATTTAAAAAATCAATTTCGTAATTATCCTTTAAAATTACCTTCCATGTTTACAGAATGAAAATTACATGTAATTATTTAAACAATAATTAAAATTATACACAAAAAACGCGAATATTCATTTTTCACGATTACAGCGCCATCTGTGAGGCTAACAGGAAAGTGAGTTAAGCAAACTATTTTTATTTCTTCATGAGGAATCGGAATCTTCAAAAAAAAAAAAAAAAATGTAGGTCCCCATTTAAAAGAATTAAATTGATCTTGTTGTAACGACAACAGCGCCACCTGTGAAAAAACCAATATCACATAATTGTAGCCCCCTACTGTACGATTATTTTTTATACAGGTTATTGTTTGTTAAAATACTTTCTTTCCGAAATATTTCCAGAAAACATATTAAATGCCCCACCCTGTATAAAAACGAGATAGCGTAATAATCTTATACCTGTATGATTCATATTCTATAGCACTACTGTGTTGTGTTGATTAATAATACCGAGAAGGCACAAAGAAAAGTTTTTCCTTTCGTTGTTCCAGCCAAAACACGCAAGAAGGAGTCACAGACTTTATACAGAGGTTGGGCTGAGAAGTCATTGTTTCTGATTTAATTTATTGGCTAACATGGGAACATGCCCTTTCATTTACGACTGCAATGAAATACATCTTCTTCCAATATATTTGGTCGACAGTTCCTTGAGAGACAACATCCCTCGTACCTCTAAGGGTTGGAAAATACAGAGGAGAGAATAGATTTGGTACAAAGCACTCTTTGCTACACACAACTTTATAGGTTGCGGAGTACAGATCTAGATCTGTACCACACTCTTTAATTTGTATTGGTAGCAGATAAAGGAAAGCTGAGGGAACAAAAAGTTGAAATTGGCTGAAGGGTGTTTTTGTTCTCACTTTGGTAAAAAAAAAGATTAGATTATCGCGTAAATTTAAAATAGATGGGGAACAAGCAGTCTCGAGTTAATAGCATATACAGTCTAGCAAAAATGCCATATGAAAAAGTTTGACCGCAAGTCCAAGCATTAATTAGGGAGACAGTGTTGTGTTGAAATTTCAAGAGAATACTGGTGACGAATTATTCATCAAATCTTCCCTGTATTGCTGAAATTATGACTGTGTGCAAAGTAACGTGTCAGACTCCAAACGCAAATACCACTTATTGGAATTAAAAACAATTATAGAGTCATGTGCATTATTTTTAGACGTTTTACACAGCTTTACTGGCTACAGATGTATTGTATCGTGATGATGATAAAGCTAGAGACTATTTTTAGGCTGTAATCTTAATATGGACACTTCATATTTGGTTTTTCAACGCATTTTGTTGAAAAATACAATAATGGTGCATTGTGGTAAGCCGGTAAAAGAGTAATTTCTCACAACATTCTATTGGAAGAGCAGAGTTATTGGCTAGTTGCAACTTTTTTGGTTCTTTTGATTGGCTGGACGTCTCGATAGAATCTGTTGTCTTCTGAACGACTTCCAGCACACAATGGCATACACAGTTTATATTAGGGATGGTTGCAGTAAAGTTTTGAGTTTTTTAGTTGAGTATTTTTCTATCTTTGGACTTGAAGTCACGGTATTTAGAAGTGTAAAACTGATGGCTTATTGATTAATAAAACAATAATATTAAGGATTAACTTATGCTGACATATTTAAAAATTACGAAATTCTTAATTAAACTAAATGGCATCTAAAAAGAGCTGGCTATTCCGGTACACAGAATAAATTTTCTCTCCGTGTTTTTTAATGGTCACTAGTCGACTGCATTCCGTTTTCCAAGTTCCAATGTTCCCATCGGTATATAACGTTATCTACAAAAACGTATTCTACACCATCTTCCTTGGTTGCTCAATATGGAGTTTTCTGTTACACTAGAGTGCTTTTTCACTGGGCTTACGATCCGCATACGAAACTACTGTAAAATTGTTAAATGTTTTCGTTCACATTCTCTCTCTGAGACGTTAAATTGCTGTTTATTTGCTAGCTACTTAAACTAATTATATGACAAGGAATTTTATTAATTAGTCATGATCGATTCGATGTTACAATTCTCCTTTCATAATACCTTAATTTGTAAATTACTGCTTACATAAATCTTGTTTGCGTGTTTTCCAGCCAATCAGAAAGCATCACTAAGTTGTTATTGGGGCATTACAATAGCTCTGGTAACCGGGTGGTCAGGAGACCGGGAAATGTTCTGTTTTAATGTAGTTCAACAATTATAAAACGTATCATAATTGAAACACATTTAGCTGTTTTTTTTATACGTGAAACATCTCTCCACGGCTAAAAGGTAATCATCAAGTATGTTGAGTAAAATTATGTAAATCTTCTGAAACTAATACAAATGTTTAATAATACTAACATGTTTGCGGATAAACATTTATAAAAAGCGACACTTATGCTTTATGTCAAACACTTATTAGGCTATTTTTATCCTATGCTGTCGTAAACAATGAACGTTGTATAATCAAACAGCGAAGCAAGTTTCTTACAGAACTGGCTGCTGTAGGTCACAAGAACACTGTGATTCTCCCAAGAAGAAGCACGTCCACATTTCCTGCACGAGACATTTAACGTTCATGTAATATCAAACAAATTTAAGTCTTATAGCTGAAAGACGTAGCAGCGATGCACCCTGGATATTAGAACAACTCACTTTTTTGTTTGGGGATTTCCTGAAGAAAAGTAATAGCTGAGGAAGTGGTTCAACTATGTGCAGTAATATCATATGTGTGTTGATAGATATAGTGATCGCCATTTAAGGGTGTGTTCGGATCATATTCCACCAAAGAGCATTTTTCATAATTTGGTGGTTATTTTATATTAGCGGTTTACCAGGCTGATCCAAAACATGTCTCTAATCCTGGAATAAATGTGGGACATTCCTTTTTCCAATCTAAGTTTTCTCTTTAATAAGAAAATCAAAGAAAAAAAATCAGTATATTAGAAGATCTTCAGTTAATGAACACTACAAAAATGATTCGATTCTAACTATTCTCTTTTTCCATTCGTGGGACATGCGAATATGTGTCTGTGCATGTCTCCTTTAAAGTTGGGCGGCCAGGTTACGAAGTTATTATGTTTACACAATGAACGCCTCATCTCCCAACAGCTTTTACTGTAATGGCGTTTATTATATTGGAAATGTGCAAAGAGTCACGCCCTCGATCAATCAGAAAGCCTTCAATCGGCCTGCAGCCATTCATGTATGCAGTTAATATCAACACCTCCATCAATCATGGTTAGAGTGTGACCATGAATAAAACATCAGGAATTCCCGTTAAATGGGACAGATAGCTAAAGCAAATGGATTTAATTATGTGAGATTTTGAGAGCATTGGTACATTCGTGCTTCACGTTTTATCGCCGATAATTCTGAATGAAGTCATGATAAGTTTACTGGCAGAATGAAATTTGGTGAGGCAGTACTATATTTGTTTTTCTATAGGTATTAAGATTGAAGCGCTGAATGAATTTAGGAAACAGCGTTTTTATATAAAACGTGCCTGAGCTTAATCTCGATTAATAGATAATTAACAACAAACCTTTTACATTTGAAAATATTCAATTCAAAAAGCTTAAATCCTTCAATTTGTATGAATAATTAATGTCACGCCAATGCAATTGTATTTTTTATTTATTATTTATATTTCAGTATGCCCTTTACTTTAAACTCTGAAGAATCTTCAGCAGTTCTATCTGTTGAGTGTGTATACACGTAATTATTTTGTTATATAATACAAAACGAAATTATCGTCTAAATATACACTTACATACACTTTGTTTCACATTTGTTAGTATTTATACACTATTCCTGCAGTCAGCAGTTTTATTTATATAAATATTTATTTAGTCCGGCAAGATCAGGGCTGTCAAGCCCTCTCTTACATCACACCAGGTGCTTAAAATAAATAATTTACACCTTACGCAAACTAAAAGAATACAACAATTATTTAACATTTGGCTTAAATTAAATTATATGAGTAAAATACTAACTAAAAACGTAATAATAATTATGAGGAAAATGGCTGCAAGTTTTGCACTATAACAATTTTTTTTTTTTTTTTTGGTTGGTAGCACACATTTTGAATACAAGCTTCAGATTAGTTTGTTGCGTTTTGCGTAGATGGTTTCATTTTTTATTTTGAGTATTGTGTATAGTGTTTAATCTGTCAGGTTCGTGTACTCATTTCTTACGTTACTGCTTACCCACCATATTCGGTTTGCCAATCAGAACTAATTCCTTATTTGCGACGAAATTTTCGTTGACCAGTATCTAGCGATTCAGTATCAACAAATTAAGTAAGAAAAAACGCTTTCTCTTGTATCCTTGCTGCCTCGACGAGAACTGACAGCCAAGTTTTATCGTACGATGTAGTGTGACACCTCTCGCATAGAAAAGAAAGAGAGATATAGTTAACACCGGCTCTAGAGGGAAAGCAACTAACGAAAAGTGAAACAGATTAGTCACAAAAGATCTATAACAACTGGAAATTGACCCTAGAGAGATATGCAATAGAGACAGGAACAGACTGTTGGTTAAATAATCCGATTCTCTCCAACTCTATCAACCAAAACACAGAGCCCCAGAAGATTGATGACATGGACTCAGGAACAAACAGACAACCACAGTACAAAGATAAAGGAATACTTGTCTAAGCATAAAGCCAGCCAGAGTTAAGAAACACGTGATCTATAGTTGACCAAAACGAAAAATAAGAAAAAAAATTATACTTCAGAACAATCGCCTCACAATGATTATTAAAATGACTCTCTAAGTAGTTTGGTTCCGAAGATAAAGTTATTTTTTTTTAAGATGGGGAATTATTTCATAATCACCCAGTTTTTTTTTATTTTAACACCATTATTCTCTAATCCTGTAATCGCTGGGATATCCACAAGCTAAAGCTCTAGGTCCAGAAACCAGTCGAGATGAAACCTATTCAGCCGCGATTTTGCCACATTGCCCAGGGTGCACTACTTCTATCTCTCATTTCATCTGTTTCAATTTCACATATCTTTTGTATAAATAAATTTCGTTACGTAAAATAAACCGCACTACCGCACAGTGGTCCGGAATTGGAATATAGTGGACATTCGAATCCAAAAAAAATGCTTTAGATAGCATTTGTTATGCTGATCAAAAATTGTTATGTTCAATTTTTGATAGACATGATTGCTTCACACTTAAAATAAAAAAAAGTATGGGTGGAAATCTATTTTTTTTTCACGGCCCTATATTAAAATGTCAAAGTCAAACCTTATGCAATCATAAGTACCTATCCTACTTAATATTACAACATAAAAATTAATTGCGTATCCTTGCCGCTTTGACAACAGGGCGCAAGTGAATTTCGGCGATAAAATATAACAAACATTCGAACTAAAGTCATAATATCGATCCAAAAAAATTGCTTTAGGTAGCATTTGCTGTGCTGATCAAACATTGTTATGTTCAGTTTTTGATAAAAATGAGTCTTTCACACTTAAAATAAAAAAAAAATGTTGGGTGGAAATCTGTTGTTTTTTTCTTTTTTTTTTTCACGGCCCTATATAAAAGTGTCAAAATCAAACCTTATGCAATCATAAGTACCTATCCTACTTAATATTACAACATAAAAATTTCTTGCGTATCCTTGCCGCTTTGACAACAGGGCGCAAGTGAATTTCGGGGATAAAATATAACGAACATTCGAACAATATCAATGCAAAAAAAATTTCTTTAGGTACTATTTACTGTGCTGATCAAAAATTACTATGTTCAATTTTTTTTTGGATCCATGTTATGACTTTTGTAAGAATGCCCACTATTTTTAACCATGAAATTCACTTGCGCCCTGTAGTCAAAGCGGCAAGGAAATCCAAGAAATTTTTATGTTGTAATATAAAGTAGGATAGGTACTTATGATTGCATAAGGTTTGACTTTGACACTTTGATATATGGCCGTTAAAAAATAGAAAAATAAAACAGATATCCACCCATACATTTTTTATTTTAAGTATGAAGGACTCATTTTTATCAAAAATTAAACATAACAATTTTTGACCAGCGCAGTAAATGCTACCTAAAGTAATTTTTTTGGATCGATATTATGACTTTAGTTCGAATGTTCGTTATATTTTATCGCCGAAATTCACTCGCACCCTGTTGTAAAAGCGGCAAGGATACATAAGAAATTTTTATGTTGTAATATTAAGTAGGATATGTACTTATGATTGCATATGGTTTGACTTTGACACTTTGATATAGGGCCGTGAAAAAAAAAATAGATTTCCACCCATAATTTTTTTTATTTTAAGTGTGAAGCACTCATTTCTATAAAAAATTGAACATAACAATATTTGATCAGCATAGCAATAGCTACCTAAAGAATTTTTTTTTAATTGGAGGTCCACTATATTTCAATTCCGGACCACTGTGTACCGTTCGTCTGAAAGGTTGCAAAATAATTGCTTAGTTCATTCCTTAAAACAATGCTTCCGGTAAATGTTCCTAGGGAGTATTGTTGCATCTTCCTACAGGGTGATTCAGGAGGAATCGCAAATATTGAAGGAAATGGTAGTTTGAACAATATTCAGTAAAAAATTCATATAAACATGGGTCCAATTTCCATTCGTTTTTGAGATGCAGGTGTTGGAATGTTACGCATAAAATACAAACAAAAAGAAAACACCACACACGAATTACTCGCTCGCATTGTAAACACTGCTACCCTCATACTCTGATCAAAGTACGCCAAGACGTACTCAGAAGAGTACACGTACTGTTGTGAGGAGAGCAGCAAAGTGTATTTAATTTGATGGTGGGATTTTCGAACATTTCATTTAAACCTGTATAAAATATGCGTTTGTTTTTGCAGGAATAAAGTACTTCGATTAGTTTTCTGTGCTCTTGATCATTTTCTGAGGTTTATTTTATGCCTAACATAACTCCAGTATCTATATCTCCAGAACGAATTTAAATCGGACACATGTTTATACGAACTTTTTTACTCAATATTGTTTATACTACCACCCCCTTCAGTACTTATTATTCCTCCTGAATCACCCTGTACACTGCATACGGATAGGGATACCCACTCAGCACTTCGCAAACCGCATTCCTCACCAAACTACCCGGTGTCCTCTCCAGCAATAACCGTCCTGTCCCCAGCCGAGGAACAAATGACCTAAAATATTCACTTGCGAGACGTCTTGGTTGCAGGAATTCAGAGGCCCCCATCAAGCAGCAGACGCGACGGCGACGTCAAATAAAGTTGCTTGAGTGACCAGGAACAAGCAGCGACTGACGCTCGTAATCTGTGCGACGCGGCTGTAAACAAGTCGCTTTATGGCGGGCAATCGCATGTGTCGTTACACTGGCCGCCGCCCAAACGGCCGGACAGTCGTAAAGGACTCGCGGAGTCCATCTTGTGCGCATATTCCGCCGAGCCGGGCAAATGGACCGGATGAAACACGCACTTTAAAAGTTGCTTCGAATGTCTCTAAATGGGCCCATCGCCGCGACTGACCTAATTCCCTGTTTTGATGCTGTAAGCGGATTTCTTTCACTGCACTCCCAGGAAGAAAGATTCTTTAGCTAAAGCTGCTTAGTATGGCTCTACCATCCGAGTCCCAGACTTAGTGGTGGTAAAAATAGTGCGAGGAAACGTATAAATTCAATGTATTATCGAGGATGGGCGTACACAGAAGTGATTCGTAACATTGTATGGGCATAACTTGCGTTTTGTTTCATACTATAAAAGAATAATTCCATATTCTAAATCCATAAAGTCAGAAAATTTTTAATAGTTTACTTAAAACTGGTTAAAAATAGTAAATTATTATTTGACGTTTACAAAAGGAATTAGTTTTAAAGAATTTATCCAATCTGAATATCTGCCATCTTTGTGGCATTAGTGTAACTACGTTGTAACCGTCCACTGCGAGTATTTTTATTATTACTAATAACAATTATTGTACATACTTATAAAAACTTATAAATAATAATTAAATAAATTAATAATTTTTTGTTTCTGACTATACGCCTCGTCGACGTCGAGGTCATTAGACGTGGGGAAGGAATTGTGTCAACGAACGGGAAGGTATTCGGCCATGGTATTTTTGAAGAAACCAACCCGGCATTCGCCTGGAGTGGTTTGGGGAAACCATGGAAAACCAAAATGGTTGACGGACGATTGCTAGGTTAGAGCTCACAGCTCACACTCCACGCTCGGTGAAATTAATTAAGAGACATTGAAAGATTTTGCTTTGTATAAATGACACAATAAATTTTCATTTATTTTTAAATAAAAGATTAGTTAACCCAAGCTCTTAGTACATTGTAAGGTTTCAAACGTTCTTAGAATTCCCTTAATTTAATTAATGTTCTCAGAGGATATTTGTATCATTTAACTTTAATCGTCGAGAGCCAACAACAGAGGTAATAACAGAATTAGTTCCTTCAAGTCGTTGATGTGGAGTTTAACACGACTGCAGTCTTCGGAGATCAGTTAAACGTGAACGGTTACCATTACGAATACTTGGCGGAGGTTGACACAAATAGTCTACATTACAGTTTATGAATTTTTTGGTGACATATTCATTACAAGTAGTATCAGCTTAAACTAAAATAACCTCTCCAGAAGAATAGTTTACATGGCTTGATATATCCATCATACGAATAAATCTTGTATGAAAATTAGTGTAACATACGTATGACAATTTAAATTTACTGCGAAATCGATTTCTGCTGCAGTTTAAGTAGTATTAAATTACAGTCGAAGTCAAACGTCAGAATGTGAACAGTTTCTAAGAGAATTTTATAAGGAGACTGACTGTTAGGTGTACACACTGTTAAGTGGAGATTCGGAAAGAGCTTGCTTGTATTAGTCACTGGGCTATAAATTTGTTTTGTACAGCAGCCGTCCTTCAGCATGGAGTCGTAAAGCGTACAATGAACATTGCTAGTGATTCATACTGTTCACCGGAAGGTGGTAATAAAGGATATGTTACGTATGTTGGGACACGACTTCCGGCTTTCTAAGAACTCTTGTGAAGTATACCGCATCTTAGCAAATGACTCACGTCTAATGAATCACTGCGGTAGAACAATAAACTGATGTTTCTTCATTTCATGTATCTCAACAAAATTTGAATCGCAATAGCATCATTCACTTCATCCCCGAGGAGCCCTTAAAAGACGAGCCCTATGAAGGCAGAGGGCTAGTCCATTATGTTTCTGGCATGGGACAGCAAGCGAGAACAGTTTTAAAACAATTCATGTCAGTTACGTAATACGTGAATGGAGTCTGCCATCTTCTCTGTATATTCTGGCCTCGAAAAGGATTTTCATTCTATTTGGTCCATGCAAAGGCGACTTTAGACACTTTCGTTTTGTACCAGCCAAGCGAGTTAGTTATGATTTTTTCTGTTGTTTTAATGTAGCATACATATCATGAAAACCACAAGAGTCTTACTCTTATCTGGCTCGTAACTAAAACGGTATATTTGTTTAATTATTTATTGACAATAATGACCCCCCCCCCCCCCCCCCGGCTTTGCTTGGCGTCCGAAAGGACAAGAATTGAAATCTCCAACCAGCCACACAGATGGTTCCTCTAATTCCTTCTAGGCGAATGCCGGAATGGTTCTTTCAAAGTCACGGACTTCCCATTCTTTGTCTCCCATTCCCTCCAGGCTCTAATGAACCGACGTCGATGAACCATAAAGCTGAGAAAAGAAACAGGATTGGCATCACACCCCAACCAGGATTATGAACAGTGGGAACGAAAACAGTAAATTTTATTTATCAAGCGGTATCTCGGTTGTTGCTTGGTATCAGATCTGGACGAATCGGAGGAGTAATTGAACCTACATCCTTACGAATTCGGGACCTTAACAAGTCAGTTCCACCACCAGACAAGGAATTGTTAGAATTAGGTACCGTACCAGTTAATTACTTTTCATTTTTTCTTCCTTGTCGCATCTTACTATTGCGTCTTGACAAATGTGGTGTTACTGTCCTATTAATCGGTAAAAATCCATTGTAGTTAAATTAACTGTACAGGAAATGAGACTTTGGAACCGATGTAGATTCAAACTTTGACACTTCCATTCCGAAATACTGATTACAGACAAATGTATTGTGGTGTGACATATAACCACATTAAAATGAGGTATCAGGACAACGCAAGAAGGCAAGCAATTCGATACTTAACGTAATATTTCCAAGGTGGGAAGGACTTTCTACAGATCAGAGGTCAGCGAACTTTTAGCCTGTCACGGCGAACTCTCCATTCAGACTTGAACGAAAGATGAGACAAACATAAACAATACTTGTAGTTTGAAAAGGCAGATATACGACCTTTCATCGATCACAGGGGGAACAGCCGCAGTTCTGTGCTTGGACAGTGTGAGAGGTGATATTTACTTATAACTCTTACAATACTAAGCTGGTGTGACCAATTGTAGAAACGTGATAGCGTCAAGACGCGCCAAATTAGAGATGCTGTGAATGCTCACTGAGAGAGATGGAAAAGCGAATGGACACGGAAAAGTACGACAGCTTCCGAAGAAATCACCCAATCCCGTCAAAGGAAAGATGTGCTGAATCTGAGTGTATTTGGAGGGGCGAATGGTTTGCCAATAGTGTTTTAGTTTATAAAATTGTTTCAATTTATAAAATTGTTTATATTTTATGTATAATGTTATTTCATGGGGAGAGAGGCGGGAACTCCTACACGAAAAATTCGCCAGAGGTTTTAAAAGGTGGCGAGAGAAGCTCCTCGAGGTCTTTTTGGTCTCTCTGGTTCGTGTCGTACCTTATTCTTGGGCACGAGATCGACCAAAACGCCGACAGCATATCATGCGATCGGTTATGTGTGATAAAGAGTATTCATTTTGGGTCACAATGTGACATATAAATTCAGTGTGGGGTCGGAGGTTGCTGATTACGTTAATGCCGACCTGACGGTAAAAGACAAACTTTGCATAAATTGCTAATATGGTGTTTGCACCTAGGACCTTCATGGTTGCCCAAACTAACGCTCAGAGCGGAGAAGTCCGCTCTTTAAGAATCCACACTCTCCGATATCAGAACTGAGAAATTAGCCGTGACATTTGTATAAGTTTGATTCAGTAGTTTCTATGATTGAAACAGAGGACATTAACTTTTAACAAGTAATCTCATTACGTGTCCTGCTGAAAACTGTAAATTATTATTTTATAAAAGAATTTCAGAACGTTTTTTGTCTCGTAGTACACAGTTATTTAAGCTTAGTGGTCATTCATGTAGTACAAAGGTGTTGTCTGTGTATAATTTTCGATTGTTTATTAATAATAAATTTAAATACACCTTATGTCTGTAGGCCATCTATCAAAAGAATATATTGCCAAGTTATGACCTTCTATCATTTCTAGCACGCCTTTCAATCCACAATTTATGTAATCTTATGCATTTTGGTAAATTTAAGTAATAATTAATTATCTTTTATTACGGCGGTATACCGTACCGTTTCAGTATCAGGTAAAATTAGATAAATTACATTGTTATGCTGCTATAGTGCCGAAATGTTTGGCGGAAGGTGGAGTCTTCTCCTGTAGCCTAGTCTGCAACACATAGCAACGTTCATTGTAAATGGAAAGTGCGGTTCAGACATCTAGACGCCATTACCTACCCCTAGAAGGCTATCAACACGGATGACCGTTAACTTTGGGGCTTCCCTAGACGATTGCACCATTCCGTGCTATGGAGCCACCCCCGTAATTGTCCACAACTTCGTTATGGTCATGATATAGCATAACAGCACAGATTTGATTCGGGAAATTTTATAGCGAGTATTTCGTAGAAGGTAACTCACTCATTTATTCGCGACCACACATTTAGGTGTAAAAAATTCTCAAGGAAGACGATTATTGATGTTGCTTAGTTGCTTGAAGGATTATCAAACTCATGCACCAAAACTTTAAACACTGAAAGATACAATATTCTTTCCATTCTTCCGTTGTGCAACTGATCTGCAGATGCCTGTATCTTAGTAATTCTGTCTGTTGTTTCTTAATAATATTAATTGATCATCGAATCTGTAACAAAAATTATCAGATGCTACAACGGTATCACGTTTATGTCTTTAAAATCGAAATTCAGAAGAAAATTAGATGATAAAGTCTTAAGAAGTTTAACATTCCTAGATAGATAGAACTACAATCTTATTTAGAATTATATCAGGTTTAATTAGCAAGCTTTCGGCAACACCTAAGATTCTAAGAGAATGGAACGATGCTAGCGAAAGAAATCATTGTGATCTGGCATACTGAAGCCCTTGACGATTTATTATTATTATTATTACTTTTTTTTTGCATTTCATATCAAAATTGTAATGAAAAATAAATTAACTGAAAGTTGTAACAAAGTGATGTTTAGTAGTGTTAAACGAACATTAAATTTTCTGGAAATGTTATTTATCACAGTTTACCAAACTTCTGACGACCTGTAACGTCTCTTTGGTACAAAATTGTAACACACAAAGTACCAAGTTGGTTAACAATCGTCACGTAACACAAATGCTGAATAGAATATATTACGGCTTAAATACAATTTGTAGCAAACTCAGAGACTATTTCCCCAAATTACGATCATTCATCATGCAGGATGCTGTGGAGCGCACTTGAATTAACCAAAGGGAGGAAAAAAAAATATTGAGTAGTTTAATGCGTTTAGGAGAACTAAAGAATTTTACCTGGTTACGTGTTGAAAATTAATTTTCAATGGTAGGTCATTTCAGTGTATTAACTAAATTTATTCCATTACTTTAGAAAATAAATAAAAAATAATAATTTCCAAACTAATATGTCAATATACAGAACGATACTTAGATGCTTAATGCTGTTACATGTTTTTCAGTAATGCAAAGTTTTTCACAAATTATTATACAAAAATTCTGACTTTCAAATTGTTTTACACATAGATGGAAGATAATTCTTGCAGGTGTATTTCGCTAGATACTAAATAATAAACCACGTAATTGTTTATTGTCGAGTAAAGTGACAGACAAAATTTGTTAATAATGTTGGTTTGCAGTTTCTGGAACCATAAAATTACATCCTTCAGCAATCTAAATCATTTTTTTTATCAAGGTTGTGAGTCATAATGCCACTACACTTGTTTAATTTCGTCATGGGTGCCAACTTACGGGTTTTCCCCGTAAATTTAGGGGGTATACACTAGGGATGGGCATTTAAAAAAATATATCGATAAATATCGAAACGATATTTACAAACACTATCGATATATATCGGCGAAAAAATATCGATATTTCGATATATCGATATTTTTGGCTAAAGGGAGTAATTATCTAAAAAAAAATCATAAAATACATCAAAATATCTAAGAAAATTCTGAAAATTAAAGACACAGGTAGAAATTATACAAACTTTTATTAATTTATTATTTTTTTTAATCAATCAAACCAGTATTCGTCTGATATGGACATCAAAAGGACTATCTGTTTTATGTGCTCCCCCGTCAATCTACTCCTGTTGTTTGGTACAGCTAAGTTGACTGCAGTACGACACAGAAGCAGCTTGACATATAAGGTATTTCAGCGCGCTGGAGCACTGGCAATTCACCCAAAACTTTACTGGGTCTGATTTTCTGTCTATTAATGGTTGGTCCAGATACTGCTTAAGCTCATTAGGAACTGAGCCAGAGCTTGGAACCTCTTGCATAACAGTGGTGCTAAGGGATAATAGCTTTTCATGTGCGGACCAAATTGATGCGTTATCTGTGTGTTGCTGCTGTAGACCTTACTTCTGGAGAACGTTGTCCTCGTCGTCTAAGTTCCAAGCAAATATTATTACTTATTGTAGATATCGCATTTGACACACCGATTGGAGAAGTGAAGTGTATACGTTTGAAACGAGGGTCCAAAATGGTAGCTGCTACAAGGAATGTATTTATTTCTAAAGGACTTAATTTCTCTTGAATTCTTTGGAGTAAAACCTATTTTACCGTGAATCCTAAAGTGGTCGAATGAGTAGATTGTTCCGTTACTTGTCGAATCAGATTTGTAACAGGAATGGCTAAGCTAGCAGTCACATAATTTGTACCACTAACCTCTTCAGTGGCTTCTTTGAAAGGACCAAGCAGGACAATGAGGTCACGTATTACATTAAGCTGTTAAGTTGCAACCATATCAAGTGTGTTTATATTTGACTGACTTTTTGTAGCTAATATTTTAGCTACAATTGCAGAGAGTCTGACAAATCGTTCTAACATATTAAAGCAGGAGTTCCATCTGGTGCTAACAGCTTGAGTCAAAGTTAACACTCTCCTTCCTGTTCCCCAGATGATTCTTGTTCAGATCGTAATAGATCCATAGCATTGACAGACTGCTTAAAATAAGTCAAAATACTTTTTGTGTGATTGCAGAGTGCTGCAAATCAATTATTTTCACTGAAAACTCCATCAACGATTTTCATCATCAGGGCTTGACCAGTAAGTTGCAATTTCTAATCACCAAACCTCTCTGCATTGCGTATGGTGCGAGGGCATACGATGTTGTTGATGGTGATTCATCCGTCGGATGGGAATGTTAAGGTTGGCGCCCCCTTTAGAATGTTTCGCAAAAGTAGGCCTGAACATGCCGACACCGGCTTCCACCCTCTCCCTTCTTTCATCTCTCATCAACAACACACTATACTGAACCACACAGTGTCACTGTCGTACACACTTAGGAGCACTGTCACACTGAGGAAGGAAACGGGGATTTTTTTTTTTTTTTTACTGCTTAACGTCTCTTAACTGCGAGGTCTTTAGAGACGGGAAAGGATGGGGGGCAAGGAATGGGAAGGAATTCGGCCATGGCATTTTGAAGGAAGCATCCCGGCATTTGCCTGGAGTGATTTGGGAAACCATTGAAAACCCAAATCTGGATGCCCGGACGGGGATTCGACCCACCCTCCTCCCGAATGCGAGGCCAGAAAGCTAACCATTACACCACCACGTTCAGTGAAACGGGAAACCACCCCAGTTCATCTTCCTAGGACCTACAACCTGACATGAGGCGATCGAAGAGGATCTTACTATCAGTAAAAATTATTGGTGTCTCAGTGATTAAAAAACTAAAAACCGCTCTCACTACATCAATCCAAGACAGCAATCACAAGAAAGTATTCTTTAGTGGGGCTGTAATTAACGAGAAAGCTATATGTCTTAATGCATATTTTAAAGAGCATAACAGTGAACTTTAGGATAGAGGTTTCAAAGCAACCCAGAACTGGTTTATTAAGTTCAAAGTGCGATAATCACTCCATTAAATCAAATTTTTTCTGTATACTTGGAACGTATTCCCTATAATCCTATATAAACTAACATTCTGTACTCAAGATTTCCGTGTTCAAGATTTTCGTATTTGCGGCTAATTTACGGAACGCATTCCTTGCCATTAAGGAGTTTTGACTGTAGACTAGATTGTAGACATTTAAATGAATTAACAGTCATTCATAATGACTTGTGGTTCATCAACCCATTAATTGTTATTCGTAAATTTAAAAAAACAGTTGAAAAGATAATATTTCAACTACAAAGATAAAATAATCGCTTACATGCTAACATAAAAATGACGTTAACGTAAAGTTGTTAAAATTTATTAGCTTTTTTTAACCTCTCAACCGCTGATGAAGCTGTTATATTTCGACGAATTCACTTTTTAAGACACTGTCAGAAGATTGGATATGTATGTATATTTATCCTATATATATGTAACGATTAAATTGGATACTGAATTTTGTTCGTAAAAAAAATATCGAATTGGTGCTTAAAATCGATACACTAAATACAATATCGATGTATCGATATATCGAAAATAAAAATATCGGCGATAAATATCGATATTTTTTAGAAAAAATATCGATACATCGATATATTTTGCCCATCCCTAGTATACCCGCGTGATGGGATTTTTTTAGGGGCTTTATAATTTTAGGGGTATTTTTTTTAGATACTTTATGGTTTCTTGTTTTTATTAGTTGAATATTTAAATAGCGACATCAAATCCTCGTACAGATCCTCGTTATTATGAATTCAGACTTCTCTATGACTGAATATATTTTTCTGACCACAGAATAAAAAATTTGTTTCTGATACATATTTGTTTTGAAAAAAAGCATAGATTCAGCGTTTAATGTTAACCAGAGACATATAATTGTTTCGGTTACCTATGGAAAGACTTTGGTTGTTGTGGGGACAACCAACGTTCAGCAATGTAGCCGTTACCCTTGAGTTATTTCTGGTCGAATTAACTGTGCTGGTGTATCCTGTAGTGTGTCGACAAACAATTTGTTAATTATATTAAAGATATACAGTCAAAAATATACAAAGACGTGGCAAACAGATCCAGATTTAAAACGTAATGTAGTTTCGTTACGTTTTTATAATTTGTTTTCATTATGAATCAGGTAACGACGACAAATAGTAAATATAATATTTTTTTCCACATGATGATAGGCGCCATTAAATTACAACTGAAACTGTTCTTCGATTAAATTCATAAGAAGTATTTTATTTTCAATACCTACCCTTCCTTCTAGGTCAGGTTTGTTAAAAATCGGGATGGAAAGTAAAAAAAAAAAATCAGTGATTAGTGTTACAGATCAGGACAGTTATATACATAAATTTCGTTTATTTAGATAAATTGAGCAGGACAGGTGTGTCAAATGATAGGAACTTACGAAGCTTTGTACTAAAAACTAATGATCTCAAAAACTCTGTACAGTCAGAACAAAACGAAATGGTGTTAGAAATATTGAATAATTTATAAATAAAAAATATTACTAATCAAAATATGGTATTTATTTTTTAGGGGTTTTTTCACTTAATTTTGTTGATTTTAGGGGTTTTGACATAAGTTTTAGGAGTAAAAAAAAATTTTAGTTGGTAACCCTGAATTTCGTAACAGATGTAACCCTTACTAAATAACACCCAGTGCGCTGAGCTGAACAACTCGTCATATTCCACACAATTCCGTATTGCAGAACGGGCAGGTGCGGAGACCGTTGCGTCGCTAGACCCGTGTAAAATGAAGACGACCCCGGCGCCTGCCGATAAGGCTACAGTATCAGCTGCGAGATAGGACGGGACCGTCCGGCCTCTTAAAGGAAAGGAGAAACAGCTTTCCATGAAGGGGAGGATTTACTGGCTATAGCAGGGACCTGGCTGTAACGACATGCCTTCCAGCGAGCGGAGATGGTCTTCAACGTGAGATGGAGAAAAAAGAAGAAGGTCCTGGTTCGATCCTGAAAAGGTTCACAAGCGGTTTTTGGGTCCAGCGACGACAGGTAATGCACTCTGCCAGTTGCTTGGCGTCGCTGATATCAAGTTTCAGGACGGGATCGTTCAGGGAAGAGTGTTTTTTTTAAAAGAAATTGTCGTCTGATCATGGACTTACTGGAATTAAAGCTACTGTTGGAGAAAAGACGGACAGGGAGGCAATGCAAAATGTATCAGAGAATTGGAGATGTAGCGGAGCAGACGAGAAGCGGTTGCGTCCCCTTTCGTGGGGAAGAAGTGTATATATAGAAAAAGCGCGTGTGACGAAGCGGAGGTGAGGATAAGTGCGCGCGAGTAAACACGCGGCGACAATTCATCAGCGCGCGAGCCAGTCGAGAGCGCGCTGCCAGCTCTAATATTGAGTTATGGCCGGGTGTGGTTTATGAATTGCTCGCCTTAACAAAAGCTGGCGATGCAGTGCAGTGGAAGGCAAGTTTCATCGCGAGGGACAGAGGAGGTCGCCATTCGTCAAGAAAGGGGGCACCTCGGAGGGGACATTTCTTTAAAAGAAATGAGGTCTACTCGCTTTTCACCTTAAGGCGGGGGGATGTAAAGTCGGCGCTGTAATGAAGATTTCCGTTTATATACATCTCATGCTGCGTGAAGTAACAGGAATAAAAGATTTAGAAACTAAAGCAATTTGCGACTGTGGGACAGATAAACTAATTTCGTTGAAGCATAACAGAATAATTGCTGAACAGCCATCAAATGCACTAAGTACATTCCGATTACCATGCGATAATTTCGCTAGTAAAATACATTGAATAGAGAGGGTTGGTGGTTTCTAGTAGGTTTAAAGAAGAGCCGGCTTATTTGTACCAATATCTCCATGATTTCACCTTATGGATACAATCCTGCAGTCCTCTGGTTTGACGTAAAACCTGAAGCTAAATGATTAAGTATTTGCAGATTAAGTTTATTCCCCTGCTAAATATTATGCCCATCAATGATAATATAAATAGGGAGAAATTGTTTACTTTTTCTGCTTGGGGTTTTACGCCTCATCGAAGTCGAGATGTTTAAAGAAGGGATAGCATTGGGGGCAAGTAAAGAAAACAAATTCGGCTTTCTATTCAAGAAATCATCCAGGCGGTCGTCTGTAGTAATTTCTGGGAAACACTGAAAACCAGACGGGGATTCGAACGCGAGTCCTTCCAAATGCAATGGTCGTGTGTTACCGCTCATCCACTAGGAACTTAATTCCCTATGTTCAAGAACAGCGCTACATGTAAATCTTCTACAAATTAATTTCTTTATTCCAAGGAATATATTCAATTTGTGAATGAAAATTTGTAATATTATTGCCAATGTATTAATAGAACACTCACTTCCTGTTTAAATAGATTTAACGTACGATGCTCAATTAAAGCAATGAACAGAAATATAAATTCACCTATTCCATCTAAAAATATGATATGAGCATTTGAAATTGCTATTATTCCTTAGTAACACAATCAGCACCAGATGCCATGTCAGAAATAATATTTTCGCAAAAATAATGTCCCACGAACCTAGTGGATGGCTTCTATCATCACATCAACTACACATTAATTTGTTAATAGAATGAAAATGTTGACTTCCTGAATACAAAATATGTTATTGTTGATCCGATACGGCAAGTATTAATCACATTTCTATATTTAATTACCATATCATCTCAGATAACATTTATTATGCAATTAGAACTCTTAATAAAAATAAATTCTTTCCTATTAACACATTAACACAGGCTTTGATAGTGAGAAAGTATTTCATTTATTTATCTTTCATATATTCGCAGCAGTTTTCACTCATGATAGAAAATAAAGGATAAGAAGAAACTACCTAGAAGAAAATGAAGAGTATCGTATTGAAGTATTATGCAAGGAAACTTGTCAAATCAGAGACAATCAATTTTTGATAAAAGAAAAATTTAGTTAATATTATTATTTGCAGGATATGAAGAGAACCTGTCGCTATATGGCTCTACTTAGTAACAATTTTTAACACCTGTTTACATAAATTCTAAAGTATTCTCCCTTCACTGTTCACAGAGAGAAATAACAAGGATATCTAATCAATTTGAGGTAAATAAGTAATAAATCAGTGTGCATACACCGCACTATCGTAGAGAAAATTATTAATACTATTATTTAACAACTTAAAAAGTTGTGAACATAAAACAGTATTTTTAGTGAAAATTACAACATCCAGAAGAATGGTCTGAATAATTCGAAAATAAGATAATTTGTAGAGCAATGGAACCGTAAATGAATGATTAAGACTGCAGAGAAATGATATTGAAAATTTCTTTAGGAAGCAAATATCTCCATTAATAGAATATTCGGCTAGAAACGTATGAACGGAATCGTGAACATCATTACCTAATAAATGAATGACCAAAGCATCACGGAAATCTTTTTTTGGCGTATCTACCAATTTCGCAAGACCTAGAGTAGCTTTACAATAGAAAAAATGGTTTATTATAAAAAAGAAAAATATTTGGGAATTATAAAAAATATATTATACTCGTAATTATTAAAATTTGTTGTCAGTTCCCTGCAACTTTTGAAACAGCTATGTCTTAGTCCAAGAAATAATTTGTCTCCGTTTCCAATTGTAAATATCATTATGTCTCCGTTTCATTTCCAAAGCGTTACGCTTGATGAGTATGTGTATAGCACGAATTGTAGGAGACGAGCAAGAATGGGGAGCTGAAAGGAAATGAGATCAAAGTGTTATCATCGTGGAGTTACCCTCTAACATCGCACTAGTAATGGCAAACCCTATGTTACCTACAACTGAAGTTGCTAAGAGAAGTTAACAAGCAGTAGGCTTTGATGTTTAGAAAATTGCAGTAGGAATATAAAAGAATAATACGTTGGACTAAATGAGAAGCTATGTTAAACGAGGTTCCCAGTTAAAGGAGAAAGATTTTTCCAGCGGTGCTTTATTGATCGAAGTGACTGAAGGAGATCAAAGTCATACTACACCAATTACCAAAGAATTGTTGATGATCATACCAAGAGTATAAAACATTTTCATAATATGTACATTAGTAGAAGGGGATACTGAACTTCGAGCTTCTCATTTTACGACTTTGCATTTACCTCACTATATTCATTAGAATAAAAACTCTTACAGCAGAACTGGCTGTTGGAATGAACTTCAGTCTCGTAGAAATACGACTGGGTTGTAAAGGATTTCGAAAATTACAGTTGTTTGGTAGCCAAGAGATTTTAATGAGCTAGCTCTCGTCCATTTAGTCGTAACTTGGTCTCATGAGCCTACTTTTATCTGTAAAAAAATAACGTCTAGAAACCTCTTAACATTTTACTACAAACAAACAACTTGAAAGATACAACGGAGGGCAACTTCAATAAAGCACGTAAATAACAATTATACATTCTCGTCCTTTTTTATTTACGACGATTAGGACAAAAACTGAACAATCCGCTTGACCCACGGGATATACTTTACATCATTTCAATGTAAGTCCGCTCCATAATACACAATCACAGTACACAGATTCCTGTCTTTCTATCACAAAATCGTGTTACAGTTCACTACATGCTGCAATGTATCGTAACTTTTTCAAAATTAATAAAATATTACTTACAATTTTTTTTGAAATTATTTTCAAAACTAAACTGACCGATCAGTGGCTATTATACCCCTCACAAAACAGTTCCTCTAGCACACTATTGACCTACGCATTGCACAGCCATGCATACAACGACACATGCCTGCTGCAGATCTGCCAACCCTTTAACATTCAATATTCGTCCACACCGAAGATATCATTTTTAAGTTGTAAAATTTATAGTCGTATTAAAAGGTGAATTATACCAATTATTTATCTATCTAAAAAAACTCACAGCAGTAGATAAAGGCTTCAGTATACCTACATTTATGTTTCATCCATTTGCTGTAAAAGAGAGGGAGAAAATTATTAGTTACTAGCATTTGCCCGCTGCTTCACGCGCGCATGCCTTGGCAGGTGTAGAAATTATTTACCGATTTTATTCTCTTATCAGACATTAACGTGGAAAGGCATGAACTGTTAATGTATTCTGAATAGTTTCGTTTTGTTTCGGTTAATACGTTAGGTTCGGTTTTCATACTGATGTCAGAGAGTTGTTTTATTCATATTTTAACATGATGCAATTGATTCAATAGTAGAAAAGGTTCCTGAAAAATTAACAGTAGTAATTCGTGGTTGTAATTATTGTGCGAAGTATAAACATTTATTGTTTAGAAAGGCTTTCACGGTTCAATCGACGTTCTTTCTTCTGTGCGCTTTCAGAAGCTATGGATTTAGCGTACAGAACCCGGTTATAGGTCAATCGCTTTTCTCGGTGCAGGTTACTTTCATTTGCTCTAGCTATTTCATCTAGTTCTCTTTGACGTTGCAGACGATGTTGTCGGTCTATTTCACTCTCATTTAGCCGAATATTATTTCTGAAAGCAACTCAGCTGAAAGCACTCAGCTAAAACATAATATTTTTAAATGCTGATATGGAGGATTCCACGTTAACCGTGGTACCGAAAATTTAAATGGATATATAACAGTTGTAAAGTTAAGAAAGCTGATATTATAATCATTATGTGTAATTTTTTTGGCGATTTTATGTGTAAACTTTGCCTGGGATTATATAGCTAGGTATAAGCTTTGTTAAGGATATATCTGTGGATTTAATGAAAAATATTCTTTCCAGATACTTAACTAAAAAAAGTTTATTTTTAAGTGTGGATACCGAGGATTGCAACATAACCGCGGTGCCATAAATTTATGTAAATATAGCAGTAATCTACGACTTAGTCCTCTTGGAAGGGTGCTGAAATATAAAAATTCGTTACCAATAATCACAGCATCTCAATTTTTCTGATTTATTTATTTTTTGTTGTTTGGATATTGGTTTTATTTTATGTTGATACACCATCAATTATTCCTGCTTTAAAATAGAAATTTACGTGAATTGGAGCTACTATTGATTTCAAATCGTCGTATCATTACTGTATTTCAGTCAGATATAATTAATCCAAACATGTCGAGATGTGATCATGGTACAGTTTATGTAGTAACGTGCATGTAACTGAAACAATTATTTCTGAGTGGCAACATTATCGCAAGTTGTGAATCGCTTGAAATGCAACCTGACAGCTGATATGATGCTTTGTTATAGGCCTAAGAGACGATGCCTGCAGCTTTATAATCTACGCGGTGTAGCATTAGGATATGAAACATTTTTAATTTAAGTTTCTTTCAATATAGCCGTATTTTCTATGTAATTATTTCAGTCGCATGTAAGTACCTGGCGAAACAACCGCCTGGACCAGATGACAATTGACTCGTTTTGTTTAGCATCAGGCATAACGGGTTTAGTTTTAAAATTTACGCGGTGTAGAATAGAATTTTAGGATGCCTAGTTATATTTGAAATAAAAATTCGTTACCAATAATCACAGCATCTCAATTTTTTCTGATTTATTTATTTTTTGCTGTTTGGATATTGGTTTTTATTTTATGTTGATACACCATCAATTATTCCTGCTTTAAAATAGAAATTTACGTGAATTGGAGTTAATCTTGGTTTCAAACCGTCGTATCATTATTGTCATTATTTCAGTCAGATATAATTAATTCAAAAATGTCAAAATGGATCACGGTACAGTATATGTACTAATGTGCATGTAACTCAAGCAATTATTTCTGAGTGGCAAAATTATCGCAAGTTGTAAATCGATTGAAATGCAACCTGGACAGTGATGACAGCTGATATGCTTTGTTATAGGCCAAAGGGACGATTCTTTTAGCTTTATAATTTACGCGGTGTAGCATTAGGATTTGAAAATTTTTTTATTTGAGTTTCTTTCAATATATCCGTATTTTCTATGTAATTATTTGAGTCGCATGTACCTGAATTTTCGGATGCCTAGTTATATTTGCACGTTATAGCCACGAGACATATTAATCGAATAAAGTACTTCCAAATATGTGCAATTCCGCACAAGTCATTATGAAAGAAGTATGTTTTATTACTTGCTGATATTTATAATAGCTGTTTTTCAGACATCGCTCTTCGAGAAAAAACTGAATTTCGTATTAAGTATTGGCTTATTGTGGCTGTATTGTACAGCGTTCACGTAGATTTTTTGTTCCAGAGACAAACTGTCTAACAGTCTACCAGAGACAATACATGTCTTCAACTTTTTCAACTTTCAACTTTTTCGTAATTCAACAGACCTGTTACGATTCAAGTAAATGCTGAGTATACTTGATTCACGTATTCTTTTTATTTTGAAGTACTGCGGTCCAGAAAAATGAATCGCAGAAGTAAAAAAAAAAGAAGGAAATTCTAAATTTTGTCAGGTCTCTTTATGAAAGGAGTGACCGTCTGAATGTGTATAATTATCTGTGGTCTACAGTTTCACATTTCTGAAGTTTTTTACTGACTTTCTTCTTCCCATGGTACATATTAGTCGTTAGCTACTTCTGCAGATGTTGATCAGCAACATTAGCTTTAAAAATTTGGAAACACCATGCAAATTGATGCGGTAGTTTTTGCGTTATTAGAGATCAAGCCTCACTACAAACGCAGCTTGCTTACAGATTTATAATAGTATAGATTAATGTATATACAGTTTCGTCCTGAGAGATAATTTTATATGATCATAGACCTCATAGGATATTTTGATGAACTTTCTTTTTTACAATTTTTTCTTTTAAATTTACGCTTCACTAGTGATTAAAACTACTGAAATTGCCTTCTACTCCTTTCATTGACGTTCACCTTATCCTTTCATTGCACTCTTTTTTTATCATACGTAGGGGCCTTTTTTTTTTTTAACTGTGGTAGAAGGATGAGTTCCAGTGAAATGAAGCAGTATTTAAAACCACTTAACAGAGATTTCTTATCGACTTTTGGAGCTTCATGAAAAACGTCTTAAGGCTAATATCAGAGAAATCTAATGTACCAAATATGTATCTGTTTGTCACTTATGTTTTGTATTGTATTATACAGAGTCATGGGCTGCCTAATTTATGCATGTAATTAAAATTTATAATCTCAGATAAGCACGATACCAATTCGATTCAGACAATTGAGTCTTAACACTGTGTATTCACAAATTCGAGCAATTTTGAATATAGCAGGAACTCCGAATTAGTTACAGTGGATTAGCAGATGCATAAACATGACACCTAGAGAACGTATTCATTAACGGAAGTTTCACTTGTTGAGAATGACTAGGGTTTCACTCAATGCACCAACCCTGATAGAAATCCCTACAGGTAGATGCTTCCTGCGTTTCAAAAGGCAATTGACCAATGGTTGAATATTTGCGTCTCTCTTATATCATCTGGGCACAAAGACAACAGTTTTGCCATACATCTGCTTCAGTTCTGCCCGTACCCACGTTAATTAAAAAAATAATGTTAAGTTACATTACAGAATGTAAAGCAATTTTTTTCTAATCTACAAAAGTTTAGAGATTTATCGTTATTCGACTGTCATCGATAAATCTTAGATAATCCGAAAAGAAACATGTTGAAATAAACGTTGGTTCAGTTAGAATTAATTAACTTTTTCCACCACCTCGAAAGCCACTGCATATTGACGAAACTGGGAAACATGTCCTCTCAGAACAGAATTTCATTAATTTCTTTATCACAGGACCAGGGAAATATAGCCGTACTGCTTTTTGTAGCAGTGCCACTAATAACCCGTACACTCAATTTGATGAGCCAGTCCAACTCATGGACAGACGGAGTACATCGCCTCGCCCGAAATTCAATGCAGTGTTCCGAATATTATATCTGAAGCCTTGTGACATGCATTCCACTGCTGCAAAAACTGACCAGAGCGGGAAAAAACGTAGCTAGTGAGGGTAGGCGGGGTGGTATGCGAGAGAGAAGTCTCTTTGGTCCAGAGACCGTGAATAAAATAACAAAATGGCGCGTAGAATTGGCTTTGACGAGACGTCATCAATATTGATGCTCACGCGTGTCTGGTTCCAACTTGAGCGCGGGGATTATGTTCAGCCGCGATGTTATGCAACCGTTCCAACTTATCGGATCATGTTTCAAAGTTTTCTAACTCCGTATGTGGTTATGAAACATTCTGACCTCATGACGAAAAAATATTATCACACAAGTTATGTTTTTATATAATTGCGAAAAAAGAAATACAACCCGTCGAACATTATTACTTCAATTTGAAGAATTTCCTGTATACGAGTTCAACTCTTTATTGGAGAAATGATTAACGTCAGGTTGATTATAAAAATATGAAACTGGCGAAAGAATTTGCTCACACATAATTTTTTTTCATATATGAGAAATAAGATTTCATATATCGCATTTCTATATTCGCATCTTCTTACCGCTAACACTCTTTTTTTAAATTATTTACGCAACACATTATTTTTGAATGATCTATCTAACTTTCTGGATAGGACATCATTAGCATGATTATTAAATCTAACATGGTTTGCGGGATCAAGTGGATATCATACGGTTTACGGCTTTACATCTCGTCAACGTCGAATCATTAGAGCCGACAGTATAATGGGAGAAAGTGGAATGAATCTAAGTATCGCTTTTTGAAGAAGCCCGAACCTGTCCCCTCAAAATTTTCAAGTCTAACCACTCGTCAAAAGAGTCAACCGTGGGAGAATTTCGATTACGAAATTTCTTAATGTTTGCAAATAAGTTTTTATAAACAGGATTTATCAAATAAGAAGCAAATGATTTCAATTTCAGGAGCCAGAAGGAAATAGATTGCATCAATTGTAACAGGTGCACAAGAATTGCGTCAACCATGCTTCTTTCCAAGACGAAGAATATAAGCCTTCAAACACCTCCTAAAATATAGGTTACAAGTAAACTATTTTTTAAGCGAAATAGCTGCTAGTACGTATAGAAGCAATGTTACGCACGTTTGATGGTAGTTAGTTAGTTAGTGGTTATCTCGATACAGAACCTATGACCCAAGATGTTACACTGTCTTCAGCAGCCTTTTGTGGAAATACGTGAGCAACATTTGGTTAACATGGGGCGAAACGATAGTGGAAATTGTGCCAGTCTTACAATGCCCGGAGAAGGAGGTAGAAATCCGACTGCACTGGCAATAAAAGGAGGTTTTACAGTGAGGAAGTGCTTATTTTTATTGTGATCATTATTGTGAAGAGTCTACGTTCAGCAAGGTGTGTCATTAATATCTGCTGCCAAAGAGAGGAACGCATCAATTGTAAGACTATTGTTGTACTACGAGGGAAGAACAGTGCTCGATGTATCATGCATGAAGTGTAAGTGATTAGTCCTCCAAGATAACACGGATAGATAAATGTAATCATCGTCATTCAGTAGCAATGAACTGCACATTGATGCACAACACGGTGACGCCGCTAATGGTCATACACAATGTTCATTCATTAATTCAATATTTATTAATAACGTTTATCCCACGACGCACTGAGTAGTTTCTAATGCTCTACGAACCGATTACATCGTAACAAAGCAACAAAATCTAGTTGTGATAAATTCAGGTTAGTGATTCTAAATGCATTTAAATTTACTATGTGAATAAGTCAGTGTACCTGTGTTTTTCAAGGAAAAATAAATGCATTGGATCATTTATTTCTCTGTACAGTAAAATGATTATTAAAAATTATTAATTAATGGGCTACTTTTGCTAATTACTGTTTGCAACTTGTTGTTCTGCCATAGAAACCGAAGTATGTATGCCAGTGAGAGAAAATCTGGCATAAAAATACTAACGATGTAGGGAATTTTATTGTGTATGGAAAACAGGAACTCTGTTGCATGTAACACATTCCCGGAAATTTCAAAAATTCCTTAGCCAATTCTGTTATATTTAGGAGCTCGACGGTAATATGGCCATTTCACCAATTGAATAATCCTCGTACATTTATGCTTTTCACATGTAAAAGACGGAGGAACAATATTTTTAACTGTTATTGACAGAATTAATTTATGTCTTGCACTTTCAAAACCCACTGTAATAGCTTACATTGTAAATATTTTATTTAAGTGAGTTGTTAACATTAAGCTCCTTTTATAAGTTGTGTTGCTTCACCAACTGATCTGTGCTCTACTTACAAAATGGTTGCGGAATGGCAATTACTCGATTCCAAATTCTAGATTGTCTCTACCATGTCCATTATGCAATGACCAGTCTCAAAGCCCGTCCAAAATGACGGGTTTAATTAAGTGTTTTGGCACAGCTTAAGTGACACAGCTTACATGCGGTTGAAATAATGACCCCACTGAAAACGAAAGAATGTTAAAAATAAATCTTAACAACTTAAAATATGCCACGTAACATTAGTTTTAAATGTGGTTTAGATCGCATAGATAGCGATCAATTTAGAATTTATTTAATTCAAACCAAGTAATAATTTCAGTAAAAATCCAAATGACAATTAATATGCCGATTTAAGCGAAATAAATACTTTCAGTTTTAAGGCAATTTATTTCTTAACAATTGCTTAAATAAATAGAATTGTTATAAAATAAAGCTCAATGTAATTCCTAGTGCCTTCAGTTGTAACAAAAGGTTTCCATTGCCATTCTGGTTAGGTTTCATTTCAACCTAACCACATAGTACGCTAAACTTGCCGCCAGAAAAACAATACTTCAATAACATGCATATTAATATATGTACTGTATCGCATTTTAGTGGCAATAATGCGCCGCTATATAGGCCCCCTAAACTAAATCAAACAGTCTAGCTGTTGCGCTCATAGCGTTCACTTCCGTGTTCCGGAGCTTAGCCAGCCTCGTAAACAGTCAAGTGAACTTACAATCCGCCAGTGCAGTGAAGTGCGAATAAAATTTGAATTGCCTGAAGATATAGGCTTCAATTCTTAGCATCTTCTGAAAGCCTGGGCCGTGCCGTAACATGGAAGAGCCCCCAGACACGGGGCAAATAATCAACGCGGCACTGCAGCCGTGTTATTTTCCAGAAACAGCCTCTTCAGCCCCGACGATGATGCACTTCCAACAAGGTATCCAGCCACAGCCATCTCATCTTCATCCGCTCAACTACCAAGGTAACGACGCTGCTTCTGCAAGCTGCCCCTCGATCGCAGTGTTGAACAATGTAAATTCGGAAGAAAGAACTGTTAAACGGTCTCGCATAGAGGGAAACCCTACTGAGCTACCGAACGAGGAAATGTCCACTGTAACGATAAACAATCTATTGAGTGTACCCCAGGAGTTAGCTTCCATGTCATCAGTGGTGTTTTACCCAACTACTTCAGTCCCAGAATTAGATCATCAATATGATAGCCGTGATCCAACCCAAAAAACATTAAACGAGGGTACGGGCATGGATATCACAAGCATTCCCGTGGATCGTGAAGGAGTTCAAAGTATATTATCAATCAATCGGAACCCTACTAACCAAAATACTATACCCCAGGTGCCAAGCCCCAACTTAAATTCCAATAAAGACAGAAGTAAGAATAACCGATACAGCCGCACAGACACGGGTCCATACTTCGTCTTTGTAGAAAGTGTGGATAAAAATATTGGCAGACTTCACCCCATGTCAATAGGGAAACTTCTTTATACACATAGCCCAGCACATAAGCATAACATCATCAATATCATAGCGGCCGGGAGATATAGGTTAAAAATCGAAACTAATTCAGCAGACTCTGCTAACTTGTTGGTTCAATCTACAGTTTTCAAGGACAGAAACCTAGAAGCATTCATTCCAAATTTTTTAATAAACAAACAAGGTATTATCAGGGACGTAGACACCTCCCTGTCAGAAGAAGAAATCCTACAGGCGATAGAAAGCCCCTATCCAGTTATCGCAGTTAAACGGTTTACCAAGAAGAACTCATACCAAAATAATGATAGGAGAATACCGATACCAATATGCATGATCACCTTTAGATCACAATCCCTTCCGGACCACATAGCAATCTTTGGAGCACGTTGCCCAGTCGAAACTCATGTCCCACAAATTCTCGTCTGTGATAATTGTTTACGTTTTGGCCATCGTATAACTCAATGCCGTAGCCCTCCCCGTTGCAATAAGTGCGGAGGCCCACATACTATGGAGACGTGTGCCAGCACAGCTGATCCACAATGTGTGCATTGTCACGGTCCTCATTTATCCAATGACAGAATATGTCCCGTAATAGTTCAACAACAAAAAGCACGTGAGGCAGCGGCCCATAATAAAGCCTCTCCCACGCCGAACTGGTGTCCCACCCATCGTCATACATATTCTCAGGCAGCCAGCGCCGCTCCGCTGTATTACGACGAAAAGCAATTCCCCCCGCTCTCTCCAATGGCAGTGCAGCCACTCAGTTTAGCCTCAACAAATGCATTCCAAAACTGTCCTATAATCCCTATCCAACAAAATCAAGAGTCACGTCACCAAAGTAAAGCACTCTCTCCAAACCAACCGAAATATACTACTACTACCGTAGGCCACAACAAGCAAAGGCCAGCAACCCCAAAAGAACAAAAGTCCCAATACCCTCCTGTTTATCAAAGAATGTATGTACCCCATCATATACCAATAATACCTATCACACAGAATCCCTACCCTCCTCAACCCAAGGATAAGGAAAAGTCTCTCTCACCCGAAAAAGTAGCACTCATAGAGAAGATATTGCAAATGGTTATGACGATGATTCAAGAATTTCCAGTAGCTCCATCTGACACTTCCCAACTCGACCCATTTCGTCACCTTCTTAACAACCTAGCAGGAATAAATTAAAGAACCGAATAATCTCTCTAAAACCAGTTAATAGTAAGGAATATACTCATTGTAATGTCGAAAGAAAAAAAAAGCAAACTATAAGGAACTAACAATAATGTATATTTGACTGTATCATTTGTAATTATGTCTGAGCAAGTTTAATTAATCATAATGTGTCAAACCCCTATTGGGGATAAACAAAAATGTTCCTTTCTGATTAATCAGTTTATCATATTCTATCCTTTATATTTTACTAATCATGTCAAGTCTTGCCCTCTTACCTACATGTATAATGTACAATTGTATGATGGTTGTATAGTGCTTAGGCGCTTAAAGCCAAATAAAAAAAAATAAAAAAAAATAACTAAATCAAAAATCTTTAAGGGTTCTTCCATCTTCCCTTTTTTATATTCGTGATTCAGAGCGATATTACAACCTTTGAATAGCTGACTCAGTTACATGCGGCTGAAATGTGGCATCAGTAAAATCAAAGGAAATTAAAAATAAATCTTAACAACTTACATCATTCCACGTAATATTAGTTTTAATTGTAGTGTATGCTATATAGATCGCGAACAGGGCGGAACTACTTTCGTTAAAACAGAGTAATGATTTAAGTAACAGAACCCTCATGAAAACGATTTAAATTATTATTTTTAAAAAAATAAATTTCTCATGCCCTCTGCTGTAACGTCAAGTACCAGTTCTAATAAAAATTTATCAAAACTGCCACTAGCATTGCCAATCGTATATTAATGCTTTTATCTTACATATCTGTGGCCAAAGATTTTTACTTTGTCATCAAATGAATATTAAATAAATATAAGCAACTAATAATTACTATGTCGATTTAAACTGAATACGTACTTTTCTTTCAGTGTTCTTTCAATTTTTGCTTAGCTAAATAAAAATATTATTAAGTCACGTGCATAACATAAAACTATATCTCTGGTCGTTCGTTGACCAACGAAGACGAAAAGCATGAGGCCGTAGTGAGACGTCATGGCGCGACAGAACGTCGTTGCCAAAAAATCGTTTTATAAGAATAGATTTTACTATCATTAATGATTGTTTCTACAGTAATAAATTAACCAGTGAAGATCCGTGAAATCCAGTTTAAATAAATAAAGATCATTCGTTCAGGTTAATTTGAGCTCTTACTTAACTGTTCCATTCATCGTGATCTGCTGCATGAGAATATTCCTCTTTGAAGTTCTACGAAATAAATCCTGGGACCTTTTTCGTGTTTTATTAACGACATGTGGCCCCTATTTTGATTCTACCAGTGTCACAGTATTTTTTTTTCAGACAGCTTAAATATCACATTACGAATACAACAGTCAATTACTAGCACCCACTCCTGAGGTATACTCAAAAAGACCACTTAGCATCCATTATTTTTTCAACCACTAAAATGCTCTCAATTCACGGAAAATACTAATATGTGCTACTAATAACGCACTACTATGGTGATCAAGTTTATATCATCAGCAGCTGTCGACTTTATCGGAACTGGGATTGAAGAATAGCCAGATAAGAGGTGAGAGCCTCTTGACGCTCAAAGAAGCAGTGACGTTGTATCGCGAGGCGAGGACCGCTCGTGTTTTCGACCCATTTGGTTAAACCACGAGCTCTGTCTCCGATGATGGATAGTAATGGTAAGATTGATTATATCGACCCACAAACACGCAAGTCACTTGGTACTGTTGGAGTCGAATCGAAAGAGTGAGCTACTAGCTAGACTTTGGGGATAGATCACACGTAATCATGAAACCCACAAATATGATGCTCTGTTGCCTAACTCCAAATCCTTTGCGCAACACATTTACGCTTATTCTCACAACTCCAAGGCTAGCCTGCCGTATGTAGAACGCACTTTCTCAGAATCACGAATTCGAAACTTAACGTTTCTCCTAGCAATATTTTTCGTGTTTGTTGCAATTAACTCTTGCCACCGTTGTGAAAACGTCCATCCCAAATTTCACTGTCGATGCAATCCTCGCTTTCTCATTTTATTGCACTGAATTGGGTCTTTGGACAGGTCTATGTCCGTAGATACCTGCGAAGCAACAACACTGCTCATTATCAACTTGCATCTGGAATGTCTGCACATTTATTAATGGTCTTAATATATCGGTAAACCACAAGTGATTCCTCGCACACCTTGTAATTTACAGAAAATAATTAGACACTTACACTAGACTTTTACTTATCCAACACTCAGCCAATGATTTAACATTTCACCGTCACTAGCTTCATTTCTCAATTTCTGAACAGTACTTGTGGAAGTTATCATCTATATTATCTGAGGCTCAGGCGATGTATAGTATCATAGTCACAAACAATATGCTCTGTTGCAATGTTTCCTCTGTTTTTGTCACTCTTCGATGATCTCGTTAGGGGTGATTGATTAACGGAAGCCATTAATAACGAGCCTCTGTTTTATCGATGCACGAGGTGAACATATCAGCTCATGACGTCATGCTGGGGCGCGCTTGGTGTGCGCTCCACAATGAGCCAAATGATGCCTTAATGAGCAAGTTACAGCTAACTCACTTAGAAGCCACTCCCGCACCCTCGGTACGTCATCGTTGTTGCCATTTTTATTTAATTATCTCCTCTAATCTAATGGCTACATTAATTGCCTGCCGCCTGCTGGCAACTCTGCATCCAGAGAACAGCCCATTAGATACTTACCTGCTGATACATTGTTTGTAATATAAAAGTTTGTTGACGCAACGAGCGCTTTAACGGCCACGCTGGAACCGTCTGATGATTAATGGAGTTGAAGAGTTATCTTAATATATTTTTAACGTAAGCACTGACTAATTGAGGTCGTGGTGAATTTTCTTTAGAGTTATAACAATACAGTTGCCCTTTCAAATTAATTTTTTTTTTTTTCACACACACAAGCCAGAATTAGTTTTTTGTCAATGTTGTCAATGATAAAAATAAATTCTTTGCTGCATTAAATAACGTGTAAATGTTTCAGTAACGAAATGGTAATACTTTTTCCCAGAAAATCATCACATCTACGTAAAAGAATTTTTTTCTTTTGCCTTCTCCAATGCCTGTTCACGTTAATCTGCGAATATCTATTGGGCCAATTTTTGGGACGCAAAGTTTTTCAATTAGCCGTCTACTAAAGAATAAGTGTGGATATAAACCAAATGTTCATGGCTTGTTTTACTGAATCAAACGAAACGAACTATCTTTCAGTACCCTATAAGTTGGTTGTCATTTGAGGTTCTTCTTACGGAAATAAATGACGATAGCATGTTGCTAGCAATGCTATCAACAGAGTATTGTCAGGATCGATAAAGTGAATCATGATATCGACCAATTCACATCCTTAACATCCTAGCCTTCTTTTTCCACTTAATAATACACAATGGCTTTATTGTTTATTTATGATGGGATATCCTTATCCTGAATGCTGTGAATGTTTATTCGGCCTCCTGAGTTAGAAAGTTTTTATTTGATTTTCAGTCTACCTCTACTGTGGACTCCAAACACATCTCCTGTGGCCTCCAAACACAAGTAGGTAATTACCGAGCAAACATGAGCAACAACTTTGCGCGAAATCCGAGCTCCGGGGCGTCCTATCGAACTTGAAGAAAGCAAAACCATTTCAGAAGAGAAGACTGAGGTTTGAACGAATGCTCTTTTGATTTCCACGTATTCTGGTAGCTTTACACTAGTGCATATTATAATGTGCTCATGACATTGACAAGTTACGGGAATAAAATATCTGTAGCATTAAAGAGATAAAGTTACTGAAGACATGCATTTGGATGTGATAGCCACTTCATGTTAATATTGTGAGATAGCGTTCCTTTTAACTACGACGACTATATTAATACAGATGAAAGGAAAAAAAAATCTTATTCGTTTGTTAGCAATAATTTCAACTACACATCAATGGAACTGATTCCATTTAAGTTTATAGCTGTGAAATAATAAGAGTTTTAGCTTTGTCGGTGTTAAACGACCAGCTTCGTAGCAGGAACTTGTAGTTTGTTGTTTTTTTTTTCTCATAAATGGAAGTTAGAAAGGAATGATCCGAGATGTTATACGCTTTGTATGATTTAAGATTCTTATAACTTCTTTGATGATAATGTTCGTAGAATCTAAGAAATACAAGTGATAATGGAAAAGTCTCTCGGATTTATCTGTCATTTGGTACCGTAATGTCAGTTCAAATTATCTTTCTCTTCATCAACAACAAGTAAAAACTTGTTTTTCGTCTCAACGATATGAAACAACAGCTAAGCAAATAATATCAATTGACCGATCGTGGTGGTGTAACGGCTAGCGTTCTGGCCTCGTAATAGGGAGGACGGCGGTTCGAATCCCCGTCCGGGCATCCAGATTTGGGTTTTCCATGGTTTCCCAAATCACTCCAGGCAAATACCGGGATTCTTCCTTCAAAAGGCCATGGTCGAATTCCCTCCCATTCCTTGCCCCCATCCTTTCCCGTCTCTAAAGACCTCACTGTTAGAGAGACGTTAAGCATGTAAAAAAAAAAAAGAAAAACATTTGAACAGAAATCGTAAAATTTGTTTTTTGAGGATTCTTCCAGACTTCCGTCCAAATATTTCCCTGATTATTACAAAACTTCGCATAACATATGGAATGTTAGCTTCCACGCTGATAATGGTCATTCATTTTTCAGATGTGAAAGTAAAATTACCTGCTACCTTGCTACCTTTTCGGAAGAGTATGTATGAATGGGCCGGTACAGTATTTAAACCTCTTGTCCAATTTTAATTTACACGACACATTGCACTCAACAATACCTACCACAATCATATAAAATTATTCCTTCTCTATTGAGCTTAATGTCAACGAATCATGAGGACGTAAGAAGACCACACTAGAAAGTATGAGGAAGGAAGGAACTGTTCACCTAATTTCTTTATCAAGACGTAAAAATTCTGTGTTACACGAGTAATCTTTCCGTTTATTATCAAAACGGAATCAAATCTGAAATATACACTGTTTAACAACATCATAAGGAAAGTATACTTTCTGACATTCATTTTGTTCAGTTGGTACGGTTAGTTACTCATACTGTGCACCGTAACGATGAGCGCTTTACCATATGCAGTTTCTGCTTTTTATGTAGTAACTGAGGAAAAGACGGTTTCAAAGACAGTGTGAATACCGATAAACACGTTATATGTTGTAGTATAATGAAATAGCTCCCTACATTGTAAAACCACGCTATGGCCTTCGTTTTCCCGCTACTTCTTTCATAACAGGCAGTGGGAGGTAAACAGAATAAACAATGATTAAAGCAGACTCACAGAGAGAAAATAAACATTGCTTCTCTGCCTGGCAATTTTTATTGTTATAAAAAAGCTTTTAAGGAAATCATAATTTCAGAAACGAGCAACAATTGTTTATTTCTGTTATATTTTGTGATTTCTTATGTTCCGTATAAACTTTCTCTGAGTATTAAATAAACTTTCAAATTTCTTATCTTCTGTCTAAAAACACTTTGGATATGCTGTGACCTGTTTATAATAATTGATACAGAGAACAGAGTATAAACATTAGGTGCTCTTCTCCTTACCTTAATTTAAGCATTTATCCGTCGTAAATTAATAAATAAAAACATGTAAATTTAAACGATCTCGCATCATAATTTCTTAATCTTTGTCGTTCGTATTAGTGTGCAGTTACTTACTCAACAGAGAATTGCCTTTTACCTGGTATCGCAGTTACACTTCTTTTTAACAATATAGGTGCTTTTTTTAAAATCTGATTTACGTCTCTCTAACAGCGAGGCCTTTAGAGACGGGAAAGGATAGGGCGCAAGGAATGGGAAGGAATTCGGCCATGGCCTTTTGGAGGAAGCATCCCGGCATTTGCCTGGAGTGATTTTGGAAACCATGGAAAAAATATAGGTGCAATACATATAAGACTTGAGGTTTTCTCAGCGTTGAATAATGAATATGGCCGAGTTAATCTATCAATAAAACACGACGTTTAGGCGGTAATAAACTCTGCCGCCATTGTCAAGTGGCAGTTTTTTATTTCAGATTTCCTGGATATCCAAGCAGCGCTCACCGGAGATTGCCGAGCCACTGAATTGACGTCCATACTCCAGGCACAATGCAGTTTATTTACATTGATGCATAGTGTGGCTCAACTCAGAATCTGTTGTGTAACTTATAACTTTTATTTGGAGAATTAAGCGTGGTGAGTGAGTAGTAGCTTTCGGACCAGGCATTCAGAAATACGCCGCTTCAATACCCGGTTCGACAATCCAGATTGCCGAATTCCATGGTTTCATTAAATAGGTTCAGTCGAATGCCGTAATAATTTCTTTAACTTAAAAAATAAATTCTTGCCTAGATTCTTTTTTGAAGAAGAAAATGAGTGCAGTCTGCGGTGAAGGTTGTGACACCTTGTCCTAGCAAAAGATCTCATCTGACGCCACACTGCCGCTATTTGTGCCCTTCCGGCAGACCGGTCGACAGCTGTGCGCAGCCAGCACGCTAGTTTCGACAAACCGCGCATCTGCCGCCAGCCGCGAACAAACACTGTGCCCCGACGACACCCACGCCTGCAGCAACCGCCGAGGACCCCGCAGCTGTCGTAGAGAGTACTAAGCAAACTGTGTCAGTGGGGAAGAGACCAGCGTCTGACGAATACCAATCCACATTGCACTTCATACCATTCACAGGGTGCTATCAGAGAATTCTTTTCTCTTTCTTCGGCATGGTTCTGAGATAGATAGATCAGGGAAATATCTGTGACCGAGTGTTGTTGGTGAGATTTATCGATGTTGTCTCGCTTTCAGGAGAACGTGGGTTCGAATCTCCGTCCGGCCATCCAGATTTGGGTATTCCATGGTTTCCCCTAATTACCCCAAGCGAATGCCATGGCCGAATTCTTTCCCATTCCTTGGTCCCAGTCATTTCCTTTCTTCAATTACTTCTCCATCCATGAGATGCAAAGTTAGAGATGACTGTGATCAAGGAAGGGAAAGAAATTTGCTGTAAACTTCGAAATAGATATCTGAAAGTCGTGGATAACTGAATGGATAGATTGAGAAAGGAAACCAACTCTTACAGAATATAGGACACAAACTTTACCGCTCATCCACCAGGCAGGTTGCTACCAGGAAACTCATTAAGGATAATAAGAAACGAGTTTATATAATAAGATTTGACATTCACTTTCTTTGACCTAATCCCTGTCGGTAATTCATTTCTTTTGATTCGTTTATGCATTTCAGAAACAGTGAGAATTTATTTTTACTTAATGCTATTAGAAAGAGTATTTTATGTCTTACATATTTCATTTTATTTTACTATTTATTTTAATTTTTTTTATTAGCGACTTTACGGTTAGTCATAGTCGTGGTCATTAATGTCAGAGGGCAAGGAATCGGAAGCAATTTTGAAGAAATCCTGCAAAAAAACATGAAAAAAAGAAATATGGAATGCCACATTATGTTTGAACCCCTGTCCTACCGATTTCAAAGCCCGAGCACGAATCGGTAGCCACCGTGCTAGGTTTATGGTTTAAGTTATTTAAACTAAAATATGGATACCAATTATCTAGCCAAGAATTAACAGAATTTATAGATAGCTATATTATAATAATTGAATTAGTTGTAGCCTTTTTATTAATTCATTCATTCATAAAGGCAACAGCATCTTGCAGAAAAATATTCGGTTTTATAAAATTATTCTAAGAAAACTTGTATATTCACCGCAATTTCAAATCAGTTACAGTTTTTTTTATCTTATGAGATTTCTGAAACAGTCAGGTAGTCAGTGGAAAAGTCGCTCACCTCCTGATTTTAAGATTTCGGTTTCAAATTTAAATACGCCAAACAATTTTTTCAGGTTTTGTCTGATCGGATGAGTACCATAGTACGCTTCATCGTTCGGATTACAAGTTGAACTGCGGGTCCAATCGCAAAAGTGGAATAATGTGTGTTAAATCAAAATTCTTTTATTAGGTTGTGAATTTTCTTATTGGATTTCTGAGTCTGTAAAAAAGGGTGGGGGTTAAGATTATTAAAATGTGAATATTTTCTAGGATATGAACATAAAAAAAGTTTACATTTACTCATTAACACAAAAGTCGAAACTGTAGCTATATTAGCTTGTTCTCGACTTGTCAATAAAAACGTGCTACAAATTGCATTTTAACCTTTTCCAAGACTTTGCGCATATTAATACGTTCTTATACACCTCAAAAAAGGCCATAAATGACATTACAATTGTCCGCGAGTGTATGTAAGGTATTTCTACTCCATATATTTCATGGTTGTGTACTTGAAATTATTTCTCATTTTATTTACATTTTCTGATAACTGTTCATGCTAGACATACATTATCTTCTGGGAGAACTTGATTCAAAACGAAAGGATTGTTGATTGTTTCATCAGTAACATTGCATAGCACTATGGAAAATTTGAGCAAGTCTTCACATGATCTATCTCTCGCTATTGCTATTAACAATTTTTTTAAAAAAATTAAATAACGAAATTAATGTTACGTACTCTTTAAATGATTTAATTAGCTAATAATTGCTCATTACTTTGATACGACTATACAAGGTACAAAGTCTAATCTAGCTCATAACTACAATAAGGTGCATTGAGTATCTGAGAAAATGTTACCCAGGAGTTTTGAAGGAACAACCTGGTGTGCGGCTGAAAGATTCCAAGGAAATCATCTAAACTGGAATTTCGATTGTTGGAATCGAGACCGAACAACAAACTTCTATTAACACCCACAAGGTTCATTTAGCTATTATTGGTTTTTAGTTAGGTTCATCATCCCAAACAATCTCTTACTCTAAATTTAGCAAATGTGTAGACATGATGTTACACTACGTTCGAAACATGCTTTGTTTTCACCCAGATAAAATTATTTTCATAATTCGGGTGATAGATACTTCGTAATCGACGTGATAGAAACATAATGATATTATACGATTTAATCAGCAAAGTGTTTTAGTGTTTCCGTTACTATAAATTCTCCCAAGAAATGTTGTACATGTTTTTAAGTTTTGCAAATTAAAATTTAGTTTCGTGAGTAAAGTGTTCATAAATCTTGAATTTGTAATAAAAACTTTTTGACAAAATTGCTCAAGGTAACATTGTGTGTGTCTGTGTGTGTGTTTGTATATATTTTATATATATCTATATATATATATATATATATATATTACGAGTTATATATGACCTGATACATCCACATGTTCTATGAGGAATTTTTTTAAAAAAGAGAAAAAAAGTTAGCTGAAACAAGTTTCTTAAATGATAATATCATTTTCCCCAATTTTTATTCCAGAATCCTCTAATTATCTGTGACCTCTGTTAACCTTTCAAACATTGCAATGTTGCAGCAGCAGAATCAAGTACAGCAACCAGGTCAATGAGCTTTGACCATAACTACCTCGTTTTAAACTGTCGGCCATGACTCGTTGTCGCCGTTCCGGTGGTCGTCGTTTTACAAACACAAAATACCAAATACTCTCAGTTTTTACAGCCTGTTTATTGTTATCACACATCAGAACGTGCCTGACAAGCAACGCAACAGCATGACTGTCCGGTCTCTCGTGATGTGTTCAAAACCAGCTCTGAAGAGACTTTTTGTGACTGCTTCGTATAAACAATAAAACACGGGAAATGCTTATTTAAAATTGTTAGCAGAAGTAAAGTAACATTCAGGTTACTGCTTTCTCTTTTCGACGGAATAAGTAAGCAACAATTAAGTATGCTATCTGAGAGGTTCTCATACGTATTCTCCTTACAAAATATATTACAATTTATTTATTTATTTTTTATATATTTTTTTTATGCGAAACCTTTATTTGGCACCAATACTCCTCTCCTCATTCTTTTGTAATTATTATATTTATCAATCTTTCTCACATACAATTTGTGCTAATAAACATCAAGGTGGATACTCGTCCGGAAAAAAAAAATATCACAAATTAGTTCCTCTTACCCATTATGATGCGTAAACCAGACTTCAGCAGGCGGTATCAACTTACCTGAAAAAGAAAGAAAATTTTGTTTAATGTTGATCCGAAATAGCAGTACTTGCGTATTCATACTCATAATTATTCTTATGAGATAATTTTGTTGATTCAACTACAAGCAGAAAAACGTAATCAACATATGGCGATCAGTTTATCATTGGAATAACAACTATTCGTTTTTTACATTACTGTTCAGTGCCACAAACTTAGTGGTAGTAGCGCTTTTCCAAATACAGTATAGAAAAATTTTATCCTACATGCATCGTTATTTACAAAACACATTAGATGGTTTAAAAAAAGCTTCTCAAAGTAAATACTTACTTTCAAAATGTTTTTCACCACTTTTAGTAACTGTTGCATCTTTATGGTTTAGATATAATTAATCTGAATCCCATCCAAAATAGAATTATAGTATGAATTAATGAAACAGCGTTTTCAAGTAAGAAGACATGGTTAATAATTAATAAATCCACCTATTTTAGAAAAAGATATTCTTCTCCACTTGAATACCAGTATCCAGTACATTCCAGAAATAATTTAATCATCTATCAACAGAGTTTCATAATGCTGCATAGTTCACCTCTGTCGCAGCAATACAACTTAGTCCAGTAAACTGAGGTGCCAGATGGGAGCTACAGTATTATGCAAATTCAGAAACACATAACTATCCAAAATTCACCAAAGGTGGACCAGATTTTTAAGAGACACTTAAAATTGGGGACAAGATCCGTATTGGAACAACCGAGCGAGGTTGGTGAATGGTTAACGTATGGCCTCGTATTCGAGAGGACGCGGGTTCGAATCCCCGTCCGGGCATCCAGATTTGGGTTTTCCATGGTTTCTCCAAATCACTCCAGGCGAAAGCCTGAACGCTTCCTTCAAAAGGCCATGGCCAAATTCCGTCCCGCCGTCCCGTTCCTTGTCCCCATCCCATGTCGTCTCTAATGACCACGCCGTCGACGAGACGTATAGCCCAAGCAAAAAAAAAAAAAAAAAAAAAAAAAGTAGTGGAGCAGTTAGATATGCTGTCACAGATTTTATCCCTGAACTGCCAGATCATTGTGCCGATGTATCATCTGTATATATTCTACTAGCTGTTATCCGCGATTTCTTACGCGTGGATTTAGATTTTTATTGCCAGAATTGGAAATAGAAAGCTGTAAGATACTACGAGAGAAACAAAACCTGAGCGACTTATAAGGCCCGTTTACACGCACGGTTTTTCCGGCGGTTTTGGAGCGTACGCTCCAGGCGCGCGGATCAATCCTTTACGTGTAAATGCTCGGTGGTCAGAGAGGCCTGGCGCGCGCTCCGAATGCGCACATCTGGCGCGCAGGTCTAACAGGGCCTCGTGTTTACACGTGCATTGTCGGTCTGCAGTCTTGAAGCGTCAGTGCGAGTTCGTTGTTGGTTCGAATTTCTGGGTGACTTTATTTAACTTTACCCTGCTTTAATAGATAAAAATCTCAATCTTGAGAAATGTGGTCAAGAGATAATTTGGAAGGATTTATATAGCTTGAATTTTCTGTGTTTGTCGAAGGTTAAAAAAATCAAATGACTACAAATATAAAAATTTAAAAAAATTGTAAATATGATTAGTTAGTAGAATTCAGCAGGGTAAACGTATGTGAAAGTGAAAACAAAGATTTCGTCACTGAAAGGATTCAAGAAACTCGGCGGCAATTCGAAAAGAACTGAGAAAAATAAATGCAAGCAATTTCAAATCTTGGAGGGATATTTCAGTTGCCAAAAAACGAAGAGTAGGAGGCAAACATTACTCTGCAGTTATGATCTTCCTCATGACTGTGTCCTGTTTTGATATTTGTGGAGATACTAACTTTAACTTCACCTTTTTAGGTAAGGGTGTCAGGTATTGGAATAAGCTACAAAGGGAAATGATGAACAATTTACCAAAAACGTTGAAAGAATTTAAAGTTAAAATTTGTAGAGGGCAAATGTAGGTGGGTGCAGGAAAGGGGGAAGCTGGGTGTGTAGGGAAATTGCCACAGGAGCGTGCGCTCCATTGCAATTTAATAAAATATTCTTATTATTAAAATGTAGTTATATATGGAACTGTCGTTTCGTAGACAATTTTTAAAATCATCTGGGTCATTTATTTTCCCGTTGCTCTCACTAAACAGGCATGTGTCCATATAAACCTCTAGTTTCGTGCCATCTTTCCGCCCATATACACTTTGTTTATTTAATTCTTTCTGTACAAAAAAAAAAAAAAAAAAAAAAAAAAAAATAAATTGTAAAGCAGCTCATATTGCTCAGTTTGTCATTTCTTTGGAGGATATTTTAAATACACTTATAAACAAAAGCACAACTAACAAAAACAACGACGACCTGAAAACCGAATGTTGCAAGCTGGACCGTCTACAAAACTTTCCAACCCGGCGGAAAGTCCACGCGCCACGGGATAACGGTCATTTTTGGCGCGTACGCTCTAACCCGCAGTCCTGGCGCGCGCGACTGGAGTGTTGACCATTTTTCGTCGCACGCTCCAGGAGCGACGGTCCAACCTCACACTCCGGCGCGGCAGTCCGGAGCGCCGTTCCGGACCGGCAGTTTGGCGCGTACGTGTAAACGGGCCTATACACACTATTCGTCTGTTTGTCACCCTTCGGTTTTCAAAACTTCATGATAAAAAGTGGCATTTATCCATAAAAAAAAAGGATCTTCCTAATGACACATCAAATTTCCTTGTCAAATCTCATCAATATCGATTTTGACCCTTAGTCATGAAAACGGGACAGTGAGACAGAGCTACCTTTGCATTTATAATATTAGTGCAGATTTAAATTAGGGGTAAGAACCGAATAAAAGAATAGAGAGATATGCATTAGTTTTAGATCTAAGGCATGAGTTATGCAAAACTACATTTCTCTTATACATAACATGATTAATAGCGTCAAACGTAGTTATAAATTGTCGTTTGAAACAGTTATACAAATTAATATTACAATAATACCCGTCTTTCTCATTTAGGCATCGCGAGGTGTCGTACAAAGTTTTTTCTTAATTGTTACTTTTGAACGGTTCTATGCCTAACAAACTTGTGAGTGTCCTACTTCGTCACAAGCTGCCTGTTATCTGGTGGGTAATGGTGGACACGGGAGAAAACAGGTTCCCTTGTCGACTCAGATTTCACCGAATAAACAGTTGGGCAACTTGAGTCCCGAGACTCCTCAGAGGAAATCTGAACCCTGTGCTGGAAATTTTTCGCTTCGCAAATGCAGACGTTTGTGATCTTTGCCTCAAAGACCTCTCTTCTCAATTGCTCAAAGTTCAGCATCACGTTCTTATTAAGTAAACAGTCATTTCCCGGAAGGTGCAGAATATTTCAAAAGTCCTGTTTGAAGGGGCTGAAAATCTCTGAAGAATGTAACGAAGCCCTTAATTAACGTGCCTCCCTAGATACTCAAAGGCAAGTCAAGGTTCGGTATTTCTATAACTCTGGGAAAGAGCAAGAGAATAAATAACAGAGCAATGCCCTACTGTAAGCTTTCTCGGACTTTTAAGAATAAACTACTGGTTTGCTGATTGTGTAGGTTTTAACGGTTTTCACTCGCAACGCTCCAAAGCCTAAAACTCCCTTTGAAGTATTTCTGTGACAAGACATTTCTATTAATAGAAGTTTATATTTAGCTCAGCGATCACACTTATCGGTGCTTAGATTACTTATTCCGGGATAACATCAGACGACTAGTGTATAACACCCGTCTTGGAAGTGATAATGATCTCGTTGGCTGGATCTTTTTAACTATTGGGGAGATTAGCGGACGTGTGAAGTTTTTTCCAACTATATGTAATTCTATGTGGCAATACTAAGTATTTGTTGTTATGAATGAACTTTTCTTAGCACTTTTCTAATAAGTTGAGCACATTACTCAACTATCTTGTTAAAAATTAAAAGCATTTCGGTCTGATATAAGTTTACGTCTCATTTGTGATTCTTAACTGCTGTTTAATCCCGATATGCGCACTCTAACACCCATAGAAGTTTGTGCATGCATCTCTTAAACACTCTATATAATATCTGCATCATCGTTCTACTGCGTAAAGTTATATGATGTCTACATTAATTACCGTTTTAAATGTAGTAACGTACTGTACAATTTCTGTATATTTAAATTTTTAGCAGCAATGCAGAAGGGTGAAAAATTATTCCTGCAGTTTTATGTGACTTCATAAGAATCATAAGGCTTACAGAATTGCTACGAGGAAATCACTGAAAACTATTGCAGCACACTAGGAGACTTCAATTTGTAAATTAAAAACCTGCATGCAGCAATGTTTCACAAACAGTGACGAACGGAGTAAGTTTGCTTTGGACTTTCGCTCCAGTGAACATGCTTTACTGCGCTTTCATGTATGTGCGCGGCCTTAAACACGTAGAGACATATTCACACAGGAAAACATATCAATGTGTCTGCAAAACTGGAGTAGAGCTGGTAAAAGTTTCTCTATGCGCCAAGCCCAGACTCACCCGCATCCTCCCGTATTATGCGTATTTGTAGCGGCTGGTTTGTTGATGTAACGAACTAGCGCAAACAGTTTCGTCTGGAGCTGTTTTTATAATGAGCTTGTAGTAACAGAATGCCCTTTCCCCGTCCCCTGTTCGTGATTCCAGCTGAACCCACACGTATGCACGGCTCACTCAGTTGCGCTTGCCTTTCGTCGCCCTGTCGGATGGTGATGTTTGATGCATCCTGACCTTTCCATGAAAAGAAAGATTTCATGTATTCGTTCTTATAAAAAGAATTAAAAATAAATTTTCATTAAACGTCGAAACACAAGTTTTGGGCAGGTACAGTGGGATAAACGTAGTACCCAATGATGAACGAAGTGTTCAGGAATTAACCAAGTACGTCGTTCACTTTTTTCTTAATGTAAGATTACTAAAAAAGTATTGATCAGTTGTTGTGAATTAGTTTTACGTTTAAAGTCCTTGTTACAAAACTTGGATTGACTATCATAAACCAGTAATTTATAATTTGGAAAGACTTAAGATGGGAACTTTGCATTTGCAACATATATCTGAATGTTTCGTACATTCTCTCGCAGTACAAAAAAATGTAAGGGCTATATAAAAATATGAAAAAAAATAAACCAATCTCCTTAATACTCTTAAATTACATTAAGTGTTGATTTCAAGGTAAATGAGGCGTTCTAATGGTATTATAATGTCATATTTCACAATATTGTGTAAGTCTCAATTTCGGAGCGGTCTCGTTGCTCGGTGGTTAAGTTGTCTAGCACGGGCTTAAAAGGTCTCCGTTTAGAATCCCTGTCTTGGAGGGGATTTTATAGACCTTTAAACTGACCTTCACCTCTGGCACAGCTTGCTTTGTAACATGAAATACGCCAGAACGCTTCCGTGGTGCGGAATCGACGTTAAGCTGTAGGTCCCAGCTACGATAACGGCGGAATGAGCAGCCAGTAGAAACTTTGTCACCTGGTCATTACGACAACATGGAATTATTATTATTATTGTATCAATTTATCGAGCCTGGTGGGTGAACGGTTAACGTTCTGGCCTCGTATTCGGGAGAACGCGGGTTCGAATCCTCGTCCGGGCATCCAGATTTTGGTTTTCCATGGTTTCCCCAAATCACTCCAGCTGATTGCCGGGATGCTTCCTTCAAAAAGGCCGTTCCTTGTCCCCAATCCCATCCCGCCTCTGATGACCTTAGCCGTCGACGAGGCGTAAAGCCATAAGTAAATAAAAAAAGTTTCAATTTGACACTTTTCTGACCACACTCTCTGGTCTAGAGTTACGGAAGTTCCAGCTTCGTGTCCCATCATAGACCTGTTTATATTTGTTTTAATTTTTTTTTTATTATGTGTTGTGTTCTTCCTGTGCAACCGTGCTTAGCTGAAAAAAATGCAATGAAAAGTAAATGTTATATACACGCAGAGCATTATAGTACAATGTAGTGGTATATACACTGATCAGCCAGAACATTACGACTACCCACATACTAGCGATATAAACCCGTCCAGGCGATAGCAGCGTCACCTGAGGAGGAATGACTAGTCAGACACACGCACGGTGCATGTAGTAGCAGTGAGCGTTCTACACGTGTTTAGAATGGGGAAGGCGAGCGATCTTTCTGAGTTTGAACGAGGGCAGATTATCATGGCCCAGAGACTCGGCACGAGCATTTCTCAAACTGCACGACTTTTTGTGTGTTCGAAGAATGCTGCGGTGAGTATCTCTAAGAAGTGGTAAAACCAAGGTAAAAACCTGTCTAAACGTCGAAGTGTTAGACGGCCACCCCTCATTATAGATGTCGGATGTCGTAGGCCGGACAGACTAGTGAAACAGGACAGGCAAGGAACTGTAGCGGAACTAACATCAGACTTTAATGCTGGGCAGATTACAAGTGTGTCTGAATACACAGTGCACCGAACTCTCTTAATAATGGGCCTCCGCACCCGACGACCCAGGCAAGTGCCAATCTTAACACCACGACATCGACAACTACGACTTAAATGGACACGTGACCATCTTCAATGAACGTTGGCACAGTGGCAGAGCGTTGCATGATCTGATAATTCCGGTACCTTCTGCATCGTGCTAATGGGAGGGTGCGAATTCATCGTTTTGTAGGGGAACAGCTTCTTAAGACCTCTACTGCGGGACAAGCTAGCGGTGGCGGTGGCTCAATTATGCTCTGGGAAACATTCACGTGTGCGTCCATGGGTCCAGTAGTGCTCGTGCAAGTCACCAATGTGGCCCATTAGTATCGTACACTGGTTGCAGTCCACGTACACCGCATCATGAGGACCATGTTTTCCAACGGCAGTGGCATTTTTCAGCAAGATAATGCGCCATGTTACAAGGTCAGGAGTGTGATGGAGTGCTTCCAGTAACACAGTGGCAATTTGCAATTGATATGTCCACCCCCCCTCCCCGAACTCGCCAGATCTGAACACTATCGAAAACATCTGACATGTTATTGAACGTGGCGTCAGAGCTCATCGTCCCCTATTCTGAATTTTCGGGAATCAGGTGACTTGTGTGTGCAGACTTCCTCCAGGTACCTACCAAGGCCTCATTGCTTCCATGACGCGTTGCCACTGTTATCCGTGCCAACGGCGACACTCCGGGTATTAAGTAGATGGCTATAATGTTCTGGCTGATCAGTATGCATATCACAGTACATCATACCAAAGTTGAATGGATAGCCTATCAGTATAATGCCATCTTTTTTCATGAAGCATTCTTCATATTCTGGCATTTCCAGAGTCGGTCTTGGTAGCACGAAATTCCGACCTATTCTGTTGCAAGGAAAATGTAAATGTTCGTGTGGTCTTAATGACTTGGTTAGTGACAGTAATTTCATTGACTGCGCATTCCGCCCCTGTCGTAGCCTGACTTGTCAAACTCGGTAATCATAGTAGGCATAGAGAACCTACAGTTTAACGGATAATCCGAACCACGGAACCATTCTGACGTACTTTACGTTACACAGCAAGCTGTGCCAAAGGAGAAGGTCTAGTTGAGGGCCTTTGAAAATCCCTGCGGAAAACTGGATTAGAACCGGGGACTTTTCGCTATCCAATCAGACGCCTCAACCACCGAGCTAGCAGTCCATCTGGTGAAATGCATGAGTTGGCCACGATTCGAGTCACTAAACACAAGGAACATTTTCTTATAAGCTGTAGAATTGAAAACATACGAGCCCTACAACGTGTCAGCGAACGTATTTTGTAACTATTGTGACAGGAATGTAAGACAGATATGATGAATAACATTATAGATACAGCTCTATACGGCAATGACTTTAACGTTCTTGCCTCGCATTCGAGAGGACGTGGGTTCAAATCCCCGTCTCAGATTTGGTTTTTCCATGGTTTCCCCAAATCACTCCAGCCGAATGACGGAATGCTTCCTTCAAAAAGGCAATGGCCGAATTCCTTCCCGTTCCTTGTCCCCAGTCCCATCCCGCCTCTAATGACCTTAGCCGTCGACGAGGCGTAAAACAATAAGTAAAAAAAAAAAAAAAAAAAGAAAAAGCTAATGACTCAACAATTTTAAATTCATGGAATGAGTTGAACAAACCAGAGATAACAACCTACTTAACAGACTGTAATTTAATATGTATGTATATCCTAACGGCAATTTGTGAAGCAACACGGGACATTTTTCTTAAAAAAATCTAATAATGATAGTTGATTAATACGTTCGTGATTAACGGAAACACAACAAGGTGCGAATCACCAATCTGCGAGGTATTTACGTATATAAAAATAAAGAAGTCAATACATCTGTTCATACTCAATTTATTCTACAGTATGTTCACTTGACCTTCACCTGTGAGAAATCTTGCTCAACGAAGACGGAGAACAAGGAAGAAGCTTGGAGGTTCAAGTTTCAAGTTAAGCTGTAGGTCATCTTTAACCGATAGGATTACCGCCTTGGGTTGCAGGACTGGCACGAATACCGTGGCACACAAGGAACTCACAAACAGGTCTGTAGATAATGCAGAATTATTGCTACCACCCATAGTAATCCACAATTTTCAATATCCACTGTTGCGAACTTTTGGAAATACTGAAAGAAATTCTAAAATGCTAAAATTTATTAATCAGATAATTATAAAAATTATGTAAGTGGGACTTAGTCTCGCGCACTCATGTTGCGTACACGGATTATGAATTAAATTGAAATCCATATAAAAATATTTTCTTCAAATTTAAAAATGAATCCATAACAAGGTATTTTTAAATCTAGATTACTGTTGGATTATCAAATTATCTTTGAAATGGTGTATATATATATATATATATATATATATATATATATATATATAAAAAGGCCACCAGCAGAAAATTTTATGAGTGTTGAGACCGTTTAAAAATTTTGGAAAAGTATTTTCACTGTATATTTATCACTCAGTTGTAAAGAATGTTATGTTTAACGATTTTTTGTTAAAAATCATTATCCACATAAAAGTAAAACTTTTAATTTATTCATTTACTTTTTTTGATGTAAAAATTATGAATTTCAGAAAGGTTTGTACAGTTTTCCTTAAATCTTTAGGAAACTGTAAATTATTTTTAAAATCCCAGTAGTACTTATGGTAATAATGAGAAATTAAATATTTTTATTTGTTTGCTAAAAAAATACACCGTAAATATTTTAGAGTTGGTGGTTTTTACTTTATATTTGAAAGCGAGGAACATATCTAAAACATTTGGTCAACACCTCAATATAACCGTATTTTCTCTTTACTTCAATGTACTAATATTTATAAGTTAAATGGTTTAAAATTGAAGAGACTGTGACAAGCATATAGATAAGTGGTTCCATTATTTTCTGTTGTGTTCCTTCTAATCAATTTACTCGGTGTTTAAAATGGACGGTGAAGTAAAGGGAATTTAATAATGATGCACTATTTTCAGACAGACGCTGAATAAAGTATAATAATTCGTAAACATATATTCTCTTTTTTTGCTTATAGCTTTTTGCCTAGTCGCCAGCGAAGTCATGAGTGAAGAAAGGACAGTGGTATGGAATAGGAAGGAATTCGTCCATGATCTTTTTTTAAATAACCATCTCGGCACTCACTTGGTATGCCTGGTATGATTTGTGGATTCAAACCCGCGTCCTCCCGAATGCGAAACCATAGGGTTACCACGCTCTAAGTGAATTTAAAGTTTAAAACGGACTGTTTAAGTACTTTCACAAAATTTACTATGTTAAGTACCATGTTCAATGTAACTCTGATTTTGTTGTTTCCCACAGATGTGTGTTCACGTATTACTTTGTTAGATTGTTTGTCTGTGAACTGAAACGTCCTCGGTTCATATCTTATTCCAGATACTAGCTGTGTAATGCTTGTTTTGTGTTTGCGAAGATTCTCATTAGTAGTCGTAGGTAGTGATAATATTTTCTTCGCAATTCTCCTGTAGGACGGACAGTGAAAAAATATATAATAAATTATAAATGAAGTCTCAGGTAAATTTAGATGTCAGCCATGTCGTATAGGCTTTTATGGAAGATTAAAAGTAAGTTGGATTCCGCCTTCTTCGAAATGGACTGGTAAATAAAGAGTTTTATGTGTGAGTGGAAATTTATTTCTCGTTTCTTTATTTATAGCTTTACGGGAACTTTTTCGATCGTAATTTTCAAAGAAACTATTCTGGCATACGCCTGTAGTGATATTTTGCAAAACATGGAAAACTGATATCAGGATGGCCCTCCTGGAATTAAACCCGCATCCTCTTTGATGTTACGCCCGTACTTTAATCGCCCGACCGCCGGTCTCGGTATAAAGACAGTATTTGTTTGTAAACCTGCAGTAATTATGCTTGATAAAAAGAGTTAAAAATTGAGTGTTAGGGATAAACTCAAGTTATGGTTTCACTCTAGATTATTGTTTTTTTTTCTGAATACTTAGTGCCGCACTCGAGATTAAATGTAGTGTGAGATCCCGCTCCTTTTTATGACGTATTGTTCTGGTGGCATAAGAAGCTGCGGGCAGAGCAGATACGAGTCGGGCCCGAGACCTAATCACAGGGCATGCAGTGGCCATCTCGCTCTTCTTATGACCACCGTCCGAGCAAGTGGCCTGCAAGGCATTCAGGTTCTAGCATACGCAATGAGGGGAAGAAAGGAATACGAGTGAAAATTATAGATAACACATTTCTTTATTGATTAACCTATCACGGTTTTAATGTCATCACCCAGAACAGCACTATAACCAATTACACAAATAGTTTTTAAATCGCTGGTAGCTGTCACATTTCACAACACAGGGTCCTCAAATCGAATCCAGGTCCGGCCTGGTTTTTTTTTTTTCGTACAGTTCCTTTGTGTAATATGAAGTTAACGATCCAGTAAAAATGGCGGATGAGCGTTAACGCTGTGATCTGGCAGTTAGGATATCATAGGTTCATATCCCCGTCGGACTATCGAGATTTCGGTTTTCATGGTTTACCGAAATCCCTTCCGGCGAATTCTAGGACGGTTCGTTTAACCATGACTGAAATCTTTCCCGTTCCTTGCCCCTTGTCATTTCTCGCTTCTAACAAATTTGACGAGGCGAAAGGATAAAAGAAGAGTTTGTCCCTATTTCTTTGCCTGTAAAACAACTAACCGATATGTGAGGCAACTCTGAACTCTGTCACCATGTCACAAATTATCTTTAAAATTCCAGTTTTACTCTCTATAATTTTTAGCTGGCCGGAAAATTTGAGATCGTGGTTATTGAAGAATGAATAGCCTACAAATGAAGAGAGAACACTGAATTAGTGGCAGTTGTTTGCCGCGTAATTTTTTATGCTCTGTGTGTACAAGATGAATATATCTGGAGATCAACAATTACATTTCCTTCACCGAGCGTGGTGGTGTAACGGCTAGCGATCTGGCCTAGCATTCGGGAGGAAGGCGGTTCAAATCCCCGTCCGGGCATCCAGATTTGGGTTTTCCATGCTTTCCCAAATCACTTCAGGCAAATGCCGGGATGCATCCTTCAAAAGGCAATGGCCGAATTTCTTCCCATTCCTTGCCCCCCTTCCTTTCCCGTCTCTAAAGACCTCGCTGTTAGAGAGACGCTAAGCAGATTAAAAAAAAAATCCTTTGTTACATTTTGTTTTTAACATTTTAAAAAAAGAGAAGTGTGGGGATGATATTATTATTCTTCTATGAAATTAGATTTTTTATGTCTAAAATAAGACCACAATAAGACAGTTTCAAAAATACCGAAAACAATGGTACAGCTCTCGTTTTCTTTATCAATATTTTGTTCCTTGGATATTTACAGCTAAGCCATTATAGTTCTAACTTCAAACTGTTCGGAATTTGGTTATACAGTATTTTTGAAATCTAACGATACAATCAAGGCACAATCAGGGTAAGAATTAACATATTTCCTGCGTAATAAATTTAGAACCAAATACAAAGAATAGTTCTCGTCTAGTGCTCATAATACGAGTAGGATGAAAGAAGATCTGTCATTCTGGAATTTGAGACATGCCGCTTGTACGTAAATTGTGTATAATCAATAAATACTTTGAGAATAAATGTGCTCATTTCCTTCTAAGGGTTACCGGTTTCAGGAAAAACAGATCAGAATAGAAAAATGGTTTGTAATGTTATTTATTACGGCCAAATAGTTGCTTGTTAGGTACATAGCATTGAGGGGAGTTAATTTCGTGACTTGGTGTTGTAGCAAGACGTTATTACGTCTACTACAATTTTAATAATTCATATTTTTTTCTCATTTTTCTTAATTAATTGTTTTATATAGTCAGATCTGTATATTGATTTAATTCTTTAATCTCGGGGCCAGCCAAAGACTATATGTGGTGTAATGAATGCCAAGTTATTCAGGGAGTGTACGGAAAATAAGCGAGAATTGATTTCTGGCAAGGAGCGGACAGCTAAGACTCCGTATCCTGGGGCGGAAATGGTCCCGTTACGAAGGCCGCCTAGTTGTCGCCTCAGGCCAGCGGACGTTGCCCTGACGCTGGGGGGTGGCAATGGCGAAGGTCGGCGAGTTTTCTCCCGCCACGCCAAGAGACGCGTGAGCACGAACCCACGTATCTGAATGCGCGAGTTGGAACACGTGATTTCAAGAAGCCCATTTCCTCCAATGAGAAGTGGTATTCGGGTTTTTTGATATGTTTTTTTCTGTCCACATGTGACTACGGAGAGGAAGAAGAGAGGACGAGGACGGTTCGACAGAGCTGATGTCGTACTGGTAGTCGTCTTATAATATCGCAGACTGGCGATCCTGGAGTGACGATACACTGCCATATCACGCAGATAGGCTGTGGCACAACTTGCAGAGTCGCTGTCAGCAAATTGGTAAAGTACTCCGCCAGGCATGACGAGTTCACGAGACTGTTGAATTCCGTAAGCGTCCTGAGATTACGAGACTTGCTCTATTACAAAACCCTGAGTTAGCTGGCAAAGATTTGTGAAACGTGATAGCACGAATTTTCTTGTGACTATTAAACTATTAAAGGCACCCGAGATTCAATGTTGTAAATATTTCATGTTACAATTGTTAACATTGTTCATATTTAATATCATTTGTTAATTTTGATATTTAAATTTGCAGTAGATGATTCATGACTTACCATAAAAATAAATTCTAATATTGTTTGCTTGGAATAACGGCGAATTGTAACGTCTAGACTTGTTGTTTGCTTGTTTGAGTGATGTTAACGGTAAATGTAAAGTGGCCTAGCGATGTAGAAGCCATAGTAATTAAATAAAAAAAATCAATGTCAGTTCTTTTAAGACCTGACCGATGTTGGAAGATTCTTGCCAATCAAAGATTTTTAATTATGATAAATAATTTTTAATAAAAATTAATAAAATCCCCCCCCCTCTCTAAAGCGACCTGTTACAGTGTCAGATTTAGAATGCGTGCATTCAGAGGGTGATTGCTGTATCTTCCTATACCAATTTATGTGTTTGAAAACCGATTAACTGAATCCAGTACTAATGTCAAAATTTAGTAGCATATAGAAACCAAAATTACAGTTCCAGCCACTGTATGAACCATTCGCAATGCGAATGAGAGAGAAATTAATGCTCAATAGTTGAATGAGACTCGTTGGTGCTTGTTGTATCTCTCTCTCCCTCTCTCTTTTTAATCCTTGCTTCATTTTGGTCGTGTAGGCAAGTTGTTACCACTGCACTGGATCTGTGACTGAACTGGCGAGAGATTGGGGAATTGAGTCCCGTGTGCGCAACAAATTACTTTTTTGTCTCCTGTTCTCTTCTTTTTTTGCACTGGCAACTGCTGCATTCAGGTTTGAAATGAGCCCAGCTGGCTTCAGTGGTACAGAAGTAAAGAGAGCCGAGTCTCCTAGGAAACAGATTTGTGTAGAGCAGGTTGTCAGTGCTTAGAGTAAAAACAAGTATTTACCTTGTTCGGTGCGATTTGTAGTGTTAAAAAAAGCCATTTAAATGAATAAGACAGAATTTTAATTGGAGGTTTAACAAAAGTCACAACGGAGATTATAGAATGACTAAGCTAGTGTAGTATATACGACGTAGAAACATTCATCAGGCGGAAACTTAGTTGGATTCAAATGAAAAATTGCTAAGTAATATCTTCTTAATAGATTACGACTGTAGCAGAATGCTACTTTCATATCTTAAACCACGTATATTTCTGTGGAATTTCTGATTGATCGTTTCATGACATTTTCCCCAGCAGCTCATAAAAGTTTATTCAAGGTCAAAAGTTGGCGTCATCAAAGCTCCTCATACATAATTATCTTCAATAAAAATGTAATAAGGCTTTCACATCTTTAAATACGACATATAAAAACATTTTTCTCTCTTGCGTAATGGATATTCGATGCTTCCCTTACAGAATGAAGGATTATACAATCGATCATAAAGAGTTCAAAGTATCAAGTAGCTGTAACTGAATTTGTTTGTAAGAACGGATCACAGGTCAACCAACAATGCCAACGACAGAAATTCTAAACAGTTCCTTCACATTTGACGTAAAATCACTTCGCTGCACTTAATTTAGCGTATTACCAAACGTGTTTCAGAAAGCTACATCAAATGCAGTAAAGCTTAACTCTTTCTTTACAATGAGAAAATTATGTATATTTCAGCTCTAATACTAATCTTTAAAAAAGGTTTCCTACTTGGAAGTATTCTCGGCATGGTATCTGAGTTATTTATGTGATTTCAGAGCAAGGCGGTTTTGAAAATATTTCATCTGGCCCAGTCTTTAGTATTGCTGAAACACTACATGTGAATTGTGGTGAATAAGATTTTGATGCATTTTCGACAAAGTCACTACTGAGTCCTGCATCTTCCTTACAGTTTCCATTGTTTTAGATGTAGGTGTCATGGAAAAAGTTTTTGATTTAAAAATTAAATTATTAACATAAAGCTTCCTTGCTTTTTTTTTGTTAAAATGTATCTTGTTCACAAAAATTCTGCCCAGAAAATGAAATTCAGTTTTTGTCTGATGCAAAATTAGTCTCAAATTATACAAAATTTATTGTTGCAAAATGTAGAGGAATGTGAAATTACTTTGAGATGTTTGAAAGCTGAAATCATCATAGAATATACTTTCCATAAGAGCATACGTGCTATTGTAAAAATGGGTATAACGAAAGAATCTAACGCAATATAAAACAAAATTTAGTTGCGTCAAAACTGAAGAGGAAAGAAACTTCATTTGCATTCAGCTCTGCGACTTTCATCACTCTGCCAGATGGTAGCATAAACATTTAAAATTTGCGTTAGTGTTCGCTAACGTGAAATGTTTGAGGAACAAACACCATAAAACACGTTCATTAACGGCCTTAGGTCGTCGTAATTTCGGCTATGTTTACGCCAGGGACAGATTTCTTTTTTACTTTTTATTGCACCGGAGAGGGGAAGGGGAGAGTTTAGTGCGACCGTTAAAAGGCATTGAGGGCACACTCGCTTCACAATCCACCCCCGACACCCCTTTCTCCTTCCCCGTATTCCCGAAACCAACAAAATTTCCTGTGCACTGACGCCCGTGAAGGCTGTGGAAGCCTTAATGAAAACCACCGTGAAGCATACAATTTTCACATATCAAATGGTGATGTGACTCTGCTGGAACTCTGTATGTTCCAATAGTCATTTGTCTACCTAGCATCTCAGTGCTTCTCATCTGAATTCAGACTAGTAAGAGGGCTGTTATTCGCAAGTCATCTGGCAGGTCGGAACATTGCAAGATTAATTTACCTCCTAATCTAGCAAGGTCTACTGGATTTAGAGTCGAATAAGAGAGGGCTTAATGGAAATACCACCCTTGCTCCCCAGTTTAAACGACGTTTGTTAGAACGAAGATCCGAACGAACCTTGGCGGAGCAGAAATTTCCTTCCGTCGAGAAAGGAAATTTCCAACCTTCCTCAGTTGTCCCATGTAATGCAATAAGGGAATCCAAGTTGTGTGAGGTCAAGAACACTTCCATGTCACTAGATGGAGATATATAGGATAAAATTATCCCAAAAACCAACAGGCGCAAGTCACTGACGTTTTTTAATAAATCATTGCTTACCACGATATTAAATGATCTACTAATAACTGTTCTTCTCATGAAAATGTGTATAATGTTATCTGTACTACTTGTAAGTGACCGACCTGGCTATGTTTGCCTGCTAAGGGGTGAGGGGTGGACGCTGGAATGCGAGGTGGAGGGGAGGCAATGCACAGCTGTGGACAGAGCGAGACGCTTTTGTGCAGGCAGACGAGTCTGAGTTGTGGAAGAAGTCGGGTTCTGTATGTGTGCATGATGCTAAATAAAAGTGTTGTTCTAATGAGAAGTTGTTGCTCTCTTGCCGCCGTTTCATAGATGTTTCCGAACCCATGCAAATATTGTATGAACGACTTAAAGTATTTAGCTGTATTGACGGCAGTCAGCAGGACTGCAGGAGCAAGAATTGGACGTCTTGTTGACCATTGCAAGGAATCAGGTACCTTGCAGTCTTCAGTGAGTCCTAGAAGAGGATGCAATCATAGCGTTACCGTTGCATACTGATATCTATTTTTGTTAATATTTCTATTAGTTAAAAATCTATTTGCTTGGCATAATGATCGAGAACCATCTATTCAGCGAAATTAAAGTTTGAGTAAAATATATAACATGTTCGGTAACAAAAAAAATCTAATGTGACAGTTAAGTTTTTCCCGGCGTATGGTAGACAGGAATTCTTCACTGGTCTTCTGCCGGATAAGATCTTATCCGGCAGAAGCCCGTGAAGAATTCCTGTCAAAAAAAATCTACATGACATTCAATTGGAAGCCTTTGCATATGAATTTTGACCTGAATCGAAAATAGTAGGTATAAAATATAGTATATATAACTCACATATATAAAATTATTGAAATTACCGTTTTTTGCACCTGAATTATGACTACAAATTGCTACCAAAAACTTATTGGATTTTGTTAATATTCTTATGAATACATAGTGTTATCTTTATGTTCAATATTTGTATTTGTTGAAAACTTTTATATTTTGAATAATAATCGGGACTATCTATTTAGCGAAATAAAAGTTTCAAGCAAAATTCATGTTTATTTAATTCTTTCAATATGCTTGGTAACAAGACAATGAAGGTGAAATTTAGCTGGGCGCTTGTCCAATGCATTTAAATTTTGCCGAGAATTAATATTATTTCGGTACAAAATGTGGCATTACAGAATATGTGTGTTAAAAATCACTGAAGTTACCCTCTTTGATTGGTATTATCATACTAACTTGATAGTATAAAGTTAGTTATCGTAAGGATATAAAAGAGGATTTAATTGTTGGCGATCACGACTAACTCTCACAGCACAACACAGAAACTGTTAAGATCATTTATTGAGAACAACAATTTGCGAAAGTGAGTAGGCCATGGATGTTACTAGGTTGCGAAAAATAGTTTCAGTGGATGGATTTTGGTGACGGTTATATTACCATTTCCTGGAGTCTATTGCCTAGTCGATACATCTAAAGTTCCAATATCCATAGTGGAATAGTGGCCGTGCGATGGAAGAAATTGCTGAATAAACCGTGAACTCACTGAACAAAACCATCCAAATAGTTATAAAAGTTATTTCACAAAAATTTCCTAATGAACAGTTCTTCACTGAAGTATTACCAATAACAATGGAAAGTTATGTGTAACAGTAATTATACTAAGTTTGTCATGATTTTCGTATCAAACAATGACTGTAACTCTTGGGTGAAACTTAAGTTGATTAAGATCACACGAGCATTTCCGAGTTCCACCCAAACCAAACCTATCTTAAACGCCTAAGGTGTAGTGCAAACACAGGTCTTCTGCTTATAGACTTAGTGATATCCTCGTCGATAATATTACTTAATTTAAATTTGGTTATCAGACTTTTAGTACGTACTGTGTACTGTGTACACCATAGTAACGAAGTATAAGACACTTCTAAACAGAAATCACAAAAATTGTCACTCGAATGGTCGTTTTGTGTTTATTTAAATAAATTATTGTTTGATAAATTTAATGATTTGTCACACACTTCACAGGTGCTTTTCCCTCTTGCCACTAACAATCTGAAACAACGGTGATCGTAAGGTGCTAGGTATAAAATGTCTTAGCCCAAAAACAGACATTGTTTTCTCCATAAGGAATTATTAAACAATCATCTGAATCATCAGGCATAATATATGTGTCATACAATTGACTCCAGTTTAATGGTTACTAGGCGTTTTGTATAATGACGCAACAATACTGAGGCTGGTGGGTGAGTGTTAAACAACGGTTTGAATCCCTGTATAGCTACTTAGGTTTCGGTTTTCCTTAACTTCCTGATCTCACTTCTGGTGACAGGCAGGGTTGGCTCCTTCTCTTTTACCACCACCCTTTCTACGATGAGTAAAGCCCTGTACTATAGTAACCCAGCTCATAAAAAAGTCGGTTTTTACAAACAATCATTGCAAATCCAAATATAATTAGTGCGAAAAGTATGGAGACATTGGAATTCCACTAAAACGCTATGCTTTAAGGCCCGAAGAGATCAATCATTGCATTGCGTCAATATTAAATAACAGAGATTAAGAAAGAAACCACACCATTTGACCCATTAAATTTAAAGTTTATTCGTGGCCTTTTCCGTTACATGTTGACAAAGAAGTCTCCACAGCAAAGAGAATAGGAAGGATTTTTTTTAACTGCTTAACGTCTCTTAACAGCGAGATCTTTAGAGACGGGAAAGGATGGGGGGGGGGGGGGAGAAACGGGAAGAAATTCGACCATGGTCTATTGAAGGAAGCATGCCGGCATTTGCCTGGAGTGATTCGGGAAACCATGAAAAACCCAAATCTGGATGCCCGGACGGGGATTCGAACCGCCGTTCTCCCGAATGCAAGGCCAGAACGCATGCCGTTACACCACCACGCTCGGTGATAGGAAGGAGGTCGACTATAGCATTTACTAAAGAATCACTGCCATGAAGAATAAAAATCTTGATGGATCGATTATGAATCAAACCCAAATCCTACCGTACAAAACTCACCAGACTTTTTCTATCTGTATGGGAGAATATGAAGATTACAGTAGATTTAAATGAATCAGGAAATGGAAAATCCTGGTTGGTCTTATATAAAAAATTTATTCATGAACCCTCATACACTTTTGGTTCAGAAAATATTTTGAACTGTGTTGTTTACTGTGATTTTCTTATTTAGTTTAAATAATTATGGACATGGAGAATATCAAGGTATTGAGAGAGGTAATATTTCTGGTTACATCTAGAAGTGTTGTTGATATATATCTCGGTAAGGAAACAGACGATGTCTGCATCTGTGACACAAATCTTGCCCTTGTCATTATAAGAGGCGTTAATTGGCAGAGCTGTTGATTCAACGCGGGCGGGGCCTAGTATCTGACAGTTGTCGTGCTGCTGTATTTAGGCGGCAGGCAGAACGAGGCGGAGACGGTAGAAGGCAAGACGAGGATGCGACGTACAGTGCTTATACAACACGGGAAGATAATAGCCCCGAGGACAGCCGGGGTAGATTTAATTAAATTTTGGAGCCGCCTCCCGGGTCATGGCTGCTAAGAACGTCAGCAGGACAAGACTAGCTAACACACACCACGGCCATCGTGTTCCGGCTGAATCAGCGTCGGGGTCACATACTGTCGTTCCTCAGCATTCTTAGTGCCTCCGTTTAGATTCCGGCTGACACTATAGGTCGTTTTAATATCAGTGTTGAGTTCGTTACTACTGCTTAGTATATTCTTACGAGAAAGTGATACGAAAATACTGTTCTTAAGATACTTACATACCAAGCTGTAACTGTCTATAAATGAATGTAATTTTTCTCGGCGTTGTTTATTTATAAACGTTTCTCGGGCAACAAACCGAGTAATATTATTGTTAATACACAATATTTCGGCGACTTTATTCTCCGTCGCCATCTTCAGGTGCAGTTGTCAGTGTCTTGAAGTCTACCTTGAAGTCAGCCTTTAGCGTGTTGTTTGAAAACTGGCATGGCAACGACAGATGTTGTTCTGTTGCCTAGCAGCATCTCAGATGTCATTAGACGCCCGCGGAACACAAAAAGTAGAGCGTTGGTGACGAGCAGCCTCGATAACAGGATTCCATGCGTCACTTATCTGGAACCCACAATCCCTGTTAACCAAATCAGACGCGAGGCGAATTTCAAATGCTTCTTTGATGACGCTGTCCCAGAAGCCTCTCGCATGTGTCAGTACCTTAGTCGCTTCGAAATCAAAACCATGTCCTTCTGTCAAACTATGTTCTGCCACTGCGGATTTGTCTTTTTGCCCCAGGCGAACATGTCGGGCGTGTTCCTAAACACCGTTGTTGTACGCACCGTATGGTCTGGCCGATGTATTTCTTCCCACATTCACACGGGATGCAGTAAACTCCGGGTGTACGAAGGGCAAGGTCATCTTTTGGAGAGCGCAAAATGTTTCTCAATTTCGGGGGTGGTAGGAAAATGGTCTTAATGCCATTTCTTGCCAGGACTCTTCCGACCCTAGATGTTGTGGCTGCCAGAGTACGGCAAGAAGGCTAATTTATCGTGTGGACCATTATCGTGTTCATTAGGCCTGCGTTTCATTTCCCGGAATGCCAACTGTATCTGATGTTCATTGTACCCATTCTTCCTGAAGGTATCACGTAGATGTTTTAACTCACTAGGAAGGCTGTCTTTATCACATATTGCTCGCGCTCTGTGGACAAGAGTAGTTAGTACTGTCTTGCGCTGTGCCGGATGATGATAACTGTGCGCGTTTAGGTACAGGTCCGTGTGCGTTGGCTTCCTGTACACCGTGTGTCCCAAAGTTCCATCAGCTTTCTTTATAATCAGAATGTCCAAAAAGGGCAGGCGACCTTCCTTTTCAACCTCCATCGTGAATTGGATGTTTTTGTTGACACTGTTCAAGTGAAGGAGAAACTTATCTAGGTTGTCTCTACCATGGGGCCAAACAACAAATGTGTCATCCACGTACCGAAAGAAGGCACTGGGCTTCATGGGGGCACTTTCCAACGCTTTCTCCTCAAAATGTTCCATATAGAAATCAGCTATAACAGGTGACAGGGGACTGCCCATGGCAACTCCCTCGATCTGTTCATAGTAGTGCCCGTTAAACAAGAAGTACGATGATTGTAATGTGTGGCAGAACAGCTCGACTAACCTGGGCTCGAAGTGCTGTTGTAGTAGAGCCATCGTATCAGCCAGAGGACCCTGGTGAAGAGGGAAACCACATCGAAGCTCACCATCAAATCCTGTTGACGCAGGTGAAGTTCTTTAACAATATTAATAAATTCGGTCGAGTTTTTCACATGGTGAACACATTTTCCCACAAATGGTGATAATAGGCCGGTCAAGTACCGAGCCAGATTATAAGTGGCCGATCCAATAGTACTCACTATTGGCCGTAATGGTGTTCCTTGTTTATGGATTTTTGGTAATCCATAAAGTCTGGGTGGAACAGCTGCGCGGGGTTGTAACTGTTTAATAGTGTCTTCTGGTAGCCCCGAACATTTCAGCAGAGCTGTTGTTTTCTTCGCCACCGCATTGGTTGGATCTTTCGACACTTTCCGGTAAGCCGCGTCCACCAAAAGTTCTTCCACTTTCCGTTGATAATCTGCCATCGTAAGAACCACCGAAGCGTTTCCCTTGTCTGCTGGTAGGACGATAATATCTTGGTTGTGACGCAAAGACCAAAGTGCTTTACGTTCAGCAACTGTGGTGTTGGGCCGAGGCGGTTTGGCCTTGCTTAATATTCGGCTGGTTTCTCGCCTTATCTCTTCAGCAGCGCTCACAGGCAAACCACGAACTGCTAACTCGACGCCAGTGAGAATTTCCCTGTATGGAATGGTCTTGGGTACTGGCGCAAAATTTAACCCTTTAGATAGAACTGAAAAGGTGGCAGTATCTAATTCAGCACCACTCAGATTAATTACTGTCCTTCTATCAGGTGCAGAAGAGGTATTAACTTTGTGGGCAAGTCGGGCAAATTTTCCGCATTGCCGTGCCGTCGCACGGCGTTGAACTCTGTGACTTTCAGCGACGGTACAGCTGTCTACCCACTCCCAGGCGTCACGGTGCAGATAGTTAGACAAAAACATGTGGCAAGCAAGAAGAGACTGAGAAACAGAGTCTAACTCACGCCTGGTGTATTGAATCCTCTCCCTCACCAGAGACAAACTCGCTTTCCGTAGAATTTTCTTCGCCGCAAAAGATTCAATCGGGTGACGAATCTCGGCAAAACGAGGTACAATGTTTTGGTCCCGGCATCGTTGGAGAAAAGCGAGAGCACTAAGAAGTCTTGACCTCTTCTTGCGAAGCTTCTCCAGTCGCTTAACGCGACGATATATATCCTCCCCGTAGAGGTAAGTTATAAATGAATGTAATTTTTCTCGGCGTTGTTTATTTATAAACGTTTCTCGGGCAACAAACCGAGTAATATTATTGTTAATACACAATATTTCGGCGACTTTATTCTCCGTCGCCATCTTCAGGTGCAGTTGTCAGTGTCTTGAAGTCTACCTTGAAGTCAGCCTTTAGCGTGTTGTTTGAAAACTGGCATGGCAACGACAGATGTTGTTCTGTTGCCTAGCAGCATCTCAGATGTCATTAGACGCCCGCGGAACACAAAAGTAGAGCGTGTAGAGGATATATATCGTCGCGTTAAGCGACTGGAGAAGCTTCGCAAGAAGAGGTCAAGACTTCTTAGTGCTCTCGCTTTTCTCCAACGATGCCGGGACCAAAACATTGTACCTCGTTTTGCCGAGATTCGTCACCCGATTGAATCTTTTGCGGCGAAGAAAATTCTACGGAAAGCGAGTTTGTCTCTGGTGAGGGAGAGGATTCAATACACCAGGCGTGAGTTAGACTCTGTTTCTCAGTCTCTTCTTGCTTGCCACATGTTTTTGTCTAACTATCTGCACCGTGACGCCTGGGAGTGGGTAGACAGCTGTACCGTCGCTGAAAGTCACAGAGTTCAACGCCGTGCGACGGCACGGCAATGCGGAAAATTTGCCCGACTTGCCCACAAAGTTAATACCTCTTCTGCACCTGATAGAAGGACAGTAATTAATCTGAGTGGTGCTGAATTAGATACTGCCACCTTTTCAGTTCTATCTAAAGGGTTAAATTTTGCGCCAGTACCCAAGACCATTCCATACAGGGAAATTCTCACTGGCGTCGAGTTAGCAGTTCGTGGTTTGCCTGTGAGCGCTGCTGAAGAGATAAGGCGAGAAACCAGCCGAATATTAAGCAAGGCCAAACCGCCTCGGCCCAACACCACAGTTGCTGAACGTAAAGCACTTTGGTCTTTGCTTAACAACCAAGATATTATCGTCCTACCAGCAGACAAGGGAAACGCTTCGGTGGTTCTTACGATGGCAGATTATCAACGGAAAGTGGAAGAACTTTTGGTGGACGCGGCTTACCGGAAAGTGTCGAAAGATCCAACCAATGCGGTGGCGAAGAAAACAACAGCTCTGCTGAAATGTTCGGGGCTACCAGAAGACACTATTAAACAGTTACAACCCCGCGCAGCTGTTCCACCCAGACTTTATGGATTACCAAAAATCCATAAACAAGGAACACCATTACGGCCAATAGTGAGTACTATTGGATCGGCCACTTATAATCTGGCTCGGTACTTGACCGGCCTATTATCACCATTTGTGGGAAAATGTGTTCACCATGTGAAAAACTCGACCGAATTTATTAATATTGTTAAAGAACTTCACCTGCGTCAACAGGATTTGATGGTGAGCTTCGATGTGGTTTCCCTCTTCACCAGGGTTCCTCTGGCTGATACGATGGCTCTACTACAACAGCACTTCGAGCCCAGGTTAGTCGAGCTGTTCTGCCACACATTACAATCATCGTACTTCTTGTTTAACGGGCACTACTATGAACAGATCGAGGGAGTTGCCATGGGCAGTCCCCTGTCACCTGTTATAGCTGATTTCTATATGGAACATTTTGAGGAGAAAGCGTTGGAAAGTGCCCCCATGAAGCCCAGTGCCTTCTTTCGGTACGTGGATGACACATTGTTGTTTGGCCCCATGGTAGAGACAACCTAGATAAGTTTCTCCTTCACTTGAACAGTGTCAACAAAAACATCCAATTCACGATGGAGGTTGAAAAGGAAGGTCGCCTGCCCTTTTTGGACATTCTGATTATAAAGAAAGCTGATGGAACTTTGGGACACACGGTGTACAGGAAGCCAACGCACACGGACCTGTACCTAAACGCGCACAGTTATCATCATCCGGCACAGCGCAAGACAGTTACTAACTACTCTTGTCCACAGAGCGCGAGCAATATGTGATAAAGACAGCCTTCCTAGTGAGTTAAAACATCTACGTGATACCTTCAGGAAGAATGGGTACAATGAACATCAGATACAGTTGGCATTCCGGGAAATGAAACGCAGGCCTAATGAACACGATAATGGTCCACACGATAAATTAGCCTTCTTGCCGTACTCTGGCACCACAACATCTAGGGTCGGAAGAGTCCTGGCAAGAAATGGCATTAAGACCATTTTCCTACCACCCCCGAAATTGAGAAACATTTTGCGCTCTCCAAAAGATGACCTTGCCCTTCGTACACCCGGAGTTTACTGCATCCCGTGTGAATGTGGGAAGAAATACATCGGCCAGACCATACGGTGCGTACAACAACGGTGTTTAGAACACGCCCGACATGTTCGCCTGGGGCAAAAAGACAAATCCGCAGTGGCAGAACATAGTTTGACAGAAGGACATGGTTTTGATTTCGAAGCGACTAAGGTACTGACACATGCGAGAGGCTTCTGGGACAGCGTCATCAAAGAAGCATTTGAAATTCGCCTCGCGTCTGATTTGGTTAACAGGGATTGTGGGTTCCAGATAAGTGACGCATGGAATCCTGTTATCGAGGCTGCTCGTCACCAACGCTCTACTTTTTGTGTTCCGCGGGCGTCTAATGACATCTGAGATGCTGCTAGGCAACAGAACAACATCTGTCGTTGCCATGCCAGTTTTCAAACAACACGCTAAAGGCTGACTTCAAGGTAGACTTCAAGACACTGACAACTGCACCTGAAGATGGCGACGGAGAATAAAGTCGCCGAAATATTGTGTATTAACAATAATATTACTCGGTTTGTTGCCCGAGAAACGTTTATAAACTGTAACTGTCTGTTTGGTCCTAAAGGCAAAGTGTCAAAATACCCGATAATTTAACAAAAACAACGTTTCAGCATTTCACACTGTAGCAGGACGTTAATACGCCACACCATAATTTATATGGTATTTCAAATTATTTTAATATTAATTTTATTCAGAGCCTAGGTTAGATTTATTAAACTGATCTCGGGCAGCCCAAATTGTATATGTTTCAATTAATATGCAAGGGTTTGGATGCCATTTGGCGAACACTGGAAGCATACCTCCGGTCCCCTCCCCGCCAGGACAGCGCCGGACAGCACAAGGCACAAAGGCTACCCTGTCCCGTTAAGACTCTCTCAAGGTTGAGTGCATCGCCCCCTTCTTGGGACGCGACGCTGTGAAGGTCACAACCCCCTTCCACACTGGCGGGTGGGAGAACTCTCGCAAAATTGTCACGAATCTGAGTGTGCCGCGACATCACGTGATTTCTAGAAAGCCTAACGCGCCAATGAAAAGTATCCTCAGAATTTTCATAAGTTAAATGAGGGCTTATTCTTTCTGCCCCGACATGTTTCTTCTCCGAGAGGAAGGAGGCCATCTTTCCCAAGAGCGAGGTGACTGCTGGCTTGGCAACGGTCCGAGACGGTTCGACTGTGGGTGCATTGGAGAGTAACCATCCTATGGTCACAGGCTGGTGATCCCCGTCTGGTCGCTGCATCGAGATCACACTGAGACAAGCTGTGCGACCTCCACCAGAGACGCTGTCTTCGAGCTGGTAATGTTCACTCGCCAGGTCTGGAATCATTGTGTTATTTGAGACTGCGAATGACCCGTAAGCGATTTGAGACAGACTTATGCTCATCAAGCAGACCTAATTCTGAGCCAGCTGGCATTTTCATCGAACATTATGTGTTGTGGAGACCTTGCAAATCACAAGTTCCATATTTTCTTTAATTAACGGCGCCCGATATTAATATTCATATACAGTACATATGTCTTAATTGCCGACATTTACTATCAATTTATATTGTGCATATTTGTCATCTTTTGATAATTTAACTTCATTAGATAATTTCTGATTAAATAAATTCATTCAATTGTCTGCTTGGATAAATCGGCCAATTGTAACGTTTAGGCTTGTTTGATATTCCAGTGATTTTATGTTAACATTAAATTTATATATGCCTAGCGATGTAAAAGCCAAATGAAAAAAAACAAAATATCATTGTCAGTTTCCTTGAGATCTGGCAAGTTAAGATTCTCTCCAACAAAAAATTAATTCTTTTAAATAATTAAATAAATTTAAAATATCCTCCCCCCCCCCCGTTCTCTCTAGCTCGTATCATTACAACACAAACTTTAATGTTTCAAACTACTGGCAGAAGTGTTTGGTGATAAAGTGACTGAAGGTAATGACATACTGTCTTGACCGAGAAGTTCTCTGCCATAGACGACGATGTTAACGGCAAAGTGGAAAATGTAGGATCCCACGAATATTTGGTTACCATCACTTTCCAGAGACAAATATTTTTCTTGCTTGGAGCTTTAGCCCTCTTCGGGATCTAGGTCATAAGAAGTGGGAGGGATCTGGGGACAATGAATGGCAAGGAATTTTGCCTTCGTCTTATGGAGGAATAATCATGGCTCATTCCTGGAGTGATTTCGGGAAACCTTGGAAAACGGAAATCTATATGGTCGGACTTGAACCCGCGCTCTTCCGAATGCTCATCGGAACTGTGACAAATATAACTTCCAGTAACATTACGTAAATGTGTTCATTACTTATTACTGTTAGAAAAATCTGTATTTACAGCAACGACCGAGAAAATTTATGAAAAATTAGTGTTACCTTTCTGTCACTATTGTATTTGTAGCATAGATTTTTTGGAGGCATTGGAAGGACGAGAGCAATTTGAAATTTTTCTTAATTTATATAGTATTACCGGTAATTAGATTTGTTCTGTGCATTGTATTCAATGTGTTTTCTATTAGTTTTCTGGCATTATAGTTCAAGGCATGACAAAAGTTTCAGTCAACAGAGTGATTTTGAGTGTTACGGATAACCGAGGTTTTGTACCACGTATACGACAAAGCTGTCCTTTCGAATCTGGAAGTCGTGAATGATTACCCAGACCCGAAAAATCCTACTATCCAATGTATATTACATGGTTTTTTTCCCGGGATGTAAATAAAGCTGGCCATGTCACCCCTCCCTATCGACAAAAATTAAAGAGCTGCACTTCTGGAAATCTATCGGGTCGCACAGTGACTGTAGGAACCGCAATAATAAAACAACTTTTGGTTTTAATTACACCAATTAAGCGCTTGTAATTTAATCTATTCATTTTAATGATGTCTAACTTTAATTTTCATCTCTACTTAATATATTGTTAATGTAATTTTATATAGTATTACCGGTAATTAGATTTGTTCTGTGCATTGTATTCAGTGTTTTCTATTAGTTTTCTGGCATTATAGTTCAAGGCATGACAAAAGTTTCAGTCAACAGAGTGATTTTGAGTGTTACGGATAACCGAGGTTTTGTACCACGTAAGACAAAGCTGTCCTTTCGAATCTGGAAGTCGTGAATGATTACCCAGACCCGAAAAATCCTACTATCCAATGTATATTACATGGTTTTTTCACCGGGATGTAAATAAAGCTGGCCATGTCACCCCTCCCTATCGACAAAAATTAAAGAGCTGCACTTCTGGAAATCTATCGGGTCGCACAGTGACTGTAGGAACCGCAATAATAAAACAACTTTTGGTTTTAATTACACCAATTAAGCGCTTGTAATTTAATCTATTCATTTTAATGATGTCTAACTTTAATTTTCATCTCTACTTAATATATTGTTAATGTAATTTTATATAGTATTACCGGTAATTAGATTTGTTCTGTGCATTGTATTCAGTGTTTTCTATTAGTTTTCTGGCATTATAGTTCAAGGCATGACAAAAGTTTCAGTCAACAGAGTGATTTTGAGTGTTACGGATAACCGAGGTTTTGTACCACGTATACGACAAAGCTGTCCTTTCGAATCTGGAAGTCGTGAATGATTACCCAGACCCGAAAAATCCTACTATCCAATGTATATTACATGGTTTTTTCACCGGGATGTAAATAAAGCTGGCCATGTCACCCCTCCCTATCGACAAAAATTAAAGAGCTGCACTTCTGGAAATCTATCGGGTCGCACAGTGACTGTAGGAACCGCAATAATAAAACAACTTTTGGTTTTAATTACACCAATTAAGCGCTTGTAATTTCATCTATTCATTTTAATGATGTCTAACTTTAATTTTCATCTCTACTTAATATATTGTTAATGTAATTTTATATAGTATTACCGGTAATGAGATTTGTTCTGTGCATTGTATTCAGTGTTTTCTATTAGTTTTCTGGCATTATAGTTCAAGGCATGACAAAAGTTTCAGTCAACAGAGTGATTTTGAGTGTTACGGATAACCGAGGTTTTGTACCACGTATACGACAAAGCTGTCCTTTCGAATCTGGAAGTCGTGAATGATTACCCAGACCCGAAAAATCCTACTATCCAATGTATATTACATGGTTTTTTCACCGGGATGTAAATAAAGCTGGCCATGTCACCCCTCCCTATCGACAAAAATTAAAGAGCTGCACTTCTGGAAATCTATCGGGTCGCACAGTGACTGTAGGAACCGCAATAATAAAACAAATTTTGGTTTTAATTACACCAATTAAGTGCTTGTAATTTCATTTATTCATTGTAATGATATCTAACTTTAATTTTCATCTCAACTTAATATATTGTTAATATACTAAAAACATTAAGTCATTGTAATTGGTGTTTTACCAGACTATTTGTAAAACTGCAGGTTATATATAGTTTTAAAATAATCCATGATTAGATTACTTAATCCGTCTAATGGTTGGTATCTAGACTGTATCGTTTAGTAACCCGGTCGCCACGGTTGGTTGGTAAGTGTATTCATTATCAATTCAATATTTTAAGATTTTAAATAGCAAGTATGTGGCAGGATCTAGTCACATTACATACACTTGCTCACGAAATTTACAACACCACTTTTATCATCACAGTTTCAATAGTAAAATACACCGACCACCGACCGAAAAGTTACGAAAGTAAACACATTCATATCTGATAGAATCATATTCCGAGGATTACAAGTTCTTAAGAGTGAGAAATACAGGTTTAAATAAGTCTGCGCAGCAGTTAGTAGATACTATCGTGCACTACAACAATCACAACGCCACCAAAATACACAGAACATGCTCTTCCAGCAGATGATCAAACAATCTGATAGTCTCTGGCAAACATTACATTACGAATGCGACTGCTGTTATCAGTTTTACCAGCGCGTAAGCCCGAAATACGTATCCAAATCGACCCAGCATGTTTTTTTTTTTTTACTTGTACACAACTTCACTCTACCAAAGTTATTCAGCGACCACAGTTCTGTGTCACTTACATAATCATGTGCGAATCGATTAATCGAATTGAAACTCCGAATATCATTGCTATATATATATACTGTACCGCAGCTTAAAAAAATCACTGATTACTAAATGCAATAAAGTATCGCTAGCCTACTGTATTGAGACATATTATAAGTATTATGTAAATAGTTGAAAAGTTTATCAGTTTAAGTAATGTTTTACATGTACGAATTACTCTACCTTTCTGAGAGATTTATATGCTTCTGGTAAGAGTCTGTCTGCGCTAGTAAATAGATCAGATTTAATTACATACACCGTACAAATCAGTATAGGGGATGGGTAAGTGATGCCAACAGATTATTTAATTTAATTTCTGCAGTTTGCTAGTATAAGCAATGGCTCAGAAAATAGAATTTGTCATTAAAGAAAATCACTAAGTACTCTTGTGTTAGTAATGGAAGCATTAATCATTCATTAAATTGATGAAATAACTAATTCTGCTTGTAGATTTTCTTCGGGTTTTATGCCTCATCAACGTCCAGGTGACCAGAGGCAGGAGGGGATATGGGGCAAGGAACGGGAAGGATTTCGGTCGTGGCCTATGGAGGAACCATTCGTCTGGAATAATTTGGGGAAACGATGGAAAACCGAAATCTAAATGTTTGAACCGGGATTAAAATTCTGAATGCCATACGAAAGCGTTTGTTAGCGCTCACCTACCGGGCTCAGTATACAATTATTAATAGGTAGTGTTTCTAACTTAGTTCTATTAGGAGAAAACTAATTAAGATAACAATTAGCCACTTAGTCAAGCAAGTAATTGTACATGGTGACCAGCGACAGGGAAATCACTGGATGGCAGTAATTGATAGCACTTTTACAAGCTGACAGCATCCTTGGAGATGTTCGTACCGCTCATCTCCGTTTAACAGGTAGTAGACACCTGCGCGACATTGCGTAAGGACGCTGCCAGACACTAGAACCGGTCTTGGAGGTCGCGGGACGTCCTTCCCACGGAGATCGTGGACAACATACTGTTGGTGTTATCACGGTCTGACAACTGCTGCACCCCATGCATCAAATGCGGGGAGCTGTTCGATGTAAAACAGCAAATTTGTAACCAGTTACATGGGAACCGTGATAAATACTCGGGCTCGACAGTAGCATGCAATCCTATTGGGAGTCAGCGATACATGTATATTTACGAAAACTCTGTGAATAACACCGTCTAATGAGATTGTACTATACCAGTGATTATCATTTGAGAGGGATTACTTGCTTGAACCCAGTTTTTGGTAAAAATTTCGTAATTCGCTCCTGGTCCAGTAGTATAGGGATGGTTGTACATCAAACGCTATCATTAAATCACTAACTTCTTGTAGTAACTATACAGTAAATACATAAATACTGTTGTTGGTGATTCATCAGTCGGTAAATTTGGTGCCCGTCGTTGAAATAATTGTTTAATAGGCTGGCACTGTAATTTATTCCATCTACCATACTCAAGTATACTATACTTTTAATAGTTGTACACACTTGTACAACAATAGTAAACACTAGGGAAAATGGAACTACATTTCTGTATTTGGCGTAGTAGGAGTCGTATACAATTCAGAGAACTACCATGGGGAACATCGTCGCCGTATTTCATTTTACAAAAAAATACCATTTTAAAGAAATTCTATAATTTTATTTAATGACGAAGCAGATAATTACTCACACGAAAACGTTTCAAACCATTTTAGTTAATGACTTTCCTGAAAAATTCTGTTTGTTTTTATGTCCATGCTTTTCATATAATTGTTTCCATTTGATGAAACATGAATCAATAAGAAATACGGTCGATATATATTGATGGGAAGCAATTAACAGATAAATTCATGGTCTAGCAAGCTACATGATCGTCACGTTTTGTGACCTACGTCGTATTATTTGACGTAATTTGCAGCTCAACTAATTTTTATGAACTTTAGGCAATTATAATACAATATCCTCATCCAGAATTATTTGATGAATTTGTTGTAGAATACGCGAAAATCTTTAATTCACGAGTGCAACGAAATACTTCTTCCGTCAACCTATTTAGGTCGCAATGACAGGAGGGATAAGATTCGAGAAATAAGATGGCGTACTGATTGATACATTTATGTATTTTTCTTTCCTCGTTCAGTTCGGGATTGGAATGCACTGAATTAGGATTGGTGCTTAGCACCCTCTGCCACCCACTGTAATTGTGAATTGCAGAGTATAGATGTAGATGTAGATATAGCTGTATTCTTTTCCATTTACTTCTTGTTAAATTCTCCTTTTAAGTTGCCAGAAAAGAGAAATTTAAACAACAATGTGACTGAATGAACTTAAAGGCACTTGTTTTTCCTTTTCATGCGTGAACCTTCAAATCGTATCGCTACAGGAAGAATAAACCAGAACAGAATTTTACCGAAAGGAATGCGCAGTATGATCTAAACCGTTTTCTCTTTCCCGTTTTTGACTAATGTTTTTCATTTTATGCAAAGATGTGGAGCCTAATGCAACCATTTTAAATAGGAAGAATGTTTTTCAAAATTTCTGTCAACACTAAGGATATTTTTTGTAGATTATTCGTACTTATCTGATACAATGATATTGAAATGGATTTGAACTATATTAAAAATTCATATTTTTCTCTAATAATGTGATCGGTAAGAAGTCACCACAAAAAATTATTCTTTTAACACAGCTGAAAATTGTATTTTTGATAGTAATATCAAAAACCTGCCGCCTACGGTTAACTTCTCCCAAATACCTTCACCATTCAATAAATTTCTACTCTAATACTAGCGTTGTTGTATCATGAAACATGTCCAGGGAAATGATACAACTTCAACCAACTCGGCAATATGAATATTTCAGCAAGCTGAATAATTAAAGGCTCTATACATACCCGAGTGATAATTTACGCGAAATTTGCATAATTACTGAGGAGAATGTATTGGCGTTGCTGTAACGAAATGAGCGTCTAACACAAAACACTTTGCAGCTTCCAGTCGAACCTTTAATGGACTCGACCTGACCCACAGCACTTCTGCGGGAATAGTGTTTATAACACATTTCGATAATCTACGAGTCCCAGTAACAAATCTGTCAGATAAGTTACAGCATTGTATTTTTTTAATGTTGTCATCAATATTTGCTAAATTCAACACATAGATGAATTGTTGTAAAAATGGTTAGTAAAACTATTGACAAAAATCGGTCCAAAGGCCTTTACATAAATGAAGTGCTTTTAGAATATTATGTCACTATTTATGCGTTAAAGATCTTATATTCTGTTCAGCAGTCTAAAATCATGAGATTTGCATTTCAGAGTTTATTTATTGTTTAATGTCTTTCAGCCTTATCAGCCAGACAGACAGCCTTTTACAAAAGATACGATTGTTGGGTAAAATAGAACTTTCAATTAATTACTAGACTAAGAAAATGAATTATTACAGTTCCAGTAAAATCCTTACGAACTAACTATTCGTCATGCGTTAATTACACTACTGAAAACGATGGAAATATATCTACATCTACATCTACATATATATTCTGCAATTCACAAAATTGTGGGTGGCAAAGGGTTCTCAGCACCAAAGCTAATCTTTTTGTTGTGTATTCCAATCCCTAATCCTACGAGGGAAAAAAGAATTCATATAAGAATCAGTCGGGCACCTTATTTCTCTAATATTCTAATTCCTGTACTTCCGACTCAAATAGGTTGGTGGAAGAAGTATTTCACTACACTGAAAAGTGAAAGTGGGAGTACGCATGTTTACCAATAAGTTTAAACGAAACGTGGGTCGTCTATCTACCAGAGACTCCCAACCTAGTCTACTAATCAGTTCTGTGACGCTTTCATAAGGACTGTAGCAAGCGGTTACTAATCGAGCGGCTCTTCTCTGTACTTTCTCTATACTTTTAATCAACCCCTTACGAAACGGGTCCCAAATGGCACAACAGTAGTCCAAATGTGGACGCACAAGAGATTTGTACGCTATCTCCTTTGTTTGTTCATTACAATTTTTCAAGATTCGACCTATGAATCGCAGCCTAAAATTTACTCTACCTACTAACGAAGTAATGTGTGTGTCCCATTTCATGTTCCTTTGCACTGTTACTCCCAAATATTTCATAGAATCGACCATATCAATAACTTCATTGTTTAACTCGTATTTCTGAACAATTGGATTCTTTTTGTTAGTTATGCTCATTGTCTTGCACTTTTTACAATTTAGAGTAAGTTGCCACTCAGCGCACCAAGCCAAAATAACATACAAATCGCGCTGAATTTCTAAGCAATCGGCCAAATTTCTTACTTCCATATAAATAACCGCATCATCAGCAAACAATCTAAAAAGGCTTTTCACTTTGTCTCCGAGATCGTTTGTAAAAATTAAGAAAAGAAGTGGTCCTATTTCACTTCCTAGACAAGCAGTACACAGAGCAAAATAAAGTACATGTGTTAAAAGAGAAGATTTCACAATGTTGAAAATATCCGATATTATAATAATTATCAGGAAAACTCAGATAAATGTAATACTATCTTTAAAATTTGTCATTAACGTCCTATAAATGTTTTTATCGTTAGAAGATAACAAAATAGTTGCATTTGTTGGAAAGTGTATTTCAAGAATTTTTAATTCTATCAGCATTTTGTCATATGGTAATCTATAGTTTTTTTTTTTTCAAGAAAAAATGAGTATTTTAGTCGCCCACTGCTGTGCCTGAGCAATCGCACTTGCGAATTTCTCTTAGCTGTATTCGATTTAAATGACTGGGGAAGTTATCAGGATGGAATCGACTTCTGGTAATGTATGTGATGTTGCACCTGTTAACATTTCAGTTATAGTACCGAGGCTTCGCAGGGATAGTTAGATGTAGGGTTGTAACGGATATCATCTTTGCGGATATTCAATGCGTGACATCCGCGGATACGAATGTTTTGCAAAAGCAGATGCGGATGTGGAAAAATAAATTTATAATTATTCAAATTTTAATATATTATCAAAATAAATAAATTTTCATAAGTAAATTCCATTTCCATATAATACTGCAATATTGATTTATTTTTATCATATATTTCAACAATAAAGAACGTGGGATGATTTCACAAGGGAATTATTTACATAACTACGCAAGGCTTTTGACTATACGTCTCGTCGACGTCGAGGTCATTAGAGGCGTTAAAGGATTGTGGCTAGGAACGAGAAGGAATTAGGCCATGGTTTTTTAAAGGAAGCATTCGCCTGGAGTGATTTGGGGAAATCATGGAAAACCCAAATCTTGATGCCTGTACGGGGATTCGAACCAGCGTTCTCCCAAACGTGAGGCCAGACCATTAACGCTCACACGACACGCTCAATTCCGTACCGAGCGGGGCGGTGTAACGGTTAGCGTTCTCGCCTCGCATTCGGGAAGACGGCGGTTCGAATCCCCGACCGGGCATCCAGATTTCGGTTTTCCATGGTTTCCCCAAATCACTCCAGGCAAATGCCGGGATGCTTCCTTCAAAAGGCCATGACCGAATTCCTTCCCATTCCTTGCCCCCATCCTTGCCTCCCATCCTTTCCCATCTCTAAAAGACCTCAATGTTAAAAAGAGACGTAAAGCAGTTAAAAAAAAATCAATTCCGTGCTCGCCACCCGCCTTCCCACAGCTCTAGTGACGCATTCACAGTACAACTTGTAGGACCTACGAGATACGATTTTCACTAAAAGAACTCTTGATGGGCCGTGAAAGAGGTTACAGGATTACATGTATGACGTGTTTGGTGTTGTTGGACTCCCAGGCAACAAAAACGGTTTTTGCTGTACAACATTCTGTAGATATTGGAGGAAGCTATTGGAGGAAACATCCTCCGAGTGTGCGCTAAGGACATATAATGTGCCGCGAGAAAGAACGAGTGGAAGGGATTTGCTTGGAACAACTTGTTGGACCCCTTCTAGTAGCGCATCATACGGTAGTTCTACACTGATGTCCTATAAGGTGCACCGTGAATAGGCCGCTTTATTTTATATGTAAGTTCCTATCTTGTAAATTCTTCGCTTAGGAAATAACACCGTTCAGTTGATTGTTACTTTTATTGCAAGGTAGTCAGAAAAAACACCCACTTTTTTGTTAGCTAAGCGACGATGGGCAGAATTTCGTATAAAGAGAAAAGAATAATATATTGGAAAGTATATCCGCATTAAAATTTTCTGATGCGGATGCGAAAGCGAATGCAAGATCTCACGCGAAAGTTCCGCACTTGCGGATGCGGACATCCGTTACATCCTAGTTGGTTGTAAACACTGTAGTATGAACCTTTTTGCTATTACGAACTTCTTCATTCAATTTGCCATAATTTCCTTGCTATCTGTAGAATATTTTGGTAGAATACTGAGGATGACAGTTTTAAGTCTTTTCTATGGTCCCACTTGATAGCTTTCTTTGCCAGTTCTTCGACGTACTCATTAAATTTGATTCCCTTGTGTGATGGGACCACCTTTAAACTTGTTCTAATGCCCTTTATGTAATTGATGTATATTTCATGGAGAATATCTGTTATTATAGCTGCCGTATTTGTGTTTCAATTAGGCTTCTCGATACTATTGATTACACTCTGGGAACCGTTGATAGTTGCTGCTTTAGTTTGTTTACAGTTTGGGCTATGTTTCACTGCCTCCAGAATCACTTTGTTACTGCTAAGAAAATTGGGGACTGATCCGATAGCTAAAATAGTGCATGATACGCTGATAGCGGGCAGTATAATGCGCAGGCTACTCTGTTTTCTGAATTGATCTTTGAACCGCCTGTGGTGAACAACACCGTCCTATAGGCGGTGTTGTTTGTGATCATTGGTCCGAATCATAAAACTGTATTAATCAAACAAATCCCAACAGTGTATGCGCAGCGAACGGTGCAATTCGAACAGCAAAATGGCTACCTCAATTGCACTAAAGCTGTTAACAAAATTAATGTTTTCCACTCTCCCGTACTCGTTTACACCATACCACTGGGTATTCGCTTACTGACATCCGATAGTCGAAAAACAAATTCTGGAATTCTCAGTTTAACAGTTTAATGAGAAAAAAATCAGGAAGAATTTTGTTAGTTTTAGTGAAACGATTGAGGTAACTTGTAATTCACGCTATTGAAAATTAATTATAGTATGCTGCATATTAATTTGTGTAACCTTTCGAATTGCTCAATGAAAAGACACATGATTTCACATGATAAATTATTATAACGCTTCCCATCGCGTCAGAATTGAGCAGTTACGTTTCACTTACATTCTACCCGAATCAATTGCCTACAGTCGTATATTTAATTAACAAGACACACGGGGCCTCCCATAAATATAGGTCCCTGCCAACGGCAATGTTCTTGAATTCCCCTGTCACCCATATTTCTACAAACACAATCAGAAATTCCTCTGTAACATAGAACTGTGAATCTCTAACTCGGGGATTGCTGTTAAATGGTAGAGGTGAAATACTAACAACCCTTATACATGGTGATTTAAAAGAAATGGTAAATATTAAATGACATGGTAGTATGAAAGATATTGAGTAAAGTTTCATAGAATAATGTTCCCGATTTCCATTCGCTTTGGGGATACAGGTTCTGTAATGTCATGTATAAAATGAACTTCAAAAAATGATTAAGAGCACACAAATAACTTATTGAAGTACTTTATTAATCCAAAACCCACGCATATTTTACAAAAATTTAAATTATTTTATCGAAAATCCCACCATTTACTTCAATACATTTCGCAACTCTCTTCACAACAGTACTTGTAGTTCTTCCGAGTACGTCTTAATGTACTTCTATGAGGGTAGTAATGTTTACAATGCCAGTGAGTAATTCGTCTCTTGTGTTTACTTTTTCTTTGTATACTTCGTTTTCCAACCATCCGCCCACACAAAAATCTAATGGGGAAAATTCCAGCAACGGCCATTGAACGTTACCGACATGGCCGATCCATTGGTCAGGCAATGTTACGGTTAGGTTAATTTGCATGACTAAAGTACTTCAATAAGTTATTTGTGTGCTCTTGATCATTTTCTGAAGTTTATTTTATGCATATCATTCCAGCACCTGTACCTCCAAAACGAATGAAAACTTTACACAAGTTTTTTATGAACATTTTTACACAATATTTTTCATATTACCACCACCTTCAACATTTACCATTCCTCTTAAATAAGTAGAATATTTCAGGTAAATACGTTAATTTTTCATATATAACGAAACATTTTATGCATTGCCATCCAACAGTTTATTGCAAGAATTTCTGATCTTCCTAAAAGATATATCTTGAAAATATTCGTATAATTTTTAGTCATTTTATTACTGAAATTTTACCAAATAGCTTAGAACTTTGTGTTTGATTACGGCACTGAATGAAATTTTTTGAACCTGGTAGTGGAAGCTCTTAGAACACTAAAATGAAGCATTAAAACTAAATATTACACCCTCACTTAAAATATGGTACCAGATCTGGGGAAAGATATTTCATTGATAGTTCATTGAAACTGTTTAGTCATTATTCATATTTACAAAACAGCTACATGGTATTTTTACAGCTATATACGTTTTACCATAAGGATTCCCTTTTTAGTATTGCATATCAGTTGTTATAATTTCTTTGACGAATCCGCTCATTCTCTGCTTCATCAAACACATGAAATTACATGAAACAACAGCTATACATCCGGTGTAGTGTTTGCTCAACTCGTTTTCAGTTACAGTCCTTTTGGTTGAGGTATACGTTTATATGATTTTGCGAAATAAGTGTCAATGCCAGTTTCATTTATTTTTGTATTCTTTACGTGCTATGTCCTCATTGTTAAGAGTTAGGGTAAAAGAACAGTGTGTACCTTGTACAAAACTTATCAACGCATCCAGAATCTTATGGAAATCCCGAAAGAAGCTATAAATTGATCTAGTCGACGGGGTAAATAACTGCTGTAGTGTTGATGCATTTAAGAATACTGGCCAGAATGGGCGCCGTATTTCATATTATCCACTGGACAAATGTTACCCCCCGAGGAAATGTTGTTAGTGTTTCCTTTGACTAATGGGTGTTTCCAAGCGGTAACCACCAACCGGTGCGAGGTGCTTCTCGTTGTATGAACTCCTTCGTCACGCAAGTCGTGTCCATATCACACTCCAGTGAATTAGGACTCCACGTGGAGTCGAGATATCAGCTCGACCCCACTGTGAAGCGAGATTAAAGTGGCCTTGTGCTCTTCCAACTAGAGGCGTGGAGTCTTTAACGTACGGGAGAGATCCACAAAAATGTTTTTGAACGGTTGAACACTTGCCGAATTACTTTTTTGCGGTCAACTCCATGCCAACTCCTTGCTTTTTTTTTTACAGCTAACCTAGTACTTCTTCCTTTGATAAGTTTTTATTTTTTTAGTGACGACTGTTGTTACAAAAAAGTATTTACGTTTTTATTAAAACTTTTACTGAAACGATAAAAATTGAGAGTCGTATTTATCTTTCTAAAAAAAATGATATTCATAGCCAAAAAAATAAAAAAACAAAAAAAAAATCCTCGAATAACGAAACCTTGAATAATGAGCTTTCACGGTATAAATAATCTACCCCTGGAGGTCGATATCAACCATTTTCGGAATTATTGGTTTTGAGCTCCGTTGGCTTACGTAGATTCTTTACTGGTCAAAAAACAAACAAGATGATTATACCGCAATACATGATCATCCAAAAATAACCAAGAGTAGTTCTTTTTTTTATATCAGATATGAGTTACTAGATTCGTACGCGTGGACTTAGAAATGTATCGCTAGAATCAGATATGTAAGTTACGTAAAAGTTTTCCCAAAAAGCAAAGAGTTTGGATAATATGACTAGGAAGCTGTCACCAAACTATCCTAGAATGCAACATGTCTCATGAAGAGAACCGTTTTGCTACAGGTTTAAAAATAGCAACAAACTAAGGGGGGAGTGTGGTTAATTTTTTAATTATGGCTTTACGCCTCGTCGACATCGAGGTCATTAGAGGCGGGATGGGATTGGGGGCAAGGAACGGGAAGTAATTCGGCAACGGCCTTTTGTTATGCATCATTTTATTGATAATTACTCACTCACATGCGACTAATGCAAGCTAAATGTTGAGCCTTCAGCAGATGCTCAAAGTTTTTGCCTGATGCATCGAGACAAGCCCGGCATCACCGTTGCATGGAACAGCGCACCTTTTCAAAGATACCAGGTGTATCTCGAACACATCCGGCTGCCGCAACGATTCTTCCTACCCAGTCTTCCGGCGTTTCAACAGGTGTTACATACACAAGTCCTTTTAAAAATCCCCACAAGAAAATATCCAAGGGAGACAGGTCTGGTGATCGTGGTGGCCATGCGATGGGTCCACCGCGACCAATCCAGTATACAGGAGTTTGCGACCCTCTGTTTCTATGCGATTTTTGATCCCTATTTTATGACAGATCTACCATGTCATTTTGTCCACGTTTTTTTTAATCACCCTGTAGATTGTCTATGTAAGATAGCTCCAATTTAAAGTATAGTTAGACATTCATTGCACACCACATATCATGCACTACAAACCAGTACACCTTTATATGATCGCCGATATCCGATTTTCCTGAATCGAGTAGTAAATTTCTCTAGTTTTATTTTTAACTAACGACGAGAGTAACTACAAACACTAATTCGTAAATCGTAAACATTAAGTGAAACTTCTTTCCTACGTATAATTTCATTATGTCGCGCCCTAAGGCCGAAAATACATGTCACATGTGATTAACATCGCTGAATAAGGAAAGTTATGCATAATCAAAATCTCATTTACTCGGAAGACAAGAAAGGATACATGCATGAGTGAAAACTAGCCATGAGGATATTGTGGTGTACTACGAGGTAAATTTGCAGTGAAGTACAATAATAATATTCCTTATGAATATTGACAACATAAATTGCTTGTATTGTTTGGAAAAGTTATTTGAAAATAATAGGTGCCGTGGAAAATAATTAACATTAAACATTATCTCCTTTGGAAATAAATAAATGAAATTAATGTGATATAAATGATAGGAGGGATGATGTGACCTCCGTATGAATCACAAACGAAATGAAGTTAACAAATTCTCAATTATTTATTAAATTTGAATTTAACTGCAGATCAATTAATTAATTTTGTCATTTAAAACTCATAACAACTGACACGAAAAAAAGCTCTAAAACGACTAAAATTAAATTGATCATCAAGCAGTAACAATTAGATAATTGTATAAATATCTAAATGGCTTTAGCTTAGTTACACAAGAGCAAGAAAAGAAGGATTCTGTCGAGTAATCCAGGAACCAAAGCGTTTAGGCATTTTAGCGCATTTTTTTAACTGTGGCTTACAAGTTGACGATATCACCAAGTCTTGTCTTGGTACGTTTCAGTTTAGGCTCTTCTATGGTGCATGACTTGGTGGTAATCTACGAAACCGTGCCGCTTTGTGATAATTGCATATAGCGATCTTACCTCGCAATCATAAAAACCAACACTCAGATATATTGTATAACATAAAAATATTTTTAATATACTATTGAAATTAATTTCATTAGGAGTTTTAGACGCTAGTATATCAGCAAGCCCTATGTAACACATTTGTAGCTTCGGAATTCTAAATGCGTTCGTCGTGGATGGCAGTCAAACCAGAATTGAAACTTCTCACCCCAGTTCTTGTGAACAAGACTAGGTAAGAAAACTATGATGTTCTCTTTCACCTCCGTATAACGCATCATGGCGGCGCACTGGCTTGATGATAGGCCGAGAAAAACTACAATTATTAAAAATCAAATATATTATTTCTAAAAGATTTTTTTGGTTATAAGCCACTCTGGCCCTTCCTACCTAACAGAAATCGATAAAAGAGGCATTATTTTAAAGATAAAGATCTCCGCTTTGATCACATCATATTTTATTAAAGGAATTTTTCGACCCTTAAATGGAAGAATTATCAGTTTTTCTAAAACGTGTTATTTTCCCACGAGCCAATTATCTCACATGACATCTAACCAAAATCGATAAATGATGTATATTTTAAAGACTAAGTTCTCCGCCTTGGTCACATCACTTAGGATTTTTTTCGGAATTGGACCTTTAAAGGGAAAAAATATCAACGTATTTATTTTGTCACGAGCCTTTTATCTCCCTTGATACCATCAAGCGTGTTGGTTGAGTGGTTAACGCTCTGGCCTCGCATTCGGGAGGACGGCGGTTCGAAACCCCGTCCGGGCATTCAGATTTGGGTTTTCCGTGGTTTCCGCAAATCACTCCAGGCGAATGCCGGGATACTTCCTTCAAAAGGCCATGGCTGAATTCCTTCCCGTTTCTTGCACCCAGTTCCATCTCGCCTCTAATGACCTCGATATCGACGAGGCATATAGATCTTAGTAAAAAAAATAAAAATTCCTTGATACCTGACAGAAATCGAGAACTGACGTTGCATTTTGAAAATTGAGGTCTTAATTTTGAGTGCATCACATTTTAAGAAAATAATTTTTAAGAATTCGATCTTTAAAGGGCAAATGTATAATTATTTCCAAAAAAAGTGTTATTTTGTTTTTTGTTTGTTGTTGTTGTTTTCTTGCTCGCGAGATATTTATCTCCCTTGGTACCTAACCAAAAACGACAAGTGGGGTGTCATATTAAAAATTAATGCCTCTACTTAGATCAAATCATAAATTAAGGAAGGGATATTTTTTTTTTTTTTTGCATCTGACTCTTAAAAGGCAAAAGTAATAATTGTGAAGGTCGCGCGTATGAGACAGTTCACAGCCAATCTAGATAGCAGAAGCACATGTCACAGAGACAATAATAAATTGCTTCACTGGCGTCGACAAATATTGAGCGCATTACTGATACATAGCAGCATCACATATCACAGAGATACCAATGACGGTTAGTAGGTTTACGGCTATTTCTTTTTTCTGTTACGGAAATATTTCTGTTTTGTTATACAGTTCCTATGTAAACATTTTACTCAAGAAAGTTTCTTATGGGCTATGACGGCAAAACCATCTCAGAGAGATATGGATATGCTGTGTGAATGTTGCTAAGTTTGATTGTGTTCCGTAAATGTCAGTGAAAATTTGTCATACATATAATTTACGCGTCCAAAAGCTTGTTTTAATTGTTTCGCAACATGTAGGTATTTTCTTATGGACCTATTACTCTAAACAAATAAACAATTGCTACAAATGAGGTGGTCCTTATTCCATCCTATTGCAAACCACCAACCTCAGCATTCAACGTAATTTATCATCGAAATTTTCTCACGAGCCACCTGTTCTCTCTTATTTCCTATTTGCTACTCATCTTCTTTCACTGCTCTCTTGTGCACACAGTGTTGCATTCGCTTCGTAACATCACACATGACACTTTGACAAACGCCTTCAGATGTTTAAAACAGTCACCATTGTCCCTGCGTCACTGGTTCTCAAGTTAACTAAAGATTCAAAGTTTGGAGATACGATATCATTATCAACTTCTTAATGAGTTAGAAATATCTTTGATCCTATTCAATTTGTCACTCGGACTTATAATCCATCGAGGGGTATTGTTCGACTTGCTACCTGCCTGGTACGGTACCTTGAGTCAGTGCCTGGCTGTCGTCACTTTATCCACGCAAAGTGTATTTTCTCTCATAATTTAATGTTCAAAAATCAATTTCAATAAATTTTAGTTATTTATGCAACGATAATTGTACCAGCAACAGACTGTTTCAGCACATTTTTGTTCCAATCCCATATATATGATTTTGGATGATTTGACAAAACATCGTAGTTCACCGAATGTTTTTGCCAATGAAAGTCTTTACTTTCGTCTATTAATTTTTACAGACATCTCGTAGCTTCTCAACATCAAAAGACCTTTAACATGTTGTCAGTCACATCGTTCGGATCTGGACTGCGGCATTGGAAAAGCAAAATTTCTATTACTTTTGAAATGATCTTATATTTCATATCATTTCAGCTGGAAAATGGATTATGATTATATACAATATTTGTGTAAATTTTGTACTGTTTGCTGTCAACTTAATCTCTCTGCTTATTTCACTGTCAAATGGACATTAATTGTGCTTAGCGATTTATAACATGTGACGAAGTTTCTTTCGTGTTACATAATTTAGACTCCCTTTCGTTTCTTCTAACTTACTTATTTCTGGCAACATACCACACCTGCTTGAACATCGGCATTGACGAAGAATAGTTTATTTTCGTTTGGTAACTGATGCAAGATATTCTTTTTAGTCTAGTTTCATACATTAAACATAATAAATCATTCGGTGAGAAATATGCAGATTTATTTATGTTTATGGTAGAGAGTTTGTTACGTGTACCGTATATGAGTGTCATTCCTGATTTAAATCGAAGAAATCAATCATTAGCCACATAAATTTCGATTTATTTTGGGTGCATATATTGTTTTACCTCTTGCTTTAAAGAACTGAAAGTAAGTCGTTAAATTATAGTTGTTTTCTAAGATAATTTTTCCCATGAAAAGAAAATAATTTTACACATATTTCCAGTGAAAAACCAGCCTTTATGATGATGAAGTACGGGTGGGAGCTCTTGTTATATAAGAAATCACTTATAACTAACGAGCTCTTTAAACGTCCATTAATCACTGCATTCTCGCCTTTGTGTGGAACGAGGAAATCGCTGGACAAGATCTCTAATTGGTAAAACGATATCTCTCATAACGAATCGGAAGTTTTGACACACTGACAAAGAACTTCAATTTTATGGAGCTGTCCTTAATTGAGTCACAGGTGAAAAAGAGTATCACTCTCAATCTCCTCTTTGTTAAGTTTAATCTTTTCTGATCAGTTATGATATTCTATACTTCTACCAAAAAATAAAAATACATATCACTGACATGTGAGGCTAAAATATTATTTTATCTTCTAATAATAGACAGTATTAAAACATTGCATTTAAAAATTTTGTTTATATCTTTTCAGTAACAATGTTTGGTATCATACCACTGTAATGTAATAAAAGAAAGTCTCCCTCTTTTAGGATATTTATGTACAATTTTAGGGAAAAAAACTGAGCTCTATGCTAAGCAGCCACTTATGTTAGGCTAATTTAACTCTGTTCTTATAAGTAAAATGTAATTAAAACGCTGATAGGTTGCAGGAATCTGTAAATTTTATAACTTTTCGATTTGCTGATAAGAGGCTAAAAAATAATTTTTTAAAAATAACCACATTTCCCAACCCAATATATATCATAGAAACATGATGGAGAACCACTCATACAATGGAAAGTACACAACAAAAGAATCTGAAGGTGGAACTTATATACTTCTACGGTTTCATAGTCAAAAAAGGTAAAAATGAAACTTTTATGAATTCGCTTTTTTTAGTCGTCCATAGCAAGTAATTCATCCGTCTTTAATTGATTTATTAATATTTTACACTGCAATATGTTATGCTGATCGAAAAAAACTTATCCATAAACAAATTTCAAAAAAGACATTTAGTAGACACCAGCTCCCCCTTGTACACACGCAACAGATGGATGAATAAATTGGAACGTGGTATCGTTTAACAGAGATTCCACTGTGTAATCAGCTTTGCCTTGTGATACTTTTATTTGGTTGTGTATTACGCCCCATCGGATTATCAAATGTTATGATAAAAAAATGTGAAGAAACTGTAGATGATTGCATTTTATACAGACTTAAAAAAATATTTATTTATATAAGGTTAGATAAAAAGTTTTTTTTGTAATTTTCAAACATATTTTGTTATCGACAACAGTAATTCTGCAATCGAAATGGGCAAGGTTACAATAAAATCACAAATGTAAAACTACCTTCAGTAAAGGAATTAGTAAGTAGTAGGTTACGAATGAAACTGAAAAAATATTTCAGCAACCGTATTTTGCTAGCAACAACATTATTTTCCGTCGTTACGGGGCAGATTATAATAAAATTACATAACAATATTACTTGAACTAAAAGGATTAGTCATGGTCATAAAACTGAAAATTTTTTGTTTAATTTTTTTTTTTTTAAAACTGGATGTTCATTGTAGTTGATATATGACGTAAACAGAACTGCTATTTTGGTATTTTTGTTTACGAATTCTCAAATATCTCTTAGTAAGTGTTGGGATTTATTATTATCATTATTGTAATTACCATCTTATGTAATAAGTAATTCAAACGTAGTGCTATGTGTTGGAATGAAATCATGAGAATGATATCAATATTGTAACTTTATAATAAGCTGCGAAAAATTATGGTATTCGTGTCTCTCACACACTTCTCTATTGTTCATCGAATTAGAAAACTGTTGACGACCGCAGAATGGTACAGATACATAAAGGGTTAATTGTGAGTTTGTTATCATGTCTATCGTGCATATTGCTCGGGGCTTCATCTCTGAGGCCGAATTAATTGGCTGGAGAGGGAACTGTGATGGGCAGTGCATGCGAACGTGAGTGGCTCTTACGAGCGACGCTGTAGTGTGTTCCCCAACAAATTGCTTCTCTGGCACGTCCAGATTAGAGCTGTTAGCTGCCACAGTTACCATCCCAGCACGCGAGATCCAAAGCAAACTCTGACATCTGCTCAGCGACTGTTTGAGCCATACGCAAAGATCGAAAGAAGATTTGAACTATTGCAATTCCTTAATGTATTTTCCGGTTTTTGTTCCTCTGTTTCCACGAGGTTCTAAAGTCACCTGGTTAATTAAATGTTTCTATTAATTAAGGTTATATAATGCAACGTGATTCCATTTTATTTGACAATGTTTTCAGTTGGCATGTTTTCTACAAATGGTAGTGGTAACATTTTTCTGCGCCTTCCTTCTATATTTCTACATCTAAAGTAATAAAAAGTTTTGAGCTGTGGTAATTTGGAAAACGCACTAAGCCTAGACGGTATAGCTATGCCATATTAGTAATTGCAAGTTAATATCAGTTTTAAAAATACAAAAAATCTATCACAAACAAAAATAGCGAGTATATCTGAAAGATTACTTTACAATTAAAACAGCAACATTACCACCGGATAAATCACTAAACATTCCGATATACACTATGAAGAATTTTTTTTGGGAGTCTACTAGCAATGTTATTGGTACATATTTATTTAACGTTTTATTTTCTTAATATTCATTAGTGTCGCAATGCATTAAAATACTGTTATAGGAGATTATAAGTTTTAATAAGATTTTACGTTCTAGGACTACATGGAATTGTTTCTAAAATTAGCGGCTTAGCGTTTGTTTGTTTTCAACCTCTCTCGTCGTATGTTCACTAGCCGCGGCTGTCTGCTCTAACTTTAAACATAAATGATTTAAACATGCAAATAGCAATTACAGATTCTACCAAAATTAGCTAACAGGAAATAACTGTGTAGCAGCACGATATATCAGGATTCTTTTTTTTTTTCATGTACATTATTCCTTGCAATAAATACTTTCGTAACATTTTATGAAAATTTTATACTAAAGGAGTTTCACAGTTAAATGTATTGTCATTTAAATTCGTATATCACTAATGGAATTTATTGTTCTTGTAATCTAAGTTAAGCTGCATTGTAGTTATAATTTTCACAGCAGCTGGTAATTTGAATTGTTTAGTCAGTAACAGCTCATAATCAATCACAACTGCAAAAGTATATGGAGTGATTTAACTTGTTTATACAGTAAAAAACATTTATGCTCTATTAGTACAAGTTTAAAAAGGTGATGGCAATTTTTTTTTATGTGTCATGACATAATCTTAATTTTGGCAGTTGTTCTATATTTACTGATTTTTTTTAGTAAGTACCAACGATGTTACCATTACAAATCATTATTGTAGGTACAATGCGCGTTAGAGTGACTTCTGTTTAATTCAGAATTAACATAAATTTTGTTCCCATTCATTAGTTTCAGAGACTGATTTAGCCAGACATAAATTACACCCATCAGTGAAACCGAATATACCTCCCATAATGTAATCAACTTATTAAAGTGGACAGTAAAATTTACGGGAAGAGAAGTACGATATCAACGCTAATCGGAACTAATTTTGGAAATTTCGTTTGGTTCGTAATTTATTCTACTGATTTCCCCATGGGAGTTAATAATCGTGCAACATTCATAAAATGTTTTTAATTGAGCAAATGCTGGAAAATATTAGTCAATACAAAATTTTTACAACGTTCGAATTGATGAACTAGAACCGGTATCTATTGATGATTGAGTTGTTCAGACAGATGTACATAAAACATTTATTGACTTTTTCCAAACCCTCATTTTCAAGTTCATCTGTAAGTTAATCCAATTATAATGTTATCACAAATGAAATACGTAGTGACAATAAAATTTCAAGGCTAATTTATTTAGTACTATTGTAAAACAAGTATTATTGTATTTACACTTTTGCCTAAACCTTAAAAATACAATTAACATACAGTAAATACAGCCACAAGATTACTTTATAATTACAAAATCACATTATCACAGAATATATAACTAAACAAACCGATGTATTTTCCCATGACAAAGTATACGTTTCCGAATTCCATGATACCGTATACTTGATAGTTTATTAAAAAAATATGTTTGTCGTCCTTAACTCCAGAATTGGATATCAGAAGTGTCTCATTAGAAGTCTATTGGCTAGGAAGCTTAACTCGCTATTGAAAACCATAACGATTTCTGAACCTAGATCAGTGTCATTTCTAGCAGCGATACACTCGTGGACAAAGATTGAGGTAGTTTCGAACTTGTATGCAGGACAGAGGATCGATTTTGGTGCACAGTGTTGTATCGATATTGGTGGTTATCGCCTCCGGGGATATTACTGGGTCTGTTTGTGCGGTAAATCAAGCAGCAGTGCGATGCTGACAAGCAGCATGACCAAAAGTTCCCCCCCCCCCCCACGCCTCCCCCTTGCGCTAATTGTCGAACGTGCCGGGTCTGATTGCTTTAACTATCACTTCTGCTGAACCTGGTGTAAGGACTACAATGAATAACAAATATACGAGTCGTAGAGTGTGTTAATATCATAATAATCACCATAATAATCAACACATTCTCTTCCCATACTTGTCTCCTATCGAGTACTTTTACACCCATTCTCTTGAATTAATCAAATATGTCTCCTACTAGTCAAACTCTACCTTCACGTCCCCATTTTCCACTTGCTGGGAGACGAGTATGGCAGGCTGTATCTAAACCACAAACACATCACGCAAAGTCGCTGCCTTATGAATCGTATTGGAAAACTGCTGAGTAAGGTAGAAGTGAAAATAGTCTCCAAGATACTTAGATATATCAGCACCTACTAGATGAGAATAAAAAATAGGCATCCACAACTACAAATGGTTTATGAGATTTCTTGTAGCTTTTTTTTTTCTTCTTTTTTCGCTATACGCCTCGTCGAGTTTGAGGTCTTTAGAGGCGGGAAAAGAGTTACGATATGGAACGGGAAGGAATTCGGTGATGGTATTTTGAAGGAACCTTCCCGGCATTCACATGGAGTGATGTGGGGACATAATAGAAAATCTGAATCTCGATGGCCGGATGGGGATTCGAATACGCGTACTCCCAAATGCGAGGCCAAAGCAATTTACCCACCAACCTCGGTAGCTGTGGGTTAATCTATGCTCAAGACACTGGATTCAAATTAGACGACAGGACATGAGAAATTTTCCACCACAAAAATTAAACAACACGAATTAGTCGTCAGTGCGAAGCGTACATTTACGACAGGCCATGCCATCAAATTTGAAAATGCTAGAATCCTTTCCGTACACTTGTTTGGCAATGGTATCACTCGTTGATGTATTTCACAAAAATAACGTTATTTTAACTTCAATAGCTTACAATAGTAAAGATAGTATTTTACTAGCGTAAATTAATCTTAGAGATTTACACAGAAATTCTCACTTTTTTGCCATTTTATACTCATTTCGATGGAATTGTATTTATTTTATCTGCTACTATTTTAGTGATAAACCTACCTGATCTGCTGAATGTGCTTATGAATCAGTCGACTTTAATCTTTATTATTCTACAATAATATAATAAATGCTTTATGTTTGTTAATTTACAGTATGTATGTATTCATAAATGATTTCTTAAGTCATGACAAAACGCGACTAGCAGAAAAAACAGGAAAGTCAATTCTTTAGTTTACTCAATGTGCTGGTTTACATGGAACTACAAACACGTTTGTATAATAGAATTAGCCCACTTTTACTAAATTTAAATACTGTGTAAACTAGTCAATTACAGAGGTAATCGACAAAAATAATAAAAGAAGTAGCAGCATTGGGTCTTTAAATTAACCAATACAGCATTAAAATTAATTAATGCGAAACTGAAGAGTAAATCGGTAAAAACGCTTATCTTCAATTTGGAGAGTTATTGTCGTAATTAACTTTAACTATAATTAACCAACAATATATTACGATTCATTTTAAACTAAATCATCTGCATCTTTCTGATCTATTAACTGTAATATACCATACTACGTTTATTAAAGTGAGGAATCAAACAAAAGGATATCGAAAAGAACTTAAAACAAACATTTATTTGACTTACCCATCCAAACTGAACACATTAGCATTCCATTTGATATTTAACTCTTTGATACGATTATAGTTGGCCAAAAAAGATTAAAAAATAAAAAAATATATGAATGAGGAAACAATTTTCTGAACGTTGCTGTTTGATAACAGTTTTCATATATTTATGCACATGTTGATTGAAGAAAATGAAAACCTCTTTGTTGTTAAGAAAGCTGAGAGGCCGCATTAAAAAACGTTCCACCAATGAGAGGTCCGTATTTGACACGATTGACAGGAGTTAGTATCCCAAATATTGCTCTTTAAGTTCTATATACTGCTATCGATTAAATTTGCACTTATCAGAATTACGGACAAATAAAGATGGGAAAAAAACGTTTAAATATAACTGAAAGGATTTTTTCTTTCGTTATTGACATAGTGTCGTATGAACAGAATATATAACGAGACACAGACGTCAGAAATGTGAACCTGATAACGATTAAAATCCATATTTACGTGCAAACACGTAAAATAGTTGAAAGAAAAACAACAGACGCCAAAATATGCAAGGTATCAGAAGTTCGTAGCGTCAAAGCAACAGTTTCTACTTGTTGGGGAGCTAAACTGGCGGTGTTTCATGACTCACAGATAGACGACGATTCTTCGCCGATGCTGGAGTGCCGCTCAGACATGCCAATCGTCGATGCCATCCCAGAGAGGTCTGTGCTGTGACTTTGCCTGGTGTGTGTGGCACTCACTGTCTCTACTGAATGACGCCGCGGTATCGGTGCGGCTTCCATCGGCCCCGCTTGCCATCAGGGTGCTCGGAAATCTCTTGTTCTCCATTCGACTCACCAAGTGCCATAAATAAGAGCGCAGATAGGCGCCATCGTAATTTATACTTGGGCGCGAAATTCAGGATATCGAGGCTGTAAAAAGAGATAGCTAGCGAGCTCCGCCAAACGCGGGCGCCGATACAAAAGCGAGAGGCCATTTGTAAGGAACGCTAGTGTGTATACAAATGAAACGTATTTCACCTTAAAATAGCTCAATATATAAATGTCGGTATGGTCTCTTATTATTTCAAAGATAATAACGCTATTTATTCTACGTCTGAGTGAATACAGCGCACTCGTTCCGGATATTTATGACCGATGTTTCAGAGAGCTCGGGGAACAATGCGAATTTCTCTGAGGCTTTACAGTTTGGTAACATTATGTACGATAAAGTTCAATATACAAAAGAGTCAGACTATCTTCTACCAAATTAATTGAACTGATATCTGAAAATGTGAACCTTTTTATAAATATTATCAATATATATGTCTTATGTTATACTTTACATCCATTGGTTTTTGAAATGCAGATTTTTCAATTCATGGATAATTTTTAAATTTCTATCAAAATTTAGAAAGATTCAATTTTTCAATTGATCTGTACTAAGTATTTTTGGCCTTTTGATTCTATCTAAGAAGATAACTGATTTTAATTTCATCGTCTTAAATATTGCGTCTTCATTGTTAAAAGTATCACAGTTTAATGAAGTTTTTGTACTTTTTTTAGATCATAATTCTTGTAGCTCAGTGGCAAAGGTGCTTGCTTTCAAAACTGTTGTTGCTCCGGTCTTGGGTTTGGATCACGGCACGTGCAAGAGTTTTGAGAGTTGTGTTTGATCATATAAGCTATGCCAGGACGCTCCGTTGTTCGGATTAAAAGTTAATATGTAGGTCCCAGAGGAAAGGAACTGGCCGTCCTACCTATGACACAATAACTTAGTATGCCTCCATCGGAAGGATCCAACCAACTTTCGGGTTGTGGACTAAGCTAAGTTTTTATCATGAGTCATACAAAATTAAGAGAGTTCCATCAGAAAAATATACTTCACTGTGTACATTATATATAGAAACACTCGTAAAAGTTTCAGCAGCGGTATTAAATAACATTTAAACATGACAAAGCATATTGCTATTTTTATGAAAAGTTTAAAAATTGTCATTACCATAAATAGATAACGCCTTTCACTGGCACTATTTTGACTGGGTGATAATTGGACTGCTGTAAAATTGGTATAATGGGACAAATATCATCAGATCTGGCCGAAATTATGGACTATTTTTTTTGTTGCATGATCGTGTACTTGCATAATTTCTTCTTGATCATCTGAACACCAACGATTCATTTTTACTGTTATTAGTTATTTAATTAAACTAAAATAAGACTCAAGTCATCAAACAAATGCTTTCATTCCTTTGTGTCGGAATAATACAATGATATGTTTTCCCAAGCAGCGGTTTTCTTAAGGAGCTGTCAAATCTCCTTGTGATATGTAAATGGACCCTCAGTTCCTGCGCGCTGATTGGGCGTCCTGGCAGCCCTCTATAGACGACATTCGAATTTCGGAGGCAGCGAAGCCAGTCTGTTTGTGATTTCGAGAAGAAATATCTAAAATAGACCTGATGAAGACAACCGAGCAGGTTGTCGAAACGTCGTCGTTTTATGACACCATCCGGCTGGACTCCCGAGAAACTCTCCTTGTGATATTTTGCTTAAATTATACAGCTGTACGTTACGGAGATGTGTGGCGAAGTCCAGTGCTCAGAAGCCCGTCTTTTAATGTTGAACCCCACAGAGTATCAGCATGATCTAGCACCTTTTTCATGGACATAACATTACAGTGGTTACATAAACTTTTTAGGTAATGACACCAAGAAAGATTAGTTTTCAAATTCGTAACATATAGACCCCTGATACAACTGTTAAACATACCAATATTCATACTTACATGCATTCTCTGAGTATCTTATTTGAATGTTTTTTTTGACTGAATAAACTTTTGACGTTGAAACAGAAACAGCTTCCCCCCCCCCCCTCCCGAAGCTAAAATTCGCTTAGGAATTATTTACCATCCCTCCTTCTTCTGCTACTGTTAAACATTGACCATTAGACGCACGGTTTGAAACCAGCGTCTCGTTGATTCACTGACGCTGTGACGTCAGATTACGTAATCACCTTTCAGAAGGTCATGAACGAGTGCATCAGGTGCAGCGGTTAGAAACGCGAATCCACATCGCATGAAGCTCGGCAGTTACTCGGTCAGGCAAGCTTCACATAATTAGGGCATCTGTACTCCGCTACAAACATCCGAGAATTAATTCCCGCTCCTGAAAATTCATGACAAGCAACCTATTTTCGGAAGCAGTCTTCCCCTTCCACGAGCTCCGAGGCAGCAGTCAGAAGAAATTGTCCCTTAACTATGAAAGGTGGGAATTAGCGGTGTACCATCACCGCCGGTATACAAAATGCGGCACGCTAGCAAGCAGTTTTATCACTTCCATAGCTCTTTGTAAATGCGTTACGAACAACCTCTTGTCACGCCATTTTGAATCTGATGAATGGGAGAGGGCTGTGTTGCAGGAAGTGGTGTTGGTATCTCCCTTCTTGGTGAGCATAAAAAAAGCTGTGATATTTTTCCTTAAGACGGACGATTCGCCATCTAATACATTATCTGGCTGTCACAGCAGTCAACATAGTTTTTCTTATTACTTATGAAATCTTTAGGTCTCTTTATACATTTGATGTGGTATCAGCCATATTCCTGAGGCCTTAACCTCATCGATATTTGTGTCATTAGAGGGGAGGAAGGACTTAACGGAAGTAACGGAAAGGAAATCGGTCATAATGGTATGTAAAAACTATCCCGGTGTTCATAGAAAAATATTTCTGCAAACCATATAAAATCGAAATAAGGGTAGCCGGAAAGGGATACGAACCAACATCCTCCGGAATTTCAGGTCATAGTATTATTCGTTCCTTTTCGTTGCACCTGTTGACTTTGTCCCTCTAATGACTTTGATGTGTTTGGTGCTAGCAAAATAATTTTCTATCTCTGGCATTCGGCTACTGGGCCATACAGCCAGCTCAATATGATTTGTTGCTATCAAGTATTGACACAAGGACACTACAACATGGACAAGACATTCACAGACACAACACTAAACACCCATGCTCTCAGCCGGACTCGAACCGGCGACCTTCGGTACGCGGAGCTAGCACTCTAGCCCCTACGCTACCGAGGCCGGCATTCTGAATGTTTTCAAGTAAGATCAAACATCTTGTTTCTGTTCTCAGCAACATTCTCCCTCACATATCATATCCAAAACTTTAATTTCGTTTTAAAATCTTTTAAAGTTAGTTCATTTTCAAGGGTTTCATTATAGCTACGATTGTGAACCTCAATAACTATCGCTCAATTCACGTTTGATCCATTTTACATGATTTATTGAAAAACGTTTACCTCCTATGATTTTCTCCTCAAATGAAGTGGACGACAGTGATTATTACATTAAACAACTCGGTATTGGCTAAATGTCGAGCTGACTTACCGTTCTTCCACCAGAGATATTATCACCAACTAGATACATCGTGACAGTGTGACTGCAACTGCTGCGATGGTGTTTGCCTATCACGGGAGCCTTGTTGGAATAAGATGAAATTTTAATGCAATCCGCTCAGCACAGTACAGAGCTTCTACAAAGTCGTGTTTGCTTAGGACATTCGTCGTCAGCCGTTGAAGAGGCTCTGTTCATTTATGCCGACCTTTTATGAGTTGATTGCTAATAATAAATTCACCTTTAATCGTGTTTAGCCTCCATTCAGAGAGTGGAAATTAAATGAGATGGGTTTCATTGTGCCGGTAATGTCATCACAATAAAGCGGCGTTTGACGTCGCAGGAAACGATGAACGACGGAAGACAAGGAAAATTCGAAAGCTGTATTTATTTTTAAATTATAACGAAAGAAATTAATTACAATTTGTTTCTCATGATACAATTCACCTAGTTAAAATTGATCAACTGATTTAAAAACAAAAATTAGCTCAGAATAAAATTACACGTGATGTTGCGGTAATTGTTTTTCTGCTATCTTCACATTAATATTTAAAATTTGTCCTGGTAGTTTACTAATAGTAATGGTTGTGTACGCATAAGACCCTAGACAAGCTTCAGAAGTTAATACGCTAATATTGGCCATGCCAATTAAAAATTACTTAGCAAATGTTTTGTTTGAAAGCGATATCCACTAAACTATAGTTATAAAAGGCTAACATTACGTACTGATCAAACACTTTACGTAAAACAAACGTATTAAAAAAATATTTTGTATTTTACTCTCAAAAAATGAAGTGCTGATCAAAATGTTGTGGCAGTTTATTTCTTCGCAATTGTGTAATTGTGTAACTAACTATAAAATAATGTTTAATCCAATTCCTAGTGCTTTGCGCTGTCAGTTGTCATCCTAGTCCATGTTGTATATGAGTCTGCGAGGTCCCTGTTATCGCTATTTTGACTGCGACAAACAAGGTTTGATAGCCCGTTTTATTTTGCACTTGGCCCTAACGTGCCTTTTAACGGTCGTCGCTACCACCTCGCCGATTATATTAATATACAGTATAATGTACTTTTATTACCAAAGTTTCAATAATCTATCAGTTCGCGCAACGGATGTTGTAATATTATGTAAATGAATTTCACTGCACTTTTGCTACAATTCACAATTTATTTTACTTAAAATTTCACATAAAAACCAATGCTGTTACTGACACAATATTCTATACAAATTTTCATTACTCTAGCCGCAATCACATGTGCCCGCTATGCTCGCTCAAAACAGCCTCTGTCGCCATATTGGCTGCCTCCTTCTACGACACTCAATCTCATACTATTACAGTATTGCCAACTTCCGTTACATGAAATCACTAAAATAACTTAAAACTACCCCATACTGTACAATCTACTATGCTGGAAGACCTTTTTTACAGATGAAATTATAAATTTATTTACAATCAATTAATAAGATGATAATAGCACTTAGTAATGACTGGTGAGTGGGGACCTCACACATGCCCCCACTTTGCCACTAATTAGCACTTTTTTGTAATCACAAAAGTTGGTTATTTGGGGCAAAGTTCAACCCTTTCACCAGGCATTACTCCTTTGTAACACAAATTACACACTTTTCCATTACACCATGGTTCGCTACAGTTTCTCACACAATGTCCTTTGCTGTAGTCCAATAATAGAAGTTCATTAACATTTATAATACACTACATTGTAATTATTTCTCCTCTCTCACCTTATACAACTTTAAATCAGTCACATTCCGCAACCCAAACTTCCTTCCTGACTTCGGGTACACAAGAAAATAGGCATTCTTATGGGGCCTTCCCTCCACTCGAAATGGTCCATGGAACACATTAAAGAATTTTTTAATTTCCGCATTTATCTCACAAGACTTCTCGTGCGTTTTCACCAATACCAAGTCGTTCAAATTAAATTCAACAGGTTTAAGTCTCTGGTCATGCTTTCTCTTCCTTTCCTCAGATTTCCTCTTCATTCTCTCCCTTACTTGCTTACAAACGTCTTCCTTAGATACACATTTACTTGCAGGAAAATTAATTACTTCTTTAATCAAATTCGGTTCTTCTTTATGATACATCAAAAAATATGGGGTGTAACCAGTACTCTCACTTGGTACACTGTTTATGACATCTTCGAAATCTGTGACATAGTTCGCTTCCATCCCACTTTCTGTTCTTCACCCTCCATTTCCTCATTCCTTCAAAATTTTCTCTTGTAATAAATCATTTTCAAACTCTTCTGGAGACCACTTTAACACTTCTGACGCACTCCCATCATCTGTTTTGCATTCATTATTTCCCGCAACTGAGCTTATGTCCTGTCTACCTTCTTCCGAAACTTCAACATTTGCCTCCTCTGGCATCTCACTTCCATCTTCATTGCTATTTGCATATTTCCTCTTCCTTCACCAAACAGCTTTAAACCCAGCTTCTTCTTACACTTCTTCAAACTTTCTTCTCTTCTGCCTTCTTTTTTCTTATTTACATTCTTCGCTTCATTATATAACTGTAACTTCTTCCTGCGCCTCTTCCACTTCAACTTCATTCCATTTCCTTCCACATATTTTCTCAGCAAATACCATTCTTCTAGTTTCACATACTGTCCTCTATTCTGCATAGCTTCTTTATTCCCATAAAGTACCTTGTGTTCTATGTCTTTAACTAATGAATAGTAGTCATCTATCATTATAGCATGTTTCACTGCGAGGTTTCCTTCCGGCAAAGTTTCAGGCTTCGTTGCTTCTGTCTGCTGAAATGTCCCTCTCACCTCAAAGACTGTTTCTCGCTGTCTTCCATCTTCATCTGAAAACTTGAAACATTCCCACCACCTCAGTGGTTCCTTCTCGTCACACACCCCAACATCCAGTTCTTTCGATTTCTCTTGAGTTTGCCCCCTGCTGCTATAGTTTATAATCTGCATATCACACTCGTTGACATTTCTCTGTGGCCAATATTTGTTCAAAAATAATTTCAAAAATTCCTCGAAATCATTACATTCTTCAACACTGCCACAACTCCATACGAAAGCATCCCCTTGTAGCATATTCTTTACATATCTTATCTTATCCAAGTCTGACCACTCACAAGGTAACCCATTCTTGTAAACTCGAGCAAATTCTACCGGATGCACTGTTTTTTCAGGTTCAAATTTTACTTCAGGTAATTTAATCTGGTTTGTGATGATACCACCAATCCCCATAGCAGCCAAATTTCGCCGTTCTTCTTCCCCAAATTTCTTAATCAGATGTTTCATTTCTTCCTTCACCTCTTCTTTGACTGATTTCATCTGGTCATCCACTTGGTTAAATGCTCCTTTCACTTCCTTATCCATAGTCATAAATCCCTCTTTCAACCGGTAAATTTGTTTGGAATTGGTTTCAGCTTTCTCTTTTAATTCTTCAATCCCTTTTGCACACTCCTTTTGGTTTTCATAAATTATCTTATTTTCTTCCTGCATAGCTATACGCTCTTCCTGTATTTCCTTCCTATTTTCCTTCACTGCTTCCTCCACCTTTTGCTGTACCAAACACACTACATTCTGCTTGTTAGCCTCTTCACGCTTCCCAACGTAATCATACACCATTGATATCTCTTTCTCTATTTTTGTGTTGATATCTTCTTTTAATACTTGTCTTACCCTCTCTATCTTCTTGTCACATTTTTCTTCCGACTGTTGAATACGACTATCCATTTTCAACAACATATCCTGCCTTAAAATCTGCACTTCTTCTTTAATTTTTTCGGTAATTCTTCTTTCCATTTGTTTTGACTCTTCTATCATTATTTCAGCTGTTTGTTTTGACTCTTCTATTTTCTCAGCCATTTGTTTTGACTCTTCTCTCATTATTTTAGCAGTTTGTTTTGACTCTTCTCTCATTATTTCAGCAGTTTGTTTTGACTCTTCTATTTTCTCAGCCATTTGTTTCAATAAAACCATTAGCATCGACATCTCGCCGCATTTCTGTTTCTGAGTATCAATTTGTTTGTTACCCATCTCTTTTTCTTGAATATTAATTTGATTAACCGGTATTGGCGTTGACATCGCACTAATCATGAAACTCTTTGACTCGACTTCACAAATATCAGTATCTTTAACATCTACATCAATACTATCTTTGGTTGAATACATAACTCCGCTTCCCCCCATGCCGTCACAGAAACTAACGCAGCTAGCTTCGGTTGAATTAAACTCGCTGGTCAAGTCAACTCCACTTCCCTCCCTTTTAGCTGACTGCTCGACAAACCCGGAATCTTCATTGTTACAAACAATACTATCACTATCCCCAGCTTTAGAAATTAATCTATCACTGCAACCCGAAGGATTTGTCCTTAATTACTTCCATTTTACTTATTCACTGCCAAATAAAATAATATTACTACTGAAATTCCACGTTAATTCACACGCAAAACACAAACATAAAATCACTTCCAAAATTTTCACAACGCCGTTTTTCAACGCAGAAATACTCTTTAATGGGTACAGAAACCCATTTTGAACACAGGAAACCTTTTATGAATTACTTACTTTACACAGAAATTGCCACAGCACTGCAAACATAAATTTTACAACACACAAAAAACATGCATCAACGTAACATTACAAATCACAATGGCTTTTACACATGCATTTATCTTTCAGTTACCAATTTAAATAAAACCCTTCCCACTATTGCTTAAAAAAATTCTTTATTTGCTTAACTAAGGTCTTCTCAGCATTTAAATCTAATTTGGGCAAATTTTTTAATTTCCAAAACCATTCTTATGACAAATTTACAGATTTAATTCTTCCGAAATTAACAAAAGTTTACTTCTGATTTTCATTCGTTTTCAAACTGTTTCATTTAACTGTTCGTTCTTTAAAGAAACTTAAATCACTTTTTTCAAATTTATTACTGGTGTTTTATTTTACGGAAGTCACTGTATCAAATTCTGCTTGCTGCCACTCTTTCGGAAAATTTATATTGAATTTCTGTACTTGCCAATGCTGCGATGATCTTCACGTCTGCTAACCTCTGCTCCAGGAACTGCTAGCTGGCTCCAGTCGAAGAATACCCAAGGTCGTTATTAAATAAATGCAATATTTTGCACTTATCCTGGCAGATTCGTCGCCACTTTGCGAGGTCCCTGTTATCGCTATTTTGACTGCGACAAACAAGGTTTGATAGCCCGTTTTATTTTGCACTTGGCCCTAACGTGCCTTTTAACGGTCGTCGCTACCACCTCGCCGATTATATTAATATACAGTATAATGTACTTTTATTACCAAAGTTTCAATAATCTATCAGTTCGCGCAACGGATGTTGTAATATTATGTAAATGAATTCACTGCACTTTTGCTACAATTCACAATTTATTTTACTTAAAATTTCACATAAAAACCAATGCTGTTACTGACACAATATTCTATACAAATTTTCATTACTCTAGCCGCAATCACATGTGCCCGCTATGCTCGCTCAAAACAGCCTCTGTCGCCATATTGGCTGCCTCCTTCTACGACACTCAATCTCATACTATTACAGTATTGCCAACTTCCGTTACATGAAATCACTAAAATAACTTAAAACTACCCCATACTGTACAATCTACTATGCTGGAAGACCTTTTTTACAGATGAAATTATAAATTTATTTACAATCAATTAATAAGATGATAATAGCACTTAGTAATGACTGGTGAGTGGGGACCTCACAAGTCTAAACACAAACTCCACTAATATTGTTGCTTGGAAATCAATGCTTCACCATACGCGCATTAATAAAGTCACTTTATCATATGGAAGGAGATATAAGCGTAACTCAATCTCTACCATTTCTTAGATCTTTCTTTTTTGGAATCCGTAATTTAGATCCACATTGAAACGTTTGAACGGCTAACAAATTTGGAACTACACAGTCCAGTCACATTAATGTGACCCTCTCTCAAAAACCAGAATAACCACCTTTGGCAGAGCGGACCGCTGCGAGGCGAGCAGGAAGAGAGTCAATTAGGTTTCTGAAGGTGTTCACTGGGTTTGAGCCATGCCGACTCCAGTGCCATGGCCAGCTGCGCTAGATTACCCGGTTGAGGATCCATGGCGCGAACAACCTGATCGAGGTGGTCCCACAGATTCTAGATTGGGTTTAAATCCGGTGAGTTTGCTGGCCAGGGGAGTAAGGTACACTCATCCTGGTGCTCTTCAAACCACACACATACACTGCGAGCTGTATGACACCTCGCATTTTCCTGCTGATAGATGCCATCATCCTGAGGAAAAATTATTCGCATGTAGGGGTGGACATGGTCCGCAAGGACAGATACGTACTTGTGCCCGTGTGGTGCACCTCATGTTCCTCTCCGCTGATTTTGAATAGTGCCATTTGCCATGCACGGTATACTTTCACCACGGTGGCACGTGAACAGTTTAAAAAATTAGCCGTTTCCGAAATGCTTCCATCCTTGACCTGAAAGCCAATAATCATGCCCTTTTGGATGCCGGATAAATCGCTACGTTTCTGCATTACGCCAACGATTGAAATGCTTTCCGATACCCTAGGACATCCTTTATATATTCTCCACTGTAATGTGCTGCCACCTGCCTTCTGTGATTGGTTATTTCACGTTGACGGCGAAAGTAGGTGGTGGTCACATTAATGTGACTGGACTGTGTAGTTCCATGTGGCTGAAATAATTATCTCAGCTAGTTTGAAAACAAAGTAAATTTAAAACAAATCTGTACAATGTATGCTATTTCACGTAATATTCGTTTCAATCATGGTATATGATGCAAAGATTGCGATCAGTGTGGAAATACTTTCATTCATACGAAGTGATGATTTCATTAATATAGCAGCATGTAAATCAAATATTTTTTATATTTTTTTTTAAGGAAAAGCTAGCTAACTCCAACACTCTGCTGTTAGGACTAATTTTAATATTTCTTTTCTAATATGAAAGATACCATCGCACGCGCTTTAATACGTTCACAGCATCACGATATAAACGTTTCTTAGCTAACTCTAACACCGGTCAGAAAAAAACTCTGTATATCTGTGTATAACGAATACAAATAAACAAAAAGAAAATAATAATTTGATTTAAACGATTTTACTACTTTTCTTTTAATGTTCTTCAGTCTTTTCTTAGCTCTTACTTAGCTAAGTAATATTGCTATTAATTAACGTTCATAACCCGGCTTTGTTAGTAACATCTCTGGAAGTTTTAAATTCGGCAATGAAGTCCGGGACAATGACGTGAGCGTTACGGACAAGATTAAAAAATGGTCAAGGTTAGCGTTTTATTAGTATCGATTACAGTTAGAAAGAGAAATCGAGTTACAACTCCGTTTCAACTCTATAACTTCAGGTATATTTTTGAACTAACTAATCATGGAAATCACAATTGGGATATCACCCCATTTTTCTTGCAGTTTTTAGTTTCTGATAGAAATTTTCAGATAGATCTACAGTAGAAACAACAACTTAATTTTCTTCTGAAATTTTCACATACATCTATTAAACAGGTAGGTATATTCCTGCACTTAAAAATAACAATGCATCAGTGACGCTATTAAAATATTTTAAGGTTTGTGTAACAGAAACTAGTGAAAATTTTTATCAAGTTGTATGAGAGCATGCCGAAGAATTTGAACGGCATTGTAAACAATACTAAACTGCAATGGACAATAAATTCCTGGCATAGACACACTTGACTTAAGCAGGCTGAAACATACAATACCTAAAAAATTATTAATATATCAAATAAATATTATTTTTTCTGAAATAGAGATTTATGTTAAAATATGTACTTTGCACTGTACAGCTCTCCTTATAATGCACCCGTATCGCAACAACAGCGCTGTTGTTGCGATACCTTGGTGATTCGGCGCCTGACACAGGGTTGGCTTGTCCGAATGCTGATGGTTGAAGAAATTGTCATTATTAGCTCAGTAGATGTGGACAATTCCTAATCAGCCAAGGTGTCGCCGACATTTGTGTGACCGGTAATGGTGAGCCCCTTTAATTCATTCAACAACCAATTAAGAAAATTTTGATAGTATATCTGATAAACCAGTAATGTTCTTTATAGTAGTGAGTCAAGTAGACTGCTTGAACAATGAATGTTTATATTGAACCAAACAATTCCTCTCGTACCTTAGCAACAGCAGTAAACTCTTGCAGACAAGGTAGCACGTAAAGTTTTGGCAAGCACACCTCTTGGTAACAACAACAGTGAAATTTTACAGACACGAAAACATCTGCATCTCTTACTTTGTTCTTGAAGTGCATGATAATGTAAATATTTACGGAGCGCCACACACAAGCAGAGATGTTGGTAGCGTGTTACGGAGTCCTGGTAATACATCGTCCGACGATATACAGTGGCCCATAAAAATCGTACCGACCGCCGCGCCGGGCCATGCAGCCGCTGAGGGTAGTACCGGGCATATTGCCGGCTCATCTGCCGTGTCCTGTCCACTGTGCTGACTGGGCTGCGGGTGGCGAGGCGTTCAGGGCGGGGTCGATAGCGCCCGTATCCTCCGCTAAATTTTACTGCAACCATCACAACCTGTTCCCGACTTGTCGTAGCGGCGATCTCTGTTCCAGTTAATCAGTAGTAAAAGAAATACCCCTAATCCGTTGCAGCTAAATACTTAATGAACACAACATTATCTTTGGTTATTTTAGGAGTTACCTGTTACTGTGGCCAACATTTTATTTAAAAAATAAAAATTACTTACGATATCAATGGAAAAGATGACTGTATTTATTTTCCCAGAATCCACAGCGCCATTTGTAACATCATCATTAAACCGCCAATCATTTTTTATTATTAATTTACAATTATTATTAATAATATTGAATTATTTTACATTTATAATTATAAGTATCTACAATGATTGTATTAGTGTTTGTAACTTCATTTGTAATATTGTTGGAACAGACCAAAGTTTGTTTAGTAAATAGGAATGCGTAGTGTAGTTATGTCTGAGTAAGAATCTTTGACACTCGCCTACACAGTTGTGCGGGCAGCGATTGTTGACTGGGCGCCTGCATTGTAGTATGGCAGGGCGCGCAGCTGTATGTGTGCTGCTCCGCTTGGAGAAGGTAGTATTGCACACGTTCATGCTCTTTGTACACAAGTTAAAATAGCATTTGAAATGTACTTGAACCTTGTCTGAATGTAAATTCAGTGTTTTGAAAGTTATTTCAAGGAACGGTGTCAATTAAATTCAATAGTATTTCGACGTGACGAGTGAGGTTTTTACTACTACACTATGTCAAAATACTATCAATTTATTTAGCGACTATATGCTATGTCGTCATTAAAACTACCTGAACTCACTGCTTGCATGTGTTGAGAGAGGAGAATTGGGCCGTTCTCGTCTAAATAACCCGCCGTCATCCTCTAACGGAGTTATTAGCTAAACTAGGCTGACCATTTCCAGGATAATTTGGTAGCTTACATTTGGCGACCAATGTAAGGGTAGCTCACATTTTAGAAAGAACAATTGATTTAACCAGCGATAATGTCCCTTATCGTTCGTGAAGATTTTGTGATAGGAAAAATTTTCATCTACATTCCTTTTTCGTTTTGAGATCGATTTTATTTGAAGCATCCAACTCGATTGTCAGGTAGACATATTTGAAAACATACTAGGACTTAACAGAAAACACAAATGCAGTTCCCACACACCCAGTATAGTTACAAGTGGATGAAGCACATGATTTATTGGTAATGTTGACTTCCGCGGTCCCAGGTGACTGTCGACAAAGTAGCATCAGGAATATTACTTCGACGCAGCGAACCAACATTCTCTCTCATTATTGGACCAACAAGGGAGCACTTCACCTCAACAGAACAACGATGTAAGAGCGCTTTCACAATGTCACTATTTGCCAATATTTTACAGTTAGTTTGTTGTTGGACTTAGCTATAAACAACTCAGGGGAATTTATTCAGTGACTATCGTTGGGAAGTCTTATCATATTTGTAATTTATCTCGTCTGTTGTTCCTTTACTGTCCTTAGCGAATAAACTCACTTTTCATTTAAATAAAGGGGCGACAACGTTAATAAACATTCAATTCTCACGGGTCACGCAAACCAATAATTAAATCTCCATTGCATGTCGATGAAGAATTAGGTCGTCTTGGGAGAAACAGAGCACATCAGGAGAGAACTAGAGGCAACATCCGGATAGGTCAGCCCTAATTACTGAGTTCCCCAGACTTGGAAACGCAGGAACTAAAAGTTCAGCTATTTATCGGGTAACGATAACGGGGTTCGAACTAGTGGTATCTACAGTTCATTAATAACTTCTAAACATGAGTCGGATATGGAACAATGGAGCAGCGTGGCAACATTAGATACTAAACTGTGAATGAGTGCCACGGAAACATTGATTCGCTACGTTCAAGACAACATAGACTCTTTATTGCACTGAATGCTCGAAGAAGGAGAGAGCACTCAACGTGAGTCACGTTCAGTATCAGGAGTGAGAGTTCGATGTTAAAATAGTGTTTAAAATCTGGTGGTAATTCATTGAAATGACCATTGTGCATCTATCGTGCTCATCGAGGAGCTCACTGGTAGTCCTTACTGTACATTCAATCTCGTTTTAACGGAAAATTTGGGATAGAATAAGGCCCTTTCTATTTTTAACTGGTTTCTGTACCATTTCGTTGTCAAAATATTGTGTCGTAATGCTCTATCACGTCCTTTTATTCGCCCATATTTAGGAATCTTTTGACAAATCCCAGTAAATAGATTATAGATGAAAGTGAAATTTTTCGACATGATTTCATATACCGTACCGAGATGGCTTTGATTATGGTTTTAGAGACAGATGTAAGGAATGAATTTCAGAATTTCTGGAAAAAAATTGTAAGCCGTTTTCAGCATTTTACTGTCTGACACGAACATTGTTTTGAGTAGAATGTAATAGAAAAACAAAAAATGTCTTGTGCTTCAGTTCATATAAGTAACTTTGTAATTTATATAATGAAAATGGATTTATTTAAACATCTTGCTTTCATTGCAGGGATTGATAATCTTTCCGTTACGTAATAAGCACTTAGTGTGACTGACTTGGGTCTAGCATCAACCTTCACGGTGTTTTACTGCAAGAGTGATCATATTCCCGCCATAGTAATTCGAAATAGGCTGAATGATGTTCCAAAAGTTCAGCATCTATGGAATGTCATCTTCAAGTGGTATTGTCTCCTTACTTGGCATCTCGGCCTTTTAGTTAAGGAAATGATGCACAGAGAAACTTCTATTACCTTTCACTAATTTTTTTTTTTTTTTTTTTTTAATTTTTTTTTTGAAAATGGAGCATTCTCTAATAATCTTACATTAAATCTATCCTTAACCCATCGCAACTTTTATTGACTCCTGATTTTGTTTACTGTTATATTTATTATTAATGTAACTAGTCATGCAGTGACTGAGGAGTCGTCAAAAACTGCGTTCAATAAGCTTGGAAATGGGACGGTATTTCCTGTGAATGTGTATAACGTTTTGCAGTTCGTTTTTCACTTGGAGTCATCTGTAAAAGTCGGCGAACAGGCTGACCCTTCACTCGGGTGTTTTCCACTTCTCACTGGCTTCACTGGGGACATAAGTCGTAGCTTCGGTCTCGACGGCAGTGCTAGTGAAATGCGGGCACTGATGTGTAATGGATGCCAGAACTCACTCCGCCCACGATCGCTGCCTGCCCCCGTCCACACGAGGAAAGCGCTCAGCACCTGCCAATACGCAACCAGCACTACAGGCGCCGCGAATGTAGGAGTACAGCTGCAGTGCTGTCGGGATCAGATAGGTTATTGAACACTCTAGTTACGTTTAGGCTAATTTTATGATTTTTAATTCTATTTTCTAAGAATTTAATAATTTTTATCATAGAGTACATATTCCATAACACTTGCTACTCTGTCCAAAATATTCTATACCTCGATCATGCAAAATAAGCTGGTTAATTGAAGCTCTAATGGTAAATAAATATACAAAATGTATCTGAAAACTTCTATAGGGAGTCATGGCAACAAAATATTAGTGAAATTCCACCATTTGTAGTTTTCGCTAGCGTCGCCATCCATGGGAGCGATCGAGAACATGATGGTAAAAAATTAATGTCTTGTCAACATGATATAATTTATAAACGTTTCTCGGGAAACAAACCGAGTAATCTTATTATTGATGCACGATATTTCGGTGACTTTAATCTCCGTTGCCATCTTCAGGAGCAGTTGTAAGCCTTGAAGTCTGCCTTGAAACAACACGCTCAAGGCAGACTTCAAGGCTTACAACTGCACCTGAAGATGGTGACGGAGCTTAAGGTCGCCGAAATATTGTGCATCAATACTAATACTACTCGGTTTGTTTCCCGAGAAACGTTTATAAATAAACAACGCCGAGAAAAATTGCATTCATTTATGATATAATTTACTTTCGTACTACTTGCAATAGATTAACACTTTCGCCCTAATGCAGGAGAATATTTAGTTGTGGTAGCTATAAACCGATCAGCCTCTAAAAAAAATAGTGGAGTTGAAACTAAAGTTAGAGGATATATGAGTGAGGTAACGAAAATTAAAAAAAAAATACATATCGGTTAAACAAAGTCTGAATACGCTATGTCCGTTGCCAAAAACCATGTTTTCAGTAATTATGTCTAGGTATTGATATCGTTAATTCTTCTTCTAGAAAATAGATTTTTTTAACGACGTAATCTGAAGAACTTAAACGTAAATCATTAATCTGTGCAAAGTGATAGAATCCCAAATTAATTGTGTAACATAGATAATTCCCTTAAAAAGAGACGTTGGGTAGAACGAAAGTACCATTTTATCCTATGAAACAATGTGTTTCTGACGCTTAGGACTAAATTTGTGTGCACCTTTGCATCTATGGTGAACTAAGGTTATTGGCATGAGAAATATCGAACACGAACATTGATAAACTAGAAAATTTTCTCTTTCATCATGAATCATGGTGATAGTTTACAATTGTTGCGTGAGGCGGTCAGTTCCACAGGAGATCGTAACTGTCTCGTGAACATAGAGAAACTAAATAACCTGCTTAGGGTGATGATATGAAACTATGTTCAGCTCACTCACAGCTTCATGCAAATACAAAAAAAAAAAAAAAAATGTGATAATGTTTATAGTTATACAGATGAGTTAGTGGAAGACTTTGAAGATTAGGTAGAAATCTTTCTCATTTGCGTTAAAATGACTGCAGATTTTCACCGAATTGATTGCCTATATAAGCATTGTGTGAATCAAGAAGGGTAACTGCATACTAGTGTCCTAGATGTAGTATGTTTTCGAATTACGCAGTGTTTTCGAACAAATCTACTGCAACGAAACTATCAGGAATACTCTTATTAATCAAGTAGTACAAACACGAGGCATATTTTAACTGAAATTACAGCGTAGGTGGGTGAAAACGCAGGCCTTTCAAGGTAGGGTTCGCTGGTTTGCGTAAGTCCTCGGGAAATTAATTGTTGTCTTTACCTCGACTTATTCCTACAGTTAACAATCTACAATAATTGGTATATTAAAAAAATGGTTATAGTGGCTTTGTTGCCGTGAGGTAGAACACCAGTGGTTTTATTTTTAAATAAAGATCATATTACTTCTTGTCACAATTATTTTAAAAGTGAATTTTTTTATCATTTTTGTACGAAAGTCTTAAAATGATAATGTAAAATTCTTATTTCATGCGTTTTTTATACTTGATGCCACTTGTTAATCTATTTTTGTGCATGAAAACATTAGTAAAGAGTAAGAGGCAACACCGTAATTTATCCTTACTAATATCAAAATTTTGTGGAGGAAAATAACAAGGGAATCAAATAAAGATATATCCTAAGAGTTCAAGGTATTTCATACGCCATTTGTTGATGTCATTGATCTATCTACAGAAAACAGTAAAGATACTAAGAATATATTAGAAGGAATGAGGAAAATTCGTTATAATGCATTTGGACCAAATGCAACCAAAAGCAAGACGAATTTCATGAAATGTATCAGAAGTAACAGGAGATTAAATATGAAAATGGGGTGAGATGTAGCAGAATAAGTATGAAAATTCTGTAATTTGGTATGAAACGTTACAATTTGCGGGTGAAGCTAATATGGTATGCAAAGTTGACCAGCAGTAAGAAAAAGAGCTACGTTGACCTTAGAACGGAGAAAAACTTCCTAAAGCTTTACACCCTAAGGCCTAATACTTTATGAAAATAAAACAGTAATAAAAAATTGATGCTGTTGAGGGATGTTGAAAATTAAGTGTACAGGTAAAGTACACATTTAATATCGGAAATTCTGGCCGAGTAAAGATGATTGTGGAATCAGTTTTAAGACATTCATGATTGTTAATTTCATAGTACAGCGTACCATTCGAGTTATTAGAAGAAGAAAGTGAAATTTATTGAGCAGATAACTAACGAGTAAGTTGTAATGGGCCGTTGAGATGAACACAGTAGCTCATGGTGCGTAATAATAGATGGTGGGCAGAAGATTGATGACAGAATGAATAATCTGCATACAACAATAATGATTTTACCAAACTTATTTCGCAGTCGCAACTAATGATTCTATAATATACTTCCTTATATAGCAATGTTACTGTAAGATGCGACAGCTTGCTGTGTGCTGAGATGACAATTGGTGGTCGAGAGGCCATAATGGGGCGCGCGAGGGCGGTGCTGCGAGTGATATATGCGTGCGCCGCTGTGCTGGACGCTCATAGGGCAGGCAGCCCGCCCGCCGTTCGCCTGGGAATAGCCTGCTTGGCGGCTTCCTCCACCCGCTGTGCCGCGACCCGCGGTATTTCACCTGTCAGGATCCTCCCGGAGAGATGCTCCATCGCGGGGCTGCCGCACTCTTATCCGGCTGAAGCGATGTGCCGGAAGAATTTGCGGAACGATCCCACCCGGAAGAACGGAGGAGAGAGAGAGAGACGTGGGTTTCAGGTCGCTCGCAGGAAAGAGGTACAGAATAAAATACTGTGCAATCGTGTAAGTTTATAATTAGGAAGTAAGATGGAGTAATAATTTCCAGTTATTAGATACCTAAGTTATTCATATTAAAATCGTCTCGAAGGGTCATGAGATGTTAAATTTCAATCGTAATTTCAATCTGTCTTTCTATACTTAAATTCACACTTTTTCTATATCTGAATTATAGAAACAGTAGGTAATCTCATGAAAAAATACATTAGTCAGTCACGTTAGATCGGTCAATAATTGACATTTATCAAAAATTCCTACAGCCTAAAATGATACAAATTTGCCATACGTGTCAAGGATTTATAGATGACTTCAGCTGGTGATCTTCTAGCTTCTCCAGTCATTCGTTAAAATATGTATAGTTAATATTAGATATTTAATTATAAATGAGAAAGGTTCCTTACCATATATGCTGTAGTGAGGTCATATGTCGGCGAATGTATTTTATTTCTGTGTTTTCAGTATCGGATGAAAATCTGTATAGTTATTGTTTGTATGGAAACGTAGCGGTTCTTGCAATTATTGAATACAGTTTCAACTAAAATACAGATTATTCGTGATTGTGTTTCAACAATGATCATCTCTGTTTCAAACTTAAATAAATTAATTAACTATAAAAATTAAGTGACGAGTGGCATATACGTGCGTAATGACAGTTTTGGGCCATCTGTGTAATTATCAGTGTCTGTAGTTCATATTTTGTACAGCCGAAGGAAATGCTGAGAAATAAATTTTTCTGAACATCTAATAATTCATCAATTAACGGCACATTATTTTGATCGCAAATCAGAACTGTCATATGCTTCATTCAGTACGGCTCGAACATTTTATTATTATTTTTTTTTTTAATGTTTAGCCCGTTTCAATAACTCAAAGTAAGTAAATAAAGGAATTATCCAACAATTCTGATTTTCACATTTTTCCTATCCGGTGCGTAATCTAAGATTTAGGGTTCAATACTTTCTCCTCCTCCGTACCTTATAAAGCCCTAATCTCTCTTCTCCGGATTTCAGGCTTTCTGAAAGAACGACAGCTATTAGATCATCAGCTTTACTTTCGTTTTGTAATTAATTTTAACTTATGCACTCACAAATTATTTTATCAGGGCATGAAGCTACAGCATTATCACGTACGAAATGGCATTTCAAGTTATGAAGTACTTTTTTTCATGGAAACTATAGTTTTGCTGTAATAGAGATACTACATTAAAAAATATTGTCACTAGGTCAGGAAAGTGGATCTGACACAGCCACTTTGATTCATAATTTTATACGTTACATTTTAATTAATACAGCTATACACGTGTCCAATGAATAAATATTTTATGGTTTGCTAGTTATACTAGCGAGTGTTAAAGAATTTCATGAACTTTATTTTTCTCAACATGATCGGTGCATGAATATGTTTCCTTATTTGCAAAATACTGTAAAATTTTACTATTGAAGCAATTACCCTCACTATTTAAATAATACAATAATTATTTAAATACGCAAATAAATACATAAATGGGATGGAATACTGCAATGACAATACTTACAGAAGCATACCGACCTATTATAGCAGCACCTCTGCAAGAAAAATGTTGTTTTTGTAGCAAGGGAATAGATTTGTATATTGAAAGCGCAGGAATGCAAATAATTACTGAAATGTAATCTGATGGATAATTGGCAGATTAATTACTCTCAGCAGTGGCTATTAAGAATACATTGATAGACATTAATTGCTAACGTGCGGAACCGTCTGTTATTACTTAGTTACCACAGCAATGTTCCACAGTGAGTGTTAAATTTTAATTACGTAATCCACTGAACGTCAGAGCAAGGTTTTTAAAAACCTACCGACATAGAATTAAATATTGCAATATAATACGTAATTAAACCTTATTCTTAGAATTAAAATAAAAGTAATACAGTGTCATAATCACCCACCAAATAGTTATTAACAGTCAAAACCAGTAGGCGACTGAGGATTATGATCATCTCATTACTGAATTTTAAATTGTAAATTTTACCTTCAGTAAAATGTGCCTTTTGTTTAATATGTCCGTATACCACATTCACTAGTGAAGTCAGTAAATGTTTAGATAGTTGGTAATCCAGTTCATAAAGGGTAGCCGTTCCTCTTTGTTATATATTACAGTAAATAAACAAGAAAAAGAATTAATAAATAATTCATAACTGCTATTTAATAGCCGAATACCTACGGAAGGGCTAGTAAACTAATGTAAACCACTCTGAAAATACCACTGACGTTATTTAATAAGGGTCTAACTACCAAAGATTATATTTAAATATGAAAAACAGACTATTACTTCATACATAGTGTACGAATTTCACTGCATGTTATTATAGAGAATATTTACATCTGCATCCAGCACAACAAATGTTATTGAAAGAAGTGGTATGTTACAGGTGTATCTGCTGTAAATGAAGAATTTCTGAATCAGAAACACATCAAGCCAGTGGTTAGTTTTCAGCAGTTCAATCGCCGATCCACTGAAATCACTGCACATTCGGTGCTAAACAGTTTCTGTTTCCTGGGGTTCTACAACATTACATTACCAACGCTAAACCAGTCTAATGTCGGTGCAATCGATACTGCGGAGTCCGTTTTGCAACGATTCATGCGTAACTCGATGCACGCATAATTAAAAGGGCCCGCCGGCCTGCAAATGGAAACGAAATGAGACACTAAGCTCGTTTAGCGGGCTGCCGGCGCACAGGGGCACTGGCGCCCGCACAGAACGTTGTTCCACTGATTTGTTTGGGGCCGCAGTGTACACTACACGCGATGACTTAAAACTAAGTTACAGTGAACCGATCACACGTGATTACGGACATTTGTTAAATGAGTCTTCAGGGTATTACAGTATCCTGCAGAATTTTTGCCTCGCTTAACAGTTATTGAAGACTTGGTTATTCATGAAACATTATTCCACACTCACAAAGATTTCAGAATTAAGTAAAAATTACTTAAAACATTTCATCAACGTAACAATTCCAAGGAAAACTTTAATGATCGGGATTTCATTACAAATAACCCAAGATTGGCGCAAAAAAGTAAATAAAAAATAATCTTTGACAAACCACTAAATCTTTAGCAGTTATCCGCTTAGTATCAGTAATTATTAATCTGGTTTGTCCTACAACATGAGATCATTCATATATTTATTTACAGGTTGTAAAGCATTCATTTGTTTAATGAAGCGATATTGCATTAAAGACGAGTGTAAACAAAATATGTATATAGACTACATTTATAGATGGCTATAGAAGCTGGACAATAAAGAAATGTAATGAAACACAAATATCATCAATTTTTTTAACTTCTAGCCCCATCAGTGAGATGGATATCTTGCTAGACTGATCCTAGAGAGGTCACAGATATGATTAGTCTACAGATAATTTAACAAGCTGTAGTGCTCTGCTTGATATATCTGTGCTTTGCTAAAAGAATTAGTTAATATTAATTTATATATGTTCCCTTTACTTTTGTAGGAGAACAGACTTGGGAAATTGTAATAGCTTATAATTCTATACAAACTAATAAAAGTTCCAACTACTGATAAGGAATTGGTTACTAATATAAAAAGTATAATCATTTTTCATTGCTGACTGTAAATACATAACATCCTATGTTAGCTATTATATTTATCTGACATTTCCCGAACCACTTAATAATTGTTACATTTGTAAACAGTTCAAAAAGTAAATATATATTTCAACAGGTGTTGTTTTTCCAGTCATCGTTATTTTCCAAATTTGAAAAATGAAGTGAGAGACGTTCTTAAGAACAAAATCTTTAGTTTTAGATTCTAAGCTGACCGCTTTTTTTTTTATATAACATCTTACTTCAGGTGGCACAATAAAGAAGCTCGGGAAAAATTTTATCTCTTTTCGTACTGACAACAATTTCTTGTAATCTTCGAGAATGTTATATTTATTCCTACTATACTGCGGTGAATTATTTATTCACATTGGCACAATTAATAGAAATGTTATAGGGTTGCTATATCGATTCATTCACACAATGGATTTTTTTAAAATTGTTATTCCGTAAATTGTGTTGTTGTAGTCAGTCGTTGTAGTGACTGAAATATGCGCTCTCTTGGTATGACTGCTGTTGAGGGCACAAAATAAATGTTAAAACGCATGAATTTCATAGAGAAACGTCCTGCCGAATGTCAGCTCCTCTGTCTATAAAAAAGTTTCGTAACAGAGAACATCTAAAACTTTCCTAGTGCTGACGTCCCATTCGTCCAGATAATATTGCGAAGCGTTTCATGAATATTCTCGGCCGGGTCTCGACATCTGCATAAACTTGAGTCACCGGATAAGGCGAGCGGTTGACAGTGGGGTAGCCCATTTTACGACACTCTTCTACCGTTGGCTCGGCTCCTACCTGCAGACCGCCGAGCTGTTAAAGTAAGCAGAAAAAGAGGCAAACGCGCTGGAGCCAGCCGGGCAGGCGTCAGCGTCGCTGCTGATGCGACCATGCAGATTAAAACTCGGGATTACACCCGCCTTGATGTACGCCCGCCGTCGCCGCCAATCCGGACCTTCATTCACAAGCGCGTTAAATATCACCGGCTGGCCGTCCGGCCGGATGTGAAGGCAGAAGCCAGAGACTGCTTTTCTCGTTGACAACGTCTTGGATAATGATATTCTTGAAATTACTATCAACTGGAAGATCTGACAATGATGACGTGTAAATGTTGTCGTCGCTATTTTTACTGTACTGTGTATGCCACAAATATATATATATATATATATATATATATATATATACCTCATCATTAAATGTCTTTATGAATTTGATAAAATTCTCCATATATTTCACATCCTTCGTTAATTTATTATCTCAGCGCCCGCCTATACCTGTATAATATATTTTTTTCTTTGTCTCCTTAACAGGTGTTACTTCCAATTCCTCTCATTTCACAGATTAGTCTCTGATGCCTTAAAAATGTGACATATTGCCCTGTCTCTTCCACAAGTTTCATTCCTCATCCATCACTCACAAAAAAATATTTGAAATGATTAAATTTTCGTTCTTTCGGTGATTCGAAAAACGTTATTTCGACTTTTACTGTATTCTTATTTCCTAAACGAGAGAATTCCTTTACTACGTCTACAACATTAGTTCCACTTTTGGGTTCAGTCCTATTATTTTTCGTTTCGACAAGCTATGGACCTTTTCATTGCAACAGTTTTCTTTCATTGGCTTTTTTTGTCAGCTATTTCCTCATTCATTTTCACTGTTTTTCGTTTCTTGCTTCACTATTGCCTGTTCATAGTATCAGATTTTCTTGAAAACTTGGTGTCTTTCGAGTTCTATTTCCAACCTGATATGATTGTTATCATTTTTTTATTCTTCAATTCTAGTGTTGCATTTTAGTTTATTACCAGCAATACTTAGAAATTGCAGATGATTTATGGTTTGAATTTTAGAATCCACTTTTATTTAAAACTAGCTGTTAACCGCGATTTCGTATGCGTAGACCTAGAATTTTATTGGTCGAATTGGATATAGAAAGATGTAAGTTAGATAAATAGTGTTTTTAAAAAAAAACACGAAGTCTGGATTATTTGACTAAGAAGCCCTCACCATATCATTCTAACATCGAACATGACACATGAAGAGAATCAATATTCAACATGTTTCAAAAATAATAACAAAAAACACTACGGGGGTGGGGTTGAATGTGGGAATCTTGTCTTTTAGATTGGCCCTTTTTCTTCAGCATTAGCATCAGACTATTAGTTTCTAATAACTTTAGCTGCTCATGCTCTACGAGGCATCTCTAAAAAGAATATACTGATGCCAGAAACTTTTAGGTAGACACAAACTCATAATCTAGTGCAGCGAAAATCAACATCTGTACTATATAGTATGTTTTGTCTGTAAACGAAATTTATAACCAGGTCATACACTAACAGACTGCCAGAGAAATACAGCTTGAGCGACCGATGTAACATTACAGACTTATATAGGCTATCCGCCTGTTTGTTACAGTTCAGATAGTTTTCAAAATTTAAAGAGAAAAATGTTATTTATCCAGATAAATGTTTCCTGTGTCCATCCTGATGAAACCAAGTATTTCCTTGACAGATTTCAAAATTCCAAGATTAAATACATTATTTATGCAGTAAATGTTTTGACCTTCCTAATGGCAAATAGTATCTCCATCTCAAATTCCACCACGATCGGCTGATAATGTAACAAACATAAAGACAAACAGAATTACTTTCGCATTTATAATACTAGTAGTATAGATACGAACGACTTTATTATATCAATTTTCTTACGCTTTTACCAGTCATCCTACAATTGCTCTGAAAAATCCCCAACCTTCTCCGTGCTTCTAATATTTGTATTTACAGTCGTTTTTAACTCAAAACGTCTTTCCACACTCTCAATCATGGCATTTTCTGTTCGTTCCCAAGTATAATACATTTGCTAAAGATATAATCTTCTTTAGATGACACCATTTCTTAGCGGTGGTGACGTTGTCGTAATTGCTCCTGAAATAGCAAAACGCAAAAAAATTCTGATGTGCAATTGAATTATTTCTTCATGGCTCCCATGTCTCCAAAAGAACAGGTTTTATTGTATTTTTATCCACTGATGTTTCTTGCAGATATTATAATATTTGTATCATTTTTTAATAATAAGTAGTTACACTTTATTCTTATATACAGTTTATTCAATTAAATTACCACTACAAGATAGTTATAACATCGGTTACTAAATTCAACACAGAGTGAATAAAAAGTTTCTAAAACAACATAGCCCCAAATAGTTCCATTCCGTTTATCGATTGATATGATTAGGATAATTTGAATATTATTTCCCGCGGACAATTAAAAACACAGTACTGTTAGAAACTTAATTCCACCATTAGAAAATAACAAATTTTTTGTTTATGCCTGTACGCCTCGTCGACGTCGAGATTATAAGAAGCGGGAAATAAATATGGGGGCGGGGGAGGGGGGGTGCAAGGAACCATCCCGAAATTCACCTATACTGATTTGAGAATCCATGGAAAACCAAAATCTGAACGGTGGGACGGGTATTGCAAATTGTGTCCCCCCCTAATTCGAGGTCAGAGCGTTTTCGCTCACCCACCACGCTTCATAAAGATACTCTTAAACTATCCCGCTATTGGTTTAATAATTTTACAGAAACGTATCTCAAATTCAAAATTAAGGCGCAGAATATATCTTCTTCCCGAATTCTACTTAAATATATTGTTTCAGGTTCATTATTTAAATAAGAACAAACAACCATATGTTACTGTTTATTACAAAAAAAAGTAAGTTAATTTTTTTAAATGGCAGCAACATTGAAACAAACGCATTAGTTGCAACCAGATCACATTACGCTTCAAATTAATTTAATTTAACAGTGTCCAAATTTCTCTTTGTTTTTGTAACGGGTCATAAATTTTATTTTATTTTTGATATGAAAAAATTTCATAATTTGTGTATTACTTCGAAATTTTCTGAATAATTTCTAATTTAATACAATTTAACTGTAATCTTTCCTTACAATAATTCAGCAGGGATTTATAGAACGAAAGCCCTTCCGTGTTTTAATTGAAGTCTTGTGTCCACATTCTATCGTAATTGATTTTAATTAGGGTGGAAACAACTTCTCTTTAATTACCTGAACAGATCCCTGGTTTAACTCAAATCCGTTAGTGGAAAATACTTCAGTGGATTGAGGAATTACGAAACAGACTGTGGATCTGAAATCGTATTAAATCGGTTGTGAATCACAACTTATATGAATTGTAATCAGTCGGCGCATGTTAATCAGGAAAGCTTTACAAACTTAACTGAGTGTTAATCTGTGTAGCATGCGTAACTGTGATTACTACTGATTGAAAATATCATATTCTGGATAATCCTCTCTGAGTAAAGTCTACTGTCGAAATCAGGTAATCTCACAAGATCGGTTTATGAAGTTAAGCTTAAAAATGTCGCTAAAAATAGTTCCTCGTGCAGTATAACACAATCAAAGTACTGAATCAATTTTTTTAAAAAAATTTTAATTAAAAAAAGAAACATTTCATCAAACAGATTCCTTTTTAGCGAAAAAAGTTAAGCTGTTAGTAAAGCATTTTAGGCTACAGCAGCGTAGACGGTTTTCAGTTTTTTATGAATCTCTTCGTCGTTTTTGTCGTAAATGCCTAAAAATAATATCGTATAAAAATCTTCGAAGAGTTCTAAATCTTGAAATCGCAGGTTCAGTGTCGGTTGTAGAAACCATTTTCCCTATAACAAACTTTTAGTAAACTGTTCGTTACTGCGAGACTGACTAAGCTATAGGAATTTAATAAGCCTGTTTCTACAAAATCATTTTCTTAGGAAAGGGAACATGAAGCATCTGCTAACTTGAAATCATTTGTTTTGTAATATTACCATACCACAATATTTCTGTGTAAAATGGAACGAAGCTCGTAGTAATTTTTCAACCTCATATTCTTCATTGCGTATCAAATTTCCACTGACGATCAGGAGTCAGCCTTAGAGTACACCATTCAAAAATTTAACTTTCACAATTTTGGGTGGAATACGTCGCAGGTGATTTCATTTTGCGATTATATTTCTCACTTTGCCTACATAATGCGTAATCATTTTAAGCGATGACCTATAATTTTTGTCTTCCTAAAAGTATGTGCGTGACTTTCAGTTTACTAATGGTTACCTTTAGTAATGATTCTAACAGTTCGTTACTATACTGAATGAAGCAGAAAATAAAATGGAATCACCTTATCCTTACTGTGTTACTTTTATGATTTATAGTGGCAGCGTGATATTTGTCTAGAGATAATCCTAGAACAATTGGATGCTTGTAAATTCTTCTGCAATTTAAATATTAAAATTTGCATTTAGGAATATATACTTTCAAGTCAAAGGTCGTTAAACGTACGCACAATTTTTTGTCTTCTAGAATGTATCTGATAACCTTATTGGTCCATCCTGATTCTATAGTGCGTTCAGTTATCATAGGCGGCTCAGGGTCACTCTTTTCACTCCTCTTTCCTTACCACTAAATGCGAAGAGGGGAAGAATGCCCACAAAAAAATTTGCCACCGGCTTCCATGGACACAGTGGTCTGCCCGGCGGGGTAGGCAACGGTAGGGGACTGAGGTGAGGGGAGGGGCAAGCGGAGAATGACCTTGAGCTGTCAGTTGAGAGTGAAAGGAGTCCTTGATTTGTATTGGTGACTGATGGTATGTTGTAAGGCGGTTATATATGAGAGCAATTAATGCAGGTTTTTTTTTCAGGTTCTGATGCTTGGCAACCGTCCTATTTTCCCCGCAATGTTTTCCAGCTACACGAGATATTTCTATCAATTAGTTTTTGCGAGTTACAACATACAAATTTATACGGTTGTAATCAGATTAGTTCTATGGAAGAATTAGTGTTTACACGCTACCTGATAGAAGTTTAAAAAAACTTTCGTCCTAAACGTAAGTTAAATCTATTTGTGAAACAAATTGATTAGAAATTAGTTTTTGAGGGGAGGAGGACATAAAACAGTAATAAGTTCCAAATTGGAATTAAGAGGGCAATGATTGTTTCTCCCCGAAAGATATTCTCACGAAATTTGTTACTGTAAATTTTTTTTCCTCAAAAATAATTAATCATAGATTTTATCATCATTAATGTTCCACACTCTGTCAGTTTTCCACATTGCTGCTCTCCATGGTCTCTTCTACATATGGAGTCGTACCAGTAACTACTAGGGAAATATTAATATGGTGGTGCCCCGTTACTTTCCACATATATTGGAGGGAAGTTGTGTTGCCATATGTCTCCGAAACGTGCAACTGTGTTATGGGGAAGGGGGGGGGGGCGATAAGTGCATTTTTTTCGTAAAATTTGTAGATTGTCTGGAGAAGATGGGTGGCCGACTCAGTATTCGACTATTATTGTGAAAAACCGCCTAGAAACTGCAATCAGGATTGCAGTTACGCGCTCTCTAGGACTCTATTCTAGTGCTCTATTTTATTCCCGTTGAATTTCTCCGATCCAGTGTGCTGCTATACTGGCGGGTAATTATGGATGTAATTATAACAAATTTGCTGTTCAAAACTATATATTTACTGAAACCGTATAATTACTTTCCTGTTCTAGCAGGCATCATAATATTAATAAAATAGTTAGGCGGCCTGTAACGAAACATTACTTTGCCGTTTTTCCAAACTTCTCGGATTAATCCTGGGGTAGGTATCAAAGGTAATCCTGCTTTGATTCTCAAAAGAGATGTAACGTGAGACGTTCGCCTATAAATAATCTTCAACCAAGACAGAAACTTTGTTAAAATTATGAAAGTAATGCACCGTTCTTCCTCTCAAAGTAGTTTTACTAAAGTGTCAGATAGATATGTTTACAATAATACTATCTTGTGTGCAGTGTATCATCATGACATTCTTAACATAAACCATTCTAATAATTAGTATCAATTCTACCAGCTAAAACATATAAGGCAGATTTATATTCTAACAAACGTTTTATATTTTTTTAATGAGAAATACGTAATATATGTTGTGTTCGTCCCATGCCACGTGCAGAATTTCGAAACCAGAAGTATGTCTGACACACTGTGCACTTAGCCCAATTTCACCATCGGTGGCCTTTGGGCACAGCCCAAACCGCACCCTCCGAAGTTGATAACTGCACCACGGGCATAAATAATTAGTTGCCGAGATAAATTAGTTGTCACTGCGAGCGACTCGCCAGATTAATTCGCGATAATGACGGTGTCCGGCTCAATCACGATGATAACCGCGCCGGCCCGTGATGACTCATTACTAGCTCGCCGCTCGCGCCGACCAATCCCAGGTCTCTGTGCGCGGCCGCCATTAATAATTCCCAGATTTAAACAGAGGATGTTTGTCTGCGCCACTGCTTCGGCAGTCTCCTGTGGCTACCACTGTGCCGTGTTTAACGTCTGTTGCTTGCATGACAGATAATTTGTGCCAGATTTTGGCTCTGCTGTTATCAGATCCTGCCAATACAGTAAAAGTTTGGTAACACGTTATAACATCGCCCAAAGCCAGCCTTCTGTGAATTTTAATCTTAGGAACTAAGTTCAGATAAATCTAAGACGACTAATTATTAATTTGTACTACTTTGTTTTCATTTGAACTAATATTGCTTTTATGGAAGGTTACTCTGTAAATGATGTGTAATATTATAAGAAATGGTGTAATGTGTGAAATATTAATTGAATGCTTGTAATGATAAATATTGTCTAAGCTATGGTGTTTTGAGGATGATTTTAAGCTGTATAGATTGTTAGATGTTGTAAGTTTTATGTTTAAATATTTGTAAATAGTTTTAATTCCCATTTAAAGATGTATCCTAATGATTGTAAGTGATTTTGTACAAGTTGTAATTATTTTTGTATAAATTTGATTGTCAACGAGACTTTTAGCGCTCGAGAAAGGACTCTTTATTGTTTTCTAGATATTTCTCTAGCAACTATTTGAACGGAGATGGGGAGCAGCAGAAGTTTCGCTAATTGTTTTTGAGAAGTTGTCGAATTCGTTTTAAAGATTATTTCAACAGCTTTTACTTGCTGAAATTTATTTTTAATGTGTTTTAGTAAGTCGATGAATATCCATATTTTTGTATCAAGATTTCAATGCAATGAAAGTGAGATAAAAAGTATATTAACAGTCTTGTTAATTGACTGAACTATTTAATAAATTCAGAAGCTGCGTTAATTAGTATCCTTTGGTGAAAGGTAAAATTACCTAGCGACTGAAATACAGTAACCTGTTAACTGAAAAACTAATTAATTAAGTTGCAATCAGCATTATCTGAAAGGATCATCCTGCAGGATCCCTGAAACGTGTAGATGTCAATGTATTTAGTCAATCTTCTTTTCCCTCAAAACTTTCACTAACTGCTGCTTGTATTCTCCTATTTTTTCAGGGTTGGGAAGTGTTTGTTTCAGCTACAGTTCAAAGGGGGAAACAATTTCCACTGTATAAGCTCAAATTCCGGGCATGTAATCGTTACTGTTTTTCATAATTTAGTTCCATTAACTGTTTGATGAAACAATAGCCTTATATTTGTTTGTGGTCAGGAGACGAACTGTTATCAGATGACTTATTCGCATTCCATAGATTCCTGCTCAAAATCAATGTCATGTTTAATAACTGAAGGATAGTTGTCGCATTTCGTGGAAGCGACAAATTTTTGCATTTCACACCAGTCGTTTTGCCACTACAAACATCATTAAGAATTATTTAAGGAACTGAAGGTTATAATTGTTTATACTCCTGTTTTGCAAATAGCTTTTCTCTATTATATAAACATAAGTGTTCATGGAACAATGTGAAAAGGAAATGATACTTGTGTAAGAATTTTTTTAATACATCCAGCAAGGGTAATTTGAAAGGCCTTTTTTCAATTTCAAATATTTAGTTTGATTTTTACTGGTCATTACACATTACATCGTTTGAGATTAAAAGAGAAAATCGTTTCCTCTAAGGAACGAATGTTTTCTGAATTACTGCATTCCGTATCCACTATGTCAAGAATATTATTCTTACTTTCATAATATAGCGTTTTCATCATGGCCTTTGCTGTAGGATACATTTTATAAAAACACGACGTTCATTAAACAAATTATGTACTTACTTTGTTGATTATAATTCAAATTTTTTTAATCATATTTATCATTTACTTTAAATAATAATTTTATCAACGACAAAAGATTTTTTATTGATGAAACGTCTCTTACATGTAAATATGACATTTATTACATCCTCATGGCAAAAGGAAATGATTTTGGCAACAGTTATTAAGTCCATAAGCTAAATTTAAATACTCGTGAAAGTAATATTTGAGTGCTTTTGGTTTCCACTATAAATTATCAATATATTGCCGGGTTAGCATACTTTATATCATACCAATGTTAATTTGTGTACACCGAAAGAAACATGAAATTATATCAATTACGTTAAGACTTATAGACTACAGTATAGACAATATAAAATTATTTTATGTAAAACTAACTAAAAAAGAAAAGAAATTAATTGCGCATGACAACTTTGTTTTACAGCAATTGTATCCTTTGGGCGCTTAAGGGTTTGCAACTGTTGACAGCGTGCTACGATTATTTGGAAGTCACGCTACCACTTTTTGCGTGTTTTTTTGGGTACGCATCTTGCAGGTTCACTGTCTTGAAACTGAACTGTTCGGCTTCCGTTGAGATCGAAAGTATTTGTGCTCGCCTCCCTTCCAAGAACACGTCTTTACCGGCCCTTGTTTATAGCTGTATTATTGCTACTGCCAGAATGATAACTTTCTGTTGTCTCTAGACAATAAAATAGAATTTTTGAACTTCAAACAATCATCTCATGAAAATATTTCCATGCTGAAATATGGAATTATTCTAACTCCAGTAGAAGTTGTCCAGTTAACTGACTACATACGATTTAAACTCGTATAACATCAATCAGTCTGCTTCTACCGTCGAATTTAGAATGTTCCATCAACCAATCACGGCATTTTCATATTTATAAAATACTAGCCTCGTACCCGCGACTTCGTACGCGTGGATTAAGAATTTTTTTGCCAGAATTAAATATAGTAAGTTGTTGGTAACGAGGGATTAGTCCCAAACAATATCGAGTCGGCATAATATGACAGGAAAGCTATCACTATATCATTCTACCGTCGAACCTGCCTCTTGAAGAGAATTAATTTCCAACATATTTCTGTCACTATTCGATAAGATCTCAAAATTTCGTGACTACAACTGTTAATCATACTGGAAAAAATATCCTGTGCCCTTCATACCCATTTCCTTATAAAATTACAACACAACGATATAGCCATTTAGTCGTCAAAACGTAACAAAAAGACAGAGACTTAATTCCGTATTTATAATAATATTACTGTGGTTCACACTCACACACTGACTGTGAACAACACCTGAGGGATCATTATAACGTAAAATAGTGTACACCTACAACATTGCAAGGCTACCTACGATTTGCCTCGCATTGCGCCCCTAACTTCCTAATATCTACAGTTTAACATTCAATCCGAATAACCTACGACCCAGGCCTGATTCTTACAATGAAAAACAATTTTTAAAAATCTTATCCCCGACGGAGATTTGAATCGGAGACCACGACGTTCGTAAGGCAGCGCTTTAGCCACTCAGCTGCCAGGCCACTACGGGGAAACTCGGTACGGAGTCGTCCATATCCAACGTGTCTGTCTATCGCCGTATTTCGAAGTTATGAGACAAAATGATTTGTTATTTATACAGATAATTATCCAACCAAATGTAGACATTATTTTTCTCCTTGTTTCAAAGGATAAGTGTGCAAAGTTACATCCAGAACGGATAAAAACTGTGGATTTGTATGAAGAACAAACAAAAGAACAAACCAACAAACAAACAAACAAACATACATACATTCGTCTTTATATATAAAGATTATCGCTAATTTCCATTTTTAAGAAGTGGCTAGTTGCAGCGTTTTAATTCTGAGTACTCCGTATTGTTTAACAAGCTATTTCCAAACGGTCAGAGCAGGTCTTTAATGTTAGGGAAGTTGGTTTGGCATAAACACTTACTCGCCTGCACAAAGTCTAGTGTGGTCATTCATTGAGAACACACAGTTTCGAAGAGGATGTGTTGTTCTCGCTCTGATTGACTTCCCTGTACGCAGAATTACGATGGAGCTATGAATCGTAACCGTTAGAGAATATTCCAGTAGTAGTTATTTTTGCCACAATTATTTCTTTTTAAAGTAATTATTTTAACTGTGCTATAGTTGTCCTTTCCGTGGATAATTTTTTTAAATGTTTATTGTAGCTGTGAATAACGACACATGGACTGTTTCAGCTAACAATGATGTTATATTATCTAGCGCCAAAACAGTTGTAAGATTATTGCGATGGTGTGTGTGTGTGTTGTTGTTTTTTTTTTAAGTTAGGTTTGCCATATGGATAAATATTCTGTGATTCAGATTTAAATGTTCGACGCATAGTTATGCACTAAGGATGCGTACTTAACCTTGAAAATAATGTCTGTTTCTTTAGAATCAAATAATAGCATAATGATATTTACTTAAATTATGTGGTTTTTAAATTCTAGGACAAATTAGTTCACACATCTTTTTTAAAAAAAAATATTTAATTTGTAATAAAAAATCCAAGCAAAGGGTTTATAAAATATTTAATCGGAGATCTGTTATGTGCAATGTACAATAATACCAAAATATTTTGTTTAAACAAAGAAGATTTCAGCTGAAGAGACACTAAATACGGTTAAAAACTCTGTTTAGATCGTTTAATTCCATAAAACATACGGACGTTGGGTTGGAGACTATGCCGTTAACAATGGGTGTCAAATAAATATTTGATCACAACCTCGACAGGAATATACCGGAAGAGCTCTTCATGTGGGGCAGCCAATACGTTAATGACGTGGAGCACCTGCTGTTACTCAAACACCGCTGGACGTTTGCCTGAACAATACGTTTTCCAGAAAGCTATCACCGCCGAAATACCGGAACACATTGGCATGCGCCGTAAAAACTTGTTTTCACACTATTAAACATTTGCTGATATAACAGTCAACCGAGCAAAACGAGTAGCTAACATTAAAATAAAAGTATTTGTGGAAACTAACTCGAAATACTAAATAATAACTTTGTAAAAATGTGTCAAATTTCATCAGTATTAAGTTATATTATACTTATCATGATTGCATTACATGTAACGTGCTAATCTAAATAATAACAAACCTTTTTTACTTATTTTTTTAAAAGAAATAAAGTGTTGATAATAATAAGAATAACTGTTATTTTTTATCGTAAAACGGTGACAGTATTTCTTTTAAGTGTATGTAAATCAGTAATGATTTGATAATCAGTATCAGAAATATGTCCAAAAAAAATTTCTAATATGTGTTAAAAAGTAAAACTCACTTATGTTTCTGAAAATTAAGAGCATCCAAATTGATAAAGTGGTCAATGAAGAATAATTTGTACAGTGAACTTTTAAAATACAGCAATAGTTACCACTTACATTCATAATTGAAGAGACTTTTGTAACAGTTTATCAAGGTTACAATCTTTGATACGACTGACCTGACATTTTTTTTTTAATTTAATTTAATTTCAATGGAGCACAGGCTCCGATGGCAATTTCCCTACACACCCATCTTCCCCCTATCCTGCATCCACCTACATTTGCCCTCTACAAATTTTATCTTTAAATTCTTTCAAAGTTTTCGGTAAATTATTCATCATTTCTCTTGGTAACTCATTCCAATCCCTGACACCCTTGCCTAAAAAAGAGAATCCTCCCACATCCTTGTGCCTAAAATCGAGTGCCAGTTTGTCGTCATGGTGATCTTTTCCCTTCCATGCATTATTTTTCATACCTATTGCAATATCTTTCCATGCCTCATCGCCAGGATATGCCCTGTACACTCCCATGACCCTCCTCATCCTCCTCCAGTCTTGCAATGAATCCCATTTCAGCTCCTTTATCATATCCGTCACTGATTGCATTCTGCGATAATTTCCAGAAACAAATCTAGCAGCCCTTCTTTGCACCCTCTCCAACTCCTGTATTTGATACGTAAAATGAGGGTCCCATACTACACTACCATATTCGAGCAATGGTCTCACCAAAGTTTTGTAACCCAGTTCCTTTACTTCTCTCGTACATCCCCTCACTACTCTCTACAACAAGTGAAGAACTTTGAAAACTTTTCCTACCACCTGTCCAATGTGTCCAGCCCAGTTAAGCTTGTTAATCAAAAGTAATGCCAAGATTTTTACATTTCAAGTCTTCAGCAAGCAATTCTTTCCCCACCTTATATTCATAATTAACCTTTTGTTTTTTATTTGTGTATCTAATTAGCTGACTCTTCTTTGCATTTATCTTCATCCCATGTTTACCAACCCAACTAGATATCCTGTCCAGATCACCCTGCAACTGTTTAGAGTCCTGTATCGTTTTGATCCTTTTATACAGCATTATGTCATCTGCAAACAATCTAATTTCAGATAGTAAACAATCAACACAATTATTCATTAGAATAATGAATAGCAATGGTACCAATACGCTACCCTGTGGCACTCCCATTTTTAATTCTACTTCTTTTGATACTACATTTCCTACCCTAGCTTTCTGTTTTCTACCGTTTAAAAATTCTTCTACCAGCAAATCACTTTCTCATCCACCCCAATGGTTTTTACCTTATTTACTACAATTTTATGGCTTACTCTGTCATACGCCTTTGACAGATCTAGTGCTACACTATCAATTTGGCCTCCCTTGTCCATTTCATCTGAAATATCTTGTATATATCCCACCAACTGAGATTCGCATGAATATCCTTGCCTGAACCCATGTTGCCTGCTTGAAAACCACTTACGTTCCTCACATATATATTTCCATTAATTTACCTTCCACTGATGTCAAACTGATTGGCCTGTAATTCGCAACTCTATTTCTCACCCCTCCTTAATGTACCGGTACTACTATTGCACTTTTCCAGTCCTGTGGTAAGCAGCAAGTATCCAGACTCAATTTAAATAATATTTCAAGATAAGGTACAATGTCACCTCCGCCTATCTTTAAGATACGGTATCTGAAGCAATATTATCTTCACCAGCCCCTTTACGTTTTTTCAGCTTTCTTATTTCCTTCATGATTTCCTCAGGATGAATATCAAATTTTTTACTATCGTCATTTCTAATTGTGTTGTTAAGCTCGTTATCCGAATTAGACCCTCCTGTTTCTGATTCATTGTCCCTAATGCTTTCACTGAACCAGTTACTTAAAATCTCTGCCTTTTTCAAATCATCAGTAACTTCTTCTCCATCCTTATCTATAAGTGTCTCCACGCCCTCCCTTCCCCTCAGTTTCCTGATATAGCCATAGAAATTTCTTGATGCATCAATCAATGGTCCTGCTGCACTGACAATACTCTTCATAAACCCATCTTTAGCCATTTTCTTTGCTGTTATTAAGTACTTGTTAGTTGTTTTAAATATTCCCTACTACCCTGCTGTCTCTTAACTCTGTTATTTTCTTTTCTTACCAACCTCTTTAACCTCCTCACTTCCCTATTATAGTACATAGGTTCTCTACTTCTCTTTATTTTCTGCCTTGGAATAAATTTTTCTTCCCCCTTTCTTATTATTTCCTTGAACTCTTCCCACCTTGACTCTACTGTACTTGAGCCTTCTTTCCATTTGCTGAATTGTTCTCTGAAACATCTCTTCAAATTCGACAGATAAGGGAATATTAATGTTTGCAGAGGATTTTTTTTATTAAAGAAACTCAAACTATATATAAAATATAATTATTTCCTGGATCAATTAGAGGTTACTGCTGTCTTATTATAGGTAACGGGGAATGAGATTCTGTTTAAAAAATATGGATTTTCCTTTCATAATTTCCGTCGATGATTTATTGAAACTTGTATATCATTATCTGTGGAGGATGTAACAGCAAATAACTAAATATAGTTTTAAGTGCGGTGAAATTGCTCGTATGAAGTGATAATGATTAGAAGCACGTCTTCAGTATATTCTGGAGAAGAGAACTTTCAAAAATACTGGATTTCAATTAAGTTTTCTTGTAGAGTTAAAGTGAGTTACATTTGGTTTAAGCTCACTGCAACAATGCTGAATTACGTCAGTTTGGTTTCTGAGGTATCTCTGAAAAGGTGAGTATTCCACAAACACTGGTTGGCAATGATGCAGTATGAAATTGACTGCAACGATGAAAACAGATACCAAGGAAGGTGGCTAATGTGTGCTACAACAGTTATGTCACAGTAATACATGAATCGATATCACTCATGCGACATAATGGTCTTTTAGGGACGACAGAAAATCAAAACCAGGAACCGAACTTGGTGGTGTAACGGTTAGCGTTCTCGCCTCGCATTCGGGAGGACGGCGGTTCGAATCCCCGTCCGGGCATCCAGATTTGGGTTTTCCAAGGTTTCCCAAATCACTCCAGGAAAATTTCGGGATGCTTCCTTCAAAAGGCCATGGCCGAATTCCTTCCCATTCCTTGCCCCCATCCTTGCCCCCCATCCTTTCCCGTCTCTAAAGACCTCGCTGTTGAGAGACGTAAAGCAGTAAAAAAAAAAAAAGTCTTTTAGGAAAAATATAGTATGAATAATCCTCACGAAGTTCCAAAGCTATTCCAAACTCCTTTCAAGCACACTGCAAAGGTTTCGTTATATTAAATAAAGTCTCAGCGTGTATTACGCATACGAAAGAAGATACAATAGTTTTATTGGCATCATGGCGTAAGTAGGAAGCTTGTCTCAAAAGTAAGTTACACTATTTTTTTATATCCGCGCAGTTGGCAGGAGACGTCTGGGATTCGCAGGGAACTTTCGTCCGGGTGTGGTGGCAGCACTGTAAAATTCCTAAGAGGCCGCCATGACTCATTTGTCAGTTGCGATCAAGCCACTATGGAGCTACCACTTACTCCTACCGCCGATTGCGAAGTACGCAGTGTGATTCGTTTTTTAACGGCAAAAAATAAAAATGCAACTGAAATTCACCGTGAGTTGTGCAGTGTGTACGGTGAAAACGTTATGTCGAGGCCAATGGTTTCTCGTTGGCGCCAATCATTTATTGAAGGCAGGACAACAACACACGACGAACAACGAATCGGCCGCCCATCCACTTCACGGGCCCCGAACATTGTCGAAGAAGTCCGAAGAGTCGTCGACGCCAATCGTCGCCTTACGCTCGACGACATTTATTCACAACTCCCGCCTAATGTTGAAATTAGCCGTGCATCACTTCACAGAATCATTTCTGATGATCTGCATCTGTCCAAAGTGTGTGTAAGGTGGGTTCCACGGCTCCTTTCAGACCACCACAAAGAGCAGAGAGTTGACGCTGTTCTTCAATTTCTGCAGTTTTTTGAGGATGAAGGAGATGGCCTATTCGACCGAATTGTGACCGGGGATAAAACTTGGATCCATCACTGTACGCCTGAAACCAAAAGACAAAGCATGGTGTGGAAAGGGAAGGACGAGCAAACTCCAAAAAAGGCGAAAGTTGTGGAATCAGCTGGGAAGGTTATGGCGACGGTCTTCTGGGATTCGAAGGGGGTATTGCTGATCGACTACCTGCCACGTGGGACAACGATAACAGCTGAACGCTATTGTGAGGTGTTAAAGAAACTCAGGAGGGCGATCCAGAACCGAAGGAGGGGAAAGTTGATGAAAACAGTGTTTTTGGTCCACGACAACGATCGTCCACACTCTGCTCGTCAAACTCAAGACCTGCTTGAAGAGTTTCGATGGGATGTTTTCGGACACCCACCATACTCCCCTGATCTCGCTCCAAGCGACTATCATCTGTTTCCACAGCTGAAACAACACCTTGGGGGAAGACGCTTCGCAAACGAAGAAACTCTCAAAGAAGAAGTTCAGACATGGCTAACCAGTTTGGCGGCAGAATGGTATGACGCTGGATTAAAAAAACTTTTACCACGATACCAAAAATCTATTGAAATGCAAGGAGATTATGTAGAAAAATAACTAATATATGTAGTTTCACAAATATAACCTTTTAAACAAATTCTGGGCGTTATTTTTTTTTAAGTGTAACTTACTTTTGAGACGACCCTCGTATCTATCAGTTCTCCAGAAGAGTATACGTGATATAATGGTACTATCATGAGTAGCGCACTCAATTCGGGTGCCCAGAAATTGACCTAAATATAAACACATAGTTTCTGCGCAGAAATTTGTGCTTCGTAAAATTCACTTAGGGTATGTTCACCTAAGTGAATTTTTCGAAGCAAGAAAGCACCTCTTACATATAGCCGTCTACTTCATTCAGGTTTTTAGGCTCCTGAAACAGTTTATTTTAAAATTACCACATTTATTTAAAAGTTTATGTTTTACAAATTACAATTAGTTACTCTGCTACTTGATTTGTGAAACATAAAGCCCCTATATCATTGAATGTAATCGGTTTACAGCAAGAACTGTTCCAGCGCGAAAGACCCACAAGAGCTCTCAACCCTCATTTTCATTAAAAGCCTAGTACGCTTCTGCTACTGGTATTTTAGTGTGCAGTAAGCAGGATCCGGCTTCCTGTATTGGTGATGCACACGGCTTTGGAAGCTTGCAGGTGAGACTGTATCTAGTGTGGGGGCAGCGCAGTTGGAAATACTAGCTGTAATCTGTTGAGTACGCCCTCTGTTATACAATTGCGGTTTTGCAAGTAGTTAGTTCTACTGTTCTGCTTTGTTGCTGATGATATTGTAGAGTGTAGGAGGGAATTTGCTGTTATACCATAGCAATAGTATTACGGTCCACCACAGAATGTTTGGCACTACTTGTTACCGCAAGGTGTGGTGATTCTGTTTCTGTCCTTCCACCTTCACTCTTAATATAATGCCTCCTCACTGAAATTTTCCTTTTAGCTTTAAAAAGTTCGTATTTTCTTGTTTTCAGTTATTGGCTGACGTCAGTACAACTCCAGATAAGATGATTTTCGTTTTCCGCTCGAGAAACACATTCCCTATAAACTTTTGTAACGATACCGTTATACCTGTAGTAGTTTGTATCTGACAACATTCACCGTTACGAGGTAAAGGCAAACACTATGCCGTAGCGCACATTTTATGGGATGTCGAAGCAGCCATAACTATCGCGAAACCTTACCAGAATCTTGTATCTTTGCGTTAGAAGAAGATTAGTTTTTCTGCAAAGAGTCTTTCACACTTGCGCTAAAAGTATCTGATGATGTTTATATGGCTCTGAAAAATTTCCACCTGGATTAGCTGTTGATTTTAAATATAGGATAATAATTTAAAAAGTTGAAATAGTTCCTAAAAATGTAGTGGGAGAGATTCAAACCATAAGTCTGGTAATGCTGGTTGTTCTGATTATAATTTTACGCACTTTTCTGAAATCATTTTGGAGAATGCTGAGACGATTCACAATTTTCGTTTCAGAAAATACCAATTTCACAGGAAAAAAATGACTACTAAATTCTTCGGTTTTAGCGCTTAGAGAGATATTACAACACTTGTATTTCACTTCTAGGCGATAAATATGGTTGTGGACGCTTGTCTTATCTCCACGCTGTGGACTAAATTTTCAGTTCAGTATAAGTATATATATATATAAAATACTCTTGAAAACTCTAAGTTGCTTCTTAAAGTCTGGGGCTGGTCGTATTTGAAGGACACTCGGTTTTTAGTGTGTCAGGGCGTCTAAAATTGTATGATTCTGTAATTTAAAGATAACCGATATTGTGTACTGCCTCATTAAACTCATTTCTGCTTCTTCTCCGAACATATAATTTACTTTTCGGCACGAGAAACCACTACTTTGAACTTCAATCACACGGCGGCAAGTACTTAAGAGGAGAATCAGTAGAATCCTACAAAGTTCTCGATTATGGAACACACAATTTTTTAAAGAGTTTCTATGCGTATCACTGCCGAAAATTTGTCGTTAGAGTAAAGTAGGTGGAAAATACTCAGTGCTACCATTTAAACATGTCGAAACAGAAGCAGCTTCGCAGTTCGTAGTCACCAGAGGGGCTTACTGGCTCATGTTAAAACTAATTATTTATTTATTGTTTTATTTTTTTTTTTTGTTCAGTATAGTTTCTAATTCAGTGATTGCATTGAAGAGTGGTTAATTCAATAGGAGGTACAATGAAAATTTTTACGGCTGTATGAACGGAATAATTAGACGATTTCTAACTTTTGAAAACGATAAATAATAATAATAATAGCAATTTCAGTTTCCTTTCTAATTATAACGCACCTTTCGGAAATTCTCATCGAAATTAGCAAACAGGAAAATGAAGTATGTCCATAAATATCTAGCTTCAGAATTTAAGAAACTCTGATAAAATCTTATAAGATGATGGATGATGGATGGATACGAAAACGATTCCATCTCATTAAGATAAAAATAAAGTTAAAAAGTATTTAGATAAAATATTTTATAATTAAACAAACAAGACCTAAAACTATACTGCATATCTGACAAAATTCAGTAACCATGAAGAATCCATCTGGAAATAATGGATAATGAAATATTTGCAAAGGAAATGGCATATTAAAAACGAAAATGCAGAAAAAAATGTGGGAATAGAGGAAAAAGATGGGATGACGTATGAAACCGGAGCAGGTATCAACCTAAGATGTGCAGTAAAAGAATAATAATTCAAATATATCGACTATGAGAAGGCACGAAACAGAGAGGAAAAGAATAATGTGAAAATAAAACTGACTTGCAAGTAAATTAGAGTTATTATATAACAGCATGTGAAGAAATAGCATTAATTCAAAAATATAACCAAATAAGTTTTTATACCGTAGGACGCAGCAAACCGCTGTTATGGGATATAGAATTTATTTATTGTGTGTCAAGTGCAATGGATGGTGCCCTTCATGTCTATCGCTCTACTTCACATAGAACAAGTTCCAGACACGCGAAAGATTACCCTGAAATAAATTCAATGCTAAATATCACCGCTTTATTCGCGATCTGGGATGGGGGAAAAATATCTCTGCTGAAAACTCGACCGCACCGTGAAATCCTTCACGCGATAAACGGATTCGGTGGGTGTAAAGCCCCCGCAGTCGCCATTAAAACACCACTATATCTTTCTTCACTTTTTTTCTGTCACGCTGAGGTGGAACACTGGCAGGATGGTGGTAGCCGGGAACTGTAGAAGCGTGGCACGGCAGTTACAATAAACTAATGAAATAAATTCGCGCTCTCGTCGAGTCGCGCTTGTTCCGCGTCCACTCCTCGTCCCACTTTTTTATATGTGTATATATATGTGTGCGAGTGTGTATACATCACCAGCGCTCCCACTGTCCGGGCCACAATTCATTTAATTGAATTCGAAGTCATGCCTCGGCCCGTCCCCCTCGAACACCAATCCCACCACTTTGTGTCCACTCGGACACAAAGCATATGTTAAACGCCAAGTGCGGCGGCGGCCGTAGGACCGAAGTGCTGGTACGCATTTTGCAGGGGACGGGAAAAAAAGTGGGAAAGGGGAGAGAATGAATAAATGAAACACGCATGGTTTACCGGTCACTTTACGCAGTGTTGGACGAGCCACCACAAAAGCGGCTGAAGTCTGCAGCGTACAGCAGGGAACAGTGCGCTGAATGGAGGGATGGAAAGTGTGAATTGCCCGCCTGTTGTTGACAAGGTAGTTCGTCCAGCTCGCAGTATGGAAACTCCATTGTTGTGTTTGAAACATTTATTGTGTTTCGAAACATTTAGCTGGTTCTGCTGACCGTACCATTCATTTTTCATATGTTTCAGTGAGTGATTATTTCACTTAGGGACCGTGCACAAACTACGTTGCTCGGTCCAAGGGGGGGAGGGGATGGCTGGAAGGCTACGCTGGGCTATGTGGGGGGGGGGGGGTTCCAAGCCAGGCCACGTAGCTTTCCTTTCATAACATTTTTCACAATTAAAATGAGGAAAAGAACACACAACAGCATGTGGATATTAATTTCCCTCAGAAAATTGACTCCGTATGTAATTTACAATAGTCTGATACGAGAAAATAGTACAAAATGTCTTCTGGAATCAAAATGGAAAAAAGGCTACGTGCTACGTAGGGGAGGGGGGGGGTAGAAGCTAAAGTCACGTAGGGCTACATGGGGGGGAGGGGGGTTCACAGGAGGCCAGAATGGAGCTACGTGGTTTATGCACGCTCCCTTAGAGACAAGACATATTTAGTTTCACGGGTAAAAACATTGTAACAGCACCAATCATTGTTATTCTCACCAGACAAAACTACTCAGCAATGTTTAAGCGACATTGATGGACAGTTGTTCAAATGGAGATGAATGGTTTAATCCGCACTGAATCTATTGATTGGATTAAGCCCTCCATACAATTATTGGATATTAATTCAAATTTCAAATGCTGAAACACCAGCGGTACTCATTACCACTTCTCATGTTTTGAAAAGTGATGTAGTTGAAGGCTTGGAGGGTACCCAGAATCAACCTCAAAGACTACAAAATTAAAAGAAACACAAAGCGCAAATGCAATGTAGTTACAGTCAATTTTTCCGTCAGTTGCGTAGTTGATTAACAAAAACAAACATCAGTCTGGTATATGAAGCCAACTTTTATTTGCTTAATTACTTGTTTTGTATGTTCGCTTGTGTCGACTAGGATCAGGTTTAGCCGTTGTTTAGTTTGAATTTGTTGTGGATGTGTACACATCAGTGTGACAACTATGGTTGGTAGAGCTAGGTGGGGGGGGGGGGGGGGGGGTTACAGTCTACCGTGGAATCCGAACAATGGAACTGTTCTGGCGTACTTAGTGTTGCAAACTGAAAAAAAAAAAAATTTTTTTTCAGCTTTGTGAAAAAAACAAACAAGAAAAAAAACCTAGCACCCGTGTTTTTTTTCTAATTTTTTTTTTCAGAAAACAATATATTTGATAAATTATAGTTTTATTTAAGGAACTTCCATTTTAAAAGTGTGTTTTAAGTCTTACTGAATCATATAATGTCTCACATAATGATTCATAAGTGTATCTATATAGGTAACATAATTTTATTCATCCTCTATGTCAGTACCACATTCACTAGTACCAACACTAGTTCGATCGGTGTCGGAATTTTCTGTCTCTTCTTCTGTCTCCTCTAGATCCATAACTTCAGAAATAGTTAAATTTTCTTTTACTGGTTGTTCTTGTATTGTACGCAAAAGATTTTGAGATTGCAATTTTAAATTGTGAGCAAAGTACACACTGTGCATAAAGACTGCGCCGATAGTTCTGCATTACGGTCTTTTAAGTTTGAATTTAAATCTATTATCTTACAAAATAGGAGCTTTACTTCTTTTCAATTGTTTGTTTACACCAACGGTTGCAAGGAAACGATTCATAATTAGGGACCGTGCACAAACTACTTGGCTCGGTCCAGAGGGAGGAGGGGTTAGCTGAAAGGCTACGCTGGGCTACGTGGGGAGGGGAGGGGGTGTTCCGAGCCCGGCCACGTAACTTTCCTTTCGTAACATTTTTCACAGTTAAAAAGAGGAACTGAACTCACAACAGCATGCGAGTATTTATTTCCCTCAGTTAATAATATGTAATTTACAATAGTCTGACAAGAGAAAACAGTACAAAATGTATTCTGGTATCAAAACGGAAGAAAGCTACGTGCTACGTGAGCGAGGGGGGGGGGGGCAGGGGGCGGGCAGGGGGCGGGGGGGGGGCAAAAGCCACGTAGGGCTACGTGGGGGAGGAGGGGGGTTCACAGGAGGCCAAAATGGAGCTATGTGGTTTATGCACGCTCCCTTACTGACAATTTAATGAATCAGTACCACTATACTCTGAGAGTTAACAAGTATACGAATATAAGGAAAGCCCAATAAGTAATAAAAAGAGGCAAAAAACTGTGGATAAATTTTAAATTCCTAATTTTTTAAAAGCTCTGTAGGTAATTTTGTAGGGCTGGCAGCACTATTTCAAATAGCAAGTATAATCCAAACAATGGGGAATGGGGATTCCATCTCGCGCAACCTAGTCTCTTCGGGAAATCCCCGTTCATAAAGAAAATTTCAGTCAATTTTGCCAATATTTTCGTAATTTTTTTCCTACTGAACCAGAAAAATATAGTAGATTTTAAACTAAGATAAGTACTTAGAATAAACTCTAAAACAGTCATTTTAAACGATAACTGCGTTACAAATTTGAGATTTAGTAGTTGTGAAAAAAAACATGTTCCAGAAAAAAAAACATGTTTTTTTTCAAAGTTTTTTTTTCAAGCCAGAAAAAAGTTTTTTTTTTTTTTTACAACACTAGGCGTACTTCACATTACACAGTATGCTGTGCCATAGGTGAAGGTCGATTTCAAGCTTATGAAAATCCCCGCAGAGCCAGGGATTCGAACCGGGTACCTTTCGACCTCCAGTAAGATGCCTTAACCACTGAGCTACCAGGCCGGTTCTAATTACTTATTTTTTTTTACTTTACTTACCCTCTCTTTCTGTAACAAAATAAGACAAGCAAATATATCTAAGTAACAGATTGGAAGAAAAGTAAGCACAGTGTGTAATAATACTGTCCATATTCATCTAATCACCAAAGACAGTTTAAAACAACACCGACAACACTTAGTATGTAATGAAGGGATGTAAATTGATAATGTTTCAGGAGGGGATCCATGTGCATAAAAGCATGGTTTGAGAAATGTAGGGTGCCGACGTTTCAAAATAATTTTGGGTATAGTTGCTAAAGTTCGTTCGATATTACGTCAATTCACCCAACACAAACATCACACCGCACACTAAATTACCAATAAATCTACATTTATAGAACAACAGAGGGTGCCGATCCCATTGTCACCACGATTATCCCTTGATTATTTTATTTTTGAAGAATATTGTGTGTTAGGGTCCTATCTCATAAAGGTAAGAGAAGTGATTAATATGAACGTAAATGCACTGTTTGTAAGAATAGAAAAGATGTAAAGATAAATAATAATGAATCATTCTAAGGACATTCTAGTAATCGACAATGAGTTTCTAAGGTCGATGTCAACTGGCCAGCAAAGACAAAAGAGAAACGACGAGGAGAAGAAACAGATGAAAAAGACGATCAAGATGGTTTAGAATTATGACAGAAGTGTGATCAGCTGCGTCCGACAGAATTACGATGATTAAATTTTATGAATGTCGTGTGATGGGTTATGTCCGACAGTCACAAAAGAAAAGACATGAAAGAAGCGTCAAGGTTTACAGATAAATGTTTGTTTAATCTCGGTGTGAAAAAGGTAAATATATCTTACCGAGGTAATACGAAATATTTTATTTATGCAAAAGTTTAAGGACTAGAAAAAGACGACACAGGTGCGGGTAGTTGTATTTTAAAAACACCATCAGGCTACCAGCAAATAATTTACTTATGATACGCCTGTAACATCAAAGAATTTGAAAAAACGATATATGAAAGGTGAGACGGGAATTTGAACCACGTCCTCTCGAATGCCAAGTCCGAGCGTTACCGCTCAACCACCAGGCTCAGTCAAACGGTTTTGTAATTTTAATGCAACATGTGATGTACTTGGGTTTTTTTTCCCTAAGAAATGTAGGTTGTACACCAATCATCATATCGGAATCGTTCTCAAACACCAACGCCCTGCAGCGTCCAAACCATGCTTTTCTAGACATGGCACCGATTTGAAACACTATCAGTTTTCCCTCCCACACATCATACTATGCACACTCAGTTGTTGTTTTGAATCACCCTGTATATCAGTTATTGCGAGAAATCATTCAGAATACGATGTCATTCTAAACACTTTTCGGAACGACTTTTACTGTAGTTATTAACAATTCTAATCTAGAACCACGTCTCCTAACGCCAATTTCAACGATATTCCTCAATATTTTTAATTTTATTTTTTTATCTTGAATAACTACATTTGATATGACCCGATTGATCGTGCTGTGGAATTCTGGCAATAATTACTGCAAGATATCACATAGTCAAAAAAATTTATGATATGTCAATAAACACATTAATCATAAACCTGATTTTTTTTGGTTTGAAACATTGATCTATCACGAAAATTGTTACCAAAGAATTACACCCCACAAATGCACTAGCAACATTCTTAGATATGATAAAACTAATTAGGAGAACGGTAAAACAAAAAAAAAAAAAAAAAAATCGCTGGGTGAACACACGTAGCGTCATGAAGTGGAAACTTTACATCGAGTAGTTATTTGTTCGTCATACATTGAAAAACAATTATGTACAAAAGTGTACACTACAAGACTTTTGTGACATTTTGTACCTAAATAACGTTCATCCGTGTTTCAGTAACACCTAGGTTACGCGCTATAAGCTGATTATCAGGGCTATCGCATTTGAGTAGCAACCTGGGCGACCAAAGCCTGGGAAGGGCACAATGCAAATTAGCATGCAGGACCACTCAAGCAGCCGAGCCGGCGTCTCTCTTTGTAAATCTGGTGTGGCGGTACGTGGAACTGCAAGCTTCACTGAAAAACAAGACATCTTTCACGTGCGTGCTGAGGATGTGTGCGGTGATTTCGATATTTGTCGAAGAACAGTAAGGGCGTGGCGAGGCGCAACCAATCAGAAGAGAGAAAACATTGCCTGTAACAATACCAGGGAGAACAGATTTGGCATTAACCACGTGTGGCCAAGGAATCTACTCATTCAAGTGTTATTTCTTCAGGTACAAGACGTAATGTGTCGAATCTCCACTCTTGGATCACTCAACGGCATGATCCGAAGGGAGGTATGGGAAACTATATAGGGTACCCTGATGGCTTTGCCTGCCTATAACAGCTGATTAACGTAAGTAAATTTCGGAGAGACCAACACTTTGCTGCCACGGATAGGGTTACTGCAATCTAGCAGACACCTGGAACCATAACTGATCTCTCCGTCATCATTGGCCGCCCATGAAAAATCTGTAAATTCAACAATCTTTGTTCCACTTAAAATGCATACGTGTTCTTCAGTTATATCCTATGACTCAGTCAAACGACTTCTTAAATAGGGAATTATAGAAGTAATGACCCATTCAGTTAGCTATCGGTTATTGTTCCGTGATCATAAATTTCAATGTATATTTTCGTTTGTTGAATTACCTTCATATCTTCATACATTTTTGTTCCTCACTCTCTCGTCATATTTGGCGTAATACTCCAGCTCTCGCTATCTTGATCTAATCTTTGTTTGAATATAAAATTTCAAGCTACGACTTCTATTATTTGTTTCGTATATTTTAATCTTTGCGTTCCGTTACAAGTGTTTAGTTCGATTGTTCTCTCCGTTAACAAGTGAACCAATGACTTATGTTTTAATACGTAGCGCAACATTTTCCCTGTTATTTTTGTCAATACCACAGGCTTCTTTCCTCATCCATTATTTCCAAAATACATTCATTTCGTACCTTATTCGTCCACTTAATCATGATCATCCTTTTCTATCACCACATTCAAATGGTTCAATTTTCCTAATGAATTCTTCTTCCTAAAGTCAAGAATTGGCCTGAATACATACAAATTTTAAAACTTATTTTCTGAGCCACAGTTCAATGTTGATACAAAAACATTTCCAATAATGCTACTCTATTTCTAATACCTCTCTTGTTTTACATAAGTTCGAACTACCGAGCGTCGTGGGTGAACGGTTAACGTTCTGGCATCGCATTCGGGAGGACGCGGGTTCGAATTCCCGTCCGGGCATACAGATTTGTGTTTTCCATGGTTTCCCCAAATCACTCCAGGCGAATGCCGAGATGCTTCCTTCAAAAAGGCCATGGCCGAATTCCTTCCCGTCCCTTGTCCCCAGTTCCATCCCGCCTCTAATGACCCTAGCCGTCGACGGCGTAAAGCGATAAATAAAAAAAAGAAAGATCGAAGTAATTTTACTTCTGAATAACAGGATTTTCTTGCTTCTACAATCTCATCCTATTTTTCTGTTTAATCTTCTGCTACTGCTGTAATTTATATTTCATTTAACTACTTTTGGGTCATCTTCGTTTATATTAATTCTAAATGTTTCTGCCAGTATTTTATTTATTCTGTTCAGTAATTTATCAATATTACTGATTTCCTCTGCTAACAATACAATTTTCTCCGCAAATCTTCATTCACACCGTTTCATTTGGGGCTTAAAAACCGTACTTTAAAAACTAGCCTTCGCGAACTTCTCTATCTACGCCCACCTCGTGAATTCGTCTGAAGGCGACCCAAAATCCGCAAAACCGGCTTATTGCGTTAAAATCACTTCGCGGAGTAAAATTTTTACTACTTTGGTGCCATTCCTCAGTCCGAGTCACTTCTATGTTCTACATTGTGGTTTCGTCTCAAGCATCGTTACAGTCCACTGGAGAGAATTTAGACCAAAAACTATAAACATGTTCCCTGAAGTCAGAGTAGCTTTATCATAAAATGTTAATAACGTGATGCAATACGTATTTAGGAATGCGCCAATTACATGTTATTTGTTTTTGATTGATTGTTCGGATTACATAATGATAAGTTGCTTGAATGAGTTGTTCAAGTCTAGTAGAAAATTTTTGTATGAAAAGAATGTCTCCGTCATTGCGATTTTAACAATACTTATCAGCTAAACGAAATGATGTGTTGCTCGGCCATATAATTTTTTTTAAATTAATCAATAAAGAATTACACTAATAAAAAAGTTGTCAAGATACATAACGAAGTTTCTCTTTACGTTGAGAAATTATAAAATGCTCTCGGTTAACTAGCCGAGTTAACGAAGTGTTATCACACGATATTTCGGCGATCACAACCACTGTCACCGTCTATCACTTCACCAGACGATGGCGACAGTGATTGTGATCGCCGAAATATCGTGTGATGACACTTCATTAACTCGACTAGTTACTCGAGAGAATTTCACTAAAAAAGTTGTCATACATTCTTGGCTACACCTCAATTGTTAGTACATGTCTACTTATCAGTTTTAAGAGAGTACTGTGCAATACCCATCAGGACTAACAACAGAGGGGTATCGTCGAGGCGTAACGCCTTCAGTCAGCTGCCAACTAGGCAAGGCGAGACGCGGCAGGAGACTCCGCTAAGACTCTGTAATCCCGGTGTGATTGCCGGCTCAACCGCGCGTTAAAGCGCTGACAAAGGCCCGCACCCTGACAAGGCCTCAGGCGTCTCAACCTGCTGCTCCAGCCTACGACGTCACAAGACGTAGGACACGAAACTTCTTCAGTCCTATGTTAAGGTCACTGCTTCACCTCTTTCTATGATGGACCTGCAAAACATAATGAACCCAGTCTGAACAATACGAGGTAACGTTCGTGTCTGATGTTTGAGGCGATCGAGGATCAATTCACTGCCTGCAGGACTTCGGTGTTGGTTGAAATCAGTGTTGGGGAAAGCAAGCTGGGACTGTATCTTCTAAAGACATGTCCGTCTCTTACAGATGATATTTTCGTCACTATAATGAACCACGTCATTGACGGTTCATAAAGGCCTAATTAAAATAATTGCCGCCCTGATGCTAGTGGAGTTTGCGATTAGTGTTCCACTCTGAGACCTAAGAAAATAAGCACGTGTAGGCCTCATTGCTGTTGATTGCTGCTAAAATCCGTTACTGAGATACTCCGCTCAATTCCCCATTCAACATTTTTTATGGCTTTATGCCTTGTTGACGTTGAGGTAATTAGAGGCAGGAAAGGATTGGGGGCAAGGAACAGGTGGGAATTCGGCCTTGACAACATGTGCCTGGTTTGATTTCTGGAAACTACTTTAAACTGAAATTTGAATGATTTGCACGAGGTTCGAACCAGTGTCCTTCTGAAAGCGAGGCCTGTGCGTTACCATTCACCACCACGCTTGGTCCCTCATCAATTGAGCGGAATGTGGCTGCCCACTGCTCCCATAGTAGTGCAATGGCTCAATTCCCTTTAAATTTATTGGAAATAGTCCCTTCAGCATTAATTATGCCGCAATGGACTCTCAACTCGACTACCTCTAGACAACTCAGGCGCTGGGAAAAAATTGTTTTTCATCTTCTTTATTTTGCTTTCGGATAACGAATGCACTTTGAAAAAATCATAATCGAAAAATAAAACATTTTTTTTTCACTCGCAACTTAACAAAATACTTTCTTTGGCTACAAGATATTGGAAGGAAATTTCAAATTCTTTGGTAGCAGTGTTTTTGATATAGATCTACTATCAAACAGAATTTAAAACTTTAAACTCTGTTAGACACTTACGTCTTTATTTTTGGATGAAAAAAAACCTAAAACGTACCTTAGGATTCTACTTGAATAGTTTTAGACATATCAAAACCTGGGGTAAAAAAAAATTTAAAAAAAAAAAAAAAAAAAAAAAAAAAAAAAAAAAAAAAAAAAATGCGCAATCTGTGAAAGTCTGTTTTCGAGCTAGAGACCAGGGACAGACGAACAGAAGATTGTGCGAAACAGGGCTACATATTTTTTTTCGGTTACAGAAACATGAAAAAATAATACTCAATGACATTCTCCACATTTCTCCATCTAAATACGTACAAGATAAAATGTAGAAAATAGCCGAACATTCCACCTCTGTATCCGGGCCTGAAATGATTCTGTTTTGAAGTAACATGACGCCCAAATCGATTCATTCACTTAATTTTCTTCTCAGCAGTTTATAAAGACATTCCTTTCGGTAGGAGTTTCAAAAACTGCCAGAAAGCTAAGCATTTTTTGTATACAGAACCAACAAGTCTAATGATGAATCATCGGTATTTAAATCAAAATATTTTCAGTGCTTGGAGTGCCGCCAGACCTAATAAGCAAATGAAGTAATTAGAGCGGTAAGTTATGTTCTGGCAAAGGAAAGAAAAGTTCTGAAGCTGCAGAGTGAATAAGTGAAAACGCCGAAGGAGAGAATCCGAAGCTAAATATGTATCTCATGGCTGGAATACAGCCAGTATCGCAACTCTCTCATAGTCCAGTATCGCGTAGTGATGTAATTCACGTGGTTTTGCCTTATATCAATGGGCTCTTTCGTTTTCTTGAAGAGAAATGTTTTTTTTAAATTTAATAATATCATTACTGCTTCACGATGCATTAATTGAATTTAATGAGGTTACTATAACACAGCTTAATTATCTCTACTAGCTGCTGGAATTTGTACATCAGTGACGTCTGAGTTAATGAAGTACAGAGAGAAAAAACCGTCATAAGCAACCATTAGTGCCTTACAAAAAGCTTCTAAACTATATCAGATTTATTTGTGACGAATCAAGATCTGGAAGCTGAATTTCCATGCTACCTGATATTTCTTATTGTTTTAATTGACATTTTCTAACTTTTGTATTTATTGCGATTTTTATGGGACAGTGGCATTCTCAAAGGAATACTCCCAAGCAGCACAATGCTATGGTCACTATCTGTCTTAGATACAGACCCAATAGTTGTGGAAAAATAATTGCCTTTATGGCTTTTCAACCGGCAAGAGAATCAGGGATAAAATTCTCTCGTTTTGAGGGAAAATCAGCCAGAAAGAATACGGAATTCAGTGAGGGAAAGACGACGGAATAACTTTCGACTAGAGTCGCAACTACAAAAAATCACTTCTACGCCAGATCATTGCTGGAAATCACTACACGAAGGGCAGCATTGGAGAAGAACACTGGAGAATGAATAAAGTACTTGTGACATCATGTATAAAGGCATGACACGCAACTCCATATGCCACGCTAGAAGAAGGGAATGGAGGGTTGCATCATCCTTTGATGACGGAATATTGTTTCTGTTCCAGCAACGAAATATTTCATTTAATGCTTAATTGGTAATGTTACCGACGTTAAAGCAGTCATGCACTTTATATGCGACAGGGAACAATGTTTTCTGTAAGTTGTAATTGTAAAAGTTAGATTTTTTGGATAAAAGATGTTCACAGGTAGCCTGTATGACCTTGAAGATATAAATAACAAGTATCGGAATAATTATAATTAAATAACAAATAATGACTCTCATACCTTAATATTTCAACGGAATCATTCAATGGGCTTAGTTTTTTTGTGAACAATCCAAAATATTTCAAAGCATAACTCAAGAAATGTTCTGGAAGCCATTCAAATATTCGAGAGCAAATAATTCGTCTAAAAGACATCTTTTGTAATTTTCGACACAAAGAATTGTTGAATTGCAATCAGGAATTAACTTATGAAAAAAAGAAATACAACTTTATCCTGGATTTCAGTGATCTCACAGTGCCACTGTACATACATAAAAGCAATAATCTCAGTGTAACGTGATTATTTTTTTAAGAGGGAAGATATGGTATCCGATCATTCCCATTGGAGATTACGGACAACTACTTAAAAGCTTCATCAAAATGTTTATATCTAATTGTTCTTCCGTTAGCCCAACCGGGACCTGCGTTTTTTAAACACTTTCATCCGTATCGTTTCTTTTCTACAAGACCGACACGATGGTACTGATTCCAGAGGAAAAAAATGTGTGCCACGTTAAAAATATTCTAAAGCACTGCCTTTTCATGGTAAGAAATAAAGCGGTGCTTCAGAACCAGGCACGAGGGTCGAAGAGGTTGAGGGCTGGGCCGTAGTGAGGATGCAGCGGTGACGTCTAGACTGAGTGTCCAATCAGCGAGAAGACATCGCGGGGTCTCCTGCGGGCTGTGGACGAAGTGCCGGCCGTGATTCACGCGGAGGCTCACCTCCACGCCCCCGCAGGAAGGAACGCGGGGACCGGGTTAAAGTTTCAGCACGCGCGTGTTTCACTGGAGGGCAGGGCGGGTTTCCTCCTAAGCCCGCGGGGGCTGTCGGGAGGAGGATTTCCCTACTCCTAAAGACACACACGCGCACACGTACGTACACGGCGGGCGGGCGACCAGTGGTATGGAGGGGGCGGTGCGGCACTGCGGTGGCAACTTGCATACCTACGGCGCCGCTTCGATCGATATCGTCGGCGGCGCAGTCGCGGGGATACTCCGCTACGGCGGCTGACCGACAGAACGTACTGAACCCTTCGGAGATGACAATAGTTCCTCAAGTTAGGTATCTTAATTATTTTTGCCAACAGTCTGCATATCAGTACTATAATTTCGCAAGCTCATTATCTCACCTCAACAGCTGCAGGCTGGAGAACTGTGACGTCACGCGCCGACCTTCGCTCGCAGATTAACAGTGACCAGAGATGTTACTAGAAGTTCGAGGTTATGTGTGCAATTTAACAGCTAAGCAAGAATAAATTAATTAAGTTTGCTTTTTTTTTAACATTTCATTGCCAAAAGAAAGTAAAACTTTATGGCTAGAAAAAACGTGGAACAAAATTGTGCTTTATGATTAACAGAAGTTCTTTCTGTCACTGCTATTTTTCAATCGCTGATGTCACTTCTCGGCCGTCATTAGTTATATTCGTGTTTCTGTCGGACAACAGACATGAGTTACATCAGATTTGATTTTAAAGCTACTAAAAGTAAACAAGTAGGTAATTTTTTAATAGCGTATTCTTTCCCATAAACGTTGGTTGCGTGTTCACTGCTGCTGGGTCACTTATTTACTCTGCTATCTTCAGGTATTTAGCTAGATCGTCCCTGGCCGTGTTTAGTATTATTTCTAAATCCCTTCAAACTTAAGAGATGTATTCATATCTTGCGTAGGGAACCCTTAGGGCGTAGTGCAAGTCAGCTTCCTATCTTAGCCAGGTTTGGTAAATCTGACATGATCTTCGACCTTAAGAAACTGACTACTCTACACCCAGACCAAACCCAAAACACCGTTAAGTTCTTACACCAGTATATACATAATTTTATTGAAGGCCTATGTGTTTAAGCATGGCTTCTGAAATGCAAAACTTGAAAGTAAGACGAGGAAAACCACTATAAGTGTTAAAGATAAGGGAATTTCATTTCCTCCTAGATACGGCTGATATTTACGGAAGATGGTCTGTTATCACAACTTTTTCTGCAATGAACAACATCCAAATTCTGGGGAAATATTTTGAATTGGCTCTCCAGAAAAAGAATCAGTGACCAATTTAATATGTTACTTTCATTTTCTATTGGGCACATTCATAACTCTATAGTGAAATGTTTTCTTCAATAAAGAAGTAAATTGGTTGTGAGGCTCCAGGAACGCGATGGGCTACCAAGTCTTTGTTGAATTGGTTCTGTCAGTATCAGTGCCTCTGCTGGTTATCGTTCAGTACAGATATCACAAATAGAATCAAATCATCGTATGGCATTGTTGGCCGGGAGATCCCGAAGTATTGTTTGTCCGCCAGGTGATGGGGTTTTCGATTCGCTGCGCTAAACGCCTGTTGCCGTGGCTAACTAAGCTAGCCGGTAATACCACAGCGTAACATGGAACATTTAAACTACGGAACCGTTCTGGCGTTATTAAAATTACACAGCAAGCTGTGACAGAGGTGATGGTCGGGCTAGGAACCGTTCTGAAAATCCTAATCTAGACCGGAATTTGATCCCGGGACTTTCCACTCTCCATAAATTTTGCTGACAGATGGAAATATTCACTTATCTTCGTAAGCTAATATTACTGACGATAGTGTATGAAGGGCCCATAGAAATATGTATTAGATAGTGCCAGAATTTAAACACACCTTTAACCAGATATTGCAAGAAGTTTCTTAGATTTTTTTTTTAGGTGAGGAGGTCAGAGATTGGAATAAGTTACCAAGAGAAATGACGAATAATAGACCAAAAACGTTGAAAAAATTAAAAGTTAAAAATTTCTAGAGAGCAAATGTAGGTGTGTGCAAGAAAGGGGGAAAATGGGTGTGTAGGAAAATTACCACCGGAGCCTGTGCTCCATTGCTAATAAATTAAATTAAAAATGAGACATACTTGAGGAACGCTTGTATCTTAAGTTCTATTTTAAGCATTATGTATGGTTTACCGTACGCGGTAACTCGGTCAGTAATTCAACAAAATAAATTCAAATGCCTCGCTAAGCAAAGAAATTACCACACATTTTTGCCGACTTCTTACTTTCAACGATAAGAGCATCATAAGTGATTTGACTGCGGAATATTCAAATATTTATTTATGAATTATTTTATCAGATTACAAGACAAGCAATAAATACCGGTAAGAGAATGACTGTTCTATGTATCTTCATATGTTTTATTCGTTATCCTTCAAGAGACGATAAAATTAATAAGAAAGATTCTTTGATATTCGAGGGAATACCGATCTTCAAACCTTATGCAACTTCAAGAATTTATAATTTAATTTGTTGAATTAGTAGCCGTTAGAGATAATTAATGGATCCAGTCAACGTTTGAAAATTGTCTACGAATTGACAATCGGAGAGAGAAGTAAAATAAAATTAATATGACTTAGTCATAAGCTATTATTTTAGTTCATTCATGAAATTTTTTGGAATTCCTTTCACCCACATAATAAAAATTAAACAATTTACTAAAAAATTAAGAGAATTTAATCCATAAAATTAGAATTATTGAAGAGTATGAAATGATATTAAAGTATAAAAAAGTATATAAAAGAAAATTAAAATTGATGCATGTATTGTAAATCAGGTATTATTGGAATCATTATGCAGGTATGTCCAAACCGACTTTATTCTAACAAAACAAAATAATCAAAAACAGTTCTGTGAAACGAGTGTCCAAACGAAGCATGATGTCACTTCACTAGATGAGATTGTTTACTTTCTTATGTATGCTACATAACGGAATAAATATTTTAAAATTAAAAAAAAAAAATTTGTAACTGCACAGGAAAACAATTAATCTAAAACTGCATGTTCAGTGGACTCTACAGATTTTATGATATGGTATAATTCCGATATCTAGTATAGGAGCTTCTGATTGATGGAGTAGTCAGATAAAGTCGGTAAACTAGAAACAAATTTGTGACTTGATACTAGTAGGTAAAAACATATCATATGTTCAAAACAAATGTAATCATTATTATTGGCCCGAAAATAGAACATTGCTCATCATTGATGAAAAGTTAATGTTATTTTTCTTAATCTCCTGTACGATGTACTACTGGTTATCCAAGGTTATTCATCTCTGACTTTAAGTCGTTTCATATCACACTTTATGTAATTAACAGTTTGAGCTAGAGTAAGATTGAATTATTCATTTTATTGTGTGCGTTCGTTCACTGTTTACTGCTACGTAAAGCGTGAATCGATTGAATGTAACACAAATTAAAACTTCCGTTGGAAGGCAATTCTAGTGAAGCATTGCTTCCTCTTGTCGATCATTTATCACTTCAACAAGTAGTTTCAGATGGTCGTAAGCGTATCCAACGTTGAATTTGGTTCTCTCTGTTGTGCTGGCAATAAAGGTCTGAAGTGACATTAGTCTATGTCTTAATATAAAATTCATGGGACATTTAGCTACATATTTTTACATTTAAAGCAATAATTGTAGGAAATTGAGAAAAAAATAAATTAATACTATAAGTTCCCTACACAAATTTTTGCAGCGTTTAAAATTATATAGTTTTGTTCTGAATAATGTCTGTTTAATTACAAGACATTATTAGTATAGTTACGAACTAAAACCGAGCGTAGTGGGTGAACAGTTAACGTTCTGGCCTCGCATTCGGGAGGACGCGGGTTCGAATCATCGTCCGGACATCCAGATTTTGGTTTTCCATGGTTTCCCCAAATCACTCCAGGCGAATGGCGGGATGCCTCCTTCAAAAAGGCCATGGCCGAATTCATTCCCGTTCCTTGCCCCAATCCCATCCTGCCTCTGATCACCTCGCTGTCGACGAAGCGTAAATCCCAAGCAAGGAAGAAAAAATCCTACTAAACGTAGTCATCGAATGAAGAAAAATATTTTCCTTGTATGTAAACCTTAACGCCTAAGCCTTCCAAAAAAATAGTAGGGAGTCATGTATCAACAAATCGTAAGTGCATAGTAAGGGCCGGCGCTAGGATTCTGGAACCACACGTATGCGTTCATATCCTACGCCCCACCCCCCATTCAGACTAAATGTTTTACTTTAAACTTTTTTGATGTTGATAAAGTCAGTAAATTTAATTCAAAAAATGAAATAATACTTTTTTAAGATAGATTTTAAATTTTTTTGTTTCTATTCATTTATGCCCCTCTTAACCTCCTTCCCGCCTCCTCTAACGCCGGTTCTGCATATTGTTAGTCCATGAGGTTGAAACTTCATGAAAGTGATGTAATAATTTCCAGCGGAGTGTAGAAAAAGCCTATGTTATCAGCAAACTAAGAAATACGAAAATTCGCTGAAAATTAATCATTATAACTTTCTAAAAGTAAACAAAATGTCTTATAACACTCTTTTCCTTTTTTCAAGGTTACCAGAAACAATAATCAGCAATAATCATAACTTCCTCCTAAAATCATCAACACCAAATTATGTGCCATTTAATTATCGAGATGTGGTTCCAGAATATTAGTGATCATAAAAACTGATGTTAGTCAACACTGGTTAGTTTCATAGTGTCATCGCCAAGCATTACGTAAACTTTTGACTACTCGCCTGTTGTTTCACCGGTTCTAAAGCAACAAGAGTTCATTATAACTAAATTTATTTACTTTATGTTAAATGTATATTATAAAGAAGTATCTGCTTTCTTTTTGTTTCGAGCTTTACTGCTAATCCAAGTGGTAACATTATAGCCAAGAATTGATGGGAGTCAAGGAACTGGAAGTGAAAGCCGAATCTGGGATGGCCTGAAGGTTATTTGAACCAGCCCCTTCCCAAAGGCCGGCTCGAGCGTTATCGCTCAAACACCAAGTTCGGTAAATAAATACCGAACTGCTGTGAGATATTGATATGTTCTTCTACTATTAAACTGGAACACAGGAGAATTTATCTTCGTCGAGATATATAATGAGGAAATTTTCAAGCATATCAGGATACACAAAGTAAAATCTTGGATTTCGCAAACCGCTGCCGACTGAAGTGACTGAACTTGATACAACGGCACGGAGGTAAGTAAACTGAGGACGTTTTCAACGAAATTGAGCTTTAACCGTTTCTGTAAGTAAACTGAATAAATGTCTTTAGGTTTCCAACGGTGTATATAATATTTTGAAATACTCTTTTTTGTGTTTATTCGTTCGTTTCGGTTTTAGGATCGGTTGCCTAAAACGGTATAAATGAAATACTTATAATTTCATCCGTCCTTATGTGACAGCCTGTTCATCCGTTAACTTCGCATACATTTAGATGAAATTTTACAGAAAGAAGAGTTTCACTTTTTCGTAAACAAACACTAGAAAGAATAATATGACATTTATTCTTCACGAGCTCTCCACCGGATACTGTTGTTGGAAGATGAGCTATCGGTGGCTAGCTTTGCCACCATATTTAGGTCTGGTGTTACTACTGTGACAATCAGAGCTGTACTGGCGTTGTCTGGTGGCCCTACGATACTTGTTCACAAATGAATAATAATGTTTGGGTACTTCGCCGTAGCTCTAACAGAGATATAATTCTTTTTCCACGGACACCATTGGCGTTGGTACCACTGGACTGGAACGAAAATGTAATGTTTTGACATTTTTATTTAGGTGTGAATTTCGCCAGATACGAGTTACAAAAGTCGTTAAATACGTGTCACATTCCAAATTTCTCAATCATACGACTGAAAAATCTGTAAAAATACAGTGTAATTCACTTGTACCCTGTTAATTCTGTACTGGCGTTTCAAGGTGGTGATACAATAGCCCCACTACTTGCCTCACCGTCCGCTGCCTTCCTATCAATCCAAGCTTGAGCCCCCCTCTGTTAAAGGAACGGACTATAAGAAGGTCAGGCAGCGGAACTTCTTATGGATAATATAAGCTGACAAGTTTCTTTTTTCAGATTATTGAATTATTCTATTACTAATATCCTAGGTCTAACTATATTATTATTATTATTGGTTATGGATTTAATGCTCGACTGTGTCGGAAACCGTCATGCTGAGAACAAGAAGGAATTCGACCTTGAATTTTGAAGGAACCATCCTGCCATTTGCATGGAGATATATCGAGGAACAATGAAAAACCGATGTCTGGTATGCTCGATAGGTAATCGATCCAGCCTCAATATATGTAATAAAGACATCAAAAACTACGGAGCTCTATGGTATGCGAATCAAATAGACACTTTGCTGACGTATTTTTGTCGCTGTGGTGTTCTGTATGCATCTCTGCTAAGTGTGTTTAGTACAGCGACTGATACATGTTGCAGCATAGTTTTTTTTAGAGTTGTAGAATATCATTAAGAAGAATAAGGACCTTTATTTATATATATATAGTGGCCTATGCGTATGGCGCAATGTTAATTCACAGCCAGTGAAAAATTAGACCATAAGTGATCCGTGCAACAACCGCTTCGTAAAGACGCGTCGGGTGTGGGTGAGTTATTTTCATCAGTCATCAGTGTAGGGAAGGTGCGTGCTGGCTGAATTTACCCGAGTATCCAGTTTTGGGGAGTTGATGTGGAGTAAGTTTAATCTTTCGCCATTTTATTCTTCGTAAGGCAGGAATTTCTAATAATCACTCAAAGTCAGTTTGAGTTTTCGCCAGGGCAAAGTAAAAGATCTGTGTTTTTAAGTGAGAGCGAGAAAGGTCACTTGTTAATTAGAAACGCGAATGTACCAAGATTTTTAGTTGACATATCGCAGACTCAGCGAAGTCGTAAATCGCATTAATCTCTGACTATTCGAGTATTTGTTTTTAGCTTTCAGATCCTTTCTGACCTATTGCAAGTTTCAGAGTATGTTTGGAAGAGACCATCGATTTAAGATGGATGACATAGTGAATTATTCACGTTATACTAACCAGGTAGGGCGCCCCCCACTTGTATTTGACGAGAAAGATATGAACAATTGAAGAAGAGTAGGTGGGCTGTGTACTATTTTTGGTTGCTTGGCACGATCTGCTCTGGACCGTAGGCCGAAGTAGATAGGCCAAAACATCGGAATTTAATACTAGGACGTGGTACCATCCGGCTACAATGGAAACTGTTTTGTACTGAAGTCATGTAATACATATTTTCTTATACCATTTTCTTGTTCGAATTATTTAATACAGAGTGATACCTTACAATTCGGTCTGCGTTAATAGTATGAGTATGCGAATGCAGATTACGGAAATTGGCTGTTGAACTCCGCGGCACAGGACACAGGAAGCTCCATCGCTCATTAGACTGGGAGCGACTGTTCTGTCAGAACCAAACGCCGCCTCGTCAGCGCGTCTGTTCAACTTGCACTCGCTCCTCGCGCCTTTAGGGTGGAGGCATCCCGGTCGTTCATAAGCACTCCAAACTCTGCAACTGCGGCTGTGAGGGCATGCGGCTGCCACTTCGTTTGCATACGCATCGCCGAGACGGCGAGGAGAGGTTGACTGCTTCCAAAACATAGCCTCCCTCTCCTCAAAACAAGGAGTTTACCAACAAGCGTTTTCCGTAATTGATTCGGAGGGTCCAGTTCCCACATTCAGTCCACTGAATCAGTTGTCCATCCCCTCCAGTTCAGTTAATAACCTGACATGGATCACAGATTATAATTTTTCCAGGGTAGAATTAAGAAGCAGCATGATCTTAGTGATCATATAAGTCTTTCATGTCAGTTTCTACTGTACTCTTTTCAATATATTCACTTCTCCTTACCTCCGTTACCAGATAAAAGGTTTATGTATTGCACTATCCAAAATCTTCAACAATTTCTCTATGTTATTGTAATTTAAGAGAGAGCGGTATGGTAGCTCAGTGATTAATCTAGTTGCTTTCAGTAGGTCGTAATCCTGTCCTGAATCAAATCCCGCTTGTACCAGGAATTTTTAAGAGTTATTTTTGATCATATGAGCTACGCCAGGACGTTTCGTGGTTTTGATCTACGTTAAACTGTAGGTCGCATAGGAACGGGAATGGCCGTACTACCTTTGACACAATGTCTTAGTATGCCTCCTTTGGATGGATCCAACCAACCTTCCGACTGGGGGCTAACTTAGTATTTAATTTAAGAGTATTGTGTCAGGATTAAAGAAGGATTTTTATTTAAATAATTTCAAGCTCTTACGGGCGTATAATTCTAATTAATGTTTTGTGCAACATTTAGACCTATGTGAAATGATTGTTTGCCACTTATGGAAACCGGTGTATGTAACCTAAAATTACAGGCCAAAATCATTCGTTTACATCCTAAATAATCTCTCAGATGTTGCAGTTTATCTACCATTAATGAATTGTCTTAGGTTGGATTATTTTCTGTGTACAAACTAGCAATATATATATATAAGAATTCTTCACGCATATAAAGTGGTTTATTTCTTATAAGATACAGGAAATTTGAAAATTCTCTAAACAAGATTACAGAAAATTAAATTTTTAAATTAAAACGGTAAATTAAATGCCATACCATATTTACCCGATGTAGGGTTAGTAATGACGCATATTGTACCATTGTAGAACATCAAATGTTTCTTAACAGTACTAATTTTGCAAGTCCTTTTGATGAATTACTAACTTCCTGAATATTACACCTATGGTGTTCTAATCTAGTTCTAGGTTCTTGGGCTGCAGAAATAACATCCCATTCAGTTTAAAAACTCCTTAAAATAATTGGTCATAGTTTTGATATCCGTTTGATATAGAACTTTTTATTTATCAAAATACGACATCCATACATTCATAGTGTATATATTGATATTTAAAGTACATATGTATTTTAAACATATTTAACAACTATTTCAGTGTGCGTAGATTATTATTCTATTATTGGTTTTCGTATCTGTACAGACAAAACTGTACGGACACAACATTACATCCCATGCCAAAAACCTGAATCGAACCTTTGACCCCCAACAACTCGAGGTCAAAACACTAATCGTTACGTTGTACAAAACAATAACATGGTTTTAAATTCTTAAATGCTGTGGATCGAATAGAGTGAATAAATTGTTTACAATTCTGATCAGAGAATCGAAGGAAACTGTTGTCACATATGTGCACCCACTTTTTACTTCACGTTCGGGAATGCAGAATTCGATTCTCGATTGTTTTCCAGAATCTCTCCAGACAAATGCTGGGATAGCCATGGAGGAATCATTTATCCCTGCCCCCCCCCCCCCTCACCCACCCTTCCTAGGTTTTCCCGGATTTTATGATACTACGTCAAAAACCATAAAGCTCAAAGCAAAAAAAAAGAAGTATAGAAAACATTATGTACTAAGTGAAGCATAAATCCCTAGTAATATATTGAGTAAATTGTAATATGATGTCTGAGAAATAAATGATTCGTTGCTAATACACAAAGGTGCAGAATAATTCAACGGATGGTTACAAATTGTGACTGCTTTCCGTTTGAGCTATCTGCATGGGTGCATCACGAAATGAGCAATACGTGCTGTTCGGCTCTTGATGCACTATCAAAGATACCGACATCTGCGCCACAGCACGACAAAGTTTCCAATATTCTCCTAGGTTAATACCACGTGGAATTGCGAAACACATTAGGCCACAGCGTTGGGATCAATAGAGTGGGCAGTACAAACAGCCTCCGTCAGACACGGCTGTTTGCCCCTCGTAATTATTCATCTATCTTGTATTTGCAATCCCAATTAAAGCCGGGTCCGCGACAGGCAGGGCAATCAAGTCCGGATTTCAGTGTCCGCTGTTTGATCGCAGCGTCGAAGAGGATGCTGGATATAGCTGTGAGCTATACCGCCTCAAAAACTACACTTCTCACAAACCAAAATACATTTAACATACAGATCACCACCATTTGAATAGGACACCAATCCCTTGAAGTGATTAAAATGTATATCCTTAAGAGTTCAAGCGATTTTCATAACTCTAAAGAGGCCACTTCAAACGTGATTGAAATCAGCGAGGAAAATTAAAATTGCTGGAATTGGCTGATCATAGAAAAAAGCTAGTTCATTACTAAGGCTTCGTCACACTCTTTTCCGGGTTTATGTTTCTCATTTAACAGTTATTTATGTGTACTTTGGTGGCTGATCAGGCCAATCCTGAAGTAAAATAATCGCCCACGCAAGTTGCATGTAATTGTAGGTGGTGGTTGTGGTTAGATTTGTCATTTTTTTGGGGTATATTAAGAGCTTTCACTGCCCGTCTAATTGCCTCTCTTCAATTAATGCGTCACCTACGGTGGTGGTTTTGCGCCAGAGAGCGCGGTCTTCTGCAAGGTAGTCCCAAGTTTTAAGTCTATTTTTGTACTCTTCATGGTATTTTTAAACTAGTCTCAGCGGTGCTTCTGGTGGAACCACGATGTCTTTTACCAGTGCTGAGCAGATTGTCTAAAAATTGTGGAGGGAGTCTGTTGTTAATCATACGTTAAACATGTTCAATCAATCTCAGTTGGTGACTAATGATGATGGATTTCATGTTGAACATATGTACCGTTTCTAATCATCCCATTTGAATTTCACAATAGAGCGAAGTTTCTGCTGATGAAATCATTCCATTTTCCTGGTGTCATGGCGGTAAAAACTCTATGTCTAGTATTAAGTAAGGTTTTGTTAGTTATATATACAAATAATGTTTGGCAAAAAGACTGAGTTTCGCTCATTTCTTGATTTGCGGAATAATTTTCACCTCATTATCAGAAGCATCTTTCGCTGCTTTTATATTTTACAGATTCAGGAAACAAGAAACAGTACAGTGCAGTTCTGAAACCACCAACTTCGGGAATAGAATATAAGCAAGCAAATGTAAAACACTGAAAAATATAAAATCCACTAAATAAACAAAATGAAAAAAATCAACTGCACTGGCAGATATCATTATAAATATATACGTATATAATTTATCACCTCCAATTGAGGAAAGGTTTCCATGAAATACAGTTATTAAGATTGTGATGCTTACTAGTCTCTAACGCTTGGTTTGTTTTACTCGTATTGAGACGCCGAAATTTAGTTGTAGGAAACTCGTATGCAGGTAAGGAAACGTTAAAGATTTTCGTTTGGTTTACATCCAATTTCTCCTAGTATATAAAGTGTTGGATGCAAGAGCTAGTATGCAAGATATACGTAGAATCTGAGGCCTTGACGAATGTTGAGCAAAGAATTAATTACAGCTTATGGAAGAGAAGAAAAACCATGCGATAAATTAATAAACGACACGCGAGAAAGTAGTTGGAAGATTTTCGTTTAAACAGTACAACAATTCAAAGTTAAATTCGCATCAATAAAAAGTGGTAGATTTACAATATTGGTAATAATGCGTAAGGTCTTTGGAATAAATATTAACATTTATAATTTATATTGTAGCATTACATAATAAACTGTTTCGTTAAGGTAGTATCTCTATAACTTTTAGTTATATCACATTACTACACGATATATTTGGAATACTTGAAACCATGTTTATATCTCTTTTCGTGCCTAAAGGAATATCATAGTGCTATGTATCATACGGAACAGGCCACATCCTGTCTATAACTGATTCCTCTTTCGCTTACCATTCCCTCCACCCACCAGAGCCATGGCACTTTAATATGAATTGTGACTGTGACAAAAATTGACTTATTTCTCTCAATAAAAATCCCCACACTCCCTACAGTCATCTGAAAAACATGAGTAGTTTGATAACGTCAGTTTTTTGTGAGCATGTGCAGTATGGAGTTTATGGCTATCTGCGAACAGTACGTGAACAAACGAAACACTGAGGTCGGTGACAATAATGAGTCATCAAAATCTGACTAAACTCAGTATGTGTGTGTATTTGGGCAGACATGTTAGTCTTCTGCTATAGGAGCCAATATTTGAGCAACGAAACAACTTTCCGCGAACCCAGTTATTGTAGTTGTCACAGCACTGTCTAAATACCAGAAAAACTTCATTAAAAGTACAGTTAACGGAAAAAAGATTTTTGAACATTGTTGCCTTTCGTATTTGTCCCTCCAATTTCGATTCGGTGCATATTCAACAGATTTAAAACTGCAAATTCCCGTTCATTGTTGTGTTTAATTTACAGTTCAAAGTTATCTGAATTTCTGTACTCAATCAGGAAATGTATCCCAGATTTTCAAAATTCATTAAAACTTGTAACTTTCTGACCTACTGTCCAATTTTTTTTTTTTTTAATAATTGATGTTACTATTGCCATTGAATTTAACGTGAATACGCAGAACTTGCTTGAACAAAAATCGTCAATGGTTTTATTTCAATTACTGACATGACATTTTAGCACAAGATATTAATTAAAATTAATCAGCTGTCCTTCTGTCGGCACCAGGGTATTTTATAAAATACACAAAATTAAACAGTAAAATTTTAACATTTTGAATGTTCACTTGTGAAAGAAATATTTGCTCCGAGCTATGAGAGTTCTTATCTTACGGGGTCGTCGCTGGGTTTTGCTATAAACTAGAACAGATTCCTTCACTGGTGATTTATAGTTATCAAATACAGATGTCTGCCGTCACACACTGGATGAGATTGTCTACTATGATGTAGACCACAGAGCTCTTCAGAAGACGCCCTTTGCCTGAGCTAATTTGCACAAACAAAAATAACTGGTGTCAAAATTTTGGCAGCAGCATTTCCACTATCAAACAGACAGTGCAGCAGACTCCACACCGACTGGCATTTATCTTCTGATGAAAAGAACTCTAAATAGGAAACAAATTATCTTACTATGCTGTTACGCATCTTATTAAGGAGAAGTACATCACTGTATCAAATGAAAATGAGATCCACCTAAATTCGATTTACCGCTACTGCCTTTAACTGGTGGTTTGTTGTTGAACTGTAACTAAGTAACAGGTGCATTTGGTGCAAAAAAAAAAATCAGGATATTCTTCAGAATTGCTCGTACACATATGTTGATTAATCCGTTAATGAGTTCACAAGCAAGCAGTGAATCTCAGATAACAAAGCGATACCTCTCATGTAAAAAAGTAATGGTGTTAGCTCTAAGGTCAAATATTCTGTAACTTTTACAAATGTTCCTGTAATAACACCATTAGACGTGATAATGGAGAATTTCTAATTGTTCGTTGACTACGTTACAGTCTATCAAAAGCTCTGTTATTACTTTCACCCCATAATTTCTGAAAATAAATGGCTCAGGTGCATATATAAATAACATGCATAACCGTATTAAAGAGCTGGGTTTTGATATGTCTTGATAGTGGGTTTCACGTACTGTACCTTCCACGTTTTTAGCAACATAGTTATTTGTAAAAAATATTAGGTTGGCATTTTTTTTACAGAGATGCTGTTGCCAAAATATTTATTTGTGAATGCCATGTTACCAATTACTACGAACCCCACAGTATTTTCCAAGGAAATATTCTTTTTAAATCACGAGTAATAAACGATTAGTTAATGTTATTTTGTTGCGTTTGTTGTCTTCTTCTCCAACGCCACCAAACATGCAGCATTGCATTCTAGATATCAGGTTAAGATTTTTTTTGCTGTCATCAGTCTTTCGACTGGTTTGATGCAATCCTCCATCCTTTCGTATCTTGTGCTATCCTCTTTATCTCTACATATCTCTTACAACCCACGTCCTCAATTATCACTTCACATATTCTAATCTCTGTCTTCCTCTACAGTTCTTACCTACCACCGTTCCCTCCGCCAGCAAATTAACCAATCCAGCATGTCTCAAAATATGACCTACCAGCTTGTCTTTTCTTTCGGTAAACTTCTTCCACAAACTTCTTTTCTTACCCATCATTTCCGAAACTTGTTAAGATATAATCAGTACGATACATAGGAAATAGACACGGAGATGTATTCAAATTGAAACGTAAAGATAAACATTTTATCACAGTTCTGTGACTGTCAGTTGGTCATATTCGTGATTATACACAGTCCAGTCACATTAATGTGACCACCACCTTCTTTCGACGTCAACGTGAGATAACCAATCACAGAAGGCAGGTGGCAGCACAATACAGTGGAGTGTATATAAAGGATGTCCTAGGGCATCGGAAAGCATTTCAATCGTTGGCGTAATGCAGAAACGTAGCGATTTATCCGACGTCCAAAAGGATATGATTATTGGCTTTAGGACCAAGGGTGGAATCATTTCGGAAACGGCTAATTTTGTGAACTGTTCACGTGTCGCCGTGGTAAAAGTATACCGTGCATGGCAAAATGGCACTATTCAAAATCAGCGGCGTGGAATATGTGGTGCACCACGGGCGATAGATGACAGAGCCGAACGAAGGCTACGGAGATGCGTTCCGGTAAATAGACCTTCAACTGTTGAGCAACTGACCGCCCAGATGAACCAAGGGATTACCAAGAGTGTATCCTCAACAACGGTTCAGCGAACGTTGCTGTGCATGGGCCTCCACAGCAGACGCCTAGTTAATGCACCTACGCTAACTGTTGTTCATCGGCGACGAAGGCTGGAATTTGCACGCCAGTACATCAACTGGACGTCCAAAGAATGGCGTCAGGTGGCTTTTACCGATGAATCACGTTTTATGCTCCATCGGACAGATGGACGTTGGCACATACGGCGTGAAACGTCTGAAGGCAAACACCCAGGGTGGAGGAGAGAGCATTATGGTCTGGGGAATGTTTTCCTGGCATTCACTGGGTGAACTCATCATTGTGGAAGGCACAATGGATCAGCACAAGTACATATCTGTCCTTGCGGACCATATCCACCCCTACATGAGAATAATTTTTCCTCAGAATGATGGCATCTACCAGCAGGACAATGCGAGGTGTCATGCAGCTCGCAGTGTATGTAAGTGGTTTAAAGAGCACCAGGATGAGTTTACCTTACTCCCCTGGCCAGCAAACTCACCGGATTTAAACCCAATCGAGAATCTGTGGGACCACCTCGATCGGGTTGTTCGCGCCATGGATCCTCAACCGCGCAATCTAGCGCAGCTGGCCACGGCACTGGAGTCGGCATGGCTCAACATCCCAGTGAACACCTTCAGAAACCTAATTGACTCTGTTCCTGCACGCCTCGCAGCGATCCGTTCTGCCAAAGGTTGTTATTCTGGTTTTTGAGAGGTGGTCACATTAATGTGACTGGACTGTGTATATACAAATGTTGGGGATTTCACTCACGTTGTTAATGTTAAATAAGTTTAATTGACTTAACACAGATGTAAGATAGTAAAAAATAGTTAAATACGAAGTACTAAGATTTTTATTTTCAGTGTCTGTCAAAATACGTCACCAACCAATCAGTTTAGGAAGTAAGCAGAAAATAAGCAAGGGAAATATTAAAAACTTAAATAACAACTTAAATAAAGTACGTAAATATTTTCCTTTGATTATCGTATTTCACTGGTCTTAAGGCAAAGAAGCTACTACTACGACAAATGTGAACGAAAAAAGTATTATTGGAATAGATAGAAACCGATAAGCGTCTGCAGCATTGACTTACAAATGCCATGTTTATTTCTGAGAAAACTTAAGAGATTGTCGACACCGAAGTAATAGGATTGAATTCAGCCTCAACATTTTGAAAAGCCCTCGTTTCATTCGCCTGGAGTGACTCCTAGAAACGATGGAAAAATCAAAGTCTGGAAGGTTTGACAGGCGATCGACTCACGCTCGGTCCAAGACTCGATGTCAGAGATCAAAATACCATTAGAACAATTGTTCATTGAATAATTTGTAGCTTCTCACTTGTATTCAAGAACGGAATGGTGTAAAATCTAAACAAACTAGTGCTTGATCTCATAATTCAAAAGAGCATTTAACCTTAAAGCTTAGCTATAATATTAGTAACCGTGTACCAAAGACTTCTTGGTAGAAAGACTCTTTGATTGAACTTGATTAATGACTCAGTTAAATGATGTATGTGGGCTTTTCAGGGTGAAATACTAGCAACATAAAAGAAAAATACACGTTAGTGGTTAGAACCGCAAAGTAAAACTGAAAGATACTTACACAGTTTCATTAAATATGTAAATAAAACATAATATTGAGTGTAATAAAATACTAAATAACTATCAACCAATAACAGGGAGATGAATAAAATGTACAAATAATTAAATTTCTTTCTTTTGGAAAACATGAAATGAGTATCGAATAAAATATTTAACAAACAATTTAAGAACATAACCAATTAACAAGGACGGATCTGATAAAATTGACTGAGTAACTGCCCAAGATTAATATGCAAGTACAAAGAATAAAGAATTCAAAGAAATAACACCTCGCGATCGCCGAAAATATGAAAACTGCATAGTAAGCAAGAGACAAAACGTTTATTTATTGTTATATAAGTATTCGTCTAGTAAAATCATATAATCATAGTCAATTAAACTCTCTCGTTGCTTTTTCTAAATGAAATCATAAAATAACAAACGCGAACAATGTAATTCTGCCGTTGTGATGAAATGGTGACAGTATAATATGCACCTCCCCATACTATTCCCGGATTGATACTCGAAGAACGTTCCGTGATTTGACTTCAGATTTTTTTCTATCATGATGTAGGAAGAAGTCCTTTCTCTTCATTTCATTAGTTCCTATGTGGAAGTTTCTTTCTTTTTTTTTTATCAAGTTTTAGAACGCATTCCGGAGGACGTAAGTTCGAATACCCATTTGGTCATGCAAATTTCGGGTTCCTGAAATCACTCAAGGCGAATTGCGGAAGTTTTTCTGAAAGGCCATGGCTAAATTCCATCTCGTTCTTTGCACCCATTCCTTTCCCGCCTCTAACGACCTCGACGGAATATGATTTTCCAGGATTTATTCTGAATTTCGTTACTGTTCTTTAAGAACTGTTTTTGCTGCTCTGATCTCTGTGCTAAGTTCTATTGCAGTGTTCTCCCGTGCGGTCTAATCCCGTGATTTCCAACGGAGGTGATACAGCTCACCGATGGGTGTTGAAGATATCATAGGCAGCATTTCTGGTCCATGGCATATTTAGTGGCCGTTGAGGACCAACTATCTGACCCTGCTTTCCAGTATTCTATCCGGCTTTAAGAACTGCATCAAAGGAGTTTTTAATTGCATTCCTATGATCGTATGTAACCAAAATAGAATTTAGTGTAGTCAGAAATTTATTAGCTACAAAAAGAAACACACTATCAATGGGGTAATGTGGCGATTTAAGAGTTCTGATCACAAATTTGGCAAAAAAAAAAAAAAAAAAAACTAAAAATTTAGTGTCGGTCCATTAAGGTTCAACTCACTAATTAAATTCTTCTCATAATATGTATTTGTTAAACTGTGGAAAATAGACCAGTATTGTTAACATCTTTTAATGAAGTAAATTTTAGAAATCTATTATTGTTTTTCTATAGATGATGTTGGGAACTTCACCAAAAAGCGGTACCGCTGTTTCAGAAAGTGAGTTACGAGCCAAAAGAGTTGCAGGATTAAGTTTTACATTATTTATTACACCAGTGGAAGCCGGGGTTTGTTCCCTGAAAATGGGGCGGTGAGTAATATTTTTTTGGATCGAAAACAGGTGAGTAATTTTTTGTTCCGAAAAGGGGCGCTAGGCCCAAAAAGTTGGGAACCTATGGTATAACCGTTGAAATAGATAATTACAAAATCTTTAATTATTTATTTAATGGATTGTATTACATTGCATTAATTAAAACTGCATAATGGCCCATTATTAAAATACTGAAAGGCCACTTTATTTGTGTTAACAATATTCCTATACTAGGTCTATGATCGGTCGCTAACGTAAATTTCGCGAGGTATTTCCGTTATAGTGTTAAGCTAAATCACTCTTTATATGACGTAAAAAAATAATTTTCATTCCAAAACTAATTTTCCAGATAGTATAAGGAGTATTTATACTTGTTGTAACAGTATACCTGTCTTTTATTCCCTTGCTGGCAGTGAAAGAGAAATATGGACAAGTCTCCCGTGTATTCCTTTCGGCCGCTACAGAAGAATCGCTGCCTCGGGAGTTGTTCGTCGAGCAGCAATCTTACCACATGGGCTGTCTGTACAGAGGATCAGCTTGGATACTCCTCGCAAGCCTAGCTTCGGAAAGCGAGACTGCTCTCGCCAGTGCATCTCCCTTGATATTCAAATCTTGTCGTCGATGAAATTCTGATTTCTCGACGCCGTTCCATACATACTGCACGATATATCGCCCGGGCCCAACATCGGCAGCGAGGGCTGTGACGCGAGAACGAAAACAGAGTAAGGAGAATCCTCGCGTACAAAACCATCCACTTCTGCAGATGTACGGCTTAGTGTTTGAACCTCATTACCGAAACGTTCGAATGTGACTGCTTTCAACAGCAAGTCTTGACTAACTTCACCAATAGCTAAACATTCGCAAAATTTTCTATAAATAAGTAATTAATACACTTTTTTTGTATCCGTCAGTGTGGCTTAGGCACCGCACAGTGGATCGGGGAGTTACAACGGGACCGGGCACGAGTTCAGACCCCCAACGAACTGGCCGACCTGACGGCTGCTTTTAGGCGTTTTTTCCAGAGCCATAAGGATAATTGTTAGGACGGTCCCCAATCGCCACTATACAAACTACACTTTCCGCAAACACAAATTACACTTTTCACACACAGAACATAGTCACCCGTTTCACAGATAGATGGCAACAATTCACTTCCCCCTGCTAATACGTAGTACTACCTGGCAGTGGGTATAAAATGATTGGCATCAGCAGGGGCATGTGGCCATAAAATCAAAGCTCCAAATTTTACCATGCCAACGATGTGTAAAATCTCTCAAAGGCAGCCGAACTCAAAATGTTGGAAAAAGGTGGTCACGATAAAGAATTCTTTTCGGTGCCAACTGAATTCTGAAATAACAACATCCTACTATTATCGGGTCTGGAGTAACAAAGTTTCCTGTTTAAATACACATTTCCAGCAACACCCCTTTCCCCTCGGATCGAGTACATCCAAACAGAACCGCATCCCCTCGGCTGCCATTCTGCACGAAGCACTTTTATCTGCATTTCGGTGTGCGCAGGGCGTAAATTCAATTTGTGTTATTGGTTAGCAAACCAGGATAAAATGTTATGGGTGATAGGCGTATATTCGGTATCAGCGAATCCGTATGCGGTCTGCGACGTGTTTTTAGCGTAAAAATATTCCCGGCTTCACTGTTGGAATGGAATGATGATACACGGTAAAAAATATTTCCGATATATGTTATTATCAGTCTAAGGCATTGTGAGTTTCCCAGCCAATACGTTTTTCACTATCTTGTTTTCTAAAGTACCAAATTTAATGAAAAGATAATAAAGTTATTCCATTTTTAAGCAAAAATTATTTCGTATATGCATCTCATATGCTGTGCTAATTAATAGTCACTTGCCTATATCTGAAGATATAATTTGGAGGGAAGATTATACTATACTGTATTATAATTATTAAAGCATCATTCGTGAAGTTGTCATCATTATTCATGGAAACAAATACTACCATCTAATTAATTACTTTGAGTGGTTTCAAGAATTTATTCCTGAAATTAATTTCTGACAGAATTTGATTTAACGTAAGATAATGGTGTTCATGCGGAAATATAACAGCTAGAAAGCATCAAATAATCGAGCCAGTTGAAAGTATACCAGTCATAAAACGAGTAAAACTATTCTAAATTTACTTCTTGTCTCCTGTAGTATTATTGATAGTGTGGATGATGATGATGCAAAGTGTAACAGACATACATTATTCAATATTAGAAATACTATCAGAAATATAAATCTAATGCGTTATTTATAACAGATGTTGTAAACACGAAAATTTAAATATTGTATTTGAGGTCTCCAAGACAATCAAGAATTAAAGCAGGTGTTGGAGACCCAATAACAATGAAACGTGAAAAATGCTTGCGGTAAGATATGATCCGTGGAAAGAAGTAGCATCTAACTGTTGGGATTTTAAGTATCCGAAATAAATATTGTAAAGACAGCGTCCGAAAAAAGTTACAGAATTATATATTAAGATATAAGTAGTTTTAATGTTTGCATGGATGTAAAGTAAACGTGTGTTTATGTGATTGCCGGAGTGTTTTATATTGGTCAGGGAGCAGAAGAAAAAAGTATATTATCCTTACTGGTAAAAAGAGATTTCACTGATATTGTAATAACGGAAGATTTTATATCAGACGTCGCAAAAAAAAAAACAATATATGCTACAGAAGCGGACAAAGATGAAATCATTTGTTAGGGCGCTAATAACCCCGACGTTGACGCGACCTAAAGCCCCCAACAACAACAACAAAGGTGAAATTAGAACAGATTGTAATTGTAACAGACTTGGAATAAGGAAATTGTATGTAAATAAATAAAGAAAATAAAATTTGACCAAGGGAAACTGCCTTCTAGCAGAGGGTGACACTTATATCCATATAACGTAGAAGTTACGAATTTCATTTATTGCTCTACTGAGCCGATATTGTTTTAAAAAAAATCAAAAAATAGTACTCAAAATTAATAATACAGTCTGAAATTACAAAAGGAATTCAAAGGAAACTTGATGAAGAAAACATATCTCATTATCAAAACAATATTTCAAGATACCTTCCGAATGTTGGAATCTACATTGCGCAGCCATCAAAATCATCTATTTCCATTATAATGTAACATCTAGTTCATGAAATTGTCACTGTAGCCCTGATTGCGTGAATATATAACAAACAAATCGGTCATAGCCTTTATAGTAAAAATGTTCCAGCAATAGAATACAGTGATTTCAGTAAATACTGGACACTGAAATAAAGATACCTGTACAGAAAATCGATCCCTGGACATCTTGTCAGACGTACGTAATCCTGTGGATATATGATATTTTTTTTTATTACTTCTATGAAAACACCAATTGGAATACCTGACCAAGTGTAACTCAGTAGCAAGAAGAAGACTTTGAGACAAGATTCAGATATGTTAAATCGGATACAAGGGGCACAGGTTGCATATCGTACTTTATTGTAACTAAACCTGTCTCGAGGGAGAAATACAGCAGGTTTCCAATGCCGGTGGGCGTTATTCGGCTCGCATTACCCGCGCTCTCCAATATGGCCGGTGCGCGCCTGTTTATGGCTTGGGAATTAAACGGAGCTGCCCGCGGCGCCAGTATTTGCGGTGGGTCCCTACGACAGGGCAAACAGAAAACGGGTTGGACTGCGCGCATCGCGGGACGGCCGACCATTAGGCGCAGCCCGCGTGGGCTGTAACTGAAACCGATACAGCAGCGCCCGGCAGGCACGCAGCCAGCGAGGCAGTCACAGTGCCTGTATATTAGTCGGTGGGTCCGAGCGAGATGAGCTTTATGACCGTGGCACAGCCACACCGAGGTCGAGAGGTTATCGAGGGGAGCTCACGTGCCTCCGTTACGACCACACAGTCGACCTGAAAACGACTATCTGCCAGAGTCAATGGCTATGGGTTTGGGGAACGTGGGGATATTGACAGGCGATGAGGAGGAGAAACTGTTATGAGCCATCTAAACTTCATTTTTCAGTTGCTACGTGGCTTTTTACTAATGATCACACGGCAAATTCTTAATCTTCTACCCTGTAAGAAAGAAAAGATGTCCCTTAAACATTTATAAGTATACACCAATAATTAGCGAAAGTAGGTCATGTAATTATTTCGGTTGTGTGTTATGATATGAAAATTTGATTTTTTTAAATTTCAACGCCAATATTTTCAAATTATTTCAAGGCTCATTTTTTGTAGAAAAACATTTTTATTTCAGTTTAAGACAGGAAAAAATATATCTACTAAGGCCAAATGAATCTGAATGCAAGGTTAATAATTAAAATTGAAGACAGTGTTAGCATGTTGTGTGAACTTACTGTTTACATTAAAGGTGTTAACTGTGACAACCATTATAATCGATGCACTTTCTGAAACAGACTGTAAGGTACTGTTCATCACCATCAACCACACTAAAAAACAATGGTATACCATGACTTACAATAACAAACACACACACAGAATAAGCAAAATATTTAGGAAACAAGAAATAAAATTTGCATTCAGGACAAATATCACAATACACAAACATTTGAACACCAACACTGAGAACAACCTGTACCAACAATCAGGCATATATCAATTAACATGCCAACAGTGTAAAGCAATATATATTGGCCAGACATCCAGAAACTTTAACATAAGGTATAAAGACATATAAGAGCAATAATATGCACAAACACCCCCCTACTTCCCTACAGACAGACATGAGGATATTAAAAATTAACAATCACAGACAACACTTGTTAACAATTCAAGAAAGCTACCAAATACACAAAGCCATAGGAATGGGAAAATCACTATTGAATGAATTCACCAATTTAACCAATAAAACACTGTTTAACTCACTAAAAATAAACACTACACAGGTAAACTAATACAAACTATTCAACTCAATAAAAATAACCACCACACACTCACATACACAAAACAGCTGATGAAAACAGAGAAACAATTTAATACAGCAACACAAATACAATAACAAACAAAAAAGAAAACAAAGTTGGTAGCACTGCATTTCATCAAAACAAAAAGTATATAATGTAGCAGACAAACGAAACAAGAAGTTTGCAGTTGCAATGGATACAATGCCAGTGTTTATTCAGTAACATGTGTAAAACAGTTTTTATAATTGTGAAATAGAAGATCTGTAAGATGCATAAAGTGCTGTTCCAGATCGCCATGTAAATACCATCATCCTAGCTGTAAGTACAGTGTAAATATGTATATAATAATTTATAATTCCTCTGTCAAATGTAACATATCACATGTAAAAACAAATTCACAGCCACTGACGATGCCCCACACCATAAGGGCGAAACGCGTATGGAAATAAAGAAAACAGTAACATCAACAGTTGTTCCAGACGGAATTTTGATTTATAATCTGTAATGTACTGTGATGCTGTTTCAAAAGTTTGTGTCAATCGTTTAATGCAACTTGAATAAATTCTGTTACAGAAAGTTTATTTATAGGCATCATCTGGAGTACTGAAAACAAAAACACTATTTCGTGTACCATCCTGCAAGTTTCGTTAATATATTGCAAAAATAGTTCCTTTCATAAGTGTATATTGTCTTAAATGGCAACTGAAATGTGAAAGAATTTTAATTCAGAACAAAATAAAAATTCCTAAATAATAGTAATCAAATGTTATCCTCATTGAAAGGGAGACCTTCACTTGGCTACGTGACACATCTACAGCGTTACTGGGTGCGCCATGCGAAAATTGCATGAGTGATATATGATGAATAGCGTGGTTCGTAGTTTCTAGTAGGTTGAAAGAAGAAATGGCACGTTTGTAGTTAATGTTTATGTGTCAGCACGTAGTACCGAAACGCTTACAACACCTTACGAAACAATTAGAAATGATGAAATGTTTCCCTAACAGAAACAATAATATAAATGTTGTTCTCGGGTACTAGCCGAGTTAAAGGTGTGTTGTAATTACACTTACAATTGCACAATATTTCGGCGATCTGATTCGTTGTCGCCATCTTCTGAGTTCACCAGAAGATGGCGACAACGTTTTAGATCGCCGAAATGTTGTGCAGTTGTAAGTGTAATTACAACACACCTTAAACTCGGCTAGTCACTCGAGAACAATATTTATATTGCCAATGCCGACATAGATTGCGTTCTTATAGAAACAATAATATTTGAAATCTCATACAGTTTATCAACATCTCTATGAAATGCGGTGCTAGTATTTAACCGTAAAGCTTATGACTTTAAGCCTCATCGAAGTTGAAGTCAGGACGGAAAAGGACTGGGGGCAAGAATCAGGAAGGAATTCTCCCATGACATTTTGAAGGAAGCATCCCGATATCCACCTGGAATGATTTGGGGAAACCATGGAAACCCAAATCTGGATACCCGGACGGGAATTCGAACACGTGTCCTTCCGAATAGGAGGCCAGGACATTACCGATCAACAACCACACTCGGTAGAAAGGGAAGTGATCACTCTTTTATATCGTATCCAACGAAGTCTAGGAGGTCGTCTCTGAACCATCGCATACCTTGAATGTTAATAATTTGATCATTTATTGGCGGAATTTCGAGAAATTCATTTTTTCATTAATGATGTTGCCAAAGCGGAGAACTTAATATTTAAAATATACATCATTTATCGATTTTTCACTAATTTTGATGGGAGAAAGATGGTTCATCACAAAAAACAGCTTTTGGAAGTAATATATATGATTCGACAGAGTGTAATTCTTTGCCCAATTAATGGAGAATAATAATGAAACGCACTGATTTTATCATAACTGAAGTACAGGCTCCCACAATTCGCGTAGCCGGCGTGCGGGTTGTAGTGAGGATACTGATGTGGAATGTGTTTTGTTTTAAAGAGGTGTACCTGCCATTTTCAGTGTGCGCCATGTCATGGCTTGGTGAAAATCGTGCGTTTGTTGTGGACGAATTTATTCGTAACAGTTGTTCCTAGATTTTCGGAGACGATTCGAACTTGGCCAACATGATCGTGTCCCGTATAGAAAAACTATTCAACTGTGGGTGTAAAACTTTAGAAAGACACGTTCAGCACTAAAAAAAAAAAAAACCTACAGGCCGTCCTCGGACTGCAACAACGCCGGAAAATTTGGCGCATGTGAGTGTGTCTATTCACCTATCTTTGGGGACACTTAAAGCCTATAGTGTACAAACATCGTCCCACTACACTGCAAGCACTTAAAGAGGCCATTACCCAAGAATTGGCAGCCATTCCAAGAGAAATGACGCGAAAATGTATGGAGAACTTTCTGGATAGACTTTTTCAATGTGTCAACAATGGAGGGCAGATATAATTTTTAAAACCAAATATTTAAAAATGGCAAAGTATGTATTTTTCATAAATAAAAGTAATTATTCTCTATCATATTTAGTTTTTATGTGACAACACATTAAAATGAGGGAGGTTTTATTGCCGGACCCTGTATGTATGTCTGACTAGTGGAAATTTATAAGTTTTAGAGTAAACAAAAAATAATTACTTTCTTTGCTAAAGTTCAAATTTAAATAGATTTCATTAGAGTTTTGACTCAGTGATGTTTAGTTAGGACTGTTAGAGGATTGGTCGTTTGTATTTCTGCAAAAAGAACAATTCTGGCAGTTTCGGTGGAAGAGACAGCTTTGCGTGGGTGAGAGTATCGAGCGAAACTCTCCCTCTCTCTGGTCTAGACTGACGTATATTACTGGGCGAACACGACCAACTGGTCCTCGACAGTGGCGGCTGACAGCCCTGTCTCACCAGCCAATCCGGAGTGAGGGTCAGCAGGTAGTACAGCAGTGACACACAGCAAAGAGTGGTGAAACAGCCCGCTAGTATACTAGCTGCACAGGACTCTTGTATTTAACTGTTCTCCTCACTCCTTTCCAGGTGCTATAGATAGTAATCGCATTTTAAGTTTCTATATTACAAAACAGGGCGCCTAGATTATTTCCATTCTCTTTACTAATATAGACGCAGAAATTAAACAAAGTGTTCTTGCCATTCTGCTAACGATTTGAATTACTATCAGATCTGTATATTGAGCTCTGTGGAATTTAGGAACATTTAAAATTTATCTACTACCCCATAAATTACTTCAAAAGATAAACTACTGCATAATGAAGCCGGATACATGAATGTTAATCCATAGTAAAATCCTATAAGATAAAAGAGTTTCATTTAAACAAAAAAAAAACAAAAAAACAAAAAAAACAAAAAAAAAATAATAATTCTTTTACGAAATAATCAGCACAATGTGAATTTAAATAGATTAAAATTACCTGAGTTAGGTAAAAGATTAAATTTCTCTGAAAGGAAAGCTTATGAAAATGCTCCAATTAGAAATATAATTAGTCAGAATTAAAGTAAATTACTGCACTTTTAAACACCTTTTTCACTTACGAGTATTGTAAATTTGTTTCATTTCGTCATTTTATCCAAAAACTGAAGTGAAGTGAAATTTTGAAATGCTACAAACTCCTTTAATCTAATTCTACTATTTTGATTTTACAGAATTGTTAAATTCGTGTTGTAATTAACAAAAACGGATGAATGGTTATTTATTTGAAATAGGCGGAGTTGAAAGTTTCCTTTCTAAGGTGCACACTATCCAAAGCAAAGTACTTTACTTCTTTGTTTCCCTAGCATTATTGATCGACATTCTTTGGCTTTGAGCTAATCATTTCAGCGTATTCGCAACCATAGGAACAAGGATATAATTACACGGATTAATATGGATTCATGACATACCCATATTCACGAAAACCAAATATTCATTTCTTTCTACTTATAACACTGATAACAACAGTGATCAGTTTTCAAAGCATAATATTGGCTACACGGGCGGTCAGAAACTCAATAGAGGCAGTAAGACAGAAATATTTGACTTTCTAAGTCAACTTAAGAGATGTAGTATTACCATTTTTTAAAAAAAAAAAATTTAAAAAAGTAAAACTTTAGTTTGGAGAGAATCATGAACATGGTATGAAAATATGACAAATTTAGAACATACTTTCATTAATACAAAAATAAATAAAAATTTCTACTAACTATACAAAACAATATCATAATTTTTTTATAATTTGAAATTAATATTACAAGATTTCTGTTACGACATTTCTGTTCACGACATTCTAAATGTTAGAAATATAATTCAGTCAGAATTAAAGTAAATCACATAATTTCTGCAGTTTTAAACAACTTTTCGGCTTATGAGTATTGTAGATTTGTTTCATTTCATTATTTGAGCCAAAAACTAAAGACAAGTGAAATAAAAAGAAACACATTAAGCATCGTATCACATACATGTTTTACGCGTATTCTTTTTCTTTTTTTATATATATTTTAACACCTCATCGATATTATTAGTGACGGGCAAGGTCTGGTAACTAGTGGCAAGGAACGGGAAGGAATTCGGCCTCCGCTTTTTTTAAGGAACCATTCCAGCACTTAAGTGGAGAGATTTTTGGTAACAATGAAATACTGAAATCTGGAAATCCAGAAGGGGATTCGGACCCGCTTCCTCTCGAATGGGAGGTCAGATCGTTACCGGTCAAGCACCACGCTAGGTTTTCGTTGTTACTTTCTTACATGATGAGAAAAAACTGACCAAATGCCGAAGTCTTATTTTCTGAGAGACGTACGTAAAGATTTTGACTTATAAAGTTAAATTCCTGGTGGATATCATCACGCAGTGCCTCTCCAAGGACCAAGGATTTAAATCTTAACGTTTGCAGGTGGGTACTTTATTGTGAAGATGACGGCTAATATGCTGAACAAGAGGCACGTCTTGTAAAACCGCAACAACTTTTCCGAAGAAAGCCTCGGGACGCTACACTGCCTTTAACCCTCCCACCCCCTCCCTTCGCCCTCTTGCAACCTCAACCCTCGTCGACGAGCAAAAACTTTTCCTCCGGATGGAGATTTATAACTGGAGTGAGGGTGGCGACGGGCGAAAGCCGCGACTTGAGTAATAAAAGACAAGTTTCCCTGTCGCCGCCCGCCTTGATGTAATAGCGTCACGCATCTCATTTTGTAAATACCGCACAGGCTACCGCCGCCACCACTCCACCAGCTTAAGAATACGCAAACTATGTGCCAACAAAAACCTATTATGGAAATTATTTTCTAAAGTATTACGCGGCTATCCGGCGCACTTAGGAACACGCACTCCGAGGGAGAAATTTCCCCAAGCGGTGTCTTTTCAGCCGCCCGAACAGAGGTTGAACTGCACTTCAAAAGCTCGTTCGGGGTCGCCTCCGGTATTTCTGCTGCCGAGTGTATCATCGCTTTAGCCCCTTTTCTTCTCTCGTACCTAAGAAAATTGATTTCGCTGGCTCAGCGTCGTTGCATCTGACACGTCAATTACGCTGCTCTTGTTCCCGGAGACAAGGAAGCAGATACTGGGAGACCTTAAAATAGAAAGCTGCCTATATATATCACAGTCACCAAATAATTTATGATCATGCTTTTTTTTTTTTTTTTTTAACTTTAAATAATCGTATTACTTCTAACTTCAGTACGACAAAACGTATCGATTCACAAGTTGCCTGATGGGAAAGATGGGATTAGGCAGGCATGTGATACGAGATTGTGCCTGTTACTGTACCAGACTACCATTAACGATACAGGTATTAAAAATAAATATGAATGCCATTATTAATGTTAATATTTGCTCGACTTAATTGGGACGACAGAAGACTATTAATAACGAAATAAGTAAATCTATCTATATCTATAGAACAAAAACCGGATAAATTTGTCTTGTAAAAGCTCGGAAACTACTGAGCAGATTTCGATGAGGTTTTCACCGTTTTAGAGTTTAGAATCTTAATTCAGTTGCTTGGCATGTCTTATGTGTCAACGTTAAATAACGAAGGAGCCTTAAATGAAATTCTTGACGAATAATGACAATTCCCAATGATGGAAGGATTATATGTTACATACTTCGCACTAAACACATAACTATAATGTCTCTGAAAATAGCCTTAATGAAAGCAATAAGAAAACTTTATAATAATAACTATTTTGCACACTAAACAAAAGTTGAAGTATTCTTCCTTTAATTTGGGATATTCATTTTTTAAACGCCATTAATAGCCGTAAAAACAGCAGAGATTTTCTTAACCACGATCACTGGCAGTAAGCTTACAACTACAATGTCTCTGGCCATCAGCATCACTCTTCATTCCAGCAAATCATTTATTTACGGCAATATTATTCTGGATTCACTTTTGTATATTTGTATAAAAGGCTAAATCTGCGGAGTGAAAGTATCTGGCGTTTCGAGCAAATCGGATATCAATTCACCTAGAAATTGAATCAAATGTGAGTTTCTAACATAATCTAGCGTTATTTAGTAATGTAGTAATACAATTTCTTAACCAAATCAATGAAGCTGGACACACATGAATTTTTTCAGACGGATGAAAATAGTGTACGTGCAAATAAACTTCAACCCACCCGTTTCTTGGTAGGGGGCGGGTGAAATTAGGTTTGCTTTAATTCCGAAAAAAGTTGACGTAAATTTTATTAAACTTTGTAAAAATGTTTCTCATTGCGGGAATAAAAATTGCGTAAGGATAAATCTACACCAATTGTACCGGGCAACCCCGGGAACTCCACTAGTTAAAAATAAGAAGGGGAAGATACGAGGGGACATCGAAAAGTGAGTTACACAGTATTATAACAGCCCAAATAAATTTTATTGAATGCTATACTACACATCAAAGTGACACAGATACATGGGACTGTTTATCAGCGATGTCAACAAGTCTACGTAAATTCCGGTAGGATTATTCCACCATTCGTTCAATTCCTCGAAAATAAAAATAAAACCGCTCTTTGGACTGGGAGCCATGAAGGAATTACTGTGTAAACGTTCTCATCTTTGGAAAATCACTTCCTCCTAAATGTTCTTTCAGCTTGCTGAAAAGACAGAAATCGCATGGCGGTAGATATGCATTGCTTGACTGCCTCGAAACTCGTCTTTGGTCGATGTCAATGGCCTTCCTTCCAGAATAGTATCACCCACGTCTTCGCAATTTTGGTCAAATAATTGGCACCATTTCACAATAGCTGGACGCGACATTTCAGTTGGCCCATAAACCGCCAGAATTTTGCAGTGAATTTGTGAACAATTAGACGGTTCGCCCACAAGAATTGTCCTGTCCCACTTCCTTCAACTTTGGAGCACTTTCCCAGCTGCCGACACATTTCACTCGCACACTGTGACGCACCCGTTAACCGAAACGCAACAGAACTGTCTACCGAGAATACGTCACTCTTACTGCGTACTGGTCTTAGCATTCTACGACAAGTATAACTTAGCCTATATGAAAACCCCTCGTAGTAATTTTCGGCAGTGATAAACTAGGTACAGAATTCTTGTACTGTCATGGACAACTGGGTACACTGGGAGTCAGGGATGTTAAGTAATCTTCATTGTGGTTGTGTAATCGAATATTTTGCACCAATCTATATTTTTTCACATTGTGAAAATGACTGGAAACCAGAAACTATTTCACATCCTGCCCTTAGGGTGGTACAAGAGGGATCCCTAAATGTAATTTTTTGATGAAGTATTGCAATAAAAATCTATACACAGACTACGTAACATTTTTTCTGTAAAAAAATTTCTTAAAAGTAACAATAATTATAATTTAAAAATAGATTACAATTATTGATTTTGCAAATTTAATTAAAATCGAATATTAAATCAAATACAAAATAGAACTCAGTTGAAAATAATTAACATGGGTTTTATAAAATACTGAAAATTGTTTAGAATGACTTTTTATTACTTGATTTATGAAATTCTCTACCGAATAATGCACATTTTTCTCCAAAAAATTATCGCCTTGAATATGAAATGTTTGAAATTTGTTCATTTAATTTTCCTAAAAAAACGTAAACTTCACTATACCACTGCAAATTTAAAAAAATCGAATAAAAATGGATCGAATAGTATTTTCCATGAATTTTCGGCATAACCTCGCACACGTTGTTGAATAAAAATAAAAATTCAAACATTTTGAGTGTCAATGGGTCACCAGTTTTCATTTGATACAAAGATTTTTAACATAATTTTCCTTTCATCACAAAAACTCTTTATAAGTTCTTGTATTGGCTCTCCATGATTTTTCCAAAATGTTATACCATAATCGAATTTAGAACAGTGCTCAATTACAATGTTCTAACATAAAACGTTCGGAAGTTATGACGGTGTGAGTGACAGATAAAAAATAAGATAGTTTAATTATGTTTCGTCACTTACTTACAGGGTATGGTGTACTAAAATAATTTAATTTTATGTTATCCTTGATAAGTTACTAAAAAATGAAGGATTCTGTTTTCCTATACTATAGTTCCCCACTTCATCCAGTTAAAATGTATTCTTTTTACTAAAATCTTCAAGTATTGCGTTTGTACCACTTTTCCCAATTATTTGAAAACTGTCATTTCAGAATTTTTTTTTGCTTCACTTGTATAACTCATTTCCACTTACAGTGCACAATTAATCTAAGTGTTGTTCATTAATTTTATTTCAAATTTCACGCATTAATTCTCATCGAATTATTTAATGAAAAGTAGTTACACTCTGAAAACTTTGATGGTTAAATGAAGGCTAGATTACCGTTTCCAATGTCCTGATTTGCTGCTTTTGATTAAATTACGCTTAAAATTAATTTAATGCAGGATAAAATCATTTTTCAATACGTTTGTAAATTAACTAAAACTACTAATGACATCTATAATTTTCTTTTAGTTTGAACCCAAAACTTGTGTTTGAAAAATTAATATTAACAAAGTGTTCAAATTTCTGATTTATACTCATCTCAATGATTTTCTGATGACGAATACAGTATATCAAGTGAAATATTTCGTTACTTTAAATTATTTAAAAAAAATTTAAACTTGAAGGGACTAAAGCTAACTTATAGCAATAGATTATTTTGGATTACAGATCAATGAGCAAAATGTAACTTTCTTAGTAATGTATTGCTCGCGGGAATTTAATCCAGTAAACCTGGTTTTCCCAAACAATATTTTGTCGATCAAGCACTCCGTCATCAGATTCAGGTGTAGTACTGACGAGGGGGTTGTGATGAAAGTACTAATTGAGTTTTCACAGAATGAATTTCATATAAAAGAGAAAAAATGTCATTATATTACGTCTATTATAATTTTTTTGTATTTCAAACATTTACTGGTAATGTTACTCATATATATTTTCATTAAATTCAATAAATTTGTGTTACACTTTCTTGTGCTGAAGCTAACGAAATATGGTAACCGTATTCTGTAGGTTGTAAACATGTTCATATGTAGTAATTGTGGCTTCTCGAATGGGCAGCAGCTTTATTTCCTGCAACCGGTTTCCGGGCTAATGAATTTGTTAGCAGTAATTTCGCTACGAATGCACACTCATCTATCGGCGGCATGCGAAAGCGCGGATTTCTGGCATGTAATGTCTACGAAAAACGTTGCGAAAATCTGCAGATATATCACTCCGTCACCCAAGTGCTTTGCATATTGATGACGTTGCGATAAATCCGCACGACCAGTGCGAAAGAGATACGGGCCAAAAAAGCGGCCACTAGCATTCATATGCATGAGCTGACGTAACTACTACAAGCGAAGCACTTTGCAAGGCAGGTATATCCCGGCTGGGCGAACTCCCATTCAGAAAGACGCTGCTCTCAGCCGCTGGTACGCCGCCAACTAGGCTGCAGAAACCACTTAGTGGCCAGATGGCACTGCGAGGGGTATTACCTCCCTGATAATAGTAGCGGCCGCTCTTGGATCAACCAAATTTAGCCAGGTTGCATTGTGCTAGATACTGAGCACATATGGAGAATGTTTACGAAAGGTAGTGTGCATTCAGGATCTCGGAGTATTTTTTATTATTAGTGAGAAGTATGATACCACTGATATTAGGGGACACCCATAAATTACGTGAGGTGTTTTTCCGGATTTCCGGACCCCCTCCACCCACTGGTGAGACTTCTGGAGATCCCCCCCCCCCCCTCTGGTGAGATTTGGTCCGAGAAACCCCCCTCCCCACAGTAGGAATCACCCACGCAACTTTTCGGAGACTTTTTTCTTTCTTTTTTTTAGGTCTCACCCTTCCAAAGCAGGTTACACCCTCACTTTTCAACGAACCCCCCCCCCCCCTAAATTCGACATTTGTAGACCTTTTTTTGGTGAGATTTAGTCGGACACCCCCCCCCCCCCCCAATTTCATCTCACGTAATTTTTGGACGCCCCCTTACTACATTGCACGAGTGATTTCTCAAGGACTGTATTGTGATTTTACATTGCAGCCAACTTCATAGAGGTTAAAACACTACATCCATGGCTTTATTCATTGATAAGACACTCGTTTCTAAGACGTTAAACTTGAATTAAGGTGTGCTCTGTGATTTTTATGAAGCCGTAAGCTGATCATAATTCCTGAAAAAAGTGATGTTTATACTTGGAACGCTCCATATTTTGAATTCCACCGTAATTACTGGTACAGTTAGGACATAGAATATGCGACAATTTAAATCAATGTCACCAAAATGTTAGGATGACATTTACCAAATTTACTTGGCCCATCCTCTGTTCAATGTGGTACCTGACTTATTTTGAGAAATTATTGCAGCTATGCATCCACTATAACAAAAATAATATCATTTATTGAAAAAAGTAAAATTTTCCTTTTCATACGCTGATTTGAATTTGGCGCCAAAACGTTCTCAACTGCCATATCGTCTCTTGTGACGTCACGTCTCTGGTCGTGCCGCTGTAAGCAAAGCGGCGGTGGGGTTATTTTGTTGATAAAATGAGTTCTACATTTTACAAGTGGTGTATAGTTCCCCGGCGTTTAAACACGCCATTTAAAAGAAAATGAATTGTTTATTTACGTTCCACACAAGGAAGATATGCGGACGACATTGTAAAACATGCACCTCGTGGCCCAGCATATTTTTCTACAAAGTTTTTATGATATTTTTGTGCATACTACTTTGGCGGAAGTTTTTACTCAATATTTTATTACGTTTAATAAGCTATATACATCAATATTTTGTTCTGACTTAGATTTCCATCGATAAATGAATTATAACTTCAGAAGTTGAGTATCATATGTTCCCATAAACACAACATCTTTATGACCGGTTGAAATTGGTCAGACATCATCCGTATGATCTGATACATTATTTAAATGAATAATAGTACATAACGCATTCAACAAATTAGTAATTCTTTTCCAAATATTTCAATAAACTTCGTTACATCGCTACCATCAAGAGTGTGTGCTGTTCATCATTAACAATGTCTGGATTACCGTTTGATAAGTTTAACTTTACTTTATCAAAACAATTATATATCATCCCATTTGAATATTGATATTTCGTTGCGAAGATTGCTTGGTTTTAGTTCTTTCCCTCCTTAAGTGCACTAAATTTTTAATCTAACTACTTCCTCTGCTAATATTGGTTCTATAAAACCAAATTTAGCTTATAACAACAAGGGTTTCCAGGCAATATAAGTTTCCGAAATCTATCCTTTAAACCGAGTCTAAAGCCTAGTAATCAAATAAAACGCCGATAAATTCATTTTTATATACCTTTTCTTAAATATACTACAAGATGCTCACTTTTCAGCATAAAATTACCCTTTCAGTTTTTGACTATGCATACTTTGATGTAAATTTTGACATTCCGGTATTCTGTTGTGAAAAAATCACTATTTTATGCGAAAAACTTTCCTAGCATCGGCACATGAATTTTTGGTCAAATTAGTGCTGTTCGCTTTGGTAAATCCAGCTTTCATTACTTGTTTTATTGATTTTAAACAAGATCTAAGTTATAGATTGACTTAAAACCATAAATATACGACGCACAATTGGCGACAGAAGCTTAACACACGGAGCATAAATGGTGCGTGCTGAGATGTGACGTCACGCGTTATGATAGCCGTTTCGCGTCACTTGAATCTTCTGCATTTTTACTTTATCAAAAATGTTCTTAGCTTTTATCGATCAAATAATGTTGATTTTCGGTATCGTTACATATCTTTTTCAGTTGTTGTTTCATAGTATTACTTTTATTGTCAAATGCCCCATTAAATCTTACACCTTTCAATGTCACGTAATTTCTTTTACAACCGGTATAACAGAATCCGGGGCTCCAGGTAACTTTCCTATTTCCGGTGCTCGGAGCTGGGGAAGCTCGCTCGAGTCCCGATTGAAGCCAGCAGGGTGAGACGGATAGTGGTGCACAATTTCTAACCATCAGATTGTGTACCAGATGCCTATCTTGAGTCAGAACCGATAAAATTCTGCATTGTATGTAGTTTAATGTGCAAAAACCACAGTTTGATATATATATATATACAGAGTGTTACAAAAAGGTACGGCCAAACTTTCAGGAAACATTCCTCACACACAAACAAAGAAAATATGTTATGTGGACATGTGTCCGGAAACGCTTACTTTCCATGTTAGAGTTCATTTTATTACTTCTCTTCAAATCACATTAAACATGGAATGGAAACACACAGCAACAGATCGTACCAGCGTGACTTCAAACATTTTGTTACAGGAAATGTTCAAAATGTCCTCCGTTAGCGAGGATACATGCATCCACCCTCCGTCGCATGGAATCCCTGATGCGCTGATGCAGCCCTGGAGAATGGCGTATTGTATCACAGCCGTCCACAATACGAGCACGAAGAGTCTCTACATTTGGTACCGGGGTTGCGTAGACAAGGGCTTTCAAATGCGCCCATAAATGGAAGTCAAGAGGGTTGAGGTCAGGAGAGCGTGGGAGTCATGGAATTGGTCCGCCTCTACCAATCCATCGGCCACTGAATCTGTTGTTGAGAAGCGTACGAGCACGTCGACTGAAATGTGCAGGAGCTCCATCGTGCATGAACCACATGTTATGTCGTACTTGTAAAGGCACATCTTCTAGCAGCACAGGTAGAGTATCCCGTATGAAATCATGATAACGTGCTCCATTGAGCGTAGGTGGAAACGAAACTAAAATGAGCTCTAACATGGAAAGTAAGCGTTTCCGGACACATGTCCACATAACATATTTTCTTTGTTTGTGTGTGAGGAATGTTTCCTGAAAGTTTGGCCGTACCTTTTTGTAACACCATATATATATATACTACTAAACGTCTTTTAACAGCGAGGTCTTTAGAGAAGGGAAAGGATGGGGGGCAAGGAATGGGAAGGAATACGGCCATGGCCTTTTGAAGGAAGCATCCCGTCATTTGCCTGGAGTGATATGGAAAACCATGGAAAACCCAAATCTGGAAGCCCGGACGGGGATTCGAACCGCCGTCTACCCGAATACGAGGTCAGTACGCTATCCATTACACCACCACTCTCGGTGGCACAGTTTGAGACATTTTAAGAAACGACATCTTAAGTGTTGTGACCATCATTTAAGAGATTGTTGAAAAAAGTTCACTAAAAGCGAGGTGCGATCTGACTGCATTATTTGTAACCTGGCTTTCGGAACGAAATCGCAGACTCTGAAATTAATAGCGAGAGAATTAGCTGACCATGAAATGTGTGACGGAAACAGCAAATTTCTGTCTTGAACCACAGCAACCAAGATAAATTGTTTTATTATACCCTCGCCATGACGTGAGAAATTGGAGATGATTTCAAGTAACCACGCGTGGGCCGAATCAAGTTGATGTTCCAAATATGCGTGACAATAGAAGGAGAAGTATTTTCGTTAAGATTCTGTGTTTTGCTGGCAATGATGCATGTCTGTAGCGAATGAGACAATTAGGAGATTTGGTTGGACGTCGGAAGTATTGAACGAGGCTTGAGGTTGATGCACTGAGATTTCCTGACTGTTGGAGGACCAACAACGAGACACTACTTTTTTAATCAGAACGGGACACTACTTGTTCTCTGACCAAACGACGAGCCAATTATCACCCTGCGGCCCGATGTGTCCAACCACCATCAGTTAAGGTGGCTGTATGCGGCTGCCTACCAATTCTCGAGACCGCCTACTGCTTACAAAGACAAGACCTAGGCTGCCGCACTGAGCCAATCCATGCAGTATGTCGACATGCGATGCTGTCGGGTAAACACGCAAACATGTACAACGTGAGAGATATTGGTGACCATTATACGTGTAATCTACAACCATTCATCATGATTCTGCAATGCAATACCCTCTGATATTTTGTTAACTAAGCCATTTTGTCAGAGGTAGGATGGCCAGTTTCTTTCCTCTGGGACCTACAGTTTAACGTGGAATCCGAACCACGGAGCGTCCTCATATGATCAAAGACAACTCTCGAAACTCCTGCGCCTGCCGGGATTCGAACCCGGGACCGGAGCAGTGAATGTTTTGAAAGCAAGTGCCTTAACCACTGAGCTACCAGAACGCTCTCTGTTAACTGTAAGAACAACTAATTTCATGAATCAGCTCCACTTTTTAACAAGTTTTGCGTACCTATTTCATTCGTCATATGTAATCCTGAAAGATTTTTCGTGTGTTTTTGGCATTTTTGAAGACTGTAATCAATATAAAATATGGTCGTTATAGCTTAGTTGTGGGGCTTCACGCGTTAAGGCACCACCACATCTGATCGGGGAGGTCAAACGGGATTAGAAATGAGTCTGGTGCCCGCATGCCGGCGGTCTGATTGCGGTTATTAGGTAGTTTCCGCAATCATAAAGACGAATGCTTAGCGGCCCCCAATCTCCGACTCATAAACTTAACATTTCTCAAAGAAATGTATATATATATATGTATATCTATATATATATATATACCCTCGGCCGGACTCGAACCGGCAACCATTGCAACGTAAGGCCGGCTCACTAGCCCCTACGCTACAAGTGCTGGTAAATTTGTATGCTAATAAAAAATACTTACCACACAAGAACATAGTTACATATTTTACATACAGATGGTAACACAATACTTCTCCAACAGAGTAAACGCTTCGGATCTGAGAAATCCGGTACAATCACAGGTAGGACTGATGTCCTGTCACTCTTATAGCTGGACACCGGTGTCTTGTGGGCCCTGGAGATACAAATTTTTTTTATTATAAAATGACGGTTAACTTTAAGATTTTCAATTAGTTGTCATTAAAATATTTCGCACAACTCTGATTCATTTTAATGATCCCGTATGGTTTTATTAATATACTGATTAATTAAAAATCCACCAAAAGGTTATGTTGAAGATTTGTTTATTTTCTCAAAACGAAATCAGTGATATTCACATGCATAGATACAATACAGAGATGCACTTCTGAGCAGTCGCAAAGGTAATCTTTATAAAACACTGAGAACTCAACTTGAAAACTGTAAAACTAACTATAAACTAACTCTGTCATTCTGCCGATTTGTTTATATAGTCTCTCGAAATTTCTGGAATTCTTCAAAAGCTTCCGCCCGATATTTCTTGAACATTAACAATTACTCAAACAATTTAAAAACAATCGGAATTAATACAAAATTATTTAACATCATTACAAAATAGTCAAAAATTGAAATTAGAGATACTTCAATATACAATTATTTACAGAAATCATTTGAACAGTAAAAAATTGTCCTGTAGACATCGTAACTTGCATTAATACTTGGAATTACACACATTTAAGCAATTCTCTTGCACAATTCTGTTCTTAAACATATTAAATGGACTTTAAATAATTTTCTTTCATAAAACAAAAGTCTATATACACTGATTTACAAGAAATTACAAAACAAACATACCAGATCATATTCAAGAAATCTTTAGCTCACTACAAATACTTCATACAATACAATACTATTCAAAATTCAGGTATGAGGGCTGTTACAATAGGATATTCTTGTAGAGAATGAGGGCATTCGACAGTGGCGATGTTCAGTTGCACATCGGAGGAGGCCGAAAAATATTGCTGCCAACTTGATGTTTGAAATCAAACTTTTAATGTTTGTTATAAACTTGAGATCGAAGTGAGGACCTTCTGGAAGGACGTATCCTAAGCCAGGCCATCGTTGATGGAACAACCAGTTACATATTCTGGGACGGCTTGATAAGTATCCAAAAAATTGAGTCATTTCAATACACTTCACATAAGTATATTTTCTCCTACTTCTTTGCTAGTCAGTTCTTGATGTAGTCTGCGGCGGTCCTCCATTCATGTCTATTCGCTGCCCTCCTCTTCGTGCCAACATATCTTCTGCGGCCAAAATCTTCCATTATCTGCTGGATGTACTTTAAACCGTGGTCTTTCTCGGTATCTGTTTACTTCTACTGTCTCTTCCAATATTTTTTACTATGCTTTCATGCCTAAAAATATGTCCAGTTACTATTTTCGATCGTATTGTTCTATCCTTCCAAATCTGATACCATTTTATACCTGTATTAAGAAATAGTAGATAATAATAAGATTCTCAGTGGTTGAATTGTCTTTTTTGTTCGTTAAAGAATTAACAGAATTTAAGTGTCGTCCATATTTCAATCCTGTGTTGGCATAACGACTTCGGTGTATCACGGTATTAGATATTTTGTTCCTGCCATGGAACATCGCAAATGGTATGCCTTGCTTTTAAATCCTGGTGATAAATAAATGTGCGCTGGCACCCTGAACAATACCCACATCAACTATTTATGGCCTATCAACAAGTAATAGCGACTGGATGCGTGTCATGTCAGGGCGCATGTCGTTTGCAGGACCTCTGATATTGTCCGGTGACGAATAGGCAGATATTATATACACGCTTGCTGTCACAGCGGTGCTCAGTTTGCGGACAATAAGTTTCTTTCTCGTGCTTTTTATTGCTTATTCATTTTTTTTTAAATCTACATTTCTTCACAAAAATAAATTAGAACTTTTGTTACTGTGTAAATGTGAATTTCGCTTTTCAGTAGGTCATGACGTATAAAAAAGATAAGATAAACATATTAACATGCTGGGATTTTGCGCTTCTCAAAACGACTTTAATTTTATAAGTGAAACAAAAAATAATTTTATAAAATAATTAAAGTTGCTGATTGATTAGTGTTTGTTTACTCTGAGTAAAAATTGACAAGTGACTGTTGGAAACACATCCTATAGGGCTACGTAGAATCAATTATTTCTAGCTGCAGTTGTAAAATTTGCTTGCACAAAGAAAAAAAAAATGCCTGTGGTGAAGATGATGTTACGTACAAAAAGAATTCCGGGGCTGACCGGGATTCAAACCGAGGGCCCTGAATTAGGAAGCTGGATGCTGAACATACTGAGTAATGATTTAAGTAAGTAAATTTTATTCTTAATACCAGAGGCTTATTTTATAAACCACAAAATTAAGATTCCTGTTAATATTTTAATGTGCAAATAGGTTTTTTTTTTTTTAATAGCCTTCGTTTTTGTATCTTCGCAAAAACATTTTTTTTTGAGTATTCATGGACGTCCTTCTTGAATGTTTATGCGAAGTTACAGTAAATGAGAGAGAAGGGACACATTTTAACTATCTTAGGATTTTAATATCTTGCGAAATATTAAAGTAAATAAAAATGACCAAAAATTTATTATTTGTTTGAATACATGTTTGGTACCATTGCACTTGATGAGGAAGGCAAAAAACATTTCGTCCGTTTTTGTGACTGGAAACACCAAAAAATAATTAATATATCTTCCTATGAAATTTTATTACAATCTATGCAAAGATGGTCGAATGCGGAGAGATGGACATGAAATTATAATGTTTTTTTTTTTTTCATTACGGATATGTAACAATAAAACTAAGAACTGTTAACAGTTAATATAAAAAGTGATTTTCAAAGTCTTATGCTTAAGATCCATGGAAACCATTCCACGTTTCTAAATAATTTTTATTCATGTTACTGTGTAGAATATATAATATATTATAGCGAAAACCAAAATGATTCATATGACATTTTAGTTTTTCCTGGCGTATTGTTGAAATAAATAACTCGCGGGTTTTCTGTCGGTTATTTGATTTATTTAGATTTTTTAACAACGTTTCGGCAACTGCCATCGTTGCCTTCATCAGGTTAACTCGCGAGCCAGTCCTGGCTCCTACAAATAGCCTAAAAAAGATTTAAGTTAATCAATTAACCGGCAGAAAACCCGAGAGTTATTTATTTAAAAATGATTCATATTTCCAGGATAATATATCAAAAATAAAATTTCAGAAATGAATAAATGTCAATATTGGGTCACAGCAGAAATACAAACACATTTCACCAATACATAATGCAGTTGAGAATCTAAGAAGTTATTTTTTTTTATTTTTCCTCTAGCAACCGTAAAAAATAACTGGGTACCTGAAAAAATTACTTTGAGACTTCATGAAAACAACTGTATTTACCGAGCCCATATAGTGAACGGTAACGTTCAATCCTGGCTTTAGAAAGAACTGGGGGTAATTTTTTTTCCCCTTATGGCTCGTCGATGCTGAGGGCATTAGAGGCACGAAAGTACAGGTGACAACGAATGGGAAGTAATTCGTTCACAACTTTTCGAAGAAAATATCCATACATTCGCTTTGTGTTATTTTTGGAAACCATGGAAAACTGAAATCTGGATTGCAGGAAAGCGAAGCCAGAAAGATACCGCTCTCCCACCACGCTCAATTCTCGTCGTTCTGGCCTCGCATTCGGGAGGACGGCGGTTCGAATCCCCGTCCGGGCATCCAGATTTAGGTTTTCCATGGTTTCCCAAATCACTCCAGGCAAATTCCGGGATGCTTCCTTAAAAAAGCCCTTGGCCGAATTCCTTCCCATTCCTTGTCCCCATCCTTTCCCGTCTCTAAAGACCTCGCTGTTGAGAGACGTAAAGCAGATAAAAAAAAATCAAATCTCGTCCGGCCATCCAGATTTCGGTTTTCCATGCTTTCCTCAAATCAGGAAAATGCTGGGAGGTTTCATTCAGTAGGCAATGCCCGGCTTTCTCGTCTCAAATCCTCTCCCGCTTCGAATGATTTCGACATTGAGAGGGTTGAAGCACTGAGGATAGAATGCTTGTATTATAACTGTAATTAAATACCGTTTAAATTTGCAAATCTGCAATTCTTAACTACAAAAAATAAGCGTAATGTGGATTCATAAACATCATCTCATGTAGAGGAACGATATATTCTTCTTTTTTTTGCTAAGAAAAACAATTTTGCTCATCTTTCTCAAATATCACGGAAGACTTGAATTGCCTTTATCTCTTATAGTATACTACATGTGACCGACAAGTATGTAATCCTATGTAAAAAATAGACGTTTAGGATTCAAATGCAGAAACATTACTGTTACTGCATGCTTTATAAGAAGTGATTCCTAGAAACTATGGCTCAAGAGAGTACAACATAAAGTCGTAACATTCGTGGGGTTGATTAATCTGTCGGTAATGGTAACACTTAAACGAATGAACCACAGAGGGAGAATAATGTTACATTAGAGCTGTAAAAGTAACGATGTATTCGTTACTGAGTAACGGGTTCGTCGCCTGTCTCGAAGTACCGAATCGTTACTCACAAATTCATTTCGTTACTCGTATGTTTCGTTACTCGCATTTATCGTATAGAGACGAACACGTTTCAGCTCCCGCAGGTAACTAATTTTGTCAACGTGAACACTAATTCTGTAGTTTTTATTTTGTTTAACATTAAAATTTACAGTGCATAATTAGTAAATACAAAATTTGTATGGATAATTTGAGGTACTTCCTACTTTTTTCATTGATCGTTCATTACTGAGGTTTATTGATTTCAAACATTTATGAAATCTGTTTATTTAAGATTTGATACCTTCTATTTTATTTTATAGTGTAATTTACAATATAAAAGAGTTATCTAATAGTTTGTGATATGAATCTCTGCGCTTGTTTTGTTCTAATAATATTTCATTAAATTGCAATGGAGCCCACGCTCTGGTGGCAATTTCCCTACACACTCATCTTCCTCTCTTACCTGCAACTTTAAATTCTTTCAACGTTTTTGGTAAATTATTCATAATTTCTTTTGGTAACTTATTCCAATCCCTGACACCCTTATCTAAAAAAGAGAATCTTCCTACAACCTTGTGGCTGAAATCAAGTGCCATCTTGTTGTCTTGATCATCTTTTCCCTTCCAAGCCTTACTTTTAATTCTTACACCAATATCTTTCCATCCCTCATCATCAATATACGCCTTGTACACTCCCATGACTCTCTTCGCCCTCCTCCTATCTTCCAATGAATCCCATTCCAGCCCTTTTATCGTATCTGTTACTGATTGCGTTCTGTGATAATTTCCAGAAACATTTCTAGCAGTCCTTTTTTCTAGTTCCAAAATTCGATAAAGAAACAACAATGTACAATGACTTTATTCCTTTTGCCTGGTGTTAGTTATTGTATTATTACCGCATGTTCCATGTTAGCAATGCGGTTGATGTTGAATGTTTGTTGTAAACGCGACGCAACAACAATTACAAATCTAATCGAATGTTTTCCCTGTACCTTTGTTATTGATTTAAATGTTTTGAATATTGATATTTTTAAATTGAAACAATTAAAGTGGGAGTCAGTAGCACTCTGCCTGCAGGCCCGACTTGATGGTATGTCAACATTTATTTTAACAAATCTATCACAAAAAGACTAAGAATTTACAAAAATAAATTAAAAAAGTAAAGGAAGACAGCGGTGAAACCTCCTATTTAAAAACGAAATACTTTGATGAGATTATAATATTTGTTAAATACATGTCCCATATCAATTGCATGCTGTGCAGAGTACAAGTGTGTCTGAACACATAGTGATCAGAATACTCCTAACGATAGGCCTCCGCAGGCTACTAGGCTAGTTTAAAAAATAACCGCCATTAGTTATTGTCACTAGATATGCCACAGTCAGGTGAAAGGTGAGGTCATTTTTTGTGTGTGCAAACATCTGTTTGTTTTGAAATTAGATTATTCTTTTGAATATAAATATCATTAAAGTAAATCAAGTGTACATTTATAGGTTTTCCCGCCGTAAGATCCATGTACTTATTACTTTACTTTAAGTTTTTTCCAAACAACTTTCATAAACTTATTTTACTAAATAAACAATTTACTTAAACTTTAGCAAGTACGAGCGAAGTCGTCCAGTATGCGATGCGATGCTTCATGCTAGTGTTCGATTTTACCGAAAGTAACGAGTAACGATTCGAAAGTAACGAGTATTGATTGGTTTAGTAACGAATACATACGTGTATAGATTTCTCGTTACTTTTACAGCTCTATGTTACATTGAGAGAACTCGTTGATCGAGTATGTAGTCTGTAAAGGAGTATATCACAATAAAGAGATTGCATCATGATAAGAGTGAATAAAAGAAGTCGAATTACCAACTGCAAACAATCGTAATGTTGCAGATTGGATATTAACTATATCTTTTATGTAGTTACTGAATGAAGGTCTCCTTGGTGCATGGCATGGTTAGGCACACTTCCTTTGCGTTAAACATTCATGCCCTCAGGATTTATATAGTTGCCATAAACTGCGGGCATAAAATATTCACCACCAGTAGCGCTTTATTTTCGACCGACGAGGCAAAAAAGAATGGAAATAAACCTCATCGCCCGTGACAGGTATTGCCCTAGCCGTCTGAATATTCGAGATGCGATATAAGTCTAATCGATATTGCTTCTCGTATAGGCTTTTGCAAAGTAGATGGCGTAATGGCGTGATCGACTAGAGTATTCATGTACGCAAATATGGTCATTATTGATGAAACATATACCATCACTGAATTTATAAAAGCGTTTAGCACTATCCTATTGGCTAAAATTGTTGTTGTTTTTTTTTTCTCTTTACAAAAATGTAACTATCTTAAAAATCAGTTAAAAAAGTAACAAAATCAAATACTTTAACAACTGTAATATGTTAATACTTTTGAATAGTTATTCTCTCGGGCAAGTAACCTTCATACGTCTAGTGAAAAATTCTCGACACTTTGGCTTTACCTTCCGTTGATATTGGATACTGAAATTGCGCGAGTGTGTGGCTATTATTTCCATATATATTTACGGAAGTAATGTGAAGGTTTATAATTCATCAGGTAACAAACATATGTCAGAAGAAATACACTTGGTATCTGAATTTCCTATAGACTTAAGTTAAATATCTTTTAAGTAAGTATCTTATTTATTGATATGCAGAGTTCAGGTGTAAATTTGTCCATCAAAAATGAAACGCTACTAGATGCAATTTTCATACAGACAAAATTCCACTACATAACTAGTCCGTTCCAGATATAAAACAAGTTAAATTTCTTGAAATTTTCATAATATAGTTTAGGACTAGCAACCTACTCGTTTTAGTAAATAAATACAGAAGTTAAAAATATTATTTAATTGTATGATCAAATAACAACTCTTGATGGATATCATGAAATATCTGGAACATTACCTGTATTAAAAAGTATCAAGTGAACCGCTCACTAAAAGCCATTACGATGGAGACGGTAATTAACATAATTAAAAGTGTAATCATTAAATATTTCGTCTCAATTGTGGAAATGGAAGTGGCACCGCGAATATAGGGAAATTTACATATCTTAATAATAAAACTTGTAAATCCATTCAAATCTAAATAATACTTTACTCACAAAAACAATCATTTCAGAAGTTGCATTCGTATGTTTATGTTCCGCAGAAGAATGTTTTTGAGCTAATTATCCATATACCTCCATTGTACCTCTATCTTCAGCATTATTATCGCCCTCTCATTCCTACTTTTTCCTCTCGCTCTCTTTTCTGCCCATCTCTTAATACAGTGGAGTTTTGTTTGTGGTTTATGTTGGCTCGCAGCTTGTAATGCAGGTCTGGTTATATCTGCATTCTCTTGAGTATTCACAGCTGCAAGCAAACAGAATTTCCTCTCCTAAATAGAATTTTAATATTAAGTACTTTTTATTATTTATGCATAGTTTTTATTAGAGTAGCAGTCGTATTGTTTAAATCAACAACGTGTTCCTGAAACTTTTCTTATTTCAGTTAAGAACGCTGCTGCTTTTATGACTTCCCTCAGACGTACTGTAGAAGAATGGGAACGTTAAAATACTATGAAGTAACATTTACCAACAGTTGTTGTAACTGTTTCCATATATCAGTAAATTAATAATTCTGTGGTGCTTTGTTTGACAATGATGTGAATACTGAGTGATTTTACATTCCGCGGCTGTGACAATAATATCTGATACATGCGTAGCCAAACTTTATTATGGCTACATTAATAAAAAAAATGGGGTATTTCTTTTTTTCCTGATTCATAACAAGTTTGAAAAAATTGTATGAAAAACTAGCCTCCTACCCGCGACTTCGTACGCGTGGATTAAGAATTTTTTTGCCAGAATTAAATATAGAAAGTTGTAGGTAACGAAGGATTGGTCCCAAACAATATCGAGTCGGCATAATATGACAGGGAAGCTGTCACTATATCATTCTACCGTCGAACCTGCCTCTTGAAGAGAATCAATTTCCAACATATTTCTGTCACTATTCTATAAGATCTCAAAATTTCGTGACTACAACTGTTAATCATACTGGAAAAAATATCCTGTGCCCTTCATACAGCTTTCCTTACAAAATTCCATCACAACGATATAGCCATTTAGTCGTCAAAACGTAACAAAAAGACAGAGACTTACTTCCGTATTTATATTAGTATTACTGTGGTTCTCACTCACACACTAACTGCGAACAACACCTGAGGGATCATTATAACGTAAAAAAGTGTACACCTACAAAATTGCAAGACTACCTACGATTTGCCTCGCATTGCACCCCTAGCATTCTAATATCTACAGTTTAACATTCAATCCGAATAACCTACGGCCCAGGCCTGACTCTTACAATGAAAAACAATTTTTAAAAATCTTAGCCTCCACGGAGATTTGAACCGGAGACCACGTCGTTCGTAAGAAGGCTCTTTAGCCACTGAGCTGCCAGTTCACTACACGGAATTACGGTCTGGAGACGTCCACATCCAACGTGTCTGTCTATCGCCGTATTTCGAAGTTATGAGACAACATGTATTATTTATACAGATAATTTTTCAACCAAATGTTGACAGTATTTTTCTCCTTGTTTCAAAGGATAAGTGTGCAAAGTTTCATCGAGATCGGATGAAAACTGTGGATTTGTATGAGGAACAAACAAACCAACAAACAAACATACATTCATCTTTATATATAAAGATAATTTATTAGTACCATATTTAAAAATCCGCGTGAATTGCACTTATCAGTGAATATGTTCAGAATCCTTTAGAGCGCTCAGTTGATACACATTTCATCTACATAAAAGTACTGACCAAATCGCACCAGTTCGTTCCCTTTTATCAAAAGGGTCGAATTGCCGACCGCTGTGCAGTAATGCCGGTTGCAGCACTATCAGGCGGCGCGGACAAACATTACATAATTTCACTTGCAGCCAGCACCTGCCGTGCCTATCTAAAGCCTCTAACACGATCCGACATCGGCGCCAGTGGCTACTCACTGATCGACGGTTCAGCACCGACGGGCGATAACATAAACGTGACCCGGATAATCTTTGCGCGCTTAACAAATTCCCAGCGAGCAACCACTTGTACAAACGTTTAGATGAAATTTAGTGGGGAGGGAATTATCCGGCGAATCAACAGCCAGAGGTGAAATGATAATGCCAGCTCGCTGGGACCTGTTAGCGCACTAACCCACAGGCGAACGTCATCTGTTACGGGGATCACACACCGGCAAAAGGGCGCCATTCAGTTTGTAAGGTGTGGACTTTACGCGCGGTGGTTGGGGATCGTAAACAGAACTCGTTGGTCCGGGAGTCGTTTTCGAAAAATACGTCCAAAGTGTTTCACCATTCTGCACGACAGGTGGACTCTGCCGCCATTATCAGGGCGCTGGGGCAGACTAAATTCTGATTCACTGCTACTGCCGCGTCAAAAGGGACTGGGAACGTATAAATACGGAAGGGTGGAATCGTTAGTGACGATTGGCGTTCTCTGTAATGAGGTACCATTTCGTTCCGAACAAAACAACTTTCAGCTGTGCCGTTAACCACCTGTTTTTTTTTTATCTTTCGAAAAACAAGTTCCACACGAGCTTACAGATTTTTTTTGTGGTTTAAAGTGTAAACGAGAGTTAAATATAATAATTTAAAGCTTGAATATATAATTTTATATCACAGTTCATGGTAAAATTCTGTTCGTGTGCCAGCGTGTATTAACGGAATGCTTTTTTTCCTCTTTGAAAACACAACAAATTAAAAGTTAATCCGTCATGATGTGATATGAAATTTAAACATTAAATAAAATATAAATTACGTTTCATTTTTAGTGTCTGTGTGTTCTCAAACATTATTATATCATATTTTCAAATGGCACTACCGTACATGCAGCAACGTTCCTCATGAAATTCGCCTTATTTAATTCCGTTTCACCTACAGTAAATTAAAAATCCACAAATGTGAACAAATGTAAAGTATAATAATAATTTTAATGCGCCTGTTGATCAGCTCATTTTCTACGCAAAGTTGCTTCGTTTAAATATTGTTGGGTTTTAACGTAATTTTACATATACTTGACACCATTGTAATATATAATATACGATCATCCAACAATTAAATAAGTGAGTTTCGATGCAAATATTTATTAAGTATTTGTAGGAATTATTAAAACCGTGCTCAAGTACAAATTTTATAAATTTGGATCAATTAATTTAGCACATGAAACTGATTTTTTTTAATAAGACTAACTTATGCCAGAAATATCACTCCACTTGTGAACATACAATAAAATCAATAAATGAATACAGGAATTATGTATTGAAATATTAAACTTATGAAATGAACATTAGTTTCTGATTTTGACATTCACGTGGTAGAATTTCTTGTTAGTAAAATTTAGTATCACAAAACAAACTACAAAGTAACTGTTCTTAAAGTTTTCCTCACTTCGAACGTAATTATTGCAGTTCAAAGGGAGTAACTTTTGTTTAGAACTGTTAAAAACTATTTACAATATTAAAGCTGTTGTATTTTCTATTCTTCAAGATTATTGTAAAAACAGTGGTTAAGCGCAGTAATTCTTGTGAAGAAAATCTTTTTTCTCTGTAAACTGCGAGTCATAAATAATTCACATTTACTTTATCTTTCTTTCACCATATTCTTGAAGATTTTTTCTGATGTAGCTGATAACATTTAAAAATAAAAAATGAATCTGTACGTAACGGAAACCTGCTAATACGAGTAGTATTTTAGACGCATAGGGATATGCGGATGGTTATTATATTTTGAATAAACTCTTTTGACATTAAATGTAGGTGCTATTCTCCATCGTGAATTTTAGAAACCTCACCCGCAAGATCCCCCAAGCTTAGTTTGCGGTGGTCTTAATATGTCTGTCACTAAATTATGGCTAATTAAAAAAAAAGCTAGATATTTAGGAGAAAGCGGACTGATTTTCGTGTCGAATATATCGAGGACCCTTCAGTTACTTTAGTTTCTCATATTCTAATTTCAATATTCCTAAGAATTCGTCTTCTTATATGTTTCTTATACTTGAGATATTATTATGGTGTATTCCATATTTAATATGGTGTTTTCAGTAAATGTCAAATGAACATTTCTGAACAAGTAATCAGTTTTCGTTTGGTGCCTATACAAATACTAACAGTTTATATTAAATTCTTTTTCTCTCTTCTATACATAATTCTTTCCACCTTTTTCCATTCTACTTTTTTATTTCAGTCCGTCATCTTCCTCCTTCAATCTTTATTTTTTTACAATCCTAAAATACTTTCTTGCATGCTCTCTCTGCTTTATATCACCCAATTCTCTCTTCCGTCCACTTATTTTTCTCTCCCTTTTTTCAATAACCTTTTCTTATCCATTCTTTCAGTATATATCTTTCTTTGTCTCCTTCCTTTCTTTTCACTTTTTTCTCTCTCCCTTCCAAATAAAAATAAGAGCATATACGTCACTGGGCCATTGGTCTTCGCGAAGAACTGATGTTTAAAACAAAACCTCGTAGTCACATTTATATCTATTAATGAATGTAAAAAACAAAATTAAACCGTTAAAATCTTGAATGCCACTTTAAAAATTCAAATTAAAGAAAAGATTTTTTTCGGAAGAAGAGTTGGAACGACAAAGCTAAAGAATGAAGGAATACTATCGAAAATAGATATCGCTTGGCAAATGAAATACGTTTTGCAATAGCAATTTATACACGGGTGAAACGAATGTAAAAGTCCGATTTTATAGTTTTCTTCATTAAAAGATTTTACAAATCACATCCGTATTTATTACCCAATATCATTTTATGGTTCCGGTTTCTCACTTCTACCTTCAAAGGGCCAAAGTTTGATTCCCGGTTCAACCGAAGATATAGACGGCAAGCAGGTGCTGCTCTTTTATATCACCGAATACATGGACAAGAACGCTGTCTGACCACTTCTTAGGATTGAGGCCATAGCTTTTAGTTGCTGAAGATTTCAGAATATTACCAAGCTTTCGTTGTGACGAGAAATCCGAGGCTTATTAACAGTTTTCTCAACATTGCTAATATGAATTGCATTCTACACTGGTTCGATGTCGGATGATGTTGTGGAGCGACGAGATGTTGACGACGTACTTTGACGTCATCATCAAGTACTGTGCGAGCGTCGCGACAGCTAGTTTCGAAGTGCTGGGCCCGGACTCCAACACGCTTATAGAGCATCATGCTGCCTCCTTCTCACAAAACTTGAGGATGATGGGAGAGCTCGCCATCGAAATCTTACAACATCATCCGGCAGCGAACACGTGAATATTACATCTCAATGAATCGCAGGGAAAGCTCTCATTCACACACATCATAAATAATAATAATAATCATTATCCTGACGAGCTTCCAACCACTGGCCGGTCTGCTTATAGCAAAAATCTCTCATCGCTTCATATGTTTTTACAATGTCTCTTCTTCTGCTGTCAACAAATATCCTCCTCATTCTTCAACACATTTTTAACAGCTTTCACCCACGTGTACTTCGGACTTCCTCCGATCTTTTCGCTTTCCGCTTCTTGTTCAACATCTTCCTTGGTACCATCTCCTCGCACATTCTCTTCACATGACCACACAACTGTAGCATTGATTTATCTATTCTTTTTTAAAACGGTCCCTCCTTGATACTCTCCCAGATTTTCTCGATCCACATACTGTGGGTTTTCGTTACTTCTATTCTCCTCCTCTGAAACTTCATTTTCATAGCTTGTACTGTCATTTTATCCCTCTGATTCATCACCCATATTTCCGATCCATATGTCAAAATTGGCACGAAGTAGGTATTATAGATTGCTTCATTTTTATTTTGCGGCACATCTCTACTCCATACCAGGCCTCTAATATTCTTAAAACTCCGTATGCACGTCTTCCTCTATCATTTAGCTCCATCCTGCTCCCTCCGTTTTCTTCAATCTGGCTTCCCGAATATTTAAAACATTCAACTTTCTTCAATTCATCTCCTCCAAGTGAAATGCCAGTGTCTGTCCTGCAATTCCTCTACTATTTCCAGTATCTCCTTCTTTACTGAATTTTTTTTTTCTCATTGCTTCCCACACTTGGCTTGTGCTGAGTCTGTCATACGCCTTTTTGTCGTCCAGAAAGATCCTTGTCATATTTATAGTGGCAATCTCGTAGCTGCCTTACTGTAAATATAAGGTCAGTGTTTGGCCTTCCTTGTCTAAATCTATATTATTCTTATCTTAACTGCCATTCAACTGCTATTCTTATTCTGCTCCCAAAAACTTTGCACAGTGGCTCATCAGAATAATACCATTGTTGTTCTGGCAGTTGTTATTTTTTGTGTTATGGTGTTATAAACCGATTCTTCCAGTCATTTGGAACTCTTTCCTCGTTCCACACAACCCGCATCACCCTGTATAGTCACTACTCCAACATTCCACCTCAGTCATATATTTCATAAATGTAATAAACTACATATTATTTAACATTCAAATGCTTCTGCTAGTTTCAGCTGTACCGACGCATTGAGAAATGCCTCAGAATAGCTCCTAGTCGCTGCAGTTTTAGGTTTGGTCTCCACGTGACGTCAGACAATTCCTGCTTCGTCAGCAGCTCCAGTAAGGGGGGATTGTGCCGAGCAGACAGACAGCAGTGGCAAACACCGTCGGGGAAGTTTGTTTCACGACACCTGTCGCTGTGCTAGCAGATCGAAGCTTCTTGTTCCGGACTCCTAATTGGCGACAGCTCGTGGCCAGCTTGTCTGCCGGCAGATTGGCGGGGGAGGCGGAGGGGTGGCAAGGGTGGACTGTCAGTGTGCGGGCATCAGTCCCCAACCCACCAGAACCATACCATCCTTCCACTACTGTAATGTCCCATCTCTCTCCAATAACTGTGGAGACGTTTTGGACTTCTCACTGAATGGGAACCACCGAACAATGGCTGTCCGACATACCGATAAGTAAGACGTGAATCACGAAGTTGCTAATTGTCCATTTCATTGTTAGTAGTATCATCTCGTCTCCTGAATAACCGAAGCCAGTATTTCGGAATAAAATATAAACGTCTTCAGCAGAAATCGTTGACATACGTAAAGCACATTAATTACGACGACATATTGAAATAAAAATAGGTGTGTATATTTCTGAATAAAAATATCAGCGAATATGTTGATCTGTAGAAAGAGAAAAAATATCCTTACAGGAAGAACTTCCATTATACAGCATCGAGCATGGTAGGTAAACGGTAAACGTTCTGGCCTCGCATTCGGGAGAACGTGGGTTCGAATCCCCGTCCGGGCATCCAGATTTGTGTTTTCCATGGTTTTCCCAAATCACTCCAGGCAAATGCCGGGATGCTTCCTTCAAAAAGGCCTTGGCCGAATTCCTTCCCGTTCCTTGTCCCCCAGTCCCATCCCGCCTCTAATGACCTTAGCCATCGACGAGGCATAAAGCAATAAGTAAAAAAAATATTATACAGTGTAAGCACTAACGAAGTCGATTCTCGCAGAAATAATGTTAGCATAATGGCCACGAGTTGCTAAGGTCGCCGTTTTGAGACCAGCCGGACGTGGGCGTTTTCAATAAAGTTTTGTGTGTATATTCCGTCTTCAGTTCTGCTGTGAAAACAAATACTTGAGTAACAATATATATATATACATACACTCAGAGATTTTATGTATTCTTGGAAAATCGGTGGAAATATTTATAACAACAATTTGTACTTTGTCAAGCTGGTTGAATGGCTGTACAGCCAGAAACATCTAAAAAATACCGTAGTAGTTGAGTTTCTTTAACTAATTATTGATTCTATAGCAAGAAAAAAGGCAGAGCTACGAGTTGCTTGCCTCAAGTTGCCATAAATTTACTGATCACTTTCATGAATCCCATTGGCAGTTAAATCAGTTACTGCTACCGAAATGTCGTCATTTGATTTAGTCTCAGCGGTATTATTTTCATTCGTCTGCAAATCGTTTTCGAATTTGTTTGATGTTTTTGAAGGCGAGATAAGGAAAACTGTCCCAAATCCGTTCCCTTGTAATCGCCGAAATCTAGAGAGTTGGAAAAGTTTCATAACAACGCAGTTGCTTGCTGGCAATGACGTAGTTGTTTTGTTGTGTTTATTTACGCTTGAATGTTTCAAAAATAGGTTTTGTTAAATCTTGCTACAGTGTGTAATCAACTTTAAATAATTGTTGTGACGTCTAACAGTACGTTTTCCATTATTTAGTGATTGGTTACTATAGGACGCTATTTTAACGATGTGTTTCCATTAGCACAGATGTGTAGCTTAGAAACCATTACCATTTTTACTATAACCGAAGTCCTTAATCCGTCCCCTCTGATATTCTTAAATCATTCCCGAGGACGGATTTAGGACTGTCGTAATTAATGGAACATATTTATTAAACTCAAATTTTTATGGAGGGAATAACAGTGTTGAGAATGACCTAAGGTTTCTATAAAACTAACGGAGTGGTTATCTGCAAGTGAGAAAAGTAAGTTCACAAAGTTTCATTTTATCGTGCCGCGATCCCATCCCTGGTAACAGCAAGTCCCCATGAGGCGATTCTAGAAGCCTCTGTCGAAAAGAAACAAATTGTGGCTGAGCGTCACAAGAAACGTTCGCAAGGAAATGCCAAGAAACGTCTCATCGCTGAAGATAAATATCATGTGAGAACATCATTGGCAAAACTTCCCAAAAAGAAAACAAAGATGTATGACGCATGTTCAAGTGACTCCGAGTACGAAACACAAGTTGCACTGATGTTCATCGATGACGAGGGTATCTCAAGCGATGAGGATGCATCATATCCAATTTGTTGGAATCGTTTTGAGCAAGACAAGCGAAGAGAGAATTGTATCATTTGTTCAAAATGCTTCCAGTGGCGCCAGAGGATGAGTTCATATTAAAAAAAGTAAAAAAAAAGTTGGTTAACAAATAATATTCCATTGACTTTATAGTTTTAACAAGCTGCGCAGTAATCTTAAAATCATAATTCTACTAACTGTTTTCTTAGTAAATTGATTCTTATAGGATTTACCTTCATTAACTGTTGACTTTCACAACTAGATACTCTGTTCAGATCCAAGGTAACTCCATAATTCTGTCAATTTTTAATACTAACATGAAATAGATATCATTCGTCACATATCTATCACCTGTGCAACCAAGTTTGTTAACAAATAATATTCCATTGAGTTTATAGTTTTAACAAGCTGCGCAGTAATATTAAAATCATAAAAGTCTTCTACTAACTGTATACTTAGTAAAGTGATACTTTTACTATTTACTTTCATTCAATGCTGACCTTCACAACTAGATACTCTGTTAATATCCAAGGTAACTGTCAATAATTTTGTCACTTTTTAATACTAACATGAAATATTGTTTTATTTGCGAAAAACCTATCTCGATGTAAATGCAATTGTTTGAAAATATTCGATGACTTGTTAATTTAACTTTTACAGGATCCTTGAAACGGCTATTCTTCCAGAAAAAAATTAAATATCTTTATCATAAGACATTTACAACAGTGATAAGTACAGAACGTTGATTAAAAGCATTCGATTCTCTCCCGACACTAACAGTCAAAACTATGCCCTCAAGATCTGGGGTGAGATGGACCAAAAAAGAAAAGAAAACCATGGTGCAATGATGGAAGAACAGTGAAAACTCAGCAGAGTTACGAATTGCGTGATCCATTGAGGCCAAAACAGAAAAGAAGAAGAATTGATTGCACAAATATTATGTAACAAGCGTTTAAAATAACTAATAATTTAATCCAAAAAAAATGCGGAAATGCATTCTGCTTGTGCCACTATCACTGGATGGAAGGAAAAATAAAACTAAAACTTATAAATATAAGTAAATCATAAATTATCTAATGCAGCAGAAGCCACTGAATAAAAACTCAGCATATCATAAATTCAAGACACAAGTTATTTTGCTATTTTTAGTGCAAACTTAAATGTGTTTGGTTGCTATACTACGTTGATAATAAATCTTCTGTAAATGTAACAAAGGACTTGGTTCTAAAGTCAAAGGATTTGTAGTTTTTTGTTAAGTGTGTACGCCGTCTGGCTTCCGTAAATTGTAGTAAGCTCTCGTTTAGTTCATCCCTGTTACATACCTTTCAAACCAAGTAAATTAGTGGACATTCATTCCAGCATATTTTACATCCCAAAGCAGTTGTAAAAATTTAAATTTTTTGCTGTTTCTTGCAATACAGTCAACTAACTACTAGTTAACCACAACTGCGCATGATTTCAAAATACAACATTAAGAAAACTATTAAACATAGAACCTTACGGTTTTCACCATCTTATACAGCAACGTTTTTAAATATATTTTTTTTAAATTTGTGCTTTAATTTTGTTACAAGTTCTGAATAATTATTAAAACTTCACAAGAAGGAGTAAAATTCCTGGTGTGGCATGCCTGAACATCATCACCAACTGCTGTTCAAAGATATTTCCGACGTGTGTTTGATAGAGTGCTTCCAGAAATACAGATAATTAAGGTTAAGGCCTGGTACAAAAAATAATTGGATGCAATCGGTTCCATCATTTCACACATGCTTGGGCTGACACGGGCAGAGATTAAATATTACTTAGACATTTTGCTGGCTACGAAAGAAGCACACGTGGAAGTGCACTGATCTTTTGTACCAAACTTTTGAAACTTTAATTTGATTTACATGATGGTGAAAACCGCAATGTTCTATGTTTTTTTTTTAATTTTTATATATTTTACTTTGAAATCTGGGAGGTTTCATGTGGCCATCCTGTATTATGTGCAAAACAATCGCCATCCTTGAATAATGCGTTGCCAGGAATAATAGTATGTAGTAATTATTCTGGCATTCGATCTGCAGAGACACAAGAAACCTACAAATCTACGGTCATCATTATTCATATCGGTTGTTTATACTCGCTACTGTAAGCAATTCAGATAGAATTCGGAGAAGAAGCACAAAAACAATTTAAGCTGAACTTCGATTGGTTCTATTTTTTATCATCTGAATGTTAAGTGTGGTTGATGAAACATATGGATCCAAAAAAGAATAATTCAACTCTCGAGGACCAAAATGCATACCGCACAGATATTACACTATAATGGGATTACAATTTTTAATTGTGTCTGAAATTATAATATCTCTCCACACGAAATATGTGAAATCTTGGTACTGAATAGAAAATTGTTTAATGTTTTTCTTATGGCATAACGCCTCGTCAACGCCGATGTCATTAGTGGTGGGAATAGACTGAAGGAAGGAACGGGAAGGAATTGAGCCATGGCCTTCTGAAGGAACCATCCCGGTATTAACCTGGAGTGATTTCGGAAAACGGTGGAAAATCTAAATCTTGATGACCGCACAGGGTTTCGAACCCACGTGCTCCGGAATGCCAAGTCAGAGCGTTACCGTTAACCCACTATGCTCGGTGTTAGATATTCAGTTGCTTCTACCGTTTCTTACTTATATACTGTGGGTCTGCTTTTAGGTAAATTCTGGATCATTCTGTTCCAAAAATAACGAAATTATCAAGTTTGAATATCATGATAGTGATGAATTTTGTTGCTAACCACATGACATATTATTGGAATAAATGGGAGGACTGAAAAGTGGGTGTACAATTTATTAAAACTTGATCATTGTGAAATTTTGCAAACATGAAGTTTGTTTTATTAAGATATAAACAACTACAAATCGTTGAATGGGTTTGATTTTAAACAGTTAGAGCAATATCTCAGGGTCATTTACAGGGTAGAATCGATTCTGCTGTGAACGAAGATTTTAACGTTCTACCGCTGAAGAGGCCGGAGGACCTCGAACAGAATGGCGCTGCAGGGATCGCCCATGCAGCTTGATTTCTCGCCCAGCAGGAGGTGTTGGCCACTTCCCGTCGGTCACCCCCGTTTCGTACGGTGGTCAGGCCTCGATGAAGGCTACTTGTCGTCGCATCAGCTGATGGTCCTTCGTCCAACTCTCTGCACCAAGTAGAAATCTGTACCCTCGCACTGCGATGTGGCGTCCGCCTTGACGAATTACTGCGCTGCCAGCCAAGGTAACGGCATCTGATAGGCTCAACAGATCAAACAAAAAACACCAAAACGTTAATAAATTGTTGGAAGCTTCTCTATTGGCTGGATCTCCCACCACTCTTTACTAAGAAACGGCATTAAGGTCTATTTTCGGTAGCCGGCACCAGTTAACGGTATTTGGCGGGTCTTTTACGAAGCGTGCCCAAATGGAAAGCGAGCCTTAGTTATTTATGGTGGGCAATAAATCCATTGATTGTCCTTAGTTACCCACCTGACGCGTATATCTGGACGCTTTATTGACTCTCGTATACCTATCAGTTTGGCATGCCGCACCGCCAACATTCACACATACCGTGGGAACACTTGGTGCCTAATAGCTAACTAATAACCTGGTAACTAAAGAAAAAGGTATTGCTGGGAAGAACATCAAGGAAATATTTGATTTGATACCTAATCACCACGTTTTCCATGCTCGTTTCTCTTATTATCGGTTGTTTTTACCACCAGTAGGAATACCCCGAATACACTTCCACAGTTATGTTTTTCTTACCACTGTGGGAGAATTGATGCGCCAGTTTTGTCGAGAATAGAGCTTGTTATAAATAATTGTGCATTTACTGTGTTCCTGAAATATGTAATTATTAGGTGGGAACGGATGACGGACACTACAGTAGGCTGGATTATTTACGAAATACCGCCTAAAATGGCACTTAGTTGGTCGATTTCACTAACTGAGCACTCACCACTAGCTTATCACCGTGTCAAGTATGTTGATGCGTAACTTCTGCGACAGCGTAAATGTGTTTCGTTAGTAACGACGACGTTGAACCAGCACAGGCACAAATGTGGGCGATTGCCAGCGAACAAAGGCGGCGACGGCAGAAAGTGTCCTTAACGAGCGCGATGGAAGCGCCCCTAACGACCTGACCCGGCGATCGACTCCGTCGGCACAGTGGCGCCTTTTGTTAATGCGATACGAAGGCAACATCTGACGCCGGTGGATTATCCGCCGCGCTGCAAAGGAAATCATTAGCGGAGTACTATCGACGTACAAAACGAATTTTAACACAGAGCTTCTTGGAAGTTTCAATATCTCCATGAGTAACACTTAGTACAAGCAAAATGTTTCAGTAAAAATCATGAAGTAAAGCAATCGTGCACATCTATACATATAAAGATGAACGTAAGTATGTTTGTTTGTTTGTTCTCCATACAAATCCACAGATTTAGATGAAGTTGCACACTTATCCTTTGAAACAAGGAGGAAAATACTGTCTACATTTGGTTGAAAAATTTTCTGTACAAATAATACATGTTGTCATATAATTTCGAAAAATTACTGATCGGTGATAGACAGACGCGTTGGATGTGTAAGTCTCTGTACTTCATTTCCATATAGCAATCTGGTAGCTGAATGGTTGCCGGCCCTGGTAGCGTAGTGTCTAGCGAGCTTGTCTCGCGTTGCCAGGGTCGCCGGTTCGAGTCCGGCCGCGGGCATGGGTGTTGTGTCAGTCCTGTGTTGTCCCGACTGAAAAACTATAATATAGTACAGACAAATTCGAATAACCAAAGCTCAACTTACAGATGGCTAAGATGACAAAAAAAAAGAAAGCCATCTTTAAAAAAAAAAAAAGAAGTGGTTAAAGCGCTTGCCTACTGCTGTTTTGTTCGTGGTCTCCGGTTCAAACCTCCGCGGAATCAAAGATTTTTAAAAATTGTTTTTGATCGTAAGAGTCATTCCTGGACCGTCGGATGTTCGTATTTTAATGTTAAACTGTAGATATCACAAATTTTTTGGTGCAATGCTAGGCAAATCGTAGTTACTCTTGCAATGTTGTAGGTGTACACTGTTTTACGTTATATTGATCTCTCAGGGGTGATTTGCAATCAATGTGTGTGTGATCTGCAGTAATAATACCATAAATGCGGAAGTAAGTCTCTGTCTTTTTATTACGTTTTAACGACTAAATGACTATACCGATATTGATGGAATTTGACAATAAAATCTGTAGGATGGGCACAGCACATTTTTTTCGGTATGATTAACAGTTGTAGTCACGAAATTTTGAGAACTTATCGAATGGTGACAGAGAGACGAATGTGTGTGTTAGTCTGTAATGTTACGTCGGTTGCTCAATTTGTGCTTCACATGCTTTATGTTGGTGTATGATTTGTTAGTAAATTTCGTTTAGAGAAAGAACGTATTATTCAGTATAGATGTCGATTTTCTCTGGCCTATTGTGTCTGCTGAAATGTTTCTGACACCAGATTATGATTCCTTCTTTTTTAACATGCCTTGCGGGAGTAAACTGGCCTAAGGTGTAGCTCTAGCAGAGCACGAGCAGTTAAATTTATTAGAATCCAAGAATCTGATGCTCATGCTGAAGAATGAAAAAATACCAATCTGAAATAAAGCTGCCCTTAGTTAATACCCCCCCCCCCCACACACACACACGCTCCTTCATTTTTCTCTGGAAACTGTCGCAGAACGCAATCAATAACTGATATGATAAAGGAGCTGAAATGGGATGTTTGAAGAAAAAGGAGGGTTAAGACAGTCATGGATGTGTACAAGTTGTATATTGGTTATGAACCGTGGAAAGATATTGGTGGAAGAATTAGGACAGGTGAATGAAAGGCACAAGATGACCATAACCACAAGCGGCAGTTCTAAGGAATAGAATCGATTTAAATAAACTAGATGGTAGATCCAAATTGTAAAAACTTATGTTTCTTCGAATTGTTATCACCATTTATAGATGCATAAAATACTTTTGTTCGGTGGCAAGGTTTTATTGTCGTAGCAATAAAAGATTGTTCTTACAAAAGGTATTTCGAGTGTTTCATATGTTTTAATTAATTCATGACCGTCGTAATATTAACCTATACAGTACATTGAATTTTATCTGTTCCAGCTGTAGACCTGGTGACTGAATCATTAATAATAATTCCAAGTTCGATAGCTAACTCATAAAGGCATATTAAACAACTAGTATGAATGTTGCTGTCTGAGTGTTAATCAAGAAATTGATTGAGATTTTACGATCCTGAAAAACATAATCAAACTAAACCTATGTACAAGAGTATTAAGGCACACCGGCTGTTACATTATTTCGAAATGGCTTTGTGGTTTAATCCAAAGAGTGTCTACGAGTCATTCTTCAAGCTTAGTGCTCTTCTCATGAAAACAGACCATTAGGTAAGCATGGAATTTTTTAAAAACATTGTCACTCGTTGACTAAAATCAATAACTGAAAGGTTGAGGTATTGTTTGACATAATACGTGACCACATAATATGTGGCTCAATTAACAAACTCCTACAGCGCGCAACGATTTCTCGTACCCAATTGACTTCTGAAAATTATACAATATTACTATATATATATACGAAGCATAAAAAAAGTGCATAAAATAAAAAAAGAATATGGCTACATTTAATAAATCATTCTCAATAACTGATAAAATATAACAACGGAATCCTAGGGATCGCATGAATATATTAATATTTTTCTAACAGTGTAAGCGTGATCACGGAATATCGTCTAGTGCAGAGTAACATCTTTGATCGTTCGGTAACGTAACTTCTGTTACAAGTTTCGCTTCACTGATAAAAGAAATTACTCTTCTTATGATAAAGCAAAAGAAGTATAACTTGAACAATGAATACTTAACTTTAATTTGTATACACTAACGGACAGAAATCATTTGGAATTTCACAGTGTGGTGTTATATGGGTAATAGTTCAAGTTAAGATGAATACTAATAGTATCGCCGAATAGACTAACTCTCGCCAAATTCAAAATATCTCCACACAGTCGTGGATAGAAGGTATTCCTACAAACAGATGTCTTAAAAATGGTGTTTGTGAGACTATGTATTGTACAAAAATTACAGCTACGACTACGAATATGGCCTCACACTATTTTTTTTTTCCGGAAAGGGCCAATTTGTTTTCGAACATACTTATTACATGATTCCTGTTGATAGCACTTTTATTTCTTCTAATAACACTGTATCATTACTTCACGCTCATATAGATGCATGGCATGATCTAAATCCCTTAAACTGAGTTCATTTTTTATCAAAAACGCTCTTATATCACGCTAACCATTTAAAATGTAAATGCTGCATGTGACCAACGACATTACAACAAAATGTTCTCGTCTACTGTTGGAGTACACACATCGCATAACGTAATCTCAGACTAAATATTTCAAAAACCGGCAGCCAGAAATGAGGGCGTGACAGTCGCCAGCAGAACCGATTATGCCTAATGCCAGGCCTCGTCGTTACCGCAAAACCGTCAATACAACTCGCTGGTTATTTCTTCCATTTTTACGAAAAAAAATTCTTTTTTTTTGCTGTCACCAGTGGAATTTATCGTTCTCGTATTTTCCATGTAAAGTGAGGACAGATAATGGCGGGCGAGTGGCGGACATCGGATCTAAACTGTATCGATGTAGCTGTCGACAGTGGGCCCCGTCGACGCCTCACGACCCGTTGACATGCACAGTAAAAGGGTATCCGTCCGTGTGTCTACTGCGTATGGAACGCGTGAGGAAAAAAAATACGTTGGGCGTTTTATTTTACGTCTAACGAGTATCTGGATTAGAGTGATGAATGTGACATATTTATAAATATTTATTTTACACAAGTCGCTGTTACAATCTCCAGATAAATAAGATGTGAAAAATACATTTATGATATCAATATACTATGGCCCATGACCCACTTCCAGTCATCGCAGTTACTCTTCGTGATGAAAATAATAAATAATTATGAAACTTGAAGATTTTTTCCCCAGGTGGTTTCAACTTTCTTCAAATACTCGAAATATTCTCAATGAATTAGTGTTCTTTAAAACATAATTAACTCCCTAACTGGGTTCATTTCATCCATCGGAATTGTTGTCCAAGATTAAAAAGGGACAATGATCAGTTCGAAAGGGATTACGTTCCAATGAAGCCGAAATATTTCGCTCATCGACTAAGTGCACAGAAAACGAATGTTGTGGAACCTACAATGGATATCCTCCAACATGTTGCAGTTTGTTTCCGACTGATGGTAATTTTTGAGTCTGAAATTCAGAAAAAAACTAATTCCAAATTATTTATGGCGACATAAATGATACTAACTTAAATCGAAATAGTAATGTAATTATTTTAATAATTGGCAATAACAATTTAAAAGCTCGTAACATTGTTATGGTCATAATATACCAATTCGAAACACTTGTAAACAAATAACAGTTTGCTATCAGAAACTGTCGGTAAAAATGAATGACGTCTAAATGAATTATTCTTAACTGAAAGCAATTAAAAGCTCTTAAAATCACTCATTTCACTTTAAAAAACTATTTTAATTATAATCACATCGAATAACCTGCCATAAAATGCAAAAAATAAAGTCATACACTTTAAATACAAAGAATTAATTAATTAAAACTGTGGTCTGATGAAGTTGGAAAGGTATCTTTAGTTAACAATCAGTTTTGGATTTTGTTATAAGGAAACATGCAAGAAATAATCGTAAACTAGCAACGAGAAAAAATTTTAAGTGAAAAATGATGTCAGAAACATCAAAACTTAAAATATAAGAAAAACAAGCAAAACAATGGGAAATAAATTACTGGTATTTGTGGAATTTAATTTTGAGAGAAAATTTTGGTTCAAATGGAAATGATGATGTAGGATAAAAAAAAAGAGGGAGAATTAAGAGGACTGTGCTAATCTTTCTTATTTAATTACTACGATGAATGAATGAAACTACGGTGGTATTGACACAAAATGAGAAGGGAGGAGCATAGTGCGCGAGAAAAACGCATAACAAGTTAGGAAGGAAGACATGAGGAAGGTAGATTTTATAGAGAAAAAATGGAGATAAAGACCTCATCGCAGGATTCAATGGATCGTCTACATTTTAAGACGGCACTGTATTAGATATGGAATAGTAGAACCAGATAACGGGACATTGCATCAAAAATAACTAATAGCGAAATGCCTCTTCCTCCATAAGAAACGTAACAATTGTTAATCAGATCATTTTTGATCATAACTTGGTTCCGCTTTTTCTTTTAAAACACGAACAAACTTGATCGATACAAACAATCTAATGGTTCACAACAACAGATTTCAAGAGACTCACACGAACTAATTCTTACCTTACTGTGGGCAGACGCAGAACTGGTTGATTTGATTACTTCAACTTACCTGAAAATAAAGAGGAAAATAGGAATTAATTCAACTTAAATCAATTTGTTTTCTACGAATAGAGGAAATGACCATGTTCATAAGAATGTTGTCTGAAACTACTTTAAAAGATTGTTTCATTGTTTTCTTATTCTGTAGATTATCTTATGTTATTGAGGATAAATCTTTTAATATTAATATCACCAATGACACGTTACTCACCATCATCTTTATATTGTTGCAATAGGTATTGCAGTTTCCAAAGATGTTCCTCTATTTATTTTTGTCTCATAACTGAGGATCTTCCAAGAAAATCAGAGGATATTATTTTTATTATTATTCTAGATTGTGTACAGCCAATAACATTATGATTTTAAAACTAATGTTGAACGTAAGATCTGATCTCATAATATAATTTTATAATTGTTTCATTATATTAATAATTTACTTCTTCACTGCACCAGAAATTGGAAAATCTTAGAAAGATGCACTACTTTTTCCATCAAACTATCTAAAGTCACATATACATCTATATTCTGCTATTCAATGTGTTATCGTTAATGTTTTATTAGCCCTTAATTGTACAAGGGAAGGAAGAATAGTCGTCAATACAACGCCGTATTTCACTGACCTTGTCTACTGCGTCATTGAGACCCCAATAAGTTAGATGGAGAAGACTTTCATTGCAGTCGTAAATGAAAGTAGCTGTTCGGATGTTTTCCAATAAATTCAAACGGAAATTGCGTCTTTATTTCGTTAAACTGTTCCAGTATGTTGTCAGCGACAATATAGTAAGGGATGGTATAATAAAAAGACATCCTTTCGACGATTCCTTTGCTGTCTTCATCAGCTATCTGTTAGACCCATGAATCGCAAAATATAGCTACTTTACTTAGGAAAGAGGCTCTTGGAAGAATCCATATTGCTTTGTATTAATTCACCCAAACACATAATGGAATAAACCTTTTGAAAGACCGAGTAAACTGCAGCGTACTCAAGAGTAAGCAGCTACTTTTTATTGATGCACACTAAATAGCACTTGTAGTTTAAGATGTCATTGATCGTACTGTGTTGATCAGACGCCCAGATCGTGGTGGACATCTGTAAAATTAATAGAAATTTTGACTTCAGATTAAGTTACAACAGAAATCTCCAGTGGTTATTAATGCTCTATCAAAACTGGATTATAAAAAAAAAACAAAGAAACGAAATGGTCCAGTTAAACTTACGGGACGTTAGACGCAATATCTTGATTTACAGGAAATATTCCATGGTAAACGAAATACTTTCAAAACCTTTACGATGTTCGGTATGCTTAAAAACCACTTATCATCGTCAAGGGACCTTGTTTACTATAATATGTAATGCTTTCCGAAAATTTATTTTAAAAAATGCTATAAACTTAAAATCCTGCACCTTATGGTCACGTTATATGAAAATTGAGCTTGATGTGTTTCTAACAATCTATTCATTATTCCTTTTTTCGGGAAAATTAATTAGTTTAAAATTAAGAATTTAATTAAGTGAGATCGATTAACGTGTGCCAGAACTCTGCTGTAGAAGAATCTAGTGGCAGCGGGCAAGGTTCATAGTGTCTCTCGTCCATTTATTTTCTTCAAAATGGAATTTTCTGTTGTTTCTTTAAAAATATTTGCTGCAACTGTCTGTAGGGAAGGATTCGAATTGAATCATATGGTCGTTGTTTGTATGGTATAGACAACGATGCCTGCCGGAATACTAACATTCTAATATTCTTCTACGTTTCCCTTATTTAAACTTGTTAAATTATCAAGGCCTTTAATTGCTTTTTTAAACCAAACTACGTGCAATAAGTCCCCTGATTTCATACAAAATTTCTGTTTAAAGGAATATATTTATTCAACACATCTTAATATAAGATTTACTTACTATAATATCAGTGTTTGCTTGCAAGACAATAGCTATGGATGTAAGAACCATGAATCTCACTAGATAAGTCCAAAGAATGTGACAGTAACAGACTTATTATTATCTTAAACGTAAATATGTACTCAAAATTTGAAATATAAATTGTCAAACTTCTAGCATCAAACTAAACGAGTTTGTATTGTTTCTTAATTATATATTCTCAACTACTGTACGAATCATTCCATTACTTGAATTATTGCTTCGCAAGGTATGGACAACACTAGACGAACAGATTAACGTATATAAAATTACCGATACTCTACGCCGGATTTGAACCGGATTCCCTCAGCAAGTGATATATTAGCGAGATAGTTCCTTTTTTACAGCATCCGACAGTGACTTGCTACTGCACAGTACATTTCAAATTCTAGCTGGTTTTTGTCATTTGGTATCTAAATTGAATTACCATATCGATGTTTAAAGTGAATTTGACGTATGAAAATATCTCTTACACATAGGGTTCAAATGATGACGAAACTTTGACTTGTTTTGCTTAGGTTTTCGCAGCTCGTCGACTACTTGGTTATTACAGCCAGGAGGCTGAAGTGGAACTGATAAGAAACACAAAGGAAATCGGCCACAGCGTTTATGAAGAAACAGTTAAGGCATTATGGAAAAGGGAAATCTGTATGCCTCGATCGAACATCGAAACTTCTCCTCTGCAATTACTAGGCTCAATATACTGCATGTATTTCCACATATTCTTTTAAGTCATTCCAATTTTTGAAAGTATGAGTATGTCTTTAGAGTTTATTAATTATGTGTCCTTAGCTGGTTAAAAAGTCAATTTGAGAACCGCAGGATCTTCCTCACGGTTGACACATGAGGTTGAGGCGAAACAGCTCTTCTCATCTTCTCTCATTCCTTCCTACTATTTCTTTTCTCGGATTCTAGTTTTTGACGTTGTTGTTCAAAACGTAGTAGGCACTGATATACTCTTTGCCGTCATAAAGATCGATCAGAGGCTTCATCATCCCAGTTGTTGGTATTTACTAGATATTTTAAGACTGGACCTAAGTACGATACAGTATCGTTTCAGTTGTCCTCTCCGATTTCGTTGGTGGTTAATTAGTTGCGAATACATGATTGGTTTAGGAAAGCGAGTGTTCGGCATTCGGCATATCCAACCCACCGAAGGTGGTGAATTATCATTTCTTTAATTCTTGTCTTAGCTACTTCTAGAATACTTACGCTTGTTCACCAATGTTGCCATTTTAAGTTAAGTATTCTGCTTAGATACAATGGACTGCGAAAACATTTTCGCCATAATTAGGCTCAAAGACCGAAAACGCCAAATGAACGAAAAAAACGTTGACAACGCATTCTGGTTTCTTGAAAACGGCCATGTTATTCACGTTATGGAACTTACAAAAAAAAAAAAAAAAAAAAAAAAAAAAAAAAAAAAAAAAAAAAAAAACAGCCAGAATGCGTTGCGACTAACTCTAAACGGCCACAACGCGAAATTCGCGTTTGGTCCAGGTCGCATTTTCTACACATGCCGACCTAAGTTTTAGAGCCTTGTAACGTAACTGATAAGAAGAATCATAGATATTAAATGCAGCCTGGACCAATTCGTTGTGAACACAAAGAGTTCGATACTGATAAGCTGCAAGTGTTGTGACCGTTTTCAAGAAACCACAATGCGTTTTGGTAGTTTTTTTCACTCATTAAGCGTTTTTGGTCTTTGGGCTTTAGGTATGCAACACATCGTAATACATATTGGAGCGTATATATAGAATATTGGGGTGTACAAGTATACAGCAGAAGCTTAATTTCTGCATAATGGCTAACAGCACTACAACAGGTAGAATATTGCCTACTTCACAAACGTTTAGTTAAAATTCTGATCACAAGGACAGAGCCTGAAGGAGCGAAAATCTTTTAATATGCAAGACTAAAAATGAAATTGTTAGTTACCTGCGAAAGCTGTGTGCAGCTGGGGTATTAATTACGCGCTGTCACTCTGTAAGGAGGTGAATTTTGGCGGAGCGGCGGCGGCCGAGTTGTGGCATAGTAATTACACGGCCCAGTTGCTCGCAGCGTGTCGTCCGCTGAGGTGGTGCAGGGAATATCTCAGTCCACGCGCGTCTTGACCCCCTACAAAGCCGCCTAATTTCCTACCGACTAATTCCGGCAGGCAGACTTCTCCGCGGGCCCTCGTTTGTTTCAACCCACCCCTACTGACCCACGGCTTTGTCTGTCTCTGTAGGAACAGGTAAACCTAAGCAATACCAGGACATTGCAGCGTGATAACTCAGCAAGGTTTACTTCAGCTAAACCTTTCATGACTTCTACAAGTCATTAATCTACAAATTAGGAACAGGTCAATTTTTACTCCCCTTAAAAAACTGTTTTACTGTTATATAGCAAACAGATATTTTTATATTTTTGCGCGTCATAGACGTCGAGGTCATTAGAGGCAAAAGGGGATTGGGGCATGAACTAGTAAGAATTTGGCCATCGTGTTTTCAGGAAACAATCCCAGTTTTCGTCTGAGTAACTTCGGTAAACGACTGAAAATCTAAATTTGGTGGCCTAACGGGGATTTGAACCCTTATCCTTCCAAATACCCAGCGCTAGCTCAAGCAGAGAGTTTGAGTATCGGGTCAGTGCGATACAGTACAACTTAAAACGTTATTGATTCGTAATAATTTATTTTTCAGATCTTTTTTAGATACGATTGATAAGAAAGCGGCATTAATATTCGTGCACAATCTGCGTAATAAGTTCTTTTATTGCATTTTTTTTTTTTTACAACCTGGACCACTGATTCGTAAACGATACATCAGGACCAGAAGTTCGCTCCGAGCATGGTGGGTGAGTGGTAATGCTTTGGAATCGCTTCCAGGAAGACGAGAGTTCGAATCTCCTTCCGGCTATCCAGATTTGGATTTTTCATAGTTTCCACAAATCACTCCAGTTGAATGCCGGTATGGTTCCTTTAGCACGCCATGGTCGAATTCTTTCCAGTTCCTTGCCCTCTCCCGCCCCGGTTCTTTCGCGAGTTTAATAAGCTCGACGTTGACGGAGCGTGAAGACAAAAGCAATAAATAAACAAATAAATTTTTTTTGTTAAATGACGTTGAAATACTTTCCTGAAAACCATTGCAGTGCATTTCAGAATTATAAACTGGTGAATCTAACTGCTTGCTGACTCGAGAACTTGGCTGTTCAAAACAAATCTTCTGATTTAGCTGTTAATTTACTATATGACTTATTCCGGTTCCTCAAGATCGAACTCACTCTTTTCTGCGGTCTCGTGTTATTACTGCCTTCGATCTGCAACTTATTACTGACTGATTCACTTTCTGGTAATGTAACTCCTGATTGTCTACCGGTGCCAACGCTCCGTAAAGATATTTTACCTCTTCTAACTGTGCAATTTTCTGCTCCAATGGTCTGAAATCCATGCATTCTTGTATATTTTACACAACCAAGGGATTCTCCCCGAGACGTATTTTCAGCCGTCGTACTGGAAGAAACTTTAAAATAATTCCCGTCCGAGATATAACCATAATGAACATTCGAGTAAACATTCTTGTGTACAAACCACATTCGCTACTACCCGCCAGGGAACAATCATCCTATATCTTGAAGGTGGTTTACTTGTACAATATTCCCAGTTATAAATATTTAAATAACACAGAAAAAAATAGGTTTCTTATGCATAGTGAAACGCTAGCTTGATACGTATAACTCAGACATGTGTAGAAACATTGCTCCCTCAATACTCCAGCGACGTAAATGTTATACTCAGCCATTTTACAGCGAATCTCGAATGTTTCTTTGATTTCAACATTTCTGTTGAGAATCAACTAAAAAATAAACATGCAATTAGTTCCATATAAAAATGATTTCGAATAAAAGTCTGGCAATAACTATATATCATGAGGGTATGATAAACAAACAGATAACTCTACGTCGAAGATATATAATTCATCACTACTCGTGGTGAAACATATACACAACTCAACTTCACTAATATAAATCCGGTGAGTATGGAACCTAAAACCGGTACGTTAACTTCCATTTACAACTGTTAGGAAATAATTTCAGCACAAAAGTATCTTTGTCATAATGAAAGGAAAATAATATCGTGAAAATTCATACAAGGCCAAGTATTACCGCCTATCCACAAGGCTCGATTCTTTATCTGGAGTATTGTCTTCGAGTCAACATATTTCCTTATGGTATTACAGTAAGGATTAGTATTGATAGGAATCTCAGTGTAATTTTTATTGTAAATCTGAGTCATCTTCCATACCCAACCCTCCATTACAAGAGGAAATAACCAATAAACATAAAACAAAATTCACATTGTAACGTAAACCCTTTGCGATTTCATATTTTCTTCCCATTTAAGATAGATTACATGTGCTGAGCTATTTGCAAGCACCTCAATATTTTACCGCAAAGCAGAACCAGTCGTAGAATTTGACAAACCATTTGGCCAAGGTATCTTTGACGATAGCCCAAGATACACAAAATTAATAGAAAAACAGGAAACTTCAATTGCTGATGGGGAAAATGATCTAACAAAAATCCAATTTCAATATTATTCGTAGTCAGTTTTTTCTCGAGCTTTTACATTATTAGCTTTTCGGTAAAAACTATTTCCAAATCACAGGACCAAATATACAACCACTTTTTTCTGTCGCCTCTCAAGGACGCTATATGCCAACAATCATAACGTCTTGCGGCCATCTCACTTCACACACACCTTACCGCCTTATTGGGTCTACTGCCACTGAGGCAATATCACCAACTGCTAACATTGAAATCGTATTCTACCAACTTAAAATATTCATTAACTAAATTACAAACTACTCACCGTGTAACCTCGCTTTTTCAGAACATGAGATACATACACAATACAAAAGATATATCGTTATAACATATATATCTAATAAAGAAAACTACATACAGAGCAAGACTAGATAATAATTTATTACATGGAACCAAATTTCTTTATCAACCTCTTTAAGAATCAGGATCGCACGATTTGGAAATATCACACAGCCTCTAGTTAGCGTATTCGGACAATACACCTGAGGAACTATATTGATGGACTAGATTCGAATACTGAGAAAAAGAACTCGTTAAAATCAAAGTTTTTATTCAAACGTGAAGTCATGTATTTCGTAAACTTGTATTCACTTTTTGTTCTCGATGGCCACTGTAACCACCTGTTTGACGTAGGAACTTTCGTCCTTGCTTTCACTACGTGACAAATGGCTTTCTGGCTTCGTAATCAGCAGTGGACTAGTACACACCGTTTGAGAATGTGCTTCAGCGACATCAGTAGTGCTCGAGGGACAAGTAGTTTTGCAGCATCACCCGACTCCTATTGTTGGTCCGTCACGACTTGCTGTTGCCTAATGGTAGGACTCCTATCAAGGTTTTCTCTCCACTTGTATTGATCAAGCTGAATATGGTGCTGATATTTACTGTTGCCATGTTACTTAACGTAGTAAGCATCAAGCCAAAAAAAAACAAAATGAAGGGTTGTCTCATGTTACATGAACAAGTGTGTTCCACAGAAAATAATAATAATAATAATAAAAACATTCTGTAAAAGTCATTTTGATATCAAGAAGGAAATACACTTTAAATTTCGACTTCTTTCATTTTCTTGCTGAAGTGTCTCTTTCAATGCCGTGATTGTCTTACACATTTACATCCATTTTTCTTTATAGGAACAATAAATTATCCTGTAATTATTTTTAATAAGATAAGCCTTTCCAGTGCTTCATTTCAATAAGTATCCTTCTTTCTCCAGTTGATAACGCTCTTGAATAATTTGCAGATCTAAAAAGTCGTAAGCAAACCTTCATACCGGGGTGGACACTTAAGTTTACAAGTTTGATGTTCCAGAAAAACCGTTCCAAAGTTACTCTGAAGTGTTGATGTTTAGTTTCTCAGGAGGAATTCTTTGACGATGGCAACGGTTATAATAAAAGATACCTTTTGCAGCACTTCTCTGTATTTACTTTGCGAGCCTAATTTTCTAACCTAGTAAGTTTTTCTTTCGCCAAGTAAAGGCATTAACATGGAATTTTCCTCCACCCTAAATGGGCTATACTGAAATTAAAACAAAATTACTCATTCAAAGAAGCTATTGATTCTTGAATTTGCCATTACGGAATGGTAACTTGCATTTCTGAGTTTACAATGAGCACATGCAACATGCGTACGGCACCTATTTACCAGAAAATTACTGTTATAATCTGTTTCATATTTTTGCCATGAGATGAATCTAGAGTGAGAAGATGAGTGTTCGTGGAATCGGAGGCGTTAATCTTTAGAACTGAGTGTTCCCAGTTTTTCTAAAATAATCAAAACATAATTTACCCTTATCCCACCTTCATCAAAGAGTATAAGATATGTTTTTCGATTGACAAGAATGGAAGGAGTTACTATCTTTGTTCGGCCTGAATTTATAGATACTTGAAATTTATAGAGACTTGAGCCATAAAATGAACAAACAGAGTTCATAGCAGGATCTGATAGCGCAGAGGTTAAAGCGCTACTTCTCGTTTTCAAAGACCACCGTTGCGAGCTTTATTAATTAAATGTTGTATCCATCTTATAATGTCCTTCGTGCGAATTGAAGAATACTATCGAACAAATTTACACACTAGAAGAGGCACAACTGTTATTGTCTGCATTGTCAAAATATATTTATAAAAAAGTTTGGCTGTAGTAAAATAAGCAATAAAATTCTCTTGCAAATCATAGAATTCGTTAAGCTTGAGAAATTAAACAGGGACAAACTAAAATGCTCATTAATTTATCGTGTGTATATTATCCTGCTACTATAAGTGCAGTGCAAAACAATAATATTCAAGTAACTGATTGCTATGAAATATTTCTCTGTTATTACTCCTCTCATACAGAAGTTAGATTGTTGTGAATATTTGTCGTATGTACGACCAAACATTAATCATAAATCTAAATTTAAAGTCTCAAAATTTGGAAATAGAGCTCATTAATGCAATCTAAATAAAAAAAACGTTCTTTATTATTATATTTGCAGTCATCACAACCCGATTTCATGCATAAGGGAGTGTGAAAATATTCTTTTGTTGGTATGGGTGCAAGGGATTGGAACATAGTGATGAATAATTTACCAAAAACGCTTAAGCAATTTAAAATTACTAAATCGGAAAAGTAAATGCGGGACGAATTTAACACATCCATATAGAAGATAATTTCTAAAAAATACAATTAAAAAAGGTAATTTGCAAACTAGGGGAATTGCCACCGATGTGTTAGCTCCATCACAATTAAAAATTAATAATAATAATAATAATCTGTAACAATCTGGATGGCTGAGCCGGGAATGGAACCCACTACCACCTGAATGCTAGAACTCAGCGTTAATCGTTCGCCTAACAGGCTTCGTACAGACTTCTAGAACTTCCCATTACGACAGTAGTGCATGAAAAGACTAAAGTGTCTCATATACAGGATCTGTGACGATAGTCTGATCAGCATAAGTTAATACACCACACTGAATATTACTTTCTGCTGTAATGAACGTATCGACATAGAACTATAAAATCAGAGGCAGAAGACATTTTAGTATTTAAAACTGTCCAGACATCGAGATTCCGGTTTTCCGTCGTTTTCCGACATCACTATGGACTAACACCGGTATGGTTTCTTCAAAAAATTATAGCCGAATTCCTACCCATTCCTTGTCAAGCAACCTTTCTCAAGCTCGTGACTGCCATATCGACGAACCGCAAAGCCCGAAGAAAACTCATAAGGTTCACGACCTATAACGACAGTATTATTATCTGAATATTAATTCATTTTTCAATGCGTACCAGGCTCCTGTTTAAAGATTTTACTTAGGTCCCTAGATAAAATGAAAAATGAAATACAATAAAACCAATCAGGAACTAGGTATTAGACGATGCTAGATTTTGCGTTACCTGTAACTACTCATGTATGTGCACAACAGTCTGAGTTGGTCTTTACCGTTTTGTAAGTCACTGCAGTATGGAAATATAAGGTATGGAATCGTCATTAGATTGCTACCATGTTAACCTCCCTTTAATATATATATATATATATATATATATATATATATATAGTTAACGGTATTGGAAAAAAGTACATCAAGTGGTGTTGTAATGCAATAATATATATATTTTTTGATGTTTATGATTCACTTCAAGGTCATCAGAATCTGGGATTGTTTGGGAAGTGGGTTGTCTGGAAATGAGGATTTCAGCCATCTTCTTTTGAAGTACTTCGTGAAATCATGAAAAACAAAAATCCACAAGGCGATTCGAACTCGTGTTCACCATAAGTCCAGACGGTTAGCCGCTCAACCACCAGGCATCTATACTCTGTTCGCCCTCAACTTGTGGTTCAAGGCCGTGTTCGCCTAACTACATTTCTGTTTTCCACCCCACCAAACAGACCATAATTCCAGATAGGAGGGAGGTAAATTTGTCTGCTGCCCTTTTTCCCCTTCGCTTGTAGGGGTTAGTTGAGCTGAGTGTGGTTAGAGCAAAGTGACCTTGAGCCGCCACTGTTAACTGAATGCACTATAGGCACCTAATAAGGAATGAGGAAAGTTGAAATACCGTGCCTTGGAGGTAAACGGTAAATATTGGGCAGTACGCTTGTTCAAATTCCTGGCTGGCTATCCAGATTTTTGATTTGAATGGATTTCCGAAATCACTTCAATCCTTCAAAAGATTGGACCAAATTACTTTCCATTTTCTTGTCCCAATTCCATATCCGCCACTTGTAATCTTGATGTAAACCGTGCAAGAAGCAATAAGCAAAAAAAAATAAAAAAAAAAAAATGAAAATTCTCCTTTGTTAAAAACCCAATAAATTTAATATCTTCCGACTCAAGGACAGTCACGTAACCACAGTTCTTAACTCTTTTCAGACAAGTGAACATTCCACATGTTCATTTCTACTTAAATTTGTTCATGTCATTTTCACGAAGGTCTAAGAACTTCCTCTTCAAAATACACTGAAATACAGAACCTTTAATAAGCGACCACAAAGAAGACCAAAATTACTATTTAACTTTCCCAAGCACCCTTATCACAGAACGTCAATTAATGTCCATGCAAAAATTTTGTTCAAATTCTGTTGTGATATTACATAGCGAGATGTTTTCGTGCTTATGGCTATCTGTGATTTCAATTCCTACCGACAGTGATTGTATGTGGATATCTGATTTGACAAATAAATTAAGCAACACATTAATAAACGGCAACGAGCAATTTCCATCAGTGTAGCACTTTATTTAATCACAGAGGTATAAAATCTGCTGTTATAACTTTTTTACTCGTCATTGCAACGTGAATATTAGGGAGTTTATTAAGATGGAGCTCCTTTTCCGGTACCAGCAAAATCACTAGTAAAATCTCCTTACAAGAAGCGTTATTGGATTTCTCCTACTGTGTTAATTTCACTCCCCGAATGCCTCCATTAGGTGTTCCTTACAAGCAAGGGAGAGAATTACCTAACGACAGAAGAAATCGTATATTTGAAGCGGAATAGTATTTCTCTGTCTTAATTATCTTCTTATCTCTTACTGCGTGGGTCTGGTAAGCGTAGGCTCCGCTGCTCTCTCTGCTTACTCTGCTAAGTTTCTGATTTTTCCTACAACGCAGTAACACTATATACAACTCTGCTAGCGGCTTTGCCTAATAATTCACCTCACTCCCGCATATAATGTTGAAAGACGCCCTTGCAGCTGGTCATTAAAATTTGTTTTAAAGTATGCAACGAAAATAGAAATTGCCATACTAACGCACTTCAGCACATACAACTTAGAAGCCACAAACATTTGTGTTTAATAAATACGGAATCAAACGATCGTTGAAAAAACAAAATGTAACATATAAACAAAACAAGATCCAAGATGGGAGCGAAGTTTATGAAATAATTTAACGGTGATGTTCAACAGTCGTTTTTGATACTTTTTTTGTGAGTCATTCGCAGAAAAAACGAAATAATCTTTTGGGATTATTGCAATCACGAAGCTCATATTTCAAAGATGGACACATAATTTGATATTCAGTTTATTATTAATAATCCCAATGATTACTTACATTGTTAAAAAAAAAACAGTATACCACAATAACTTTTACTTGATTGTTGCTCTTACTTTCGGACTGTTAAAATTGATTTCAATCTCCTTGCCGAAGTAATAACCTTTAAAATTTTTCAATGTTAGTATTTTGTTTAGGTGTAGCTCAAAACCATTCTAAGTATTAAAAACTGAATATTACAATATTAATAATATTAATATTTTTATTCTTCAGAAAATTGATTTCAGTGTCACTCTTCCAGTTTGATCACTACGAAACTCGTATATTAAAAATTGGTTAAAACTATCGTCGTATTTGCGATAAAACCTGAAATGTGTTGTAATTTAAGGAAACCATAAAGATATAATTTATCTGTTATGGAGAATAGGAACCTCTATTAAACTTACCGTTGGTTTAATTTATCTACATGATTTAACCCATTTAATAACACGAATAAAGCATTAAGTGCTAGAAAACACAAATTGTCAAGAACTTATAATAACAGGTGTCTGCAACCCGATTTGTCATCCATAACTGTTTTCATTTTGTTAATACCTGACATCGTAAGGTTTTGAATAAACATCTACATTTCTGCTGCTCGCAGTTCCTTTTGTTGAGGTTCCAGAGAGCGTTAACTATTATATGATTAGTATCATTTGTATTAATTGACAATCTTACAATCCACAGAACATTTGATTCCTATGTCACATAAACGGGGGAAAGATGAAAAATTGTCACCTTCGACAATAGCTTATTCCAGACACTAATTCATTCCATAATATAAAATTAATTTACATATTTACATATTCTTTTAGCAGATTTTTATGAAATTTCGTATCATAATGTTGCCATTCGAAACGATAGTAAATATTACCCTTTGTAAAATATTTCGTATCACGTTATTCATAACAAGAATAAAACTTTGGTGCATATCTTGGAGATCATCAGAAAATGACATCCACATAAAGACGGCACGAGTAAATAATCTGAAAACAAAATTTCATCTTACCGTCGATATTGCCTAGTCACGTGTCCCCGTTGTTAAAGATCTCTATAAACATACAGCGCCTGGCAAAAGTGGGTATTTACGATGACAAACAGAAACTTCAGTTTATTTTACTTACCTTTTAAAACGTTAAGTACCTATTTGTTTAGGTTCTTTTGGAAGACGGGCTTCAGTTTACTTTACTCGTATATTGCATTGCATTTAGAGACTAATATCAGCTGTTTTATTCAAGCAAAACGAAAATATTTTATCCCGGAAGGAACCAGTCTAACTTTAACATGGAAATTCTGTGCAAAGTAAGTCACGAATTATATTTCGTCTACCGATTTCAGATATTGAATAGGTACTCCATTGATCTTATAATGTCCGTATTTTGTAGAAAATAGATTGTAAGGTAACTGCATTTACATGTTTCAGAATCAAAATACAATTCGTTTTTAAATCAATTACAGGAAATCAAAATATGAATGACGTAGTTTATAATAAGGTACCGGTATATTATCTCCGGTTGTGGATATACCATTATTTAGAGCTTTGCCTTCTAATATTTGGGCTGATTCTTTATAGTAGGCGCGAATGAAGTGAAAAAATGATTGTTCACGAGCTTTCGTTTTATGAGAAACATCCAGTAATTAAAAACATTTAAATAAATATTAATCCATCCATAAGTTCATACTAGTAAACATACGCAGATCACCAAATTCAACCAAAACCATTGTACCTCATAGGGGTGTAAGGGTTGTGGGGTACCTCAAACTTAAAAAACTAGATTAAATTTTATTAGCACTATCACTTAACTATCACATAACTGTTCACTAGGAAAGTACAGTGTCTGTAGTTTGTAAGTATTCACCAAAGTTCCTCACCTGTCTCCCAAAGTTACTGTTGATATGTATTAAATTTGGTCATCCTTTATCATGTAACTGAGACTCGGGTACTCTGTAATTACATGGTACTGTAAATGCATTACTAATACCTAAGGCTTTCCTGGAGTGAGTTACTCCTCGGTAGCATACTCCATGGCAAATTTAACTGCTGATTTATCCTCATACCTTATCATTGGTGCATGTCTCACTCAATGGCCTGCCACTTTCACACAAACCTAACCCCAAGTTTCTTAGAGTTACTCTAGACTGGAGATTCTCCTTTAGGACACACCTGATTAAGAGCGCTACTAAACTAAGAACGAGGAATAACATCACATAAAAACATGCTGGATCAACGTTGGGAGCTAATACATCCACTCTTTGATCATCAGCAATGGGTTTGGTCTTCTCAAGAGCAGAGTACTGTTCTTCTGTGAGGCTGAATAGTCCACATGTTACAAAGATTGACACCGTCCTGAACAAGACAATGTGCATCATCAGTGGTCTACTAAAATCTACTCCTCTTTTCAGGTTGCCAGTGTTGAGCCATTTCGAACCCTCAACACTAAAAAGAATTAATAACCTAATCCGTTGGTGAACATTTATCTTCCCATCCATGAAGACAAGCTTCGTATATTTTGGCGACTGAAATTACGTTCTTCACCCGTGCTAAAAGTAAAAGAGCTTGACTAGGGGTTTACTGCTGCAACAGAATGGTGACATTAATAGTACAATGTAGCTCGCAAGGAGTGGCAGTCACTATTTAGTGCTCAACATCCACCAGCAGGTTTTAATCTGCAACGTGAAACATGGGCTGCCCGTAAAAGGATACGAACGAACCATAGATGGTGTGGGTCACTGTTGTATAAGTGGGGCATGAGAACTTCACTCAACTGTTGACTGTGGTGCATCACAAAAGTCACTCACTGAGTATATTAAGAGTACACACCCAGGTTCACTGGAAGACTTTGTTCAAGCATCTAGAGCTGCCACAGAGTGGTTGGAAGATCTAGACTTACAACTTTAAGTGCCTTGTTGATTGCCTTGATGACATATTGTTTGTACTGTATTGCCAGTTGCCGTAAACTAAATAAATAAACTGGTAGAAGTGTTATATGGAATCTAGTGCGTTGTGTTGAAGAGCGTAATGTGTGAATATTCAGAAAAGTATTTTTTGTTTTTGAAGGAATGAACGATGAATGAAGGAAACAGGTGAACTTCGGTGTCAACGTACTCATCCGAAATACACATGGGGCTCCCAAGCTTAACGTCCCCAACGAATCACCATAAACACTGTCGTATGATCTCACTCCATATGCACTGCGGAGAGGATTGGGATTTAGCACAAGACTTTGGTGCAGCATACGATAATTAGAAATTGTGCACCAACTCCTCTCCTACGCTACAGGCCTAATCATGATGATAAAAATTTCTTACATCACCATAACTCAAACCAGGCGTCAGATACAATCACGTTCCCGCACCACTTTAACCACTTTAACCAACGAGTCGGGGTCCCTGATAAATATAAGCCGTAAAATACGTAAGGAAGTTCTGGGTATGAATATACTACCAACACATATTTGAAGGAGAGATATTCTTGTCCGCTGGTAGCTTTCTGTTCTTAGCAAAGGTTATCAGCCGTGACAACAGTTGAGATGGTGACAGGTGGCAATTAATATCTGGCACTGACCTGCCTCCGCATGACATTCAGAGCTCATGACAAAATCTTTATGATCTCAGAATGTCAAGCCAGACTTCACGCTTAAAACTTGGGCCAATGCACAGAATCAAAACTGTGGCTACTTTAGGTGTTATCAAAGTTTATTATTACTAGACGACCCGTGCGAAAATTTCGCGAATAAAATGCGATGAATAGCGAGGTCGAATATAATGTCACCAATTTCAGTCATTACTCTTCATACTCCTACTTAATTTATCGATTTTGGTTAGAAATCCAGGGAGATAACACAAAAAACGTATTTTAGAAATATTAACATTTTTGCGCTTATGGGTCGAATTACGAAAAATTCTTTTCTTAGAATATAATGTTACCACGGCGGAAACCTTAGTCTTTAATACGATGTGTCATTTATCTATATCGATTAGATATCAAGGTAAATATAAGGCTCGTGACACAAAAATACGTTGTAGAACAATTTATACTTTTTCCCTTTAATAGTTGAATTCCAAACACTTCTTTCTTAAAATATGATGTCAGCAAAGCTGAGACATTATTCCTCAGAATCGTACTTGATTTATGGATTTTGGATAGATATCAAGGGAGATAAGTGGCTCGAGACACAAAAAACGCATTTTAGAAAAATTGACTTTTTTGCCTTTTATGGGTCGAATTACGAAAAATTCCTTTCTTAAAATATAATGTTACCACGACGGAGACCTTATTCTTTAATATGATACCTCATTTATCTATATCAGTTAGATATCAAGATAAATCGCTCGTGACACAAAAATTCGGTTAAAGAGAAATTTATACTTTTTTCCTTTAAGGGTTGAATTCCAAAAACATTCTTTCTTAAAATATGATTTCACAAAGCTGATACATTACTCCTTATAATTCTACTTCATTTATCGATTTTGGTTAGATATCCTGGGAGATAAATGCCTCGAGATACAAAAAACGCATTTTAGAAAAATTGACATTTTTGCCTTTTACGGGTCGAATTACGAAACATTCCTTTCTTAAAATATAATGTTACCACGGCGCAGACCTTATTCTTTAATATGATACCTCATTTATCTGTATCGGTTAGATATTAAGGGAGATATATCGCTCGTGACACAAAAATTCGTTATAGAAAAATTTATACTTTTTCCCATTAAGGGTAGAATTCCACTTTCTTAAAATATGATGTCACAGAGCTGAGACAATACTCCTTATAATCCTACCTCATTTATTCTTTTTGGTTAAATATCCTGGAAGATAAATGGCTCAAGATACAAAAAACCCATTTTAGAAAAATTGACATTTTTGCCCTTTAAGGGTCGAATTACGAAAAATTCCTTTTTAAAAATATAATGTTACCACGGCAGAGACCTTAATATTTAATATGATACCTCATTTATCTATATCAGTTAGATATTAAGACAGACAAATGGCTCGTGACACAAAAACGAATTGCAAAAATATTGATACTTTTGCCCTTTAAGGGTTGAATTCCGAAAAACTTCTATCTTAATATATGACGTCACTAAATCGGATATCTTAATCTTTAAAGTGATACTTCATTAAACGATCCCAGATAGTTATCCAGGGAGATATTTGACTCATAACACAGAAAACAGCATTTTAGAAACATTGACATTTTCGCCCTTTAAGCGCCGAATTCCAAAAACTGCATTTCTTAAAATGTGACCAAAGGCAAGACCATAAGCTTTGAAATGACACCTCATTCATTGATTTCGGTTAAGTATGTAGGAAGATACAGGCTTGTGACAAAAAAATACCTTATAGAAATAATATATATGATTAACTACAATTTTCTGGAGCAACGATTATTTTATAGGCTTGACAACAACATCTGTGGGTAAAGATTCAGTAAAACACAAACAAAAATCTTTGCGATGCCACCGTGGTATGTAAGGTAATTTCTAAAAGTATATTCACAGAAGTTTTAGAGAGATTTATTGTAGATGACACAGTCATTAACGGGACCAAACTAAAGTCAGTATTGTGTACTATCTTTTAGCCGCATTTGCCGTACTAATATTTTTACTCTTAATGATTGCTGATAATAATTGTTTCTTTTTTAATTTTTTTCGTATACTTTACCTCCGTGATTTCAGATCCTCGTTTGAAAGTAGGATTTTGAGTAAAGGTACTGGCTATTCTACCTCTGACACAATGACGTTTTCGGATACCCAACCACCATTTCTGATTTTGAGAATTAATTCTGTTGAAAAAAAAAGAAGAATTTTGATAATAACGTCAAAGTTTAGGTTTACCGAAAATGCATCAATCAGAGAAGATATAGTTGGGTGAGAGCTCAATTATTCCTTAAACATCTGGTTTTCGTACACCAAAGTTATCCACGACATACAGAGTGTTCTTGTGTTTTCTACTTTTTGCAGTGATATAATAGGTAAGATCGATATTTTACAGGAGAATACAGGCATATTGATCTAATTTTTCACAATTTGTCATGCGTAGATTTACTAGCAACCTGCATCGTAAGAATTATCAATGATCTACCAGAAGAATTAATTTGTGCTATTGATCATTTGTATGTTGTCATTATGAAGTATATATTATTCTGTAGTATTAGTTACGACAACTATATGGTATTTAATAAATGATAGAGTGTTTTATTATTTGTTGTCGTTAACGTCAAGATCATTAGAGGTGGGAAATTACGGGGGGAGGAGTGCAAGGAACGGCAAGCAATTCTGCTATGGCCTTTTGAAAAAAAACCATTCCGGTATTCCCCTTGAGGGATTTCGGGAAACTAGGAAATCGAAATCTGGATGAAACTGTGGAAGTATTGTCATCAGGACAGCCAAGACACAATGTATATCTCGTTTACATCTTTATTGAGAGATGTAGTTTCTGACAAAAACCCCTTCCACAACGTTTAAAACAGCATCAAAAGAAATGAGACCTATCTGCCACTGAATAAAAATTACTGCCTCTTTTCTCAACCCACTCTATAGCTTTTAGCACTGTATTCGATGCTCCTCAGTCTGTATACAAACTGTAATCAATACAGGAATACACATGGTTAGGTAAAATGTTTACATATGCTGTCAGAATGTATCACTGAATATAACGTGTGCGAGTAAAACTTTGGTGAAAAAGGAAGAATGTCCATTAATCGATTCTGCAGCTGTGATATTCTTAAATGGAGTCCTAGGCACGTATGAAATAACATAGTTCATTCTCTTTGTGTGTGTAATAAGATTTTTTATTAGAGTGTATATTGCTGCGATAAGATAGTGAAATGTAGCCAGTTTTCATTTTTTGTGTATTGTATGGGACATTGGTAAATGAAATAAGTTAAATGTTTGCCATATTTCCCCTTTTAAAGTTTTCATTTTTTGTGTATTGTAAGGGACAATGATAAATGAAATAAGTTAAATGCTTTTCATATTTCTCCTTTTAATAAAATCATAAAGTTCAATGCTTCTAAATATTTATTTTAAAGAGTTAATTGTATTCGCGTGGACTGTCAGATATGTTTGTTTGATTTGCTTATGAAAGAAGTTACTAAAACCTGAAGATGCAAGAACTTCTGGGACTAATATTGCTGGAAGCCGTATATTGTGCATAAAGGAAGACAGTTAATGAGAGCCGCGTTCAGTTCCCAGCCAGTGTTACACTAGCGTCAAATGAACCAACAGTCTTATTGTACATCTCAAACATCTCAATCAGCAAATAAAAGGAGACAGGAGACATGAATTCATTGGATTATTAAATATTTGAATTTTGAAAAAACGTATTTGTGGAAATATTGTCTGCAGGTTCTGCCGGTTTATTCTTGAAGGTGTTTTCTTTTTGAAAGAATAAGCAGTATATTTTTGATTTCATTTATTTATTTCGCATCAGTGCTCTGATAGATATCACCTTCCGAAAGTTGACGCATTTGAAATAGCCTGTGTTAAACGGCAAAGTTATGTGCTCGATCGAGACATTAAAACCTCAAATTATGTAAAGATGAAACAACGGAGAGAATGAGTGAAATTTCATGTGTAATATTCTGAAGATACCATAGGTGAATAGGTAGAATGGAAGAACCATAGACTGTTTGGAATGATTTTACTGAACTCTCTCCATGAATAGATTTTAAATATGGGAACTTTACACCACCATGTCTCCTGCTTTGCTGACATAGTTCCTAACGACGAAAGTTTGTTGTACTGCTGGAGATAGGATCAACTACCACCATGTAACACGCTAAATATGTCACAGTGTTTTAGCAGCCTCACCCAAGAAGCAAGTCAAGAAAAAATTATCCTAAATATTATTACTATATACTTCTCTTCATACAATTTTGATCCGTGACTAAGGTATTCAGCGTATTTTTTAAAAACTGTTTAAAATACGGAAATTAAAGAAGAATACTTTCATTTTCCAATCCTAAAAATTAGTTATGTAAATTACGCAACTAATAGAATACCAACTTGGTCATGTTGTCTGTTGCACTGCTCGTCTAGGTTCGGCTAGCCGATGATGCCCGAAGATGCTTCCACTCTATTCTCTGTTAAAAGACGTCGCAGTTATTTGTTGCCAATAAGTACCACTAAAAGTGTTAGTAAGTATGTGATAAAAGGGTTATTTTCGTTGATAATAATAGCATGAAATAACAGTAATAATAATTCCTTTCTGTAATAAAAAATTTTCCTTAGAAATTTCATCTGAATGTTTCTGTTTTCACCTCTTTCATTTTTGTACTTCCCTTTAATCAAAACTGTTCCCCTCTCCAACCTTCACTACAAATCCCTACCCTTCACCCTAAAAACATTCCTGATGACTTCAGGTGTTAATGATACCCGTAGCAACAAATGCCCCTGCCTCCAATGATGATGGTGAAGCTTATATCTGTCATTCTGAATGGCATTTAAACTAGTTCATAACAACTGCTTAGAAATTTTACTTATCCTATGAGATCACGCAAAGCCTTGATTCTTATCATGGCTAGTAATCAGGAATTTTTCCAGTGTTACAGCTGGGTACTTAGAAGCAGGGACTGTCAGTTACTGGAGCAACGAAGGGAGCTTAAACGTTACCATGTGTCAGCAATTCGTGAGATTTACGTTTTCTGTAATAAGTGTATTTTTGTTTGATAAATATGTAGTTTATGAGGTCGATATTGTGAAACATCTTAGCATTCGCCTAAGAGATTGCGGTAAGCTGCCTAAAAACAACAATCAGGATGGCCGATAGACGGAGATCAGGATTCGAAAGTGGTATCATTGTACGAGTACTTCGCCAATCTAGTGTGTTGACGACTAAACGCACGTAGCTGCACTGGTGGGATGATCTGTATTAATATATTCAGTAAACGATTTTAGTTTCATATTGATGAATTATCAGTTTTTTACAGTTATAGCTCCTTTCGTTGCAGTAAAAATCTGCTTCTCCTTTCATTGTGTTGAGTTTCAGAATAAGGTTACATTAAACGAAAACTTTAAATGTTATTTTTAATCATTGTTTAAGCCAGGAACATATCAACAATTTATGATAAAATATAACCGTATGCATCATAATACAACAGAAATTTTGTGGTTCCAATTTTTAATTTATTTATTTATTTTTGTTTTTGTTTTTTTGTTTAGGAAACTGAGTTGGCAGAGAATTCGTGACAATTAATGGGAAGGAGTTCTGTCTTGGTCTGGCATCCTGGAGTATTTTCGGGAACCAATGGGAAACCGAAATTTCAATGGTCGGACTGGGATTCAAATCCGCATTCTCCTGAACGCTCGCTCTTCAGCCTCGGTCTGTGGTTTCGGCTAGACCACAAGTGAATCTGTAGCCAATTAGTTCAATTTCAGTGGTTGTGCAATTGAATTGCAGTGCAGATAATGCTTCACGATAAACTTTACTGCATGAGGTAATGCAATATTAGCAGTGGACGAGTACATGAAAATATTAAACAAGCCCTTTAAAAATTTACCTTTAAATTTCTTCATATGTAACAATCATTTAAATGTTTCTGAGGTTTATAATTAACTTTTCTTATTTTTCTCACCCAATTCTCTTTTCCTATAATGTTTTTGTGGAACGAGTATATAGTGTTAATAACCATTAAATGTTATACAATATACACTAATCTTGTTATCGTTTTACAGTGTGACTAAATTACTTCCCGGCTTGCAGTTGTTCGAAAAAGTCAGTCGTACGATAAAACAGAATAAAACCACAAACTAAGCATATTTTCTGCTTCTATGCGCTGTCTTCTCCTCCTTCATACTCTCTTTTGTCAACACTTCATTCATTCTGTTTCAAAACAGCTACAAAGAAACTGTTCGTAATAATAAAACTAACGCTTAGCTAACAACAACTGCGTCTTCTATAAAGGAATCTAGAATTGAAAATAAAAAGAATTAATCGGTTTTTGCTCTGAATACTTAAAACTAACATTTTATTCTCCATTCAGCATGGTGTCATACAATATATATTCAGCAACGAGAACGGAATCAACCATTGTGATATTAATGAACAAACCATCAAACACTTCTATCGAAATTACAAATTTTGACTTTAGTTATTTTTTATGTTAATTGTTTTGTAATGTGTGAAGGATTCATAGTACATATTTTATAATTCGAATTTTAATCTACACTAATTATAATGTTAGTAATTAACTAGATCTCTTTACCAAAGCATCCAGCGCGTAGTATGTTAGATGTCAGTAATTTACGTTCATCTGCGTTAGCTATGTGAGAAGTTTCATGCTTTCAGGGACAGCTTAATTAAAAAGGCACGCAAAATTAAGGCTGACTTTGTGGTATTATGGCACTGGTAAGCCATGTGTGGGTGTTCAAAAGGCTGCCAGGAGGGAAAAAAGCCAATTTAGTATATATATATTTAAAGAAGATAATATTTTATTTTCAGCAATTTAATCTTCTTTTGGCAGTAATAATGCGATTTAAGCAAGATCACAGAGGTCCCTTCCCACGCTGGAATTCACATACCACAAGTGGTTCATATCCAAAAGTCTGTAATGTTCAGAGTGTAGTTATACATTGAAATGACACTGGTAAACCATTCGCTTCCAGAAACACAGAGCCAGATACTTATCAGAACGGTTGTCGTTTTTTTTTTTTTTTAAAGGTTTCGTTTTGAAGGGAGATGGAGCTTAATTGCTGACAACTCCGCTGTCACAGGCCTCTGGCTCTTGAACAAAATAGCTAATCGAGGCGTGTGTAGAGTGATCATGTGGAATGATAATATATATATTCTACAGGTATTTTGTAGAAATACGCCAGATACAAAAAAAGATTGTTCTTTCCCAGTATACGGAGTATAGATATTTAGAGGTCGCTGAGCAGGAACTTAGATTTTTCTCAGTTTTTTGCACTTAACAAGGGAGACCAAAGAATGTTTGCATTTCACATCATTTTTGCTGCCTACTCTGTATTGTTTCTATTATTGGCCATATTATTTCTAAGTTGCGGGGAAAGAAGCTAACTTTTTTCTTAAGTTTAATTTGCCAAATATTAATATTTTCTTGATATAATTGCTCTTAATCCAGAGTGTATTGTATTCCAATATACGTATAATAAATTTTATTGGAAAAAAGCGGTTGCAATACAGATGGAAGCGGAAAATACGAATCTGAACGAGGTACGATACACGCTTTCCCGGTTTCATTTTTAAATATTTACTTCTTTTTGAGGTCATTAGAAATGGAGAAGACTAGAAGGCAAGGAAAGGGAAGAAATTCGTCAATGGCTGTTTAAAGGAATTATTCCGGCGTTCACCTGGATTTAGTTTTTACAAAATACCTACAGAAAATCGAAATATTGATGATCGATTTGAAACTTTTGATTTTGGCTTTACGCTTCGTCGACATCGAGGTCATAAGAGGTGGAAACGACTTGGGTAAGGAACGGGAACAAATTAGCTCATTAGCTTTGAACGATTCATCCCGGCATTCACCTAGACTGACTTAGGAAAATCGTGGCTACCCCAAATCTGGATATCTTGATTCGAACACGCATCCTCCCGCATACGAGGCCAAAGCGTTGATTATTAATGACTGAATGGAGAAAATCTCCCGTAGTCATTGAGAGTGAAGTTTTTTGCCATCGTACTCGCAATCTCTGGAAAACGAAGAAACAAAAATCCTGGTGGTTGGACCGATAATAAAAATTCTTTTTTTTTTTTTCGAATGTTACACATCGCCCTCCAAAATTGTTTTTGAATTGCGAGTTATAAGTAAAAGTTTTAGCTATTATTTGTTGTTTTTTCTCACTTTCGATTTGCTGAGAGTACAACTGAATAGATTCTCACCATACTTAGGTAACCTACTTTTTTTTTAAAAAAAAAATGTACATTTCTTCGTAGATAGATTGTCTTATATTCCACCGATGTTTACTTAAGGACATTCAACAGCTCATGAATAAACCCTCCGCTTCAGCATAGGGATATTGTGTTAGCATCGCGTTCCAAAGGTCACCGGTTCGATTCCAGCCTCAGGCAAGGGTGGTTTTAATAAACTGTCATGTTTATCTTGTGTCTTCTGTGCTATGCAGAATCTAGAATACAATGAGTGATCCAATTATATAGTTACATTGAAAACTAAATAGTTCTGGTGGTGTGGTCTGTTAGTGAAATGCCAATTTAAAGAAAATCTCACGTCTGTTGACTCCCTTAGCTGTAAAAATTACATTGACTGCTTTCTTTAGTTACGCTCTAAATGTTGTAGCCAGACGACTGTGTAGCAAGGCACCTGGTGTGGTCCTCATCGTATGCTAGGGGGGTAGCAGAGCAAGAAGCGTGATTCCCTCACGCCCCATACGGTTTTATGTGGGGGCTCCGCAGCCGCACAAGGAATTGCCTATTAAGAGAATAATTTTCTCTGGGAAATAGAATACTCTAACCGAATTTGGTGGCGTCGACGCGGCGGGATATGGATTACTTGGCTCCTCGGCAGAAACGAGCGATGCCAACATTTGCCAGACTACTTGTTGCTTGCAACCGTCGCAATGGTGTTGGTTATAACGTCGGTGTTAAATATGGGGGCAGTTTATGTCAGTCTAACCGTTCTGTGGCCACTTCATCTATCTTCTCATAGTGCTTAAAGAGGATTTGAGTATTTTTCAACACAATAATGGCAATTTCCAAAGAAAATAAGAAATACAACGCAACTTTGTTGAATAGAAATATTTTGATGTGAAACTGGTTTTGTTTTGTTATGCGAAATCCAAAAGGGTACTTCCATTGCATTTTAGCCACTTTTCACTTTATATTACCCCCATACAGCGATTCTTGTCAACAAAAATTGGGTATGTGTCTTTGAACCAAACAAATGGTATTAGAATTGTAAACCTGGCTGCCGTCAATCCAGAGAAGAGAAAGCAGAGAGCATAGTAATGACACACAAGGACTACACGTGGATAAAATGTGCGCTGGCTTAAAACCAGATTTCAGAAGTGAAAAGTTTTCTGTAGTTGCAAATCAGGTAAAACATTAGAGAATAAGGCTGGGCTTAACATTTCGAATAATTGAAGTTTTGATGAAATTCAATTTGCTAAAGATTTACTAACGAAACAATATGGCACCTCCAATGAACACGTGTGGTTCTATTTATGGATGAAACTAGCGAATACTGCTTCAGGTAGTCTCCGATCTAGGCATCACTTCCGGGTCACCTAATTGAAACAGACGACACGCACTTCAACACCTGTTTCGGATGATATTCACATACAATCATATATTGTCACATGCTTGAAACAAGACAGAAGTTCTATTTGAATAGCTGGCCTCTCTGTTCTATATCCTTTAATTTCTGAGTGGAATTCAATTATTTTCTTGTGGCAACATGGTGTGCATAGTAGCAGATCAAATTGTAAGGTACAGTGTCAACTTTAAACGTTTTGTGTCTTCACGTATCACACACATTTTGATCATCCTGCAGGATCAATTATAAGTGCCAAACTGGGTTCATTTTAAAGTTTTTTTTTCATTTTTTTCTTCACGTTCGATTCCAGACGGCACGCCAACAACTGTTCCTCTCCCTAAACCCTAATGCAACGTCTGCAGTCTGAGCTTTACATTATTCTGTGTAACACTGGTAGCTTTAGATAAAATCTTCTAGGTCTTTCCACCGGGATATCGCGTCCGTCGGAAGATGGAGCCAGAGGCAGGCTCTGAAACATAGCTATGTATTTTTGCTGACGCGCTATCCCGGTGGAAAGCCCGAGAAGATTTTGCGTAACTGACTCACCAAAAAAGCCTACATTCTTTCACTGGTAGCGTTGGTGCAAACTTTGGCCATCTACAAGTATTACAAAGCCAAGAAATATGCTAGATCAAATCTTTCTGATATTTTCTCCTCATCCTATGTGGCACAAATAATTCGATAGTAATAATATTTCATTCTATCAGAAAAAGAAATGAACAATGCATTCATATTCCATGATTTTCGTAAGGAAGGAAATCTGCTGATGTAAAAGTTTGTTTATTCAGATTTTATGTTAAGTTTGATTGAGATTTTTTAATAGAATTTGTTGAACTTTCTTTTTAAACTTTTTAGTTATCTAATAAATGTAACTAGCCGATAGTGCAATTACATTTGAGGCTAGAAAATTTAAAAATAAAAATTCATAATACATCGCCAACCATTGGATTTTCAAGTTAATGGACAAAACAAACAGCTCTTGCTCTCCTACCTGTGTTATTGGAGAGATGTATAATATACAAGGATAATTCATCTTAAAATGCATTGCCGAGCACTTATTTCAAACTGCGTATACAGTAATCGCCTTGAGTATTTTGAATATTTTATCAACCTCAATTTTTCATGAATTATAAGTTTCAATTCAGCTTAATCTGTTTTTCTCTGATAAAAGCCCTGACACCTTTAAGTACTTAGTGGTTGCTGTTCCTTACAAATTATGCATAGCTTTAGCGCTCTGTAATGTTGTAAATTTCTCCATTAAGCAGTTGACTTGAGGGTTTCTTGTCATATGAACTGCTACAAGAGTAACTGAATGAAAATACGATTGGTACTTCAGATACAGCAAAATAATATATATGTTGAAACACTTGTTTAAAATGAATAAAAATAAAGAAGTAAATTACGCTTACAGCCTTTATCAGTAATTAGCATTTACCTGCAATTTTTAAAACCCACCTAAATGTAAATTGTCCTTACAACTTAAAGAAGAAATGTAGATATTTGAAACTGAGATATTTCCAAAAATAATCAATTGTTTATAGATTTTTCGAGCATTCTATCTCTTTCTGAAACAAAGCGATTGAGTATATTGTGACCTTTCCTTATTATTATTAAATTAGAATACTTTTTAAATATATCGCTTGATTTATTTTTGAACATTTACATTCAATGGATGGGTTATAATATCTCCATAAAACCATATATTCTCAAGTAATTTTTTATCAGTTTTATTCAATGATACGATTTAAATTAGCTTTCTGTGGTATGAAAATTGGCAGAAACAGTTATTACTTTAATGAAAAAAATAAACTTTTGGTGTTTTTTTTCGCCGTATGTTTTATCCAATATATGAGGGTAGGTCCAAAAATTCCCGGCCTGACATACTTAGTGAATGGGTACAAAAGTCTGAATTGCAGCGCTTCGAAGGTGAAGTTTTCAAACACTAGCACCCATATTTGCGTTCTTTTTCAGAAGTTCCTGCGCGACAGAGAGAGGACCAATCATACACTATACCCACCATGTCAAATGTGGAGTATCGTGCGATGATGAAGTTTTTGACTAAAGAAGGCTGTACACCTTCTGATATCTATGTACGCCTGGAAAATGTGTAGTAGGATGCTTATCCTTCCTATTCAACAGTTAAACACTGGGACAAAATAATTAAATTTGGCAGAAAGACGACCCACGCTCTGCACTCCTGGCGAAAGTGATCACTGATGAAAACATTGCAAGTGTGCAGGAGGAAGCGCTGGAAGACAAAAGACTGAAGGCAAAAAGAAATTGCAGTGAGACTGGGCTTGTCGAAAAGCACTATCCTTCGAATTTTCCACGAACGTACTCAGTGCACGTTGGATTCCCAAAATTCTGTCTGCAGTGCAGAAAGCAGAACGAGTGAACTGTTATACAGAGAGATTCTCCACAGGAGAAACATTCATTTCTGAATTCTAGTGTCACTGGTGACGAGACCATGTTCCTGTACTATGATCCTTTGTCGAAAAGAGAATCAATGGAAGGGCGCCAGGTAGGGGAATCTCCGGCAACAAAGGCGAAAGTTTGCCAGTCGAAGAAGAAGATCATGACACCTATATTTTGGGGTAACGAAGGAATTTAATTGTTTGATTTCAAGGAAAGAAATACTTCAGTAAACGCAGTATACTATGGCAACTTGATCATGAAACTTCGAGACTCCCTAAAAGAGAAAAGGCGCGGTAAGCTTTCAAGAGGTGTGAGGCTCCTTCATGACAATGCACCTGTCCATAGGAAGATATAATTTAACATTTTGACAGCAAAGATAATAAATATTTTTCTGACGGAATAAATATGTTAATTTCACTTTATGAAAAATGTATTACAACAAAGGGAAGTTATATTGAAAAGTAATATACATATTTCATGTATTTTATTTTAATGTCCCTTCCAACTTAGACCAGGAACTTTTGGACCTACCCTCGTGTTTCTCACAAATCTGGTCCGAGAACCCATGGTAGCGGATGTAACAGTGTACTCTTAAAGTACTCAGAAGTCTACTTACAAGAGTTACCTGATGTTAACGTTCAGACGTTATGTGATACAGGTCGTTATGAAACTTTTTAAGTTCTCTGTGCTTGTTTTTAGTTTCAATTATAAAAAATAATACACTCACACTGTCGATATCACTTATTCACACGTGCACATACGACGGGGAAAATAAAAAAATAAAATACCACTTTTGGAATCCCGACATGATGGCTGCTAATGGATTTTTCGACTGCGGTTATCCCGCTGCAATAATGGACGGCGAGTGACGGACATGCATGACGGTTTTGCCCAACATTTACTCCGTACACAAAGCGTATTGCGAAACTTACATCAAGTTCAGTATAAAAAAACAGATATAAATCTATGCATTTATGACTGTACAAGTTTTGCCCCAAACTACAATCACACTGAACTCCTATGTTAATTTACAGATAAAATTTCAGAGAAATGTTAGCTGCGTAGGAAAAATTTAGGTTTGCTCATCTGTTGTTTCTACTGCACCTTGAAAATGCACTAATTGAAAGATTTATGGTCGTAGATGACCCGCAGACATAGTTGGTATTGTTCATAAAGAATATCTGTAATCAATATTTGAAATGGTTTTGTCTGGAGTGCGTTTTAACAGATTGCTTTATTTGCATATATATATAAACTATGATATGTAACATCTGATTTAACCACAAAGAAGATGTATAAAAATGTTTCATGCAAATTAAACTGACCGTCACTGGGTATATTATTAACAGGGATAAAAATTTAGACTGCGAGAATACTTACGCTTTTTGCGTGTGGTTGTCATTTGGAATAATAACTTGAGCTACCACTAGAGTGACATAAGCTACCACTATGCATAGTTTCGTCGAAATAGTATGTTTTCACTCGTTCATTGCCCAAACACAAAATTTTTGATTTTGGCCTCTGTCTCATCGGTGAAATATGATATTAATCTGGATAAAAAGTATCCTACTCATTAACTTATGACATAAGAAATCATTAAGTGCAGTTACGCTTAAATCTATTCATTAGATTGATCCCGAGGCGTACGCACACAATCAATTTAATTTAATTTAATTGCAATGGAGCACAGGCTCCGGTGGCAGTTTCCCTACACACCCATCTTCCCCCTATCTTGCACCTACCTACAATTGCCCTCTACAAATTTTATCTTTAAATTCTTTCAAAGTTTTCGGTAAATTATTCATCATTTCTTTTGGTAGCTCATTCCAATCCCTGACACCCTTACCTAAAAAAGAGAATCTTCCCACACCCTTGTGCCTGAAATCGAGTGCCAGCTTGTGGTTATGGTCATCTTTTCCTTCCATGCACTCCTTTTCATACCTATTGCAATATCTTTCCATGCCTCATCGCCAGTCTACACTCCCATGACCCTCCTCATCCTCCTCCTGTCTTGCAGTGAATCCCATCCCAGCTCCTTTATCATATCCGTCACTGATTGCATTCTGCGATAATTTCCAGAAACAAATCTAGCAGCCCTTTTTTGCTCCCTCTCCAACTCCTGTATTTGATACAGGAGACTGCACTGCAGTACGTGTATAATAGATAACTATTTTACTGATCTAGATAAAAGATATCCTATAATTTAAGTCATGGCATACACTGATCAGTCAGATCATTATGACTACTTAAATTTAAACTACTTAAAATTATGATTTCCTATCTACTATCGATATAAACCCGTCCATAAGATAGCAGCGTCACCTGACGAGGAATGTCTGTTAGTCAGACACACGCACGATGAATGAGCGTGCTATCCGTGTTTAGAATGGGGAATGCGCGCTATCTATCTGAGTTTGACAGAGGGCAGATTGTGATGGACCTGAGGCTCGGCACGAGCATTTCGGAAACTGCATGACTTGTATGGTGTTCGACCAGTATTGTAGTGAGCGTCTTCAACAACTGGCGAAACCAAGGTGAAACCACGTCCAAAAGTCGAGGGGTTGGCCATTACTCATTACAGATGTCGGACGTCGTAGGCTGGGCAGAATTGTAAAACAGGACAGGCGGCTAACTGTGGTATAACTGACATCAGACTTTAATGCTGGGCAGAGTACAAGTGAATCTGAACACACAGTGCATCGAACACTCCTAACGATGGGCCTCCGCAGCCGACGACCCATACATGTGCCAATGTTAACTCCACTTCATCGGCAACTACGACTGAAATGGACACGTGACCACCGGCCCTGGACGTTAGCGCAGTGGCAGAGCGTTCCATGGTCTCAAGAATCCCGATACCTTCTTCATCATGCCGATGCGAATCCGTCGTTTTCGAGAGGAACAGTTTCTTTACACCTGTAGTGCGGACGAAGACCAGCTGGCGGCGGCTCAATTATGCTCTGGGGATCATTCACGTGGGCATCCATGGGTCCAGTGGAGCTCGTGCAAGGCATCATGATGGCCAATAAATATCGTACACTGGTTGCAGTACACATACACCCCTTCACGGCGACCATTTTTCCCTATGGCAGTGGCATTTTTCAACTTGATAATGCGCCATGTCACAAGACCAGGAATGTGATGGAGTGGTTCGATGAACTCAGTGGCGAGATGTAACTGATGTGCTGGCCCCTCAACTCACCAGATCTGAACCCGATCGAACACATCTGGGATGTGATTGAACGTGGCGTCAAAGCTCATTGCCCCCCTCTCCGGAATTTACGGGAATTAGGTGACCTGTGTTTGCAGATGTGGTGCCAGCTCCATCCAGTGATCTACCAAGGCCTCATTGCTTCCATGCCAAGACGCGTCGCCGCTGTTATCAATGCCAAAGACGGACATACCGACTATTGGGTTGGCTAATCAGTGTAAGCTATCACTATTGGAAGTTTCATTGAAATGCGTTCATTACATTTTGCGAGATGTTTCATAGATTGTTAGACGTTTTCAAATGTATGGTTTTAGCCACTGTATCATCGAAAAATGTTACTAATCTTTTTTTTAAAAAAAAGTGTCCCCTATGATATCACTCTAGTGGCAATATCCTTATACCTCCATCCTCCCATGAAAAGATTTTTCATCACCTTCCTACTTTTGCACTTTTCGAATTCCAAGTTCAAACACCTTTAACGTTTTTGGTAAAGTCTTCATTTCCCCTGGTAATTTGTTCCAGTTTCTGACCGTCTTATATACAAAAGAAAACTTTCTCGCTCTGTTCAGTCTGAATTCAAGAAACATCTTACGATCAATATCATTTCCCGCCCCCCTTTCCATGTACAAATCATTATCCTTTATCAATATCCAACCATGCACAATCTCTTCACTAACATTCTCACTTCCAAAGACTTTCAACCAATCTCTTTTATGAAATCATGTATACAGTTAAAGATAAACTTGTCATGCTTGTTTTATAGAAAACGCGTTTCGAATACAGAAACTCTTATTAATTATGATAAATGTTAACAGACTTTCACTGCCATGGTTTTATACTCTTAACTTGCAAACAGCTTTAGAATTTTCGGTGTGGTTATAATTTCTCATATTTAGTCTCCGAAGGGCGTACTTCAGCGTCCGTATTATGGTCGAACGTCAAGGGTAATGTGACACTTTCAGATAACTGTTCTTTAGCTCCAATCTACTGTGAAACCAAAACGATGAGAATGCTTGAATCGATTTTCAATAGCGAAACATAAATAGTGCATCAGACAACAATATTCTGCCATTGTGGCTCGTTGATCAATATACATAGCTGACTGGTCCCGCAAAGGGACTGGTGCCATTTGAAAGGATATCATTAATCATATTTACCCTCGGATTCATTATCGGGTTCATTCGCATGTGCATCCCCGGCTCAATCCTCTACATTGAAAAGAGGAATAAAAGAGGAACGAAGAGAACATGCTGTAGCGCAATAGTCTGCCAATTCTATAAAACCGCAGAAATAAGTGGACAATTGAAATTTTCCACAGTAATTGTAATTGCGTTTCTTTGCTTGTTAATGTCTTGTAATTGCTTATCAGAGTACCGTTTCATTGACTGCTCTGTGTTTCAAACGGAATGTATAATCGTTCTTATATAGAGCCTGCTTCTGAGATTTAACAGAATGTAATGGATTAAAACTGGAATATCAGTATCGCGCACAGATAAACATATGCAAAGATTAAATGACAAAAAATCTAATAGCGATCGTCAAAGTTTACTTATATTGCGAATTATAACCTGCTTAAAAATGTAAGTCCTAAAATTTGAAATAATTATTAAGTTATTTCAAGTACGTTCACTGCTGCCAAATGTCGAACACACTACAAAACAAGATCTTTCCTACAGCGTTATGGGGTTAAACAATTCAAGAACTTATAACGATAAAGGAAATAAAATAAAATAAAGGAATAAAAATGAGTTACAACATAAGTGGAACTTTATTCTTCAGACCCACAGAAAAAGCGTACGATTACACATTATCGTTTTTATATTTAACCCTTTTCTTTCGTCTTGTTTTGAAAGAATACGGCTTAGTATTAGTCAGAAAATTCCTTGCCGATGAGTATGGAAATTTACAAAGCATGAAATTTTAATTAATATTTATTAGAAAAAATCTGTTAATTTATTTATCATCATAATAAAGTATATGATAACATGGTTTCGAAGTTGAAAACGATTTCAGTTTATGTTTAAATGTTTTCCGCGCGGCGATGTTTGTCCGTTCGACTTCGGCCTCGGACATGGGTACCGTGTTTCTTATATGGTGTCTGTATTTAGAAACATTACATACATTGAAGAACTGCAGATGTAGATGTAAAACCGATTCAACTGGCTGTATGATCGAAAAAGACTTAGAAAACTGTAACAGCCCTCAAACCTAGACTTTAAATGGAATTATATTTTCTAAATTATTTTTAGCAAGCTAGCGGCTGAGTGAATATGATTTTGTATGTTTGTCTTGAAATTTACTGTAATTCGGTGTAAATGGACTTTGTTTTATGAAAAGAAATTATGTAAATACCATTTAATTTGTCTAAGGACAGAACTATGCAAGAGAATTGCTTAAATATTTGTATTCCCAGTATTAAGATCAACTACGATATTAAAAGGACAATTTACGACAATTTAAAATGATTTATTTGTATAATTTTGTGTTTAAATATCTTTAATTTTCATCTCTGAGCATTTAGTAATGATTGTAAATGATTATGTACCGATTTTGATTGTTTTTAATATGTTTTTAATTGTTTAAGTATTGTTAAAGTTCGAGAAATATCTGTCGGAAGGCTTTGTAATGTTCTGGATCTTTCTATGAAACTTATATAAAGCAAGAGGCAGAGACTCTGTTGACACAGTTTATGGATACAGTTCACGTCGGCAAAGGACATTTAGTTGGAACAGTATTATCTTTGGAAACAGTCTTTGAGTGTAATCGCTGGAGATCGTGTTTGCTCGTGTTTGCATGTGACTAGTATCTATAAATTTTGATGTCTTTGCGTGAAATAAAAACAAGATAAAATTGAAACTGTGGCGTGAACTAATTATTTCATATATAATAAACCACTATACACCTAATAAAACCCATTTTAACAGCCAACGTCACAATCTGGCTACCCGGTTGCCTTAAAGCTTGCTGAAATGTTGTGTAACTAGTTGCGAATTAAGCTCGAAGCTGTAGTGGAATTCTTTAATATAACTTCACATAATCATAAGCACATCTGACATAAATCTTAAGATAGGCATCAAGCCGCTCAGCAGGGAACATTCTCGGAGGTAGGCCACTGTGTGGTCCAATCACCTTGCAGCATTTCGTAAAATTATGGATAACATTAAAAATAATTGAGCTGCATATACAAGTTACAGATTTTTGTGATGGTAACAGATATCTAGTAATTAATAATGTCGATCTAAATAAATTAATTTAAAATAATTCATAAACATTCTGGGGTGGAAGATTTTTAGCTGTTATTGTTTTTGTCATCATCCAGAACGCTAATGTTGTAGCAGAAGACTGAGCATTTTGTGATGGTAACAGATATCTAGTAATTAATAATGTCGATCTAAATAAATTAATTTAAAATATTAAAATAATTCATAAACATTCTGGGGTGGAAGATTTTTAGCTGTTATTATATTTGTCATCATCCAGAAGGCTAATGTTGTAGCAGAAGACTGAGCATTCAGTCGCTTCCTGATCGCCGTAGAGGTAACATCGGCGCTTAGAGAGCTACACTCCGAGTTTTCCTTGTGACGAATAACGCGTGAACTAGGACAGTGCAAGCACTAGTTGTGTATACTATTATACAGTGAATAGCAGTCAATAAACCAACTAAAAAGTTTTGTTTAGGAGAGTGTGTGTACCTCGCCACCATGGAGGGTGGCGAGTATGGTGAAGGTGGCATACAGCCACATACTGACAGTGCGCCGTCGGGTAACACGTGCACCAGTTCCGTAGTGGGCGAGGCGCTGGAAACATTAGCAATGGACTACGCCGACGGTGCCCCTATACTCCAAAAGCAGTCCAAGAAAAGACCACGCCCAGAGGAGAACAACGTAACAGCACTGGGAGAGGAAGTCAACATGCTGCTGCCAGCTGCAGCAAGCACGCCGCCAACAGCTCCTCCAAGCACGTCGCTGTCAACTCCAGCCTACAGCATACAGTCAACAATCCCCGCACACTCAGCTGGACTGGTAAGTGAAGACGCTTTGCAAGCCAGTGATCCTAACGCAGTGCTGAGGCAGCCCCATTTCTATAAAGAAACAGATTGCGGTCCATTTGTTGTACATGCAGAATATGAAGCAAGTTATGTGGAGCAGCACAAAACAAACCTAGGCCGTCTGCACCCAATGGCGGTAGGGAAATTAATACGTGACGCTGTGCCCGGCATAAGAAACTTTATCTTAGACATAAGAAACAAAGGGAGAAACAAAGTTCAAATTGAGCTTAAATCTGCTAAGTGGGCAAACCTTTTGGCGAATTCCAACAACCAGCCAAAGCATATACAATATTATATCCCTCGTTTCTTTACTGTTAAGGAGGGCGTGGTTAGGAATGTGGACCCAGGGCTTACTGACTCAGAAATCTTGCAGGAAGTGGAATCCGCTATAGAAGTTTTGGAAGTGCGACGTATAATGAGGAAAGTTGTAAAAGACGGAGGGGTTGAATACGTTCCGACTCAATCGGTCCGCCTAACGTTTGGAGGACAGCGACTACCTGAATATATTAGCATCTTTTGCACAAGATGTAGTGTAGAGCCATATATACCCCGTGTAACTCAATGTTTTAACTGTTTACGTTTTGGACACCTGAGCAAGCAGTGCCGCAGCACATCCCGCTGTGCCAAGTGCATGGGTAAACACGTTACAACTAGCTGCGACTTTCAGGGCCCAGTCATCTGTATCTATTGTGAAGGCAACCACTTGGCCACTAATTTCAATTGCCCAGAATTCAAAAAACAAAAGAGGATTAAGGAGAACATCATCCTCCATAACATGACTCTGGAACAGGCTCTGACCTTAGAAAATACGTCAACTTATGCAAAACGCATAGCTCCACCACCCCCACCCAGAAGCAACAAGGAATACCCCCCCCTTGCCGCTACGTAATAATGTGGAATACTCCACACCGTCGCCAGTTGCCCAAATAGCCGGTACTACTCCACTCATACCACAAGCCAGGGCCACGAGAAATCACTACACCATAAAACCACGACACCCACAGTCTGTATACAACCGTACAGAACAACCCGCCATTCCTCATGGGCGTCGACAACAAGACAGAATAGACAGGAAACAGGCAACACATGACGCAGAAAACCTCCAGCCCCGAAGAAGAACCAACCTGCCCCCCGCGGAGTTGTATTACGACGCATATGCACAGGCCAGTGGACTTCCCATACAGAATAACCCACACGGTGCTAGTAATACAGTAGCGAACGAGGAAGCAATTGATAGAGTATGTAGACTTGTGACCTCACTTTTCAGTATGGCCAACACAGGAAACCTCCCACACAACTTGAGGGAACACATAGCCGCATTCCTAAACTCGGACGGTCCACAGGAAGAAGCAGAGACAAACGCACGAGACAATGGAACAGATCTTATGTGGAATACACAACCAATCATGGCAAACAACGACAATATCGCATCTCGTTATAACTGTACTGATGGGTAACCACGGCCCCAATATCTTACAGTGGAACTGCAGGTCTATCCGCTCAAACAAGGAATCCTTAGAACACTTGCTGAAATCAAATAACATTAGCATAGCCGCCATATTAGAAACTTGGCTGAAACCCGAAGAGGAATTTAAGTGCGCGGGCTACAGAATAGTGCGTGCCGACCGTCCAGGCGGCTACGGGGGAGCGGCTCTACTAATAAAGAAGAACATACAATTTTCTGAAATAAAAATCCGGAGCACTGCTCCGAATATCGAGGCTTGCGCGATACGTCTCAAAATTATGGGGACAGAAACAACGGTCATGGCTCTCTACCGGCCTCCAAACACTCAGTTCGATAAACAAGCATTTTCAAATATCCTGAAGTATGTCATGCAACCTGCCCTGATAATGGCTGACCTAAACGCACACCATAGCACATGGGGATGTGGAAGAACAGACCGCGCCGGAAGACTGTTGCTAGATGCGTTGGACGACACAGATATAATAATTTTAAATGATGGCACTGAAACAAGGATAGTTGGGCCAGCACACCAAAAATCAGCAGTGGACATAACGCTAGCATCACCAGCCATTTCTCTGGCAGCCACATGGCAGGTCATCCAAGACCCATCCGGATCAGATCACTTACCAATAATGATCACCTTCCCTGTGACTAGACAAAGAATAACACCGACACGATCGCCATACCGCTGGAAGATAACTAACGCGGACTGGTCGCAGTATGAGAAGGAAGTCACAAGAAACCTTGAGAGCTTCGAACTCTCGGACGACGTAGTAGCTGACTACCAAGGCCTTATGACAGTCATTGAAAAGGCGGCAATAAAAGCTATCCCCGAGATTAAACCACGCACCTGCCATAAGAAGTCACCTCCTTGGTGGGATAAAGAGTGTCAACTAGCAATAAAAGAAAGACAGATGGCCCTTCGAAAATACAAAGTCTTGGCGACAGAAGAAAACTACCTGTATCTTCAGAGAACAGTAGCAAGGACCAAAAGAGTCCTAAAGAAGAAAAAACGCCAGGGCTGGACTGACTTTTGTAACTCTCTCAACAGAACTGCTCCAGTAAAAGATATATGGAAGAAAATAAAAGGCTTTCAGAACTCGACAGGAACTACACTTAATACGGCTCCAACTAAAAACGTTGCGGAGGACATCTTGGGCAACCTTACCCCAGCCACAGCCTCGGAGAAGGTGGAGATCACAGAAGATGGGAGGCAACATGACCCTCTGTTAGCGCCTTCTACAGAAGAGGAACTTGAAGCATCACTTAAACGTAATAACAACAGTGCCCCAGGCCCAGACAACATCCATTACAGCATGATCTCATTCCTCCCAAGGCGAGGGAAGAATATATTCTTAAGATTGATTAACGCTGTGTGGAGCAAACGCGTGAGTGTACCAGAGATGAAGCGCGTAAGAGTAGTACCTATCCTGAAACAGGGCAAAGACCCCCGTTACAACTAGCTGCGACTTTCAGGGCCCAGTCATCTGTATCTATTGTGAAGGCAACCACTTGGCCACTAATTTCAATTGCCCAGAATTCAAAAAACAAAAGAGGATTAAGGAGAACATCATCCTCCATAACATGACTCTGGAACAGGCTCTGACCTTAGAAAATACGTCAACTTATGCAAAACGCATAGCTCCACCACCCCCACCCAGAAGCAACAAGGAATACCCCCCCCTTGCCGCTACGTAATAATGTGGAATACTCCACACCGTCGCCAGTTGCCCAAATAGCCGGTACTACTCCACTCATACCACAAGCCAGGGCCACGAGAAATCACTACACCATAAAACCACGACACCCACAGTCTGTATACAACCGTACAGAACAACCCGCCATTCCTCATGGGCGTCGACAACAAGACAGAATAGACAGGAAACAGGCAACACATGACGCAGAAAACCTCCAGCCCCGAAGAAGAACCAACCTGCCCCCCGCGGAGTTGTATTACGACGCATATGCACAGGCCAGTGGACTTCCCATACAGAATAACCCACACGGTGCTAGTAATACAGTAGCGAACGAGGAAGCAATTGATAGAGTATGTAGACTTGTGACCTCACTTTTCAGTATGGCCAACACAGGAAACCTCCCACACAACTTGAGGGAACACATAGCCGCATTCCTAAACTCGGACGGTCCACAGGAAGAAGCAGAGACAAACGCACGAGACAATGGAACAGATCTTATGTGGAATACACAACCAATCATGGCAAACAACGACAATATCGCATCTCGTTATAACTGTACTGATGGGTAACCACGGCCCCAATATCTTACAGTGGAACTGCAGGTCTATCCGCTCAAACAAGGAATCCTTAGAACACTTGCTGAAATCAAATAACATTAGCATAGCCGCCATATTAGAAACTTGGCTGAAACCCGAAGAGGAATTTAAGTGCGCGGGCTACAGAATAGTGCGTGCCGACCGTCCAGGCGGCTACGGGGGAGCGGCTCTACTAATAAAGAAGAACATACAATTTTCTGAAATAAAAATCCGGAGCACTGCTCCGAATATCGAGGCTTGCGCGATACGTCTCAAAATTATGGGGACAGAAACAACGGTCATGGCTCTCTACCGGCCTCCAAACACTCAGTTCGATAAACAAGCATTTTCAAATATCCTGAAGTATGTCATGCAACCTGCCCTGATAATGGCTGACCTAAACGCACACCATAGCACATGGGGATGTGGAAGAACAGACCGCGCCGGAAGACTGTTGCTAGATGCGTTGGACGACACAGATATAATAATTTTAAATGATGGCACTGAAACAAGGATAGTTGGGCCAGCACACCAAAAATCAGCAGTGGACATAACGCTAGCATCACCAGCCATTTCTCTGGCAGCCACATGGCAGGTCATCCAAGACCCATCCGGATCAGATCACTTACCAATAATGATCACCTTCCCTGTGACTAGACAAAGAATAACACCGACACGATCGCCATACCGCTGGAAGATAACTAACGCGGACTGGTCGCAGTATGAGAAGGAAGTCACAAGAAACCTTGAGAGCTTCGAACTCTCGGACGACGTAGTAGCTGACTACCAAGGCCTTATGACAGTCATTGAAAAGGCGGCAATAAAAGCTATCCCCGAGATTAAACCACGCACCTGCCATAAGAAATCACCTCCTTGGTGGGATAAAGAGTGTCAACTAGCAATAAAAGAAAGACAGATGGCCCTTCGAAAATACAAAGTCTTGGCGACAGAAGAAAACTACCTGTATCTTCAGAGAACAGTAGCAAGGACCAAAAGAGTCCTAAAGAAGAAAAAACGCCAGGGCTGGACTGACTTTTGTAACTCTCTCAACAGAACTGCTCCAGTAAAAGATATATGGAAGAAAATAAAAGGCTTTCAGAACTCGACAGGAACTACACTTAATACGGCTCCAACTAAAAACGTTGCGGAGGACATCTTGGGCAACCTTACCCCAGCCACAGCCTCGGAGAAGGTGGAGATCACAGAAGATGGGAGGCAACATGACCCTCTGTTAGCGCCTTTTACAGAAGAGGAACTTGAAGCATCACTTAAACGTAATAACAACAGTGCCCCAGGCCCAGACAACATCCATTACAGCATGATCTCATTCCTCCCAAGGCGAGGGAAGAATATATTCTTAAGATTGATTAACGCTGTGTGGAGCAAACGCGTGAGTGTACCAGAGATGAAGCGCGTAAGAGTAGTACCTATCCTGAAACAGGGCAAAGACCCCGCACTTGCTTCGTCCTACAGGCCAATATCTCTTCTATCCTGTGCTCTTAAAACACTAGAACGAATGGTCAAACACCGGCTGGAGTGGCACCTAGAAAATAAAAGTAAACTACCAAGACACCAAATAGGCTTCAGGAAGGGAAAAGGCACTATAGAGGTAGTTGCTAACCTAATGACAGACATTTATGAATGCTATCGCAGTAAAGCGTATCTCATGGCCTTGTACGTGGACTTAACACATGCCTATGATAATGTGGCTCCATCGATACTCTCTAGAAAACTATTGGACTTAGGCCTACCGAGCAGATTCGTAACTAACCTCATGTCATTGCAGGCAGATAGGGCGCTAGAAATTCACATCAATGGTACAACAGTAGGCCCTCGAATTGCATCTCACGGTCTCCCTCAAGGCTCCACGCTATCACCACTGCTGTTCAACATACACAGACGGAAAAAAAAAATCCCAACACCAAGAAAAAATTATTGTAGAGTAATGAAATTTGGACAATGCATTTGTCAAGTTAACATGTTTAATTGATTAAATTTTCAAGATCACAGGTTAATTTAAGCTCAAGAAAATGCATTTCAAATGTGAAATACTGTTAAATTAATAGCCGGTGTAACCTCCAGAATTTTGAATGCAAGCCTGCAAACGTGAATGCATTGTGTCATACAGGTTTCGAATGTCACTTTGTGGTATGGAGTTCCATGCTTGTTGTACTTGTGCTGTCAATACTGGGACGGTCAGTGCTGGCTGTGGATGATGCTGGAGTTGTCGTCCAATGATATCCCATACGTGTTCAATTGGAGACAGATCTGGTGATCTCGCAGGCCAAGGTAACATGTCGACATTCTGTAGAGCACGTTGCGAGACAACAGCGGTATGAGGGCGAGCGTTATCCTGTTGAAAAACTCCCCCTTGAATGCTGTTCATGAATGGCAGCACTACAGAAATTCGAGCTGCAGTTGGTACCACAGTGACACAACGAACTGTTAGAAATCGGTTACTTCAAGGACAGCTCCGAGCCAGGCGCCCTGTAGCGTGCATTCCACTGACTACAAGCCATCGCCGTTTGCGACTCCAGTGGTGTCAAGCCAGAGCTCATTGGAGGACGGAGTGGAGATCTGTTGTGTTTTCTGATGAAAGCAGGTTCTGCCTTGGTGCCAGTGATGGCCGAGTGTTGGTCAGAAGGAGGCCAGGGGAACGCCTGCAACCAAACTGTCTGCGGCCTAGACACACTGGACCTACACCTGGAGTCATGGTCTGGGGAGCAATTTCCTATGACAGTAGGAGCACTCTTGTGGTTATACCAAACACACTGACTGCAAATTTGTACGTCAGTCTGGTAATTCAACCTGTAGTGCTGCCATTCATGAACAGCATTCAAGGGGGAGTTTTTCAACAGGATAACGCTCGCCCTCATACCGCTGTTGTCTCGCAACGTGCTCTACAGAGTGTCGACATGTTACCTTGGCCTGCGAGATCACCAGATCTGTCTCCAATTGAACACGTATGGGATTTCATTGGACGACAACTCCAGCATCATCCACAGCCAGCACTGACCGTCCCAGTATTGACAGCACAAGTACAACAAGCATGGAACTCCATACCACAAAGTGACATTCGAAACCTGTATGACACAATGCATTCACGTTTGCAGGCTTGCATTCAAAATTCTGGAGGTAACATCGGCTATTAATTTAACAGTATTTCACATTTGAAATGCATTTTCTTGAGCTTAAATTAACCTGTGATCTTGAAAATTTAATCAATTAAACATGTTAACTTGACAAATGCATTGTCCAAATTTCATTACTCTACAATAATTTTTTCTTGGTGTTGGGATTTTTTTTTCCGTCTGTGTATATACCAGCGACCTTGGAAGACTGCTAATAGGGAGGGTAAGGATGCTCCAGTATGTAGACGACTTGTGCTTCTACGTAATGATGAATGAGCTAGCTGACTGCAAGAAGGTCTTGGGAGACTTTGTCAACCTTTTGCGAAAATGGCTCGTTAACAATGGCTTGGACATATCCCAAACCAAATCAGCGGTGTCAATTTATAGCAGACGCAGGATACCTGACATGGACGAGATACAGCTCGGACCCTACCGCTTCCCGTATCGACGAGTCGTCAAATACCTAGGGGTCACAATAGATAACAAACTCAGCTGGAAACCCCAAATCAAAGACATCTCAAGCAAATGTGAGGCGGCACTTAACGTCTTGAAGGCAACCACAAAACCTTGGTGGGGTACAGACCCTAAAGTTGCCATGACCTTATACCGATCGCTCATTAGACCACACCTGGATTATGCAAGCATCTTCTACGGATCAGCAGCAGAGACCACCCTAAAAACCCTTGATAGACTGCAGTACAAAGCACTAAGAATATGCACAGGTGCAATGACATCAACCCCAACCAACGCGCTATTGGTAGAAGCGCTAGAGCCACCTCTTCATATAAGACGAATGCAGCTCTGCAAACAGTTTCTACTTAAGCAAATGAAGATTACAAACAATCCCCTCATCCAGAAGATTGAGGCACTTGGAAGTCAGCTCACTAATAGAAGAAACTGGCCACGCAAAAGGACTCCAGAGCTAATTATAGCAGAAAATGAAATCAACATGTACAGCAACAACATAATGTCGACCTCCCACCTACCAGAGTTTTGTGTGCCATACGAAGCAACGATTACACCTCTCAACGTGAGAACCGACATCAAGCTGAAAGACTCCAGTCAGAACAACTCCGCTAGACTGGCAGAATTTCTCGCGCAATGGCCAAATGCTTCCCACATCTACACAGATGGGTCAAAATCAGGTTCATCAGTTGGTTGTGCATTTTTGGATCTGAAGAGGAAGTCATACGGTATGCTGAAACTACGCAAGGAAGCAACCATCTTCACTGCGGAAATGGTGGCAATTCAAAAGGCAATTGAGTATGCTGAGGATTTGGAGGACACAACATCGGTCATCATATCAGATTCCCTCTCTTCGCTGACCAGCCTGCAAGGACACACGCAGACTACCAACAAAGACAACATCTTATGCAACATCTTGGAAGCAGCATACCGGGCGAAACAGAAAGGCAAAACACTTGTGTTCGTGTGGGTGAAAGCCCACATCGGTCTGCACGGTAACGAACAGGTGGACCAACTGGCGAAACGAGCTTGCGAAGAAGGTGGCGACTACCCCCTCCTAACTGCGAGGGACCTACTGGCAACTGTGAAGAAACAAACCAGAGACGCATGGAATAGAGAATGGGAAGAATCTCTATTGATCAAAGGGAAACACTATGGAAAAATCCACCCAGTCATCCCTCACCATCATTGGCACCACAAACTCAACCTACCAAGGAAAGCTATTGTAACAATCGCTAGATTAAAGTTCAACCACGGTTGTTTCCCGGCACACCTAAACAGATTCAACATTGCCCAAAGTCCGTTATGTGGATGCGACGATACGAGCATAGGGGACATGGACCACATCTTCTTCGGCTGCAAAAACAGACAGGATAGCATCACAGACCTGATAGAGGAACTAGTGAGGTTAGGTCACTCTCCACCCTCAAAAGTGTCACACCTACTAACGACCGACGACGCCAGTGTTTTCATGGTGCTGTACAGATTCCTGAAAGACGGTGGTATTGACATATAAACCCCAAAGATCTCCAAGAACATTAGTATCCACGATCCCTGATTTTACACACCTAATAACAATATGTTACGTAAAATAGAGACATTAGACCCTGAACGCAAGATATGTAACACTGTGTCACTAACCATGTGAGTGTGAGTGAAGCCACAAATTGTGAGATGGACACACGGGCTACATGACATTCAGGACCTGTGTTTTGTGTGGAAGTGATATAACTATAATTACTTTATGTACCTAATAATAAAAATGTAGTACTGTAATAACGACCAAGGACTTGGGAGAGAAGTCCATATACTGTTATAGACATAATTGTTATGACTAGAGCTATGTGTGGATAGCTCAGGTAACCGTGGTGATATCAAATACCTAATATAGATATGAAACATTGTAATAACGACCAGGTATTCTTATCTTTATCCTACTCTATCTTCTTTTGTTCAGAGAAATCACAGATTGTGATACAATTATAAATGTCACATAATATCAAGGACCAGTATAATATGTATGTAGCTAGAGACGTAAGACCAACCATATTGAATTCTCATTCCTGTCACTACGCAAAGTAATAGAAACCATGTATATGTGAGAGAGCTTATAATTTGTGTTAAGGCCATAAGCGCCACATATTAATCATGACCAGGTCTTCCCGTGGAAACACAATGTACTGTAATCATAGCTTTAGGTAATTAGAGATATGAAATATTGTAACAATGTCCAAGTAATGTGTAAGAGAAGTCATAATTGTGGCATGTGAGATACAATTCCATGATCAATAATACCTGTAAATAAGTGATGTAACAACTGATATGGCTATATGGCTCACCGGCCCACTGCCAATAATAAAGGAAAAAAAAAAAAAGACTGAGCATTAATGTTTAATTTAAAGCAACAATGCTAGTTAATTGCTTATTTATTATCAGAAAAAGATCACTACTCTCGTTATTTAGCATATAGTTACCTATCTCAATTGTTTAGAACAATTCCAACGCAACTATTTAACATATCTTGCACTACGAAATTGTCAGAAAATCTCAGTTTTCCAGTGGTATGGCCACATAAAAGTGCGTTAGTACAGCTTAATACAGGAGGAAAGCCTCGTCCGCAGTTTAATAGATGGCGTGTTCTGCTTGTCTCCCATACCTGAAATGGAAATTGGATAACATAATTGGGGGACCCCAAACCCCGCGAGTACAAGCACCGGTTGAGCATGAACACGTATCTGTCGTTTGCAGTAAAACGCAGCGAAGTGAATAAGCCCACATATCTAGATTGGAAAGGTACCCGGCCGTGCGTACTACATTTTTCTGTCACTTTCCATACGCCCGCTTCGAGCTCTCATTGCTGGCTGCACAGATCTGACCGCAGAGATACCGCATGCACATTTTATTTCCGTGTCGGCGGGGAAAGCGGGCGCAAACTTTGCTGCCCGCTCCACGCACCCGTTCTTTATCAATGGAAATGGCTCTCCAGCAATTACCGAGCCGATTCGCACGCAGATAAAACGCGTGTAACAATGGGCACACATACCGCCCGGCGGACAGACAGATAGGCATCTGAGTGGCTGTGTAATGTATTGTAGCGCAGAGCGCTGTCGTGATCCAGGGCTTACGGTTTGATCCAGCACAAATGGGTGCCGCTTGTGCTATTTGGTGTAACAGCTGCTTTTGTAAGGAGAAACCAGTTGCGAGATCAAACCGCCTATGGTTGATACGTTATAGACCAGATTTCAGCTACTTGCAAAAGCCTAAAACAATATTTTGTGCTACTTGATTCTCTATACCATAGGTTCTTAACCTTTTTTGGCCCGCCACACCCATTTTGAAATAAAATACTCACCGCCCCCTTTTCGAACTAAAAATTACTCAGCGCTCCCGTTTAAGAAAAAAAACATAACAATACCCCTTTTACACTGAAGAGCCAAAGAAATTGGTACACCTGCCTAATGTCGTGTAGGGCTCCCACGAGCACGCAGAAGTGCCGCAACAAGACATGGCATGGACTCGACTAATGCCTGAAGTAGTGCTGGAGTGAAATGACACCATGCATCCTGCAGGGCTGTCCATAAATACGTAAGAGTACGAGGGGGTGGCGATCTATTCAGAACGACACGTTGCAAGGCACCCCAGGTATGCACAATATCAGGTAATGTTCATGTTTGGCTAATTGGTGGCCAGCGGAGGTGTTTAATCTCAGAAGAGTGTTCCTGGAGCCACTCTGTAGCAATTCTGGACGTGTGGGGTGTTGCATTGTCCTGCTGGAATTGCCCAAGTCCGTCAGAATGCACATTGGACATGAATGGATGCAGGTGATCAGCCAGGATGCGTACGTACATGTCACCTTTCAGAGTGACATATCAGAAGTCCCATGTAACCCCAACTGCACACGACCCACACCATTACAGAGCCACCACCAGCTTGAACATTCCCCTGCTGACATGCAAGGTCAATGAATTCATGAGATTGTCTCCATACCCGTACACGTCCATCCGCTCGATACAATTGGAAATGGGACTCGTAAGGCCAGGAAATATGTTTCCAATCATCAACAGTCCAATGTCGGTGTTGACGGGCCCAGGCGAAAGTTAAAGCTTTGTGTCGTGTACTCAGCAAGGGTACACGAGTGGGCCTTCGGCTCTGAAAACAATTATCGATGATGTTCCGTTGAATGGTTCGCGCGCTGATAGTTGTTGATGGCCCAGCACTGGAATCCGCAGCAATTTGCGGGAAGGTTACACTTCTGTCACGTTGAACGATTCTCTTCAGTCGTCGTCTGTCCCGTTATTGCAAGATCTTTTTGCGGCCGCAGCGATGTAGGAGATTTAATGTTTTACCTAATTCCCGGTATTTACGATGCACTCGTGAAATAGTTGTATGGGAAAATCTCCACCTAACGCTACCTCGGAGATACTGTGTCCCATCTCTCGTTAATCGACTATAACACCACGTTCAAACTCACTTAAATCATGATATCCTGCCATACTAGCAACAGTAACCGCTCTAACGCCTGTGCCAGACACCTGTTGTCTTATATAGGTGTTTCCGACCGCAGCGCCGTATTCTGAATGTTTACATATCTCTGTGTTTGCATATGCATACCTATACCAGTATCTTTGGCTCTTCAGTGTATAATAAATAATGTGACTCATAGTGATCCACCTGTTTTTGGCTGGCAACCTACCTTTTGAAACAGTGATTGACTTTGCCCGTCTTCAGTATAAAGTGTGCACCGGTGTACACCAAATATATGAAAAGAAGGAGAGATGTCTTAAATTACTTTATTAAACATTGGTGAATTTTTCATAGTTTGATTTGTAAATATATACTATGTAAAATGTCATTAATTTTATGGTTGAGCCCTGTGTTTTTCTTCTTCTTCTATTTTTTTTTTTTTTTTTTTACCGAGTTCTCCCAGAGCGTTAACCGCTCACCCAACAAGCTCGGTCTCTGTGTAATGACACTAATTGTTCAATATTTGGAGCCTTATTTGTCATCAGCAATCTTAAATCGCTGCGTTTCACTTTTGACAATCTGTTACTTTTCTTAGCTAATAAATATTCTTTTGGCTACATATGATCATGGGAATGCAATTAAAAATTGTTCGATGCAGCCCTTAAAGTCGGATATAGTATTGGAAAACAGGGGGTTGCGGTTGGTCCTCCCTTCCCCCCCCCTCCATAAAGTTTCCTTGGGCCCCCTCTGAACTGCTCAACGCCAACCAGTGGGGAACCACTGGAATTTACTCTCTCTTACTGTGCACCGACATATACCTATGCCACGATGGTACGAATTTTAAACAATTTTTCATTAGACAAGATCGTAAAATACCGATTTCAGACCGTATATTCATTTTCATCGCCATTGTGGCTCAGTGCGCTGATGCACCTGACACTTGATCGGGCCATTCTTATTGCGGTCCTTAGGTGGTTTTCCGCAGCCATCGAGACAAATGTCGTGACTTTCCTCAATCTCCGACTCAACTGCACATTTCACAAAAATAAATAAACTTGTCACACAAAGAACATAGCTACACGTTTCACAAACAGATGACAACACTTTGTAAGATTCTGCGTATAATCGTTCTATTTACAAACAGATACTGACTTTCAGTTCTTCTAAATGGCTCTACTCCGTCTGAAGTATAAATGGACTTTGAGTGGTGAAAACTTGGTTAGCCACGAACTGGAATCAAAATTAAGGTTTATTCTTGATTTACTGAGTGGTCTGTTCAAGTCGGTACTACAATAGATAGGCGACTTCCTTTTATGTTTGTTCACGAACTATTAAACATCGCTGTATGCACAAACAATACAAAATACTTCACTGCTATTTAGCACCAACTGTATCAAAATATACAACCACAGTTTACTTCTTATGGCTTTCCTCTACCCATAACACCTCTCCTGAACGATATAAATACGAGTATATCCTTCCTCACCGTGTCCTTTCAGTGAAAAATGTATTGTTAAAAGGACAACTGGACCTGAGGTCAGATCTTGCCTTACAACTTCCTCCCACTGCATATTATTTAATAGCCATCTTAACGTATATAAATGTAAACTTGCTATTTTATGTACACAGTGTTTTAGACAACATTATTGTTTCTTTCTATTTTAAGGTAGTTTGTATACTTGTTGTTCTAAGTTTATAATGAACTAAGCAAGCTGATTATCTCACGTATACAAGGCACCATGTAAACATAGAATGCTGAGGAAAAAAAAAAAAAAAAAAAAAAAAAAAAAACAATCTAAATTTGACCTTGCCAACTGTGAGTAAAGCCGATCCAAAAATGCTGAGAAAAGGTAAGAGCAGGTAAAATATCAACCAGACTTTTGAAACAGCAGCGGTATACTTTCATGCTCCTTAATGTGAAGAGGGTGTTTCTTTGTACAACTGTGTTTCTGTTACACGAAGATGTTAAAAAAAAAATACAGAATTTTCATTGCAAAGTTCGCAAAATAAACACATTCATACTCTCGGATGAATTAGTAGCGTAGGATCTTCCGTGAATGTTAGACAGTATTGTCCAACCTTTCACAATGAGCATTAAAGTGCAAGCAACAATTCAAATTCAATGTATTATTCGCGATGAAATGAAAGTAATGTTTGGTTCTTAAACTTTTCGTTGGATTAATATATAACAAAATAAATTCAAATTCATTTACCATTACAAACACCTACATATTCTCTCGAGAGCACTGTTTTCATTTTTTTCTTCATACGGAATGGATAGATTTGTATGTCGTCAAATGCTAATATAATTTTTAGTCCTAGTCTTACCTTCAGCATTCAACATTTATTAGTGTGTCACAACACTGTTAAAAACAAAAGTAATATAAATCAACATCATATTCACAATGTAAGAATCCTACAATATTGTAGTCACTATTACTGTTTCATTCAAAAAATATTTGTTTACCTTACAAGACCACACAAAAGAAACTAGACCCAAAAATTTGAAAGCCACTACACATTCTATATGCAATGGAAATTTTAACAGCGTATTCAGAGCGAACACCAGCCATTAAAACCGGTGGCATCAAGTAAGAGCAACTTTCGTCAAGCAAGTATTAAGAATTGCTACTTTTCAAAGTTACAAACATTTTCCTTGCTGCTGGTGCGAAGGTAGGGAGCGCTAAGGTAAAAGGCTTGTTGGCTGATATCGACTGCGGCCGATATCTCGAACAGCACTCGCCCTGCTTCTGGCCTGGATCGACTAGTCTTGTTGTAGCAGCTACAACTGTCTGCAGGCTTTTATCACTGCGACTACATTTCCGCCAATTCCCGCTGTGTTCCGTTTCTGCTGCAAAGTTAATAGGAAATTCTTTAACGAATCAGATTAATGTCGTGTTGTAATACTACTTCCTGTGTCTGAGGTATTTAATTTAATTTAATTGCAATGGAGCGCAACGCTCCAGTAGCCATTTCCCTACGAATATTTTTTTTTTTTTATTGGCTGCCTACTTTTGCCCTCTACGAATTTTAAATTGTTTCAACGTTTTTGGTAAATTATTCATCACTTCCCTTGGTTCCAATTCCTGAATTCTTACCAACGAAACAAAATTTTCGCACACCCTTATGATTGAAATCGAATACCAGCTTGTAGTCATGGCCATCCTTCAGCGCCTCTTCAAAAATATACGCCTTGTACATTCCAGTATTCTTTTCACAATCCTCCAATTTCCAAAGAATCCCATTCCAGCTGCTTTATTACATCAGTTACTGATTTTTTGCTACAGTAATTTCCAGCGACAAAACTAGCAGCCATTTTTTGCACCCAAACTACTGTGTTTGATACAAAAATGTGGGTCCCATACTACACCATCATTGTGATACAATGATATATAGATTTATCATGCAAATATTGACTACGTTAAAATGAAGAAGAGACAAGAAATTGATCAGTGTTGTGCTTTGCAAAGGTTAGTTTGATCCTCTTTTAAAGTGTGGATATTTGGCTTCTCTTATTACTTACGTATAACCAGATTAAGGTGAATAAATTTTCATGTTGTTAACTAAATTTTAAAGTTGGATTTTTAAGAGTTCGCCGCAAAAATGTAGTTATTACATTTCTGATACTAAAATATAAATACTACTTTTAAGATACTAACAGACTTATCTAAAAGACATGTGAATAAGGGAAAATATTTTTCAGTGTGAGAAAGTCTCAGAGAAATATTACTTCGACTGTGTCTTGTCACATCGATAGAAGTTAGCTTTCCTAAATTTACATAATGATCATTTCTTTTTGTCGATGAATATTAAAGCAAAACATCATAGCTGTTTGTCTAGCAACATATGATTCTTTTCAGAACTAACAGACTGGAGGTATGAAGAGTTATCTTGCCTGTCCTAATGGGTAGTGAAATAAATAAAAAGCCCTAGAAAATTTATTTTTAAAAATATAGCTCTATTCGCCTAGATGCCGATGGAAAAATATCTGAAAACTGTAAACATTATGAATTCCCTATACAAATTATAAGGCACTTAAGGTATTCAGAAAAAAAATTGGGTTTTAATTTCTTTCTTACTCATATTTTTCTCTCTTTACTTTTGGCACTTATCGTTTTACGGTAATTTTATTCCTCAGTATTGTATGTACGTTATGATGGTACTAAATGTTATGAAATTCACCATTGCGGCACCGCATGTCATCCTTTCTGATTGCGGTTTTCAGACTTCATAAATTACACATTTCAAAAAAAAAAAAAAAAAAGCATTCAGACACATGGCAACTGTTTGCTCGCACCGTTACAATAGGATTTCATCAGTCCGTCATTGAGACTAGCGAGTTTTTTTAAAATGCTTCATATCCATAAGAGTTAGCGATTTTTACATGACACTGAAGAGGCCACATCATTCAGAAGAAAATTGGCAGGGGAAAAGAAAACTTTATAAATATCTTCTGTAAAAGTTATTTCATTCTACTGAAGTTTCTGTTTTCATGTGTTTAGTTGTATATACAATTTTGAAATCTCAGATTTACTCGTCATCATAAGATTCTTTGAAGTTATGCTAAGGTATTGTACTAAAAATAAATATTTTTTTCCACATAATTTAAACGTTCGTAAGATTTAGTTAGGGTGATAACCAGTGCCCAACGACTGTTCGTCTTCAAGTATAATACACGGTTGGTGGTATCTTTAAGGTACGCGGAGAGAGACTTCTCCACGCACTTTAAACTGTTGTATCTAATGCTTATTACTTACTCCCCTTCATCGTTGCGTGTCTTAATAAAAGCAGATCGATTCCGCCATGCGGGAGCTGAGTTATTAAGGTCTCGAAGTTCTGCTCGAATGACGGGTCGATGTCTTCTGTATACCGTACTAACCAAGACAGTGGTTCAGCGCACACTAATATCACAATATGACAGACTTTTCATGTTGGTTTCGATATTACCAAATATGCCACAGGATACTATTTATCCCGCTCGGGGCTAGTGTTTGCTTACGTTGTAAAGGTAGCTTGCTCCAGTCCAATCTAGGACATGAGTGGTTTTATTTAAGTCTTGTGTTGTTCTTATTACAGAAAAAGACTGTTATTAAGGCGTCACGATTTCAAATCCCTGGAGGGGCTAGAAATTTTTTAAAGTTGTATTAGATCGTATCAGCTACGCCAGGATCTTCCGCGTTTTGAAATCCACGTTAAATAATAGTTCCAAATTACAAAGGCGGAATGTGCGTTAAATCGAAACATGTGTTATCTGGTCACAAGATAACTCGAATTTACTTCTATCCCATTAATAAACTATAATTAGAGGTCCCAAAATCACCAAACTAGACAGTGCAGGCGACGTTACAGCAAATGAAGGAGGACCTAAAATAAAGACAACATGGCACGAACAAAAGTAATTTTATGTTTCGAACAACTGAAGCTTTAGATCGTGTGAACATTTAAGTCATTGACATTCTTGAAACAGTGAGGCTTAGATACTAAATCCGATCTATGAGTGGTCACGTTCGCGCCTTCGCATTTGGTAAAAGGGGAATTCGATTCCAGCCCGGCTATCCAGCTCTCGGTTTTCTGTAAACATGCCAGATGAATATCGCGATGATTCATCCCTAAACTAATAGGTTTATGGTTGTATTTAACATTCTCCTATGTTAACTCATCCCAGTACTGTATTGTTTAGTTAACTACAGTAATGAGAGTACTGATACAACGAATAAAACAACTTGGTAATAGCACTGCAATAGGTTTTGTTATTACGCGTGACAAGTCCGCACCAGCTTAGCGTTGTCACTCGGAGTTGCCAAACGGCTCTCTCCAAACCCTTGAGGATGGTGGACAAACCATAAGCGACCGGCTACCAGCCGACAATTGGAAGACCCCACACATATGAAGCTGTTTTGAAGGGAGCGCGAGGATAGCGGTAAACGCTTAGGTGATCCTCGGCAGATATTATGCCCGAGTGAACACACCAATCATAAGGATTTACCACCGAATAGCGATAGCGGTTGACCCAGGAGAACCACGGCAAGTTTCTGCTAGCGAGGCGGGAGAGTTAGAACCTAAGATACATGATCAACACTGCATCTAAGCCAAATAAAACTGGGCATTCTTTGTACAGAAAACTTGTAAAGTTTGGTTACATGGATGAGGGCGAGAATGTTACCGAACAAAAAGCTTGATTTTAAAGTTGTGATAGCCGTTCTTGAAATTCTGTTCACATATTGCCAGGGAAATGCTACGATTTGTGGTTTTGAGAGGACACAGTAGGGAGAGAGAGCAGAAGCTCGAACTCCAGAGACAGGGTCTTACGATGTGAGATACCTCGGTACATGATCGAGGATCGTGAGCTGAGAGCAGACTAAACTACCAGACTTGAAGTTAAACGTTTTGTAGCCCACATTAGGTTGTGCAGGCTGACGGCTCCAGATGGGTCGTCGTTGTACTGCTAATGACGTCGACCATAATTAAAACGGTGAAGTGCTTCATAGTTCGCAGGACATAGTGTTTAGCAGAAGTCATTGCTCGCCTGAATAACTCACCCTATAGCGCTTTGTGTATAGAGTCCCATCCTCTACTAACTTGTATGACTGAGAAAAGATACTTAAAGCCGAGAGCAAACTTTTACTAGAGAGAATGAGCTATAGTGCTCACACTTTTGAATTAACGTAATGAACGGTGAACCCAGTAATCTTGCGTATCTACTTGCTTTGAAAAATCACTGTTGTACGCATTTAATTTCTTCTTATCGGTATTTGGAGTAATCAATTTTTTAAAAGTCATATCCAAATCAGAATGTAATGTTTTATTCGAATTTTATGGCCTCTTTTATGGGACTAGTTGTTGATTTTGAATTTTTGACTGTTGACCAAATTTTCTGTTTGAAATAAATTTTTCATTTTATGACCCATGTCTAGCATACTTTATAAAATCACACTTCTTTCAAAATTAATTAAATATTCGATAAAATCAATAATTAATTAAATATTAATAGACCACTAAAACTCCGTTATAATACAATATTCACTTAATTCATCTGAATTTATTGTGATATAGTATCTTGTTCTCACTTTAATTTAAAAGAGTATTTAAGGACTCCTAATTTCTCTCCCGCTAGTTTTCTGGACTTTCCTCCCATAATCCATCCTAAGAAACACCACTTTAAGAATGGTTTGAGCTCATACTGGTTAATAGGTGTTTACTCGCCGTGTCTAGGTAATTCGGATTTCTTCCGGCGACTGGCACTGGCTTCTGAAGCGTGCCGATGTCTCCTTCCGGACTTTAGCCGTGGAGAGAAGGAAATTGCCCTCAGCGCAGAACTTCGCTAATCTTAGAGAACTTTACGGGGCACAAATCGACCTAGTGAACATAGAGATTGCTTTACACAAGATGGCGACGGAGCTGAAACATGTCGTCAATACAAATATCTGGTTTTTCTAATCTGGTTTAACTGTTTCTTTCTTATGAATCATGCCTTACTTTCGTCGCAAAAGAAGAATCACTAAAAACTACCCCTATCGGTTTAATACAAATTTAAATGAGAAGTATGATTTTTCTTTGCATAAAGATGAAATTCTCATAACATTTTACAGAAATTAAATAAGAAGTATCAATAATCAATTGTGTTATTTTCAAATGCTTTCTTCAGTATTTTCATATGTTTTCTCTGATTTCTGTAATTCATTCTCTCTAATGTAATTTTTGATATCATTATCATGAGAAGTATTTAAAACATATCTTAGTGGGAGTTCAACTAGAGAAATTCTGACAAAACCGAAACATTGTTTTGACATTCAAACATTTTTAATGTCGCAGTGAAGTACACCTAATACAATAATAACTTTGGCCCTTTAATGCTTACTGGAACATTAAAAATCGTTTGATAACGTAAATAACAAATCACCTAGTTTCTTTTATAACAGGAAATATTCAGAGCTATTTACTGTTACTTGCCTATATGTTTGAAACACCAAATAAAATTTAGAATCAATTTATAGCATATCAGTATCTACACCACCCATAAGCTAAGGGATCTTCGAGATCCACGGAAAAACGTAGCACATGGTGATAATGAGTACACCAAATGGTGCACTGGTAACTTGTAATGAATTTTTAGTCATGATAGGATAGCATATTCAATTGGAGTAACTTTCTCGTGGCATTGAGTGACATAATTTAATTGTTTGTAGGTTTGTATATGCTTGAAGACCAGGTTATAGCACATAGCGTGAAACGTGCAGACTGACATGAGGCGCTAAGTTCCACCTTTTTTTTTTTTTTTTTTTTTTGTAACAGTTTAACGTCCCTTTTTAACAACGTGGTCTTTAGAGACGGGAAAGGATGGGGGCAAGGAATGGGAAGGAATTCGGCCATGGCCTTTTGAAGGAAGCATCCCGGCATTCACCTGGAGTGATTTGGGGAAACCATGGAAAACCCAAATCTGGATGCCCGGACGGGGATTCGAACCACCGTCCTCCCGAATGCGAGGCCAGAACGCTATCCGTTACACCACCACGCTCGGTCTAAGTTCCACCACCATAGATTCCTTCACGGAGCGCACTCCAGAACTAGCTCTGATAGAGACCATGGCAATTCAATGAAGAAACATACAGACTCCACGCTAGAATTAACAGGTACTGGTTAAATGCATTCAGTCACCCTCTACCGAATGGGAAAGATACTAAAGTTTCCTAAAATTTCACTAGTAATATTCTTGAATTAATTCAGAGTTATTTTCATACAGTATTTTCATGATTATTCATGTGTTTCTCCATATATACCATCCAAGTGCATTTATGAAAGCTACTTAATCATTCCCTTGTTATTTCATTGAGAGGTGTGTAAACCTTCGGCTACTAACCCTAAAAGGTGTATGATCGAAGTGAATCCTAGTTTATGAGGCGGATACGGCTAGATTCTCTACAAACTATTTAACAATGCTGCTCATACAAGGCTTACTGGAAAACCAGACCAGGAAAAAGGTTGGCAATGACCGTGTGAGGTGTCCTTCCACGGGTGTCATACAGAACGTCGGGCTGGGTATGATGGCCTTGCATGGCAATACAGGATGTACTGTACAGTACAACGGCTCCTCATGCCTGTGGATCAGATCATCCAGCATGTATAGCAGAAACGCATCCCATTGCTGGACAAGTACCCGATAGAGGTCAACAATAGTCGTTGGTTGCAGTGTTTGGCCAGCAATCCTTCGGCCTAGAGTGTCCCATGCATGTTCAGTCCGACTTAAGTCCGGGAAGCGAGCTGGCCACTTTAGACGGGTGATATCCACATGTTGCAGGTCCACCAGAGCAGCACTGTGGGGGCGGGCATATCATCCATCAGACGGAACTCAGGTACATATCCACCACGAAACATGCGCGTATACCGTTGCAGGATGTCATCCCCACATACAGCAGCCGTTACAGTATCAAAAGGAATCACATACAGTGGGGATACATGCTCCTAATTTAATATCACCCCAGACGTGAACACCAGTGCCACTTTATCATTCACTTTTCATAATATTGATGGGGTTGTCCTAGGGGTATGCCAGGGAAACAAGTGGCGTGAGTAACTGTCCAGGCTAATCCGCAAGTCATCTGTGAACAAAGCACCACACTACTGTTCCCGAGTCCAAGACATCACATCATAGGAGTCACGCTGTGTCTTTGTGTGAAGGTAATGCATCTGGTCGATCGCCGAGCATACAAAACAACTACTCGAAGCTAACGATACACTGTGAAGGTAGGTGTAAGATCGAGGGTATGCTACGAAGTTTCTAGACTGTTCTGGTTAGACGTCTTCGGACTCTTAAAGCAAGAAAACTGTCCTGACGCTGGTGTGAAGCCCGTAGTCAACATTTCCCGTATTGCTGTTTAAATCTTCCTCCCGCCTGGAATCTTCTCTACAGCCCTCAAATAACGCTAATGGTGACATGCAACTCCTGGCCCACCTGGCGAAAATTGGTCGGCCTCTAATCTACATATAATCCAAACACACCTAATATCATCCAGGTGCGTTCTCTGTGTAATCCTGCTTCCTTGCGACTCAAATGACGTAGGCCAAATGCACACAACATGCAGTCAGGACCACTGAACTCAAGAATTCTGCCCACACTTGTGACGAACCGGCCGCCTCTGTACTTTGTAATAGCCAACTATTCAGATAATTTAATATTTTAATTTTATTTTTATATCAAAACTTCTTGCACTGATATCGTATAAGCATTTTAATCTTTGCAGGGATTGGATCATATTAGTTACATAATAAAAAATTTATTTGCACACATATACCAAATTTAATGTCTTTAATCATAAGAAGAAATTTTAATCACTTCACTTTAATTACAGCGGTCAAATTTAACAAACATTACGTACTTTTGGCGCCACCCTGCATGAGATAATACGCGTATATGCTTATTCGCTGTTAATCCTCAATAAAAATTATATTGTCCGACTAGCTCATATTAAAACAGGCATGAGAAGTTCTTATCTGGCGAATTGTTTCACCCAGGATCGTGTACTTGTATACTGATCCACAAATATTTTCAGTGATCCAAAGTAGTTTGCTTACCATTTGCCTGCTGGCTGCTGTGTAAAATTATGCATGGTTACTCCAAGCAACCATACACTTCATGTAGCTTCACCCACTTCACTAATAGGACGAGAGAGATCCCCGCAGATACAATCACTTTTCACTTTATAACAAACTTGCGATCGGGAATCACTAAGAGCTGACATAGAGGCTTCACTTCTTCAGTCACCTGCCGGCCAGTGTCCCTCTTATTCGGCAGCCAGCGCACCCTTGTCCATTTGGAGCGCGACATTCCAACGGCCAATCGGGTGTCTTGAGCCGCTTGTCAACCCCCGCCTTTCGAGCAGCGTATGCAAAGAGAACACATCTTAACACTCCGTCGATAGGTGGCATGAATGACCTGTCTCTCCAGCCAACCTTGCCACTCACACTTTGGTCCTACTAATATAATAAAATGTGGAGTGACACTGTTCACTGCACACTTAACAATCTCTTACTAAGCTGCGAAATTTATCATGTGTTTTTATGTCATGCAGCCGCAGTTTAGGCAGCACATTATCGCCATGACGCAAAAAATTCTCGTGTGTGTGTGGGGGGGGGGGTCTCGAAAATCCTTTAACTTTATGTAGTCTACTCTGATACACTCTCATTTTTTTTACCTCAAGGAAAAATGTTTCTCAAATACAGTCGTTTTTGTAGATAAAATTACTGAATGCAGAGATAGCCTTACGCCCGAGAACGGTTAAAACATTTAAGATTCAGGTGCAAAGTGAAAATACAGTCAGACTATGCCGAAAAACGATAATAAAACAACAATAACAAAAACATTATAGACTTAAGCTTTCGTGAAGACTTTGATAATGACTAGACACTTTTTTAATCTTGTCTATTAGTCTGTTTCGTATAAGTCGCCAATTTGTTTTTTAAACGATAATTTCCAACTTAATAATGTCTCGTTAATTCGTGTCCCTAAATATACGACAGAAACTTCTACAATCCAGGTCAAACCTGTGTGACATGGTGTCACCGGTGGTGGTTACGCGATTTCAAATCCCTGTCATGTCAACACGACTGGATTGTATGAAGAGAGGTTACCGAGGTGTGAGGGAAAACAACGAGAATTGTGTTTGCTGTGACGACTGTTTGTACTACAAACGCCACTCTGCCTGCCAGTGACATTATTTCCAGATTAAGGGCGGCGGCAAGAGGGCGGGGCTGTTGCGTGACCTCGCTGGTTTCACGACTGGGTGGCGTTCGAATTTCTGTGAAGTGGATGACAGAGAAATGGACTGGTTTGTTTATACTGTATTCTTGCGTGAAATCATACTTATTTGTGGACAGCTCTTAATACAACAATGTCATTCTCCTATTGCTTAAGTACATAATAAAATCTGTATTTGTCGGTATGAAATTTTATTTTTCCTTTCATGGCAAACCGTTGCAATCTCGTCCTACGAAATTGTGTTTCTCCTAAATTTTTGACGTAGTTACATTATAACAATACATCTTCATTTAAGATGAAAGTCTACTTTGTTCGTAATTATTGTGTTTAAAGCATTTATTTCTGTTATAGGAAAATGAAGTTTTATGCGGCTGTTGATTTTTCCAATTCTGATATCCACTTTATTAATATGTGTTCTGGCTCGACTAGACTTGAAAAGGGCAGCTCAGCAATCTGCGGCGAGAAATGCCACCAAAAGCGTTATTTACGCCAGCTGCCACTACAAAGTTTATTGGTTCACCAGGAAATTTGAAATAAATAACTGACTTTTATTTTATTTGCACTTAAAAGGAAGTTTAACTACTGCGTCAGCTAAAAGGTCATTGCAAAATAGCTCGGCAATCTTCGGTGGGAAATTCACGTGAAGTGTTATTTCCACTAGCTGCCATCACAGCGTTTCATGGTTAACCAGGAAATATGAAACAAATAACAGAATTTTATTTTATTTTCTCTTAAAAAGATGTTTAACTACTACGTCAGCTAAAAGGAAATTGCCTGTTGAGGGAGTAACTGAACTCAAACAAGGGTACGGATAAAAAATTGTAATACGAGGCAGAGATATGCGAAGTTATTTTAAGTTTACGACGATTGAGTGCAGAAATTCATATAAACAGAAGAGCATCTTATGTTTCCTATCTATTCTCTGTTGGAATTTCTACAATCAGGTCACAAAATAACCAATGAATGTTTTGACTGAAGACAATAAACGGGAAAGTTTATTAAAAACTCAGAGAAAATCTACATCAAATCTAAGAGATTAGGAAATATGTCATATAAATAAACAATGGTTTTTCGTTTAGGAAATTATACTTTCCTTACATTTTCATAGCAATAAAAATTTCCGTCATTTTTGACGGGTTTTGAGGAAGTAATTGCAGGTAGTCCAAAAATTGGAGGACAAAGATAAAATATTCGGTGTTCATTTTCTCATTGCGTGTCTGCTACCATCGTTGTATATTCTGTTTACCTCCCATTGTCTGTTGTAGAAGTAGCGAAAGAGATGAAGGGTAGAGAGGGATTTTAGTATGCGGAAAGGTTTATTTATCTCAGCTTATGAGATGGTTATTGGTATGCACTTTTAAAAATTTATTAGAAGCCAAGTATGCTACCGGTGTAACGGGCTTCATCCCAGTTTGTTCTCAATTCCTTGATTACTTATAGTCTCTGGTACGTAAACGTTGTACGTACCACTGCTGAAGTTCCCTAAATAATGATGATAATGGCCACACTCACTGACCCATGAGTCGGCTGCTGGATACGCTCTTTGGTAATTAACTTATTCGTCCTTTCGTCAATTAATGATGATTACCTTTAATTACTTCGTCCTCCAATTCACAGTTCATTGTCGTTGGTCGTCGGAGGGTTTTAGCTTCCCCAATGGCTGGATTAAATAGTTCCATGAAATGACAATACCGAAGAATCACTTCATATTTATATCTCCGTAAGCTCCATAGCAACATTACACACTGATAAGGCAATAGACTCGTCCAAAGATACTAAAGCACAAACTCCAGCGATTAAACTCACAAACGACTGTAAAACTTACGAAATAGCTGACTGACTTCCTGACAACTGACTCCGCTCACTACCTCCGCACGTTTAAATAGGCTCTAAGGAAATAACCGAAAGACGTTTCTCTAGCACTAACAATACATTAACAATTAAATACACAAAAATAATGGCTGAGCGTGGTGGGCAAGTGGTAATGTTCTGGTCTCGCATTTGGGAGGAGCGGTTTCGAATCCCAAACCGGCCATCCATATTTGGGTTTTCCACAGACATACCAAATCACTCAAGGTGAATGTCGAGATGGTTCCTTCAAAAGGCCATGGCCGAATTCCTTCCAGTTCCATGCTCTCTCTCCATTCCCACCTCTAATGACCTCGATGAGGCGTGAACACCTACAAACATTATAAAACACCTAAAAATGTATTTTAATACCGTTTACATACATTTACACACAAAATTACTGACATGAACCAGTCCAGACCGGTGAGAATGGTCCTCAAATCATCGTGGCTCAAAATAACACTCACGTTTGCTTCATATATAATACTGTTTTGGTCATGTAACATTTACAAAGTCACTCTCCATAAAACAATGTTCATTTACATTAAGAATATACACAAAACTCATAATTAATCATACGAAAAATATACAAATCCTTGATTAATCAACTCCAATCTTGCTATACATAAATATTAAAATAAAATGTTATCAAAGGGGTGGGTTTCAGGGGTTTTATAAGCTACCATAAAGGGATATCTGTCATGGGAAATTTTACTATGGGAGCTTTCTTCCTTGTCTTACACAGTGATGGAAGTTTAAGTGTTTGTTATTTGTGTGATCACTGAATATGTGTGTGTGTTTTTAGTGTGACTGTTTGTTGTGTTGTGACTGTGGAGACAAGCTAAGGAAGCACAATAATAAAAACCTACGAATTCTATTTTGATTATGTTACCGCATAAAGGACGGTATGAAAGAATGAGTGCCAAACAGACTACTGGAAGTAAATTTATTGGAAAATTAACACTAAATTATGTGTGATAAGAGACGAGATGGGCATATGATTGCAATGTAATTTTCACAAATGTCCAGCTTGTTGTCACTGCCTCGAGACGACTGGAGCATTATAACCACCGGAAGCCATATGACACCCCCGATGAACACACTAGATCCAGTTGTCGGAATGTTGTGTTTTCACTATACCAACTGGCGATAATATTCCATTGAATAAAAAATGAGTTTGTGATTAGTGAACCCAATACAAAAGAAGAACTACAAGCAACTGAAGATTAAATGCAGCATGCGAAACTCACAGACTATGATTCTAGTCACTAGACTAACGTCATTTGATTAACTATGTAATCTTCGAGCATTACCTGGCTTAAAAAAAAATAAAAAAATAAAAAAAAACTTTGGAATGTTAATTTCTTGATGATTGGAACATTCAATTATTTGATATCCAGATCATAATATTTTTGTAAAACAAGAAGAAGCATTGTTGTGAAGCAGTATGAGATTCAAGAAAGGTTTATTTTTTTGTGTCACATATGTAAAATTTTAGGTAAATTTTTTTTCAACAAACTGCAATGATTTTGATGAGGATTTACCTGTTAATAAACCCGTAAATTAAATCATAATATCTGAAAATTATACACATCTGCTTCTAAATGTGATCGTAAGTATACTCTTCTTAAGTAAACTAAATTTGTCCCTACCAAAAAAGAAAATCCATTGTTCCCATTTTCTCTAAAAGAAATTAATGACACGTTTTTTTTTTTAAAAAAAAAAAAAAAAATATTACAGTATTTGCAACAATCTGTTAATAATCTTCTGCTACATGAATCGTGGAAAAATTTCCCGAACAAAATACAGGCTTGGTGGTGTGCAGTAGGTTGAAGGAATAACCGGCTCATTTGAAGCAATATCTTTTTGATTTCACCTGAGATATACTATCCTGCAGCTCTCTATTTTGACGTAAACACCTTAAGCTATCCCTTCCCGGAAGCCGAAGCGTCAAAGGTCTTACCGTAACACAACTAAGCTGAACAAAACGCACACAGTATGTCATATTACTAATTAAAGGCTCACCTAATTTTATTATTATTGTTTGGTTAATTATTATATCATATTGCTCTGGGACACAAGAGTAATATCGATTGCTACAGATCGGTATCGTTGGATTTATTGTGAAAATAATGTATTCTAGTAAGTTCCGTGATGTTCGCGGGAAATTATACGGACAGAACAGAACTGCTATAAAGTTTTTTTTATGTTCACAGTATGTGGAATTATAATTACACTGCGACAAGCTAAACTAATTCACAGTGCCTTGTTAGCGAAACAAAAAGTGTGGTTGGAAAAGAAACGAGTGTATTATCAAATATGGTGGACTATCGTTGCCACTACATATAAAGTGATTAAAGAAAACTGTTTCTTTTATGTGCTGAACTAAAATTAATGTGGCTAGTTGGTATAAACACGTCTCATTTTTTTCCAAAGACGCAATCTTCGGATAATCATAATTGCTGGTACTATAATTGAACTTATTGTAAAATATCATTATGGTGGTTGGACAATTCTGTGCTTTTCAGTTCATTGAAGTGTGCGGATAAAATCAAAAAATATGTTTTATTCCAATACCCATCTGACTGAGGCGACCATGAATCAGTAAAAATAGAAGTTCTGATTGCCAGGTAATAATATTATACGCTATTCAGTGTAATGTCGTAAGGTTTCAAAATGGCAGCCTGTTCATTACTACTGTTTTAGTTGAGAAATATTGTAGACAGCAAATATTTCTACATGTCTACCGCGATCAAGACGCATTAATTTAGTTGAGTTTAAAGGAATGTTCTGGAATGCCTTATGCTGGTGGAAACACTGTTTAAATTAAATATGAATATTTAGAATATTGTGTTAACTTTAAAATATTTCTACAAGTACATACATATTTGTTATTTGTAGTACTGCTTCGTAACGGTAACGCAATTAATTGTTATCAACGCCAGCATGACTTAGTGGCTTGGGTCTAATCTGAATCACAAGCTTGACATTGGTAGATAATTCTTTTCGCTACAAGGGTTGAATTCCAAAAATTTCCATCCTTATAATATGGTGTTACCAAAGTGCAGAACTTCATCTTTAAAATGATAACTCATTTATCGATATCGGTTAGGTATCAAGGTAGACAAATGGCTCATGATAAAAAAAAAAAAACGTTTTAGAAATAGTTATACTTTTGCACTTTAACGGTCCAATTCCGAAATATTCCTTTCTTTAAAAATAACTTTACGAAAACCTTTTAGAAATAATCCGACTATACATTTTTTTCATTACATTTACAACAATGAGGTATTATCTTATGGTGATATTCGTATCTCGTATACATCATATCGCAAAAGTCATGTTAAACGAAAGGAATGTATTGTTTCACTGCTGAATTGATTTTCCGTCCATACTTGAAACGATCGTTATTTCAATTGTGCGAATAGTAGTGATAGAACAGCCAGCTACTCACATGGATCATGTAGAATTCCGATTATAAACTGTACACTAGATAAAAAGGAAGGGCTGTTGCGCTAAGCGAAGTTTGTAAGATTTTGATTAATTTAGTATCCACCAATCTTACTGAAGTTAGCAAAAAAGGGATTATTTGGAGATCGAGAAAAGTAGTTACAGCGGAATCGCGATCTCCATTTTTTTTTTTAAAAATCCTAGTTTATTTTACATACAATTACAGATTGATTTATTGATCGTATAATCTCATGTAAATAAAATTGAAACTTTCTCCTTGTGCTATAGTTTTATTTTCCTCTCCAACTTCTGTTCTGCCAAATCTCTCCCGTATATCTTCAACAGTTGTTGATTACAAAGATTCTAGTTCGTTGTTTCAACACCTGTCAATAGTTGAACCTGATGTAATACTTGTTGATTCACGTGGTAAATTGATTCTCATTAAGGAAAAAATGCGAGAATTTTCTAAATAGTACGTGTTAGGAAAAACATTTATCAATGAATTTAAAAAGTTACCTGTATCACTATTTATGATCTCCTAAATTTTTAATCTTACTGTTGGGTGTATCTGGCAATAACCAGTAACTTTTTAGCTTCGTTTATAACCAATAAATTCCCTCCAAACTGAGTTACCAACAAACGTGCATCATACTCATACGCTTCAGATCTCAAAACACACGTGCGAAGAAATTCGGATAACATTGTTGCCAAAAACACATTTACCTTTATGTATGCTGCAGACGTAAGTTCGTGCCCTAGATTTCCCGATTTATTCGAAGGAAGCGGTTTCTAAAGGGCGTTACCTCCAACGATTGGATCAGATTTACGTTGGCACTTAAACAAGCACGTGATCCTGATTTTATACCCCACAAATCCCACAAATGATACTAGAACTTTATGACAGACTGTAAAACCGATCGTAACAATGGATAGGTATTGATCGAGTTTTCTCTCATATGACAGTGTTGCAATTTATTCATCGCATCCCTGTGCACTTTTTTAAAAAAACATACAATCTAACCGTATGTAAAGTGACGCTTCGTATGAAATACAGCAGAAGAATTTTTTTCAAACATAAAAATTTGTTGGCCTTAAAACAAGGAAGCAGCGATGATAAAATCTCTCTTATTACTTACAATTTTAACTAGAAAGGAATGGCGTTAGTATTAATGACGATGAATGGGCGAAATGTCTTTAGAAAAGCGAGTGCAGAGGCAATGAAGCCCGGATGGATACTGGAAAGAAATAGGAACAGTTGTACGTGGAATGGAACAGTAGTCGATGATGATAAATTACAACCCAATTTCAAGCATAAGAGGGTGGTTCAGTTTTCATTTGGGTAAAAAATAATTAGAGAATCGAGTAATTTATCACAGCTTATACTCAAAAACTTATCTCAAACACTTAAACAAATTAAAGTAAAAATTCTTGTAATACAATCTTATAGTCTTTTTCAAATTGCCACCGACTCTTATGTTGAAATTGAAGTATTAAATAATAATTCTTCAACACCGCAGTACACATGCGTGCACTGAATCGAGGATTTCTTTGGTACAGTACCAGGTTCGAATCATGGAGCGCACGTATCGGCCGAGCTGATTGCGATTTCCGGCAATTATCTACGCGAATGCTTGGACGGTTCCCTATATCCGCTTCGTCAATTACACATTCCACAAACGAAAATAAACAGAACATGAATAACACGTTTCGCTGACATGTAGCAACACTTTGGATAAACGTTCCATGTCTAACGAATCTGGTACCAAGTACCACCTCTATTTATTCACACCAGCTATCTGTGCAAACAGGAATATGGCGTCTACGCAGTGCAATTTGGCTGTAACGGTTGAAGAAAAATAATAAACTCTTCAAATATCTAAAAGAAACACAAGCTTCATGTTATTCCAAATAGTGACGTCTTGTTGCCAACCATAAGTATTTTTAAACCAATCAATACAAAACCTACAAACTAACTGTCACGAATAAATTGTCATCCATATCGATTCTAGCATTAGGGAACGTAGAATTTCGTAACTTTTACTACCAAGCTATATTCAAGAAGAACCAGAATTTTTCTGCAACGGAATAAAATATGTAGTCGTTTTATTTTAATGCAAGCATGTAGTCATCAGCAGCGTGTTCTAGTGCGCATTTCGAAGCATATTATGTCACCAGATGGAGTAGAATTAGCATGTAATTTAGGGTTCTTCATTATTGGCAGGTGTATTCCAATAACCCAGTAAGTCGCGTGGCATAAGGAAATCAGCGTCTCTGTTATTGATAAGTGTCTACTTCAGGAGGTGAGAATGGCTTGGGAACTACTGTCTTTTAAGATAACATTGGTCACTAGTGTGATCTGTAAAGAGATTATAAAGATGCGTACACGTTCTTGGACGAGTATTGGCGTGATACGTACGCGACATCAGAAGAAAATTGTAGTAAACAGATCTCAGCTGCAAAACTATTTGCTGAAAACATCCTTGGCTTTGCCAAATGAGTATGGCCAACTAAGCCAACATAGTTTACAATCAGTTATACAGTAATGCAATACTACCAGAAGGAATGGGTACGATTCGATAAAAAGCCCTGCTCGTGGGAAGCCATAAGCGAAAATCCAGGAAAATAAAGCCTTGGTATATGTTAGTGGGAATTAGAAAAAGGAGCTACAAGGACGCAAGACTGGCATCAGCGTCAAATTGGATAGATATTCTCTCTTTCACAGAACAGAAAGTCGCCAAGCAATTACCTATATGCAAAATAATTTTACATTTTTTTTTTAAGTTAGAAAAAAAACATACACAGTTGAAATATCATTCTGAGTTCTGAAAGCAGTGGGTAAATTGAAGGTAGAAAATATTTTTAGTGGTTCCATCATATGAAAAGTATCTACAAGTAATTAGTTTTCATGTTCGACTCACTGCACATTTATGTAAGTTTTGAGTGACGTTTAATATTTACTTATTCAATCATTCTAAAAGGCGTATGTGGAATCTGTGACCTAACAAATTGATGGAATTATTACTAAATGCTTCAACAGACAGATATTTCTGTTCCAGTGTAGATAATTTTTTTGTGGCTAATCTAAACGTTTTTCCATCTAAAGGCGTGAAAAAGTAACTACAGACGGTCTCACAGTCAACTGAAATATATTCCATATACGTCGTGGCAACTAGTAACTGATTTTAAACTATGTGTTTACCTCAACGTTTTTTCACTGCCAACTTTCGTTTCTTGTTCTTTTCGATCTTTGTCAATAGTTTACTTTGTACTTCCCAATATTTCCAGTTTGTTGGGGGTTCATCCCGAATGAAGTGTACATTGAAAATTATGCTTTGAAGATATAATAATCCAAAAGTTTTCAGCTTCATAACGTTTTTTGCTATGTATTTTTTTTTGCGTAAAGATGCATATTTTGCTGCACAAAATTAATTTCATTTCCTAAAGCTGTAGTGGTATTGAATTTTTACTTTTATCTGAACAACTTTCAACTATATTTCTTTTCTAAATTCTTCAGAGAATAATGACAATAGTGCAATATACTATATTATATTTTACATGCAGGTCGGGATTGTTTTCTCTTCTAATGTTTATTACAAAAGATGAAAAATAACTGGTGAAGTGGAAATAACGCAACAGTTCTTGGTCATAAAGATCAAAGAACAGAGCCAAGTTTCGGGAGGAAAGAGGGCTCTCCGTAGCTCCGGTATAATATCCGCACTAGAATCTGAATGACAAAAACCATACGAATGCGCAAGCGAGCCCGCAGCTGGCGCAAAGCAATCGCCTCGCGCTCAATCTCTGCGCCACCATTCGCTTCAAAGGCGCGCACAGGCCTATGTGGCAGAAAGGGAGGAGCCCGAAGAGATGGAAAAAATTGGACAAGTAGGGAAGCTGCCTGGGAGACGCGGATGCACCACATGGGTTGGTAATCCACGGGGCATCAGAGCTTAAATTAAAATGCTTTCGTCAAAAGTTTCCAGTTAACAGGAAAAGCCAGCTACATTCCATCGGAGGAAATGCCATTCCGGTCCTTTAGGCTCCCGACTGCTGCCGACTTAGGTAGATACTATCGACCGATCCCGAGATATTGTGTGGTGTTTTCGATACCACACACTCCGTAATGTTTAATGCTCCGTATCGTAACTACTTGCAGCATTACTTTTATTTTACGCAGAAGGAAAGACAGATTGCTGCGATGGGTTATAGTCACGTCATTGTGTGACACACAACTGAGAAGTTGTTTAAATCTTCTGGATCGTAGAGGGAAATATATCTGCGTAGTGATGTTTGGCTGTCTGTATGAGTGATTAAGTCTAGACCACGTGTATGTCTTTTGAAGTTTGGATTTTTGTAATATTATGTTTCTGTTTTATTGTTAGTAACTGTACAAACTGTCCTGTTATCCACATGACTTTATGTCTGGATGCTCGTGAGTTAATATCTGGGTGTTTCTGGGTACAGTTAAAAATCAGTAACCATAATTTCATTCTTTGTCCAAATCTCCATCGACTTCCTTTTTTCCCTCGTATTAATAGCTCGATGACTACGTACGTTTATCTACTCATGACGTGTACAAATACTCAATTTCATTTTACAGTAGCACCGAACCAGGCATTGGCCGATATGGCTGAAGTTAATTAGGCCATGCAGTAATTTTATTTCCATAATTTCAAACATATGTGTCAAATTCTCCCCAGTCTTTCAGAAAAAATAACAAAGCTTTTAAGAAAGTTCGGCATGGGGCAAGGAATTCGGGTGTGTGTGTGTGTGTGTGGGGTGGAGGGGGGGGGTAGTAGTTATTGTTATGAAGGTTAGATTACAGCAGATTTTATAGTTTTTCTCATTCTTTAATGAACAAATTCTACTGTAACTAAAATTATTGGCATGAGTAACGTGAAGTATTAAACCATTTGTATGTCCTCATTGAAGAAGCCGCTTTGTGATCTTATAGAAATGAGTTAAACATGACGTTAAATATCCTAAATCAGAACATGAGTTTGTTCCTGCGAATATCCCCTCAAAATCGATTTAACATTTTTCAAGTAATATGTTTAATTATATTTTAAAAATGTTTAAGTACATAACAGATTTCAATTTTTTTTGCACCAGTAAATCAAATTTCATGTCAATCGCCCCGTTCGTTATATTTATGTGAACAACTAACTCCTAGTGTAGCCCAAAGGAAATGGATTGGGGTTGGTTTATTCCTACAATAATTTTTGCCGTCCAATCAGAAACATGTGTATCAAGTTTCATCAAAATTACCCCAGCTATTCATGCAGCAATAGGAACAATGATTGTTTTCTTCAGGAAACGTGGAAAAGCATAATTGTACAATAATTTATTATAAAATGTTTTTTGTAAGCACATCGCTGGATAACATAAGTGTAAAATAAATAAATTCTATTTTATATTGGGACCTGGCGCGTATATAACAGAATGTGTTGCTATCTGCAGTAATACCAAAAAAAAATCCGTTGTGTAACAAGTATCCAGAATTATTTTTCTAAACTGCTTTTAATACCAACACTAAGGGCTTTATTCGGTTCACTTTCATGTTAAAACTCATCAGATATGCATTACTCGCTAAGGGGTTTAAATACTGAAAAGCCGAAATTTAAGGAAAGGACCGGTTGATGCGATAATACTTCTGTTGTTATTTTTTTTAACGAATTACGACTTATGCAACATGTAGATAATATTGTATCTTTGTTGTTTCACGTTATACCTTCAGAATTTCATTTGCTGCTCCAGCGTTATGTAAACGTTGAAACTTAAGACATACCAAACAATTCAAATCTTAGCTTAGCTTTAAAACGGATGAAAACTGCTACGAAATTTGCTCAGTATTTTTTCATTTTTTTTGGTCCATATATGTACAAGGATTTTGGTTTATAGATATAGAAGAAGAAGATTTGTATAGTATTATTATTATTATTACTATCAATTTTTTGGTGTCTTTACTAAAGACAGATATTCATTGCAGTGAATGAAACAATAATTTAACTTCTTGTGTGTCGTTGTCAACTAAATGTAATTAAAAATACGGTGGTATTCAATTAAAGATACCAAAATTTTTATTCGTATGTCTCATAATAAAATATTCCGAACTTATTTTTCCAGCACTCTTTGAAATAATTTAATTCATTTCATCTTACTGGCAAAATGCACATACAACTTAAAAAAAAAAAATTTTAAAGAAAGAGATGTATAGAAGTTATAATATCGATTAACACCCCGAATAACTGCTTTGGACGATTTTCACAGTTCCGCAATGAATGAGAAACATGGTACTAAATTTACTTTTCGCATCGTTTGGCAAATTTTATTGTGTGTGCTACATATGAATCATTATTGTCAGTGAATTAGTTTAAAAGAAATTAGACCCATACTAAATACTAACTAAATTATCAGTGTAAATGGGTACTTCAAAAATAATTGATTATCATTTATAGAATGAATATTAAAGAAGATATGTTAAAATGTGTGTAACTATATTCTATATAATTATAAAATAATCTAAGATGAGGGAGGAATGACAGCAAATATTGCAATAGTTTCTGTTAGAATAAATAGCACTGTGTTAATTTTCGCTTCAAACTCACTTGGGAAGACTGTAGGTTGAAAAACTACATTTTGTAATTCTCAGGCTCTTATAATTTGATTTCTTCAGTGGTTAAGGCACCTGTTTGCGAATTTAAAGACTCCCTGTCGAATTCCGCCCAAAGCCAGAATTTTCAATGGTTCTTTGAACAACCTTTCCCCCTCTGGAAATGCTTTGTTTTGTTCATGTGAAATGCGCAAGAATGTTTTGTACTTCGATTTCCACGTTAAACTGCAGCTCTCCTTCTAAGTTGTGGGGCTACATACTTTGGGTTGGATGATCACACCAATATGAAAAGTGCGGCAAATCTCCGTTGTCACCAGGTCATCAAGCCCAGAGGAGATTTAGTTTTATTAATTCCTTTTCGCTACCGATCCCTCGAGACGTCTTAACTTTGGCTGTGTGTAGGAAGAATTAAAGTCAATATAAGAGTAATGACTGTCTATCTATCTCATCAATCGTAATACTGTATAGGTCTGCAACAGACAGATAATTTGTCTGTCCTCTGCTGGTGTTTGAGTTATACATAACGTGACCACACGTCCCGCTTTCAGACTGTCTGTCCCGCTGTCCCCAGCGAGAGTAAAGATGTCCCGCTTTCGCAAACAAATCGACAATTTAATATATTCATCTATTAAGGTCTAAAACAGACAATGCTGTTTTTGCCGCGCGATGGTCGACTCGACGCATGAACCGTTGCTGATCACGCAAAGCGGTATTAGCAGCAGCGAAGATATGGAAATGTTCAACGAGTTTTTGCTTATTTCCAGCTATGTTCCAGATCAAAAAATCACTAGCTGAAAGCTGAGAATGTTGCCGCCGAATACCGTTGTGCGTAATTATTTCAACACTTCCATGCTAACTTGGAAGTAAGGCTTGTGTCGAAAAAGTTTTTTTCCTAATAAATAAAATATAGAAAAGTGACAAATCTCAGTTAAATGTGGCAGTACTGAAAGCCATTTTCATTACCAAGACTAACATCAACAAATCATGTAACGAGCTCCACTTGAAAACTAGACCAGATATTTGTTGCGCTGATAAATACGAAACAACTGCCTAGTTCGACGTTAGATATCAGACACTGAGGTTAAGTAACTCCGATAACATGCAATACATTCTACTTATTATAAGTGTTCTTCGTTTTTAAATAAAAACTAGTAAAATAAAATAAAAATATCCAAAATCCTTAATCCTCTGACGAAAAAGATAAGTAGTCACGTCAGTTATACATCATCCACAGTCGAACGTGTCTCTGGAAATGTGTGTCCTTACAGGTAAATGCTAAACTCTCCTGTTTGAAGAGAGAATTTATAAGCGTTTCTAATGAAGTTCGAAAAATAGTGTACTAATTGATCAATTTTACTATTTGTATGTGATCTGTTAGAAGTTAGACTCCGACTCCCAAGTTCACAATTAAACGTGGTCATCTGAGAATAACATCACATGGTTTAACAAGGTAACAAATTAATTTAAAATTAGGCAACCAATGAAATGAAATTTGTTTTATACTCTACGTGTTCATAGAATAGAATGGGATAGATAATAAATTTCTATATTTTCTTCTCGTACAATAACAGTATCGAGCATTTCTTTGGCTGCTTTCACAGCTTACAGTTGGTACACTGCCAAATACAATGAGTTGTGATAGTACGTTAGCCTTTCATCACTGTGGTATTTCCGTAAAATCCTAAGCCACGCCATCATTTCCTGTGACTGCAATGACAGGCATGAAAAGAAATTACTTGACCGTGACATTTGCCAGTCGTTTTGCAGAGAGAAAAAAAAAAAAAAAGCCTAATTCGGGTCCTTATGTTCGCATGCTGGAATCTTTCCAAGCAAATGCTATTCGCCACAGACAATTTTCGTAGCGTGCAAATAGCCAGTGAGTCCTCATTCTTACCGTGGTCTAAGGAGTTCAGTCGGATGTGCAAAGTGTCCCAATTCTTTTTATTTACTGTAATAGTGGTGAAGCTGGTTTTTAAATTACTCATAACGCTATCCCATTTTATTACAAACATTTCATTTATTGAATCCCACTTCGTATTTAGTACTTCTGACAGCTTTATCGATCAATTTAAAACAAAAATTCCATAAATCAATTTTACCTTGAAGCGGTTACAAATTAGGATTGTATTTCTTCATGAATGAATTTGTGACTTCAAAAAGTCATATTGAAAGTGAGATTACTGCAAACCGTATCAACCAGTAATTTGTCACAACTGAAAATGTTAACAGATATATGGTTAGCCGAACGGGCACCCAAATCCATTTTGTGTCTATAAGCTCTAAACTTGAAAGTACACAAAAATAATTACTATTAGCGGTTAATTATAATAAATCTTAAAATTCAATTGCTGATAGTATTAAATAATTATTCCTGCAGTGATCATCGAATAAAGTTTGTGGAAGTGCAATTGTTGCATAGCATAAGCATTTTCAAGGAAATCGTAGTTCGAATTTAGTTCCTTCGTATTATTTTCTTGAGCTGTCGTCATTGTGTTGATACATTTTACTTTGTTGTTAATCCTACGGTATTGAAAAACTACAACATTCTTTAATCAGCAAAACAGCTTCCATGGATAATTCTCAACTTGTTACTTATACTTCAGTTTATCGCCCAAATAGCCATGCATGTTGGCTGTACGACGTTTATGGCAGTGAAGATCTCCAGATGCTTCAGATGATCATTAAATAAGTTATATAAGACCGCCTCGTTGGTTCAGTGGCTGTGGCACCGTGATGGTGTCCGGCGCTGAAATGGGTTTAGCTGGTTTGAGTCCTAGAGGTGGAAGAAATTTTCGTCTTCAGGACTTGGCCGGCTAGGAATGAGAGGTTGATGGTGCACAGTTCTTTATGTCGGGATTATACACCAAAACCTTGGGTTAAATCCCAAGCATTACCCTAACGAAAATGGAGTGTGGTACACGACACTGTTGATAATGTTTCGTTGGATTGGAACGTTAAGCCAGCAGCTTGGTCGCCTTTTGGAATTGACCTGCACTTAGTTTGATCCTCTCTATTCTATCATACCTCATCCACAAGACTAACAATACACAAAACACACACACTATCAAAGTAATCCACATCTACAAACACTGTCACACTATGGAAGGCAATGGGGAAATCACTCCAGTTCATGTTCCCAGCCGTTGCCTTGAAGGAGTAAACATCGCTCATGGTAACTACCTTAGCTCCGACAAAGGCAAGGTGTTTATAAGATAAGAAGTTAAATGATTTTTTTCTCGTGAAACTACCCGAGAGTATCCGTTCATAAAATGCTATGTTTCCTCAATAAATAGCTCTGTCGCCATTGCCAAGTGATTGACAGTCTTTGATCACTGGATTGTCGTATATTATAAATGGACACACCGAGGTAGTTTTCCGGGAACGTTTTACGGAAATACAACACCGAGAAAGATTAAAACCAATACCCACTGAATCGGTTCTGTTGTTACTCTTGTTTTAACCATTCGCCCTTTAACAAAATCTATTCACTTGAACATCTTAAATGTTCCATAACACACACCAATTTTCCAGTGGTTTCTTCCACATTTATTATTTTTTTGGTCATAATAACCTCGTTATAAGAAGATCATTGACTTATAAGGAAGCTATATTATGAAAATTATCCAAGGCACTACGGAAATCTAAACAAGAAGGTGGCTTATATTGTTTTTATACAGTACTCCATACAATCACAAAACAAATCAAATTAAATGATTTTTAAATGGAATGGTTACATAATAAATTACTATTTATTGATCTATGTCTGTAAAAAGTAGTTTACCTCGATCTAGGAAGTAATCAGACGCGTCCTCGGAAGTATGATCTGCTGTTGAAGTTCAATGAAGGACAGATTAAAAAGGCACTCTGAATAGGCTGCGTTTCAGACCCCGAGTGGAATTAGCGTCCGAACCTCTCACGCACCATGCGAGGAACCATTTAAACACGCTATATCGTCATTAACTAGCTCACACTGGGGTTTGTAATTACTGGCATGAAGTAAATTTCGACATCCCGGCTGCGAACAGTTTTTGGCGCAACAATCCTGGGAGCTTGTAATCCTTTTACTGACGGCGACTTGGGAGAGTCCGGCGACGCGTCACTGCCACTGCTTTGAACTTCAGCTGCAATCAGATTTTCAGCTTAGTAACGAATTTCCCCAGCCCCACGCTTTAATCGTTCCAAGGCAGGGGATTAATTTTGTCTGCCCATTCGCCTGGCTTAGCAGAAAATTTCCTCCGGTTCCAACGGTATGTTCATAGCGCTGGAGACAGCTAAGCAAAGTCGTTGACAGCTAGGCCATATTTTATTTTCGTTACCTCTCTGTCGGGTGCAGCGAATTTACGCCTGCGAAAACTTTACGTCACTTCACGGTGTAAAGGTGCTTTCGTTTCTCTCAGCCAACAGGGAACTCGCAGTTAGGATGTTAAACTAAAGATACGGAAGTTTATGGTACAGCGAGAAAAGTAGACGTAATAAAAGTGCGAGTACTTATGATTAGGAACTATACGATGTGTAATTAAACTGGTAATAACAAATTAACAAATAATATAAAGTTTGTTGTAGCGGGAGCGAGGCATTAGGAATATTTTATTAAGAATTGAAGCATGCTGCTATATGTCAACCGTTGTGTGTCAGGAAGGAGACGCCTAGAAATCATTAACTCTTCCCCCCTCCCTCCCGCCAGTGGTTTTGCCGCGGTGAGCTTGGTCCTGCAAGTCCATCTCCTCAGAGCCAAAAGTTATCTTGGTGGGAGGGGTATTATCTCTGGAATCCTGTGTATTCTTCCATAAGGCAGAGAGGTTCAAAACGACAGCATAAATTCACGAAGTCAGGGTTGGTAAAACCAACATGAGAAAGAAACAAGACGATCTAATATACCGTTATGCGAATGATATTCAAGCCCTTCTAAACACAATAGGACACTCAGAATTGATCCATAGCTGTTACTGGCCGTATCAGAAGTTAGCTATGCAAAGATGTAAGTCGATTGTCTCTCTCTCTCTCCATGCCTCTGTAGAAATGCGCGCTCTCGCTACGCGTTATTATGTGAAGGAAAGTAATTATGACAAAATAAATTGTTTATATTTACGACTGTTCGTCTGGAAGATTCTTATCAACTTGTCTGACTGCTTAAATGCGATTACTCTGCTAAGATAAACTGATTGTTTCTGTTCCTGTGTATTTGTGAAATGTTTTTCCGGTTTCTAGTGCCCATCACTACATCAAATTTGCTTGATAAAAGATAAGAACATCATTTGAATTTGTGTGGTTTATCAATCCGCTTATTATTTCATTGGAATTGTCCCTGCCTCCTATGCTTGCGATCAGTAAGTAAACATTCTCCAATCAATGCAGTGAAGGAAGGTTACAAGTTTCTGATTAGATTTTTTTTTAGTTTATGACTGTACGTCACGTCAACGTCCTTGTTATTAGAGCTGTGAGATAAAGGAATCATTCCCACATCCACATGGATTGATTTAGGGAAGGCATGGAGAGTCAACATCTGGATGGCCGAACTGGGATTTGAATCCACGTAGTCCTAAATTCCAGCTGCGATCGCTACGCTTCATTACCGCGATTTTTTTTGTTTTTTGCTTAATTCTTTACTGTTCGTCGACGGCTAAGGTCATTAAAGGTGGGATGGGACTGGGGACGGGAAGGAATTCAGCCATGACATTTTGAAGGAAGCATCCCGGCATTCGTCTGGAGTGTTTTTGGGAAACCATGGAAAGCCAAAATCTGGATGCGCGGACGGAGATTCGAACCTACGTCCACCGAATGCGAGGCCAGAACGTTAACCGTTCGCCCACCCCGCTCGGTAAGTTTTTAATATAACGTTATTTCTGCCAAAGTTATGATTTGTTCGTTCGAAACAAGGTAGAACCCTTTGTGTTTAGGATTAAGGAGTAAATCTTAAGTCTCTCCTACCCAATAAATAACAATGAGATGCATGAAGTCAAAGCAGCAGATAAGGAACAAGTGGCAATTGGAAATTTTCTTGTAGTGGCCGAACAAGTTGTGGTAGCCTACCGGTGAACATTGAAACACGAATTTTTACTATTTTTCCTTTACAAAAAATAGAAAAGTCGACGAATCAACTGATATAGTAGCATTGACACAATTTTTGCTGTGATTTCGTACTCCTAATTAACAGTAAAGAATTTTATATTGTTCAGAACATTATTTATTGTTAGCGAGTCTAACAGCTAAATTTTCAAGATCTACAAAAAGTTTTTTTTTTTTTTTTTTTTTGACTACGTCTTTACGTCTTGTTGCCGTCGAGGTCATTAGAGGCAGGATAGTACTGGGGACAAGGAACGGGAAAGAATTCTGCTATGTCTCTTTTAAGGAAGCATCCCTGCATTCGCCTGGTATGATTTCGGAAAACCATGGAAAACCCAAATCTGGATGCCCGGACGGGGATTCGAACCGACGTCCTCTCTAATGCGAGACCGGAGCGTTAACCACTCACCCACCACGCTCGGTTTCTACGAAAAGTCCTAATCGCTAACCAGCATGGCCAATAATGACAATACTAGGTTTGAACATTATCATTTCATAATTTATCACATAGAGTAAAGCGGGCTTCAATCTGAAAGGTCAGCCTGGTCGATCAATATTTCGTCGCTTGTAATAATAAGCAGAATTGCCTGGCATTCAGGAGGATGCGGGTTCAAATCCCTGTCCGGACATAAAGATTTCGGTTTCCCATGATTTCCAGAAGTCATTCTGGCGAAACCCAAGAGGGTTCTTTAAATAAGCCGTGACCTAATTTCTTTCCAATCATTGCCCCACATCTTCTCTCAACTCCAAAGACCTTGACGTTGACGAGCCGTGAAGCTCGAAAAAAAAAAAAAGCACAATATATGATCAACTAATGTTGTTCGCCATTACCTACGCACTCTGTATGTGAAGCCTAATAGGCAAGGTCATGCCGCACTAATTACGTTTTGCTTGGAAGGTTTAAAACAGAAAAAAAAACTAGAATTAGCAAATTACCACAGTAATGACATTGCTATTTTAACGTTACAATCTCAATGTATCTCTCTACGTTTAAGACGTGTTCACGAAAACATTCAGACATTAAGCACAAATAAAAACACTAGACCAAAATCGTATTGTCACATTATTTTTCCCCAATGAATTATTAAAATATTAATATCGTAGCATTATTGGAACACTATTTGAATCTAGTATCTTCTGAAATACGATTTAGCGAGCATTGAGTTTACTAGATGTAACAGTCGAAATAAAATTTTTATAAAATATACTAAAGGTTATGAAATGTGTCTTATTTTATTCTTATTCTCTCATGTCGACCTCTCTGTGATTAACTTTATGCTTCCCCTACTTTTCCTGCCATTCGATATATCGTAATGTTCATTGTAACCTTCTGCTGTCTTACAGACCATCCTTCTTCCTCTCCAAGTTCCCTTCTCATCATACCATCAGTATTTTACGATAAATACAAACGTAAAGGAACCATCTGGTGGTTCAGTAGTTAAGGCGTCTAACCGGAGACTCAAAAGTCCCGGTTTGAATCCCCGTATCGGTGGGGATGTATCATATGTTCTTATTCTGACTTTCAGCACTGATAAAGCTAGCTTTGTGTATTTGGGAGTACGCCAAAAGGATTACGCTGTTCGGATTCCTCGTTAACCTGTAGGTCCTATTTACCCGGTAGGATTACCCGGTTTAATTAGGTGATGAGGAAAGGAACTGATCACCCTGTCTGTTTCGGTAGGGTCCAACCAACTTTGAGTTAAATACGAAGCATTTTATCACGAACACAACAAAATAAGAAAAATAAATTTATCCACCATTCAATCATTTTTTTAATTTTAATCTTTCATAATGTCTATCTTCACCAATGATTTGAAAAGGTTCGGTGGCTTCGTGGTAAGGTGTCCTCAGCTGGAAACCGTGCATCGTTGCTGTTTTTTGTGTTCCTTAAATAGTTCTGTACTTCTGACAAAGCTTGATTTGTGTGGGTCTAAAACGCTACAATGTTAGTGTGATTTTAGGATTTCTTGAAAAAAATATAACGTGCTTTTAAGTTGTAGTGTTACATCTTTAGGTTGGTTAGCACAGAAGCAATTTACTCATGCGGTATTTATTTTATTTTTTTATCTCTCAGTGATTTCCCATATTAGTTAATCTATAGTTTTCCTGATAGATTTCGTTTTAAACATCCTTCATCAGAAATTTGGTATAAATGCCTTAACTCTTCTTATTCATGCATCCCCATTTCCAAGCCTCATTATATCTACAAACCAACTGTAGATTTTAATTTCTTAACTGCAGCTATACATGTTGAAATTCTTGTTTTTAAAGGTTGGTAGAATTACTTCCTTCGTACACCAAATTGTACCCCTTCCGATATCTTTTCTAATTTCCCTTTTTCTTTAAATGTAACTTGTATTGGTTTATAATTTTCACGCGATGATCGTTCGATTTTCCGTTAATTTTCAAATTTTTCTGCCTCTTCCATCTATCGGAAGATGATTAAGTTGCAACTTTTAGAATCCATTGGAATAAAATGTTAAGTCTCTATGTCATTATGATAGCTATCCTTCTAATTCTTCGTTTGAATTCATGTAGAAATCTATCATTAAAGCGAATTTGATGAATTTCCAATGCTAGAGAATTTGTTACTAAGTGATGTGAGTGTATATGCGAGTATGTGAGAACTTTCAGATACTTCATATAAGTAACATCACCACTAAACATGATACAAATCACACAACACTAACATAGAATTGAGACAGAAAATGTTTTCCGGAAACCTTCTACGATCCATGATCGATGCTATTTTATGTTGCTATAGATATCATGTCCCGAAATATTAAAAGCTTAAGATCAATTGTCAGAGAGAAGAAGAAAGGTGAACTACGGCTTGCTGTCTGTATTTCTGAATGAAAGCAAGCAAGAGAGAAAGCATTACTCTATTGCCATCCTTCATCCTGAATAAGCTAGGAATGTTAGTGTTTGAGGTTGGCCATATTAAGAAGGACCTTAATTTTTGGACTCTCCTCTACGTTTTTAGACCACATATTTTTTACTTCACAGCACTCTTAACTACGGAAAAGTTCCAACAAAACTGAAATCTCAAACCTACTTCTGGGTGTAGGTGTTTTATCACGGATTCTCTGCTCTGTCAGAATTGCGCATAAATTTTATTGCCCTAGGCGGTTAACTCACACGTCTTGTGCCTGGTTGTTAAAGCTTGTTTACAAGTAGGCTCAAACCAGAATTTCGTTAAGCATGCAAATCTGCAGAGATACCTGAACAGCAGTTAAGAGCCTTGATATGGCAGTACGTGTCCAAAGCAAGCGTTCTTTATGTAAACCTTGAAGCATATTTTAGAAGCGCTGTTTGCAATACAACTGGAGACATTTTTTTCATTCGAAATACTAAGCTGAAAGGAAAAGAGACCAAGATGAGAAACGGAAGAGGGCAGTGAGAGAAAGGAAAGTATTTCTGTGTACTTTCAAATCATTAAGTTTTTCACGATCTGTCGTGATGATCTATTGGCAGCTGCTTTTGGTCAATCATGTAAATATGTTTGAGGTAAGTTTTTAAAGGTAATTTATTTATTATTTTACCGATTTTGAATCATCTAAAAGCAGCTATACGTATTTTAACACTTCTCGCTCAACAAAAAGTTTTTAGCTTAAAATAACCAAATAAAATCATCAAATCCACCTCTAAAAGAAAAGTAAATAAGTAAAAAATTTCTCTCTGTCTCTGTGATCTGAAAACTTTTGAGATTACGTAAAGGTATCAGCTCCTCCGATTTCATTATTTCTAAAGATATTTGGCAAGAAATGACACATGAAAACAAAGAAATTATAATTCCAGATATTCAGCGTAGAATGTGCTCCGTAAGTGATATGGCTGAAACTTAACGCTATGTCAAAAATTAGATTAAAATTCATTTAACAAACTGCTATATAAATATTTCAACCATCATCAAATTTATGAAAAAAGACTAAATTTAAATATTAATAAATCAGTGATTACCAAGGTACTGCGGTAACTAATTTCAGATGCAAAATCTTACCAAAGGTTGCTAAGTAACTAAAGATTTCTTATTGAATGAAAAGAAGCATAAAATTAATTTGGCTAAGCAACAACAGTAGACTCATCAGTTATAAATCTTTTTTTTTTTTTGGCTGTCCTCAGTCTTTAGACTGGTTTGATGCAATCCTCCATCCCTTCCTATCCTGTGCTAGCCTTTCATTCCTACATACCCCTTACAACCCACGTCCTCAATTATCTGCTTCATATATTCTAATCTCTGTCTACCTCTACAGTTCTTACCTTCGACTGTTCCCTCCACTAACAAATTAACCAATCCAGCATGTCTCAAAATATGACCTACCAGCCTGTCTCTTCTTCCTGTAAGCTTCTTCCATAAACTTCTTTTCTCACCCATCATTTCCAAAACTCGTTCATTTCTTACTTTGTCTGTCCACCTAATTTACAGCATTCTTCTGTAGCACCACATTTCAAATGCTTCAAGTTTCTTTCTTTCCGGTATTCCCAAAGTCCATGTTTCGCTACCGTAAAGTGCTGTGCTCCACACATAGAGTTTTAAGAAGTTCTTTCTAATTCCCAGATCAATATTTGAAACTAAAAGGTTTCTCTTTTTCATGAAGGCTCTTTTTGCTAGTGCTATTCTGCTTTTAACATCATTCCTGCTTCGGCCATCGGTTGTAATTTTGCTTCCCAAGTAACAGAATTCACTCACTTCTCCTATTGCATCCGATCCTATTTTTATATTTAATCTGCTAGTATTGGTATCATTTCTGCTATATTTCATCACTTTTGTTTTACTTTGATGTATATTCAGTCCAAAATCTTCCTTCAGTATTTTGTTCATGCCATTCAATAACTTCTCAATATCCTCAGCCCTCTCTGCTAATAAGACAATGTCATCCGCAAATCGTAGCATACTGATTTTTTCTCCCTGAAAAATTATGCCACATGGATTTTTTTCTTTGACTTTCTTCATTGCTTCTTCTACATACAAGTTGAATATTAACGGCGATAGACTACAACCTTGTCTCACACCCTTTTTAACTGATGCATGTCTCTCGTGATTCTCTACTTTTATTACAGCCACTTGATTCTTATATAGGTTATAGAGTATTCTTCTATCTCGATACTTTAGACCTGAGTTCTTTAAAATTTTGAACATCTTGTCCCACCTAACATTATCAAAAGCTTTTTCTAAATCAACAAATGCCATAAAAGTATCTTTGTTTTTCTTGATCCGCTCTTCAAGTATTAATCTTAAAGACAGAATTGCTTCCCTTATACCACGATTTTTCCTAAACCCAAACTGATCTTCACCTACTATCTCTTCTACTACCCTTTCCATCGTTCTGTATATTATTCTGGTCAGTAATTTTGAAGCATGTTATGTTAGACTAATGGTGCGATAACTGCACAATATTCTGATGAAGCCACTCATAATTTGCATTTTCATGGTGCTTTTTTGTGTGCAGTAAATGAAGAGTACGGCATGTTTCATTCTAAAACACAGGTGGAGTAGATCATATTTTTTTACAAGTGAAATCATAAGAGCGTTGGGGGATTTTTGGATGGGGGTAAATCCTTGAGTTCGCGTCACCTGCGCATTTTATATGAACGTTGTATGCTTTTTGGATGGGTAAAATCTTGTGAGTTCGTGGCACAAACATTCTGTAATAGCAGCAAATATGTAGCTATAAGTATTACGTGTTGCACTTGGACAGCAGTGAAAGTATAGATTATACATGTATCTTCTATTATATAAAAATGAATCTTCTGTGCGTACCTATACCATTCATCCAATGATGAAAATGAATTCAAACCATTTGACTCTTATTTTCGCAATAACTTTATTCGTTGTTGCCAGTTGTAAACATAAGAAAACTGTGGTGGAGGCTTTGAATTCCAATACTCTTATTTTTACCCATCAAGTAGTTTCTTGTGAATACAATGTACGTTTTTCGATTGTATTTAAATGTTGAAATAATTCACGGAAAATAACTGTCTCAACTTTTTTGCCGTTGTAGACATGGATGACAGATGAGATCTTGGGCATGATTGAGAGAAGAAGGATTGTAAAAAGTAATCCTGATGAGTATAAAAACATCAATAATATGATAAGAAATAAAATAAGAGAAGCTAAAGTATATACAGATGAAATGTGCTGAAATAGAGGCTCTACAGTTAAATTATGACAATTTCAATATTCACTGGGAAGTTAGAGAAGTAACAGGCAGATGTAGACCTAATACAGCGAATAAACTAGTGGACAATGAGGGAAACGTCATTGTTGATACTCAAGATATCAGAGATGCATGGAAGAGAGACATAAAACAACTGTTCTCAGATAGCCGTCCGGAACCTCCACAGTTTGAATGTAAAAGAGGTCGATGCATTTTACTGATTGAAGTACAACCTGTAATAAAAGAAATGAAAGATGATAAAAAATCCAGGCCATGAAAAGATAAATGCAGAATTTTTTAAACTGCTTGATGAAAATGGAACAAAGTGGTTGACCACAGTGTTCAATGACATCTACAACTCTGGCAGAATTCCTTAAGATTGGCTCAGATCAGTGTTTATTACGTTACAAAAAAAAAAAAAAAAAAAAAAAAAAAAAAACCGGAGCTAAGGCATGTGGTGACTACAGAACGATCAGCCTTATGAGCCACACTTTAAAACTTTTTCTGAAGGTTATTCATCGAACGATATATAAGCTCTGTGAAGAATATGAATCACCTACACAGTTTGGATTCAGAAATGTTGTTGGAACACGAGAAGAACTGTTTAGCATCGAAGTACTATTTCAACGCTTCAGAGATATAAATTGTGACGTCTATGCTTGTTTTATAGATTATCAGAAGGTCTTTGACAGGGTAAAGCATCAGAAAATGATAGAAATTTTAAAAAGTATTGGCTTGGATGATAAAGACCTCAGAATTATTGTTAACCTGTACTGGAACTAGTACGCTCATGTGAGACTGAAGGGAGAAAATATGGATAAAATAAAAATTCTTCGTGGTGTAAGACAAGGTCGTATCCTGTCTCCCTTATTATTTAATAACTACTCAGAGTATGTTTTTAGTGAGGCGTTGAGTGATGTGGACATGGAAGTGTTGGATAAACAACATTCGCTACGCAGATGACACAGTCATTTTTGCAGACAGTCAGGAAAGCTTACAATATCTTATAGATAGAGTGTCACAATGCAGCCACGAATACGGACTTAACATTAAGACAAAAGTAATGGTCATTGACAAGAACAACAACTCCGAATGCCATATTATGATTAACCAGAAGATCATTGAAAGTGTATCAAGGTATACGTATCTTGGCACCACAGTAAACAGCCAATGGGATCCATCTGATGAAAGAAAGCCACGTATTGATAAAGTCAGGGCTACTTTTAGTAAAACGAATAACCTTTTTAAAAGTCGTAATTTATCAATTACCACGAAGATGAGACTCCTGCGCTGCTATGTGCTCTCTGTCCTCCTGTATGGCGTTGAAACAAGGACATTAACTAAAACTATCAGTAAAAAGTTAGAAGCTTTTGAAATGTGGCTATATCGAAGAATGTTGAGAATACCATGGACAGACCACACCACAAACGCTGAAGTGATCCGCAAAATGAAAAAAGACATGGAAATACTGACCACCATAGAAACATGAAAGCTTCAGTACCTTTGCCACATCATGAGGAATAATAGACGTTATGAACTACTGCAATCTGTTCTCCAGGGCAAAATACCAGGAAAGAGAAGTGCTGGTAGAAGAAGAACTTCTTAATTAAAAAATCTAAGTATATGGACCTCAAAGAGTTAATTCGATCATCAACCAGCAGAGACGAGAGAGCCAAGATGGTTGCCGACATCCGGAACGGATATGGACCAGAAGAAGAAGAAGTTAATCATATTGACAAAGATCTGAAGATAAAATTAAACTTTTCTCCCAGTTAATGTCTGAAAAGCATTAACTAAGTGTGTTATAGAATTCCACGGTTGAAGTCAGTAAGTAAATAGGTATTGGAAACATGTTGATTTTTCATGCCGTTCCTCACAAGGTTCTTTGCCAATCATGTTACTTCAAGCCAGTAAAACCTATGAACAGATCTATACAATTCAAAATACTATGGATACATGGAGAAAAACTAAAAGTTGAAGAGAAACATTCTACAGAAGAAGTAGTTTATAGTCATGTGTTAATATATCTACTAAAAAACATTGCAATTTCTCAGCAAACGTGAGTAAACAAGTTGTTTTCAGGTCACGGAAGATGACTGAATTAATCTACATTCGACACAAAAACATATTATTGTTGTGGTAATTTCATATAAGGAGGTTCAAGATAACATAGTATCACATGGAGTGAGTAAATTAATAGTTAACTAGAAAAAAGACGGACTTAATAAAACAAGTAGCGAATGTTGAGTTCCCCGTGTGTATAATTACGAGAAGCAAATGAAACGGCCATAACTGGGTTTTTATTTCCCCTATCCGAGACGTAAGGGAAGGCAATAACAGTTTGCGGTGAGCCGTAAGGTCCGCTACGGTAGTCCGCGAAACAGTTTCGGTTACACAAAGCCGTTTACCCCGGGGCAGCGGGTCGGCTAAGCCAGGGGCTATTTCACGCGCTATAATAATGCGCGAAAGCCACCCGCGGGAGATTCAGAGCTAACTTGTGCGGCCGGCGCGAAGCATTTGTGGGCCCGGAGCGTCGCGCCGGGCTCAAATATTACCGGGGGAACAGTCGCTCGTATTTCTTCTTCAGAGCTATGAGAATTTACTGTAGGTTCCCGAGGCAGATCCCTTGCGGTGGCTGCGCTGAGTGAAAGAGCTGCCTGCTCTGCGAGCGTGCGATCCATAACGCTCGTTATGCGTGTCTGCGAGGCTTGGACTGCGCATGGCGCACAGAGTTCATATAACGCATCACGCGGCACGCTCGCCCGAGGCAACATCGCTCTGAATAAACACTGTTTTAAAACGGGCCAGTATTTATCTTACCACAAACGTGGCGATCGCGCATCAGTAGCTCAAAAACAGCCGACACACGTCGCCGCACGCTACGGACACAGAATACTGCATTTAGAATATTACTTGTTGTAATAAGTATTAACTGTTACTACTTAAAACAACTTACAATTATTAACTGCAACTTATGCTCCAGTGCAATCTCACTACGCATACTCTTTAGTATTATGCGAAATTTTGATTTATATTTTATCGTAGTTCACCGGCCACCAAAATAATTTATTCCATTAAGGCTCCCTTAAATAAAAATTAAAACTTTTCAAGTTCTTTCGTCTGAAATTGAGTTCTAGTTAATTGACATAGCCAGCGCATCCATTTAATATATTACCCCTAATTGTTCTCCAACTATCAATCCAGGTCTAATCTTTATATATTAAGATGAATGTATGTTTGTTTGTTGGTTTGTTTGTTGGTTTGTTTGTTCTTCATACAAATCCACAGTTTTCATCCGATCTCGATGAAACTTTGCACACTTATCCTTTGAAACAAGGAGAAAAATACTGTCTACATTTGGTTGAAAAATTATCTGTATAAATACCACATGTTGTCTCATAACTTCGAAATACGGCGATAGCCGGGTCCTATGGATGTGGTCGTCTCCGTACCGTGCTTCTGCGTAGTGGACTGGCAGCTTAGTGGTTAAAGCGCCGCTTGCTTACGAATGTCGTGGTCTCCGATTCAAATCTTCGTGGAGCCTAAGATTTTTCAAAATTGTTTTTTATCGTAAGAGTCAGGCCTGGGCCGTAGGTTATTCGGATTGAATGTTAAACTGTTGATATTAGATAGTTAGGGGTGCAATGCGAGGCAAATGGTAGGTAGTGTTGCAATGATGTAGGTATACACTTTTTTACGTTATAATGATCCCTCAGTTGTTGTTCGCAGTCAGTGTGTGAGTGTGAACCACAGTAATATTATTATAAATACGGAAGTAAGTCTCTGTCTTTTTGTTACGTTTTGACGACTAAATGGATATATCGTTGTGATGCAATTTTATAAGGAAATCTGTATGAAGGGCACAGGATATTTTTTCCAGTATGATTAACATATGTAGTCAGGAAATTTTGAGACCTTATCGAATGGTGACAGAAATGTGTTGGAAATTGACTCTCTTCAAGAGACAGGTTCGACGGTACAATGATATAGTGATAGATTTCCTGTCATATTATTCCTACTCGATATTGCTTGGGACCAATCCTTCGTTAGCAACTTTCTATATTTAATTCTGGCAAAAAAATTCTTAATCCACGCGTACGAAGTCGCGGGTACAGGCTAGTCATCTATATTTGCCTTATACGTACACACATACCCATAACTCTCTGTCTTCCAGCGAATATAAACCCAGCTCATTTGTAATATCAGCTGCCCATTGTGTTCTGTGGTAATTTGCTAGTTGCCATTCTTTGCACCATCACCAGATCCTAAATTTTATATCCAAGGTTTTGTTTCCAGTAACCTGTTAAGTCTGAACTGGCGGTTCAGGGTCACATTCCCTTGACTACGCTCCTCATCTTACCATCGCCTCCCACCCTACCTCTCCGTTCCCATGTAGGAATAATGGCAGCGGATTGGGGATAGAGCAGAGTGATCTTCAGCTATCTCTGTTTACGATCTATAGCATTACGGTCTATAATATTTACGAGCAGATGAGTTTATTATTAAATGATAAGTCAAGACATTTACATTTTATGGTTTCAGTAAATAATTGTCTCTGTATCGGGTAATAATTATATCCATCTCTAAGGCTCTCAATTAATTTCGCGTTATTTAGTGATAAATTTAATATAAAATGGAATGTAGTTATCGACCGTTCCGTGCAGCAGGCGGACTAAGAGGCGGCATTCGCATAACTAGGTTCCTTAATATGACTCCGTCCTGTGGTGTTCATCGTACGGTACAGTAAAGCCGGTGATAAGGAGTTAAGTATACATGTTGAGACTACGGAATCAGAAGTTGTGTCTTGCTGTGTGGCCGAAAACGCTGGAAGCATTATTTTTTGAGGTACTTGGTAAGCATGATACCTTGTCACATATTCTATTTATAGCCTAAAATCCGGCTGCATGATTTCTACGTCCATGTGTTATTTGATTGATATCCAATTTTTATAATTTTTATGCATAATTTTTAGTATCAGATTGCCATTAGCCGGGTTGCCTATCAAAATATGGCCACAAATAGTTTTATTAAATTTTCAAAAAACAAAAATTAGTTCACTGGTGTTTTTTTAAAAAATATATATAATTCAATTTAATAACAGACATGTAAAAATTTTTGGTTGCCAGTGCAAAAGTGGCCACAAGTAGGTATTGCCAGCTGTTAAAGTTAGCGCAGCACATGGTCTGACACCGTGTGATGCATGAAACCTCAGGCGTTCTTACATATCTTTCACAGCTGGAAATCCCTACTTGCAGCCACTTTTGCATATACAACCCAAACTTTTTATGTTCTTTACGTCGCTCATTGAAATGAATTATAAATTATTTTTTTAAAAATTGAACGAAATATTTTGATTTTTTAAAATTTAATTAAAAATACTTTCGACCATATTTTGATAGACAACCCGGAAGAATCGTATTATGCTTCTAATAATTACACATAAAATATCATTTCAATCACATAACAAATGGGCGTAATCATCATGCAGTTGGATCTTGGACTATTAACTATGGAAAATTTGAAATTATTTCACAGATTTATGATATTATCCTGACACCCTTGTTAGTCGATGATGACCTAATCAGCTAATGTCATTTTATTTTGTATTTATTACTTTTGACTTCCTTGAACTATTTTTTTTTAATTATTGCTTTTTGCCTCGTCGGCGGCTAAGGTCATTAGAGGTGGGATGGCACTGGGGAAAAGAAACGGGAAGGAATTTGGCCATGGTTTTTTTGAATGACGCATCCCTGCATTCGCCTGGAGTGATTTGGAGAAACAATTAAAAACCCGAATCTGGATACCCGGACGGGGATTCGAACCTGCGTCCTCCCGAATGCAAGGCCAGAACATTAAACGTTCATCCACCACACTCGGTTACTCGCTTGGAGTTTCGGTGATAAGTCGAATGTTCATCCAGGTAATAATGTGAGCTAATCGTCTTGCTTAAACTGTGAAGAAGAAAAGAGAAGAAACATTGGCTCGCGAACAACTTGTGCATAATGCAGTGTTGCCAACTTTTTCTGTTTCCGTAATGCTTCTGAACAGAAGTGTATGTATATGCAATGTCAGTTTATAAGATTTAAAAAAAAAAAAAAACATAAAATTTTTTTCGGCTTGCTTTGTTACTTAGGTAATTAGAAACGAAAAATTTATCTTCATTATACAACTACGAAGGTCCAATTGAATTTTTTATAACATTATTCTGTATATTGTATCAAAGAAAAGTTTTTGTTTCTGTAGATTCAAATGAAAATAAATCTCAAGTACTCAATATCTGCATAAATTATGTAATACATCTACATTACATTACATTGGTATATACTCTGCAATTCACAAAATTGTGGGTGTCAGAGAGTGTTCAGCACCAAACTAATCTCTTCGCTGTGCATTCCATCACGTAGTTTTCCTGCATTCCATCGCATCCCCAAGTTATGCAAAGGCACAACCAGAGGCAGAACACCCATTGAAATTGTAATACTTTTCAATTTCGATTAACATAACAAAAAGTATGATACGTTAAATACGATAAAGAAAAAGCTGCTAATTCGTAAGAGTGAAAACGAACATTGGGTTTTAGTTCATTCATATCAATTAAAAATAAACATGAAAAGCTTAAATTATCCGCTATTAGACAATACATCATACCAAATAAAGTCAACTCCATTCCTCGTCAATTAATTTATTTTCACCGAGTACATATAGTAACTACTACATTGATTCTACATTTCGAACAATCTATCTAATATATACGTCAGTAAACTGATGACTTGTGCTTTGTAATTTGAGCGATGCGGAGCTGGAATTCGCTGTCTCGTTTACGACGTTATTACGGAAAATGAGCGAACCGGTTTTGCTTCTTTTGGCGTTCGACTTGGCTCGTGAGGCGCTGTCAGCGCCACTGCGGCCATACCAGGAACCGCGATCCACAGAACCGAGACCACCTGGAGCGTTCAAGTTGTCATGCAGCTTGTGACGCTGATAGTATCATCGCCCCTGACGGCAGTCACAAAAGACCCGTCGACAGAAGTGCCTCTTTCCTGCCTGACAGATGGACAGACGTTTAGCAAGAGAAATCGCGTAGCAGTTCCTAGAAGCATGTGAATTAGGAATTCATCAGGTATAACTATGTGTCAGAATGTCAACAGAGGTGGAAGCAATGAGAATTTTACAATAAGATTTGATTATATCTTCACCGTCTGTAAGGTAAGCTCAACATCTGGCAAAAACATTCAGAAATATTTTTCTCTTCTTAAATAATTCCTTGCGGAAACAGAATTTGAAGAAAGTTGGAAATATTCGGGGTGATGTCTTAGCTCCATGGATATGTGTTTGAAACTCGAAAATATCTGGATCCCAATCTCTAAAGATCCTGGGTTCAGTTCTCGGTCTTGGTTGGGATTTTCATAGGCCCCGCACCAATCGGTCACTGGCGTGCGGAATGTATGCTACAAAAATTCCTTAGTTCAGATTTCAAGATTTCATTAACAAGATAGCCGGCTACGAATGTGACGGATTGCGTAGCTATAAGAAAATCTGTTACGAGGTCACTAAAAACCTGTTTTTATTGGATGTCTAAAATTAACTTATCCCACAACCCGTAGATTAGTTGAATTATGCCAAGTCAGCGTGTCAGGAGGTAGGGCAGGCAATTCCCTTCCTCCATAATCTCAAGTTTAACGGGGATCGTAGCGTAATTTGCCGTGATAAAGGTAAAGTTAGTAGCTTGTAATAGTTCCACCTATTAGCGGTAATCAAACCAGTGTCCTCTGTCCTCCAGTACCGAATACAAATTATCAGCAACTGAGCTGATGGGGCTTTTCACTTACGACCATACATTCTTATACAATAAATCATTGTTAGAATGTCCTGCAACTACCATTAAAGTTTGTACCATGAATTCGGGACCACCCTGTAGATTAAAATAACTGGAAAATGAGGTGTCTGTGTCACATTTCAATTATAGTATCACTTTCACTTGAAGTTTAAACAGTTTCAATCATTTAAAGCATTTTGAGATGTGGTGTTTTCAGCCAAACACCATCACTCTAACGACTCCAGAAGTATGCTGTCGAGTTATGTGAAAGGCCGCCTAAGCGACCGAGATTGGCATACCCTCACGTGAGACCGTGGCAGTATTCAAGGTGTTTAAGACAATATGGGCGGACACGCGGAATGCCATGGCCAGTTTATGGCCACTGACCGCTGAGAGCAGCAACCGGTGTCATTCTTGTATTCCGGAGCAGAGTGGAGAAGACGGCAACCAGCTGGCAGATAACTTAGAGCCATCGATATTTACACAATACTCAACACCTGGGACCTCTACAGATTTCGTGAGAGGTTGTCAAATTATATTTACTTCTTTAAATGCAAATTCTCGGTTTGCAGAGATCAACACAGTTTCAAAACATTACTTAACTCCGTAAATAAAGGCAATCTACAGTAAATTCACTAGTGGGCAAGCTTACATCTTGTTGCAAAATATTTTATTCTGATTCCGTTGAAAACATAAAAGAATAAATTTTGTAGAAAATCTTTAATAGATTGCATTAGGATTCAGTAGTAGCTAACACCTCACGGATGAAAGGCGTAAAATGGATTCGAAGATAGTATTAGAGAATCAGTTGTTATTCCACGCTTTTATCGTACTTCTCAATTTCAGAAGGCAGCATTGAACTGAGAAGCCTAAATCGCTATAAATAGTTATTTCATTATTTTTTACCACAAGAAAGTAAATTTCCACGGCAATAAAAGAAATCACCAAGAAATGTATGCCATCTGGGCTGTAATACATGACTGAGATAGCCAAGTATGGTCTTTCTTTTAATTAGTGTAGTTAATTGGCTATCGCCCGGTCAGTTCTTGGTGAAGTAGAAGGTTTAACAACCTTTCCACACAATATGGAAATGCCCGTCTCATCACGAACACATTTAAGTTGCTGCTGATTTAGTTTTACAGTAAAATGTTGTTAATAATTTAGATCCCCCAAACTGATGCGAATTATTGTTATCATCCAAATAAAAATCATTGTTCGAAAAGAAAGAATTACTCTATTTATTTCAGATGTAGCTGCGAATAAAATCTACATTTACACTCTCACATGCTCCAAAGCAAATTACATTTATATTCAAGTGTCCATGAAACGGAGGTCTGACACACACCCATCCGTCGCCACAAAGTGGCGCCCCAACTTTACTCTTTACATTCAGCTGTTACCAGCATGACCGCCAAAGATTCTTAACCTTAGCTAATGGTACTAGGCTTATGCTACTCCAAACACTATATGTACTGTGGCTTGTGGAAATCGTAGAGTACACAGATTAATTTACACACATTTCAGTATAATCATCTTAAACATATATAATTAATTAGAGAAAAACATTATTTAAAATTATTGGTGGGTGTGATATTCTTATGCTCTTTGTTTATAAAGATGAAAGAATTTTACCTTTACTAAGTTTGCAATTATATTAATCATGTCCCCGTCTTAGATACAGCCACTGCATCTACCTGCACCCACCCACATTTGCCATCTACAAATGTCAACTTTACATTGCGTTGGATGCAGGAAAGTGGGAAAATGGCTGTGTAGTACAGCCATATTTTCTACAGATGTTTTGGCATTGTGCCAATTTACTTATGCTACATGCATTAAAAGCAAAATTTACTCGTTGCTTGTCAAGTTAGTCACCGCTTGGCATGTTTATATTTTTGTTGAGTGTAAAATTAATGAGATTTAAAATTCAGTGTAGCTTCCTTAACAACTGCATGGAAATACCTTTATACTTTATTGAAATAGAAGTATAACCAGGGAATAAATAAGCATTACGTCGTGTATCGTAAAACCTTGGATTCGGGAGGACGGTGGTTCGAATCCTCGTCCGGGCATCCAGATTTGGGTTTTCCATGTTTTCCCAAATCACTCCAGGCAAATGCCGCGATGCTTCCTTCAAAAGGCCATGGCCGAATTCCTTCCCATTCCTTGCCCCCATCCTTGCCTCCCATCATTTCCCATCTCTAAAGACCTCGCTGTTGAGAGACGTAAAGCAGTTAAAAAAAAAAATAAAAAAAAAAAAAAAAAAAAAACTTGGATTTCTTAGTTCCATGGACAAAGACGAGGTGCAGTTGTTCTATACACTTCTTTACTGTGTTTGGGAATAACATGAAAAGCAACCACGGTAGATTAGGCTCTTTAATAATTAAAGTAAATTTTTAATCACTGGTAATTCTAATACGGGAAACACTTACTAGCATGGTTACATAAACTCATCTCAATGAGGTGGGAACTTCGTGAGAAACATCTTTCAGGATGTTAACATACCACCCGTATGCACATGGATGTTTAATTTTAACGCTTTCAACGACAAAAAAACACAATTATCACCCAAGACAAAAAGTTTTTTTTTTTTTTTTTACTGCTTAACGTTTCTTAACAGCGAGGTCTTTAGAAACGGGAAAGGATGGGGGGAAAGGAGGGGGGGGCCAAGGTATGCGAAGGAATTCGGCCATGGTCTTTTGAAGAAAGCATCCCGGCATTTGCCTTTAGTGATTTGGGTAACCATGGAAAACCCAAATCTGGATGCCCGGATGGGGATTCAAACCAGTGTCCTCCCGAATGCGAGGCGAGAACGCTAACCGTTTCACCACCACTCTCGGTGACAAAAAGTGTTTTTAAACGAAACCCGCATTATAGAATTTTGTTTTAATATCATCCTCTGATTACCATAAAGCCAGAGATTTGTTTTTTAAATAGTAACATTGTGTAATGGTTTTCTTCAATCGAAACCATAAAATCTGAATTTTAGTGTAATTCTCTAATAGTATTTTCGATTATGCATATTTATATATGTACACTACTTTTCGTAATTCAATGAGTCTGGTGTCTTTTGTTAGAGGAATATAGATGCTATCAACATGTTTTGTTATAATTGTACCTGAAACTTGACGAATAAAACTACAGACTCGTGTGGTCGTAATGATTTCATTTACTGGGTTTTTGCTGGCTAAGCAATCCGCCGCTATCGCAGTTGTCTTAACGTATCACGGTAATCTCATCGTGTATAGAGGACCTACAGTTTAACGTGGAATCCGAAACATAGAGTCGTTCTGGTGTACTTCACATTACACCCAAGCTGTGTAAACTAGAAGCTTTCTATCTCCGGTCAGGCGCCTTAAGCACTGCGCCACCAGACCGATGTCAGTGCTGGCATCTGCGTTTTAAATGACCGTATTATTCGTGATGTTTTTCGTGTTATTCTGTTTTGTAATGATTTTGTTCCCAACTCAGAAATAGATATCCTTCCATAGCCCCAACAAATAAAACTGAAATATCCATCATCACGACTAATGCACTGACAACAAAATTTAAGTGGTAATATTATACTACTTGCTTAAATTTTAGTAATGAGTCATTATTTTCGAGTTTTCAGCTGGTGAATCTTTACGTGACATTTTGCAGTTTATCTCTATTGCAGCATGTTTCCTATTTTACTAGTAAATCGTACAAGAATCATATTTCTTTTTATCTTCCTGGTCAAATTTCACATTTCTCATTTTTATTCTGGTGGTGGATCCTTTGGCAAAATAAAATACTGAGGCCTACAATTCTAAAGATATCTGGCCCGATTCTCGGAATCGCCACCTAAATTTCCATTATTACATGAAATCACTTCAGGCGAATGCCAGGATTGTTCCTTCATAAAGGCTATGACCAAATTCCTCTCCCTTCTTTGCTTCTAATGACATCAACGTTAATAAAGAGTAAAACCATAACGATGAAAGGTCATTCTAAATAAAAAGATATGTCACTGCCAGCAGAGAGTAAATTTTTTCTGTTAAAATAAAGTTGTTTCTTGGTGCGGGCAATAAAATCGCTATATTATTTCAAAATATAATTTATTCAAATGACTTATCTGATTTGTAGTTTAGATACATATGTATGCCAATTTTAGTTTTTTTTTTTAACGGCAGATATTCTTCAAAATGTTTGTTTCTAATAGTGTGCTCACTCATGTAGAAGAGAGATGTGTAAATTGATACGATTTGTGTATAAATTCCTTTGAAGATCCTAATACCTGCTAAATTCAAGCATAAAACGATTAATGCCTGTACCTCTTCACAAACTGATGAGTAAAAATTCCATTCTATGACTAGATACTTAAGGTAAAATACATTGCCCAAATTCATTGGAATTATAGATGTTTTATGTGTTCTATACGCTCTGTATTCTCCAAACAACACGTTGGAATGGACATGTGGTTGTACGTATTTAGGCGTAATGCTTTCCTTTTTAGAGATTTTTATAGTGTTACATATGTTTCCCCACTTTCTTTAGGTTTGTTCCCTAATAAAGTGTAAGCAAATCTGTATGGGCCGCTGTATATATCGTCATTCTTCTTGCTATAAACTCTCCTTGGACAATTTGTCAACTATGTTACTATTCAGCATTTAAGAATGCCACGTAAACCATTTTCTTTGCAGTTTTAGAATACAAAGTTTTTAATATGTCAAAATGATAAATGTTCTTATTATTTAGCGGCTTTTGGTTTTATAATTATTGAACCACATTTCTCGACCAGTTAAACTCAGAATCTATCTAAAACAGCAGTGTTCGTATTTTTTGGTTTCTTTGATTACCAGGGCTTAAGCAGTGTAGACTCAGCTATCTGGTGGAAGAATAATTTCCGAGGTATTGTGAGGCGTGACAAAAATAATCGCAGCCATTTCCATTTGCAGTGTATTACAAAACGTCAGGCCACGTTGAAACTGAAAAATTTCCCTTCTCTTATTAAAATCTGGTTCGAAAATGTTTTTGGTGTAATGATCGTAACATTGTATTTATATAAAATACAGGTAAAATGGAGTTTTTTAAAGTTAGAGGCAGCATACGTTTTATTTCTTTAGAACTGTGAACCAACGTTAGTATCCTACGTACCGGATGTAAGCAAATATTTTGCGACTCTGGTGTGAATTCTTTAGCTGAAAGAATCATAGGATGATATCTTAGTGTTAGATTATTATTTTACAGCTATTCTCAGTAAAATAATTAAAGGAAAATGGCAATGGAAACGTGCCGTGGCGAAGCGGTTCTCGCTTGCGGTATGCGGTGAATAGAAGACACGACCTATTCACCTATTCTCGGAATTAATTCATGGCCATTCTCGGTAGCAGCGTCGTCTAGCACAGTCACGCGACCCTCCACTAGCCTCACGTGACAGGAACTTAAAGCTGCAATGTCTGCGGTAATATGCGAACGTGATATCTCCATATCGAACTCCCATAAAATTTGTGCTCATAGAGAATGTGTGTAAACTAGAAGCGTATAGTCCTTAACGAAAACTGCAGGTAGTTTTGGTCCAGCAAAGGAATTGGTCTCTGAAGCTGATGGAAAAGAGGTGACATTCAGGCCGGAAATTCCACTTTTTTCCGAAATCACTGAGGTTTACTCTGATCATGAATGTCGTACACGTGTAAATTCTTCCCCATTCCTTAAATGTTATGTATAGCCTGGGTCTAGCTGTTATGTTGTTGAAGATCTGAGAACACGTAAAAACTAATGGCGTCGATGAGGCGTCAAGCCTTACGGAAAACAGTAAATTCGTAAAGAAAAGAATGTAAGTAATCCGCCGTTGTCACTAATGAATAAATTACAAATATCTGAGAAACTGCACAGCTAGTTATTCGTATAGCGCGAAATCGTAAGTGTTGTAAGACGTAAATTTAAAATTTGAAATTCAATGAAATAGTAATAACGATGTGGAACATAATTGCGTTCAAAAGAATAGTAAGAGAATGTACTCATTAACATAACAGTTATCATCTTCATTACTTTAGATAACATCCTATTTTATCAATATCGCCTGTGTTCGAGAAGTCTTGTATTAATTAATGATTATGATAGGTGTATGGTTTGTTTTCTTTATACTTCTCAAGGAAAATATTATATAGCTAAAACGTACAAGGTTACAGCACTATTGCTCGCGAGGAGAAAGGAACATAATACCTACCAGTAATTAAATTCGAGTAATCGGGCTACAGTTTCCAAATGTAGCGTGTTTTGCCTCTGTCTTAAATTTACTTATAGGTTACTGTGAAATCCGAACCATGTAGCGTTCGTAGCTTAGTCTACAGACGCAAAAATTGTTTTGACACAAGTAAAATTGCATACAAGATTAAGGCTGGCACAGGTAAGCTTCATTTTACAAGTTGCGTCCCATAATTATCCAGAGTGCTAATTACTCCCTGCTTTGAGTAACTGATTTTGAACTTTCTTAACTGAAGAGGATAAGAAACAATTTCATAGAAGTAAGCTCAAATCAATAAATTTATTGTAGGTGTAAAAAGATTGTTAACACATTTCAGGGTAATCATCGATTCATTATTAATACTAGAAAAATTGTGGACTGTTTCTTCTTTATTGTCTCAAATCTTTCATCTCAAGCAACACGAAGCAAACATTAATATTTTTCTGCATTTATAACAAATTTATTGCTTTTATGAGGAAGTTAATAACGAATAAACAACTGGGCAGGTGGAATAAAATATAACCACGCGTATGAATCATCTTGAATAATAGACTATTATAGATTCAAAGAAAACTCACGATTAGTAAGTCGAATGCCTTAGTCGAGATAATTCAGTATCTTCGTAAGACAAGAAGAAAGCCGCTCAGCAATGTATGCCATTTAGAGACAGAAAAATCAGACGTTTTCTAAGATTAAGCAGTAATTACTATGGACGCAAAAACGTATTCTGACTACTATTTCGGTTATGGCCTCTATCATCGGTAGTTGAATTTGAGGTCTTAAATTTGTGTACAATGCTATAGTCCAGTTCTGCAATATGGTTAATAGGATTATCTTTGAACCCCAATTTTAAAATTGTGAATTAAATGCTGATGTGATCCCATAAATATCGTTTTACTACTGTTCAAACAAATTACACAAGCTGAATCCCAGAACTTTGCTACTAGCGTTTCCAGCAAAACTAAATTCACACTCTACGATATATCGATATTATATATTCATTATCTGATCCATACTTTCTTTCAGCGGGCGTTCTTTTCATTGGTCTTGGAGTTACGCACATGGAAGACTAACTAGAGTATCTTTTTTCTGGCCGAAGTTCGAGATACTAATTACAGAACAAAATTGGACATTTATTGACTTACTATAAGAAAATAACAATTGTATATTTAAATGGCGCTTCATTTTGCTCTAATGCGTGCCTTAAAATCTCGTAACAGCTCTCCACAGCAGCTGACAAATACTTTTCATTACCTATGAGTACTAGATTTTGTTAAGATGGATGTATTTGTAATAACTAAAGAGACATTACCGTGCTGTATTTAAACACATCTTATAATTGTAGGGTTCGGATGCCAGTACAATGAACATCTTGCTCACAGAATGTCTGATTTATGTTTCATACTTCAGGAAAAGAGCAACATCGGTATCTCTGGATGTTGTGGATATTTTAATTGATTCTGGATGTTATGCAATTTCCTAAACGGATAAAATGCAAACATTAAAGACTAAAACATTAGGTTTGCTTATAATAGTCATGTAGAAGAAATGATTTGTGTTTATATTTCGAAGAGAGAGGTCGAGGCTCATGCGAATGTTGCGGCTGTCTTTGATCTTTGTCGTTATGTAACATCTCGAACCGATTGCTCAGCAATGAATAGCGCATCAGACAATGTTTAGACGCTGCGAAGAAAATTATTAGATATTATTGGAATTATACATACTAGTTTCAAAATACAAAGAATAAAGAGGAAGTACATCACTTATCATAGGAGTCTGATACGTTAGGGATTAAGAAAAAATTGTATATAGCATTTGCGGCCAGGTGACCACGTAGGTCATTTCGTCTACCTAGGTGACAGGGTTTTAAATTGAAGCGCAGGTCATTTCTGCCATTGTTAAATTAACCTAACACCGAAGTCTTAGAGGGTAAATTAGATTCTTCTGGTCTTATGAACTGATGGCATATATTCATAATGACATGAATTCCGTCTCTATCGGGGCTGAAACTATAGTTAAGCATGGAATCTGTGCCACGATGTATCCTCCAGTTTCTCATTTAAAACGAAATCAACTTGAATTGCTCTCGTATGATTGAGCCTGATTCTTATTAAGGAAAGAGTTTTCGAGCTACCAGGTCACTCATCATTCCGCCTAAAAGGAACCTCATATTTACAAGGAGTCCAAACAATGGATCGTTCTAGTATACTTCACTTAAAGAAATCAAAGTTTTTCCTTGAGGAAATGGAGATACTAGTAGTAACCTCTGGTACAATCATTACGACTCTTAAAATGACATCTTACCTTTCAGAATGCTTTGCATCATACATGTAAAACGTGCTTGTACCTCGGTGGTTCTTATTCGAAGAAAATCTGTTAGATTAGATGGTCATGATATTGCTGGATTGTGCATCAAATTTAAAATCTGTGAGTCCTTAGTGATCTCTCAACCAATGATGCCATTGGCTAATTGTTTATTTGAAATGCGAGAAGGAGCAATTTCGCAACAACAAAAAAGTAGTGAACCAATGAAATAAAATTATTTCTGCCCATCTTCAGCAAGGAGTATTAGCATTGCTACCATGACCTTCATCCCTAATCTTAGCTATGTGGGGATTAACTTACGTTACATCAAAAGCTGTCATTAAAAATTAGGGGCCTAACCACTGTTAATCACTCAGCTAGCGTGGACCTCTTAATGAACGGAATTAAAAGTCACTGATTCACCTGCTTCCGCATAGTTTCATTAAGGCGCAAAGTGTTTTCACTTGTCTGACTCCCAACTCACAGCAACCGGTTACGCAACGTAATTCGGAGGAACCTCTTCTGTCGTGAAAATTATGGAGCAATTTAAGTCAGGTAAACACAGGGCTGCCAAGGAGCGAAGTGCGTGGTTGGCGGAATAGGGAGTTGCGTAGCCTTGCGCTGACCTCCGCTGTGAACCCGGATGACATACAGCACTCCTGCGGATACCGGTTTGCCCGCGTGCAAAGTGGACTGGCTGCCGACCGCCGCAGAAGAAGCAACAACACTCGTGGCGCCTTGGGTGCCAGGACGCCGCCAAGTCGTAAACATTAGTGTTACACGTTCTCAGGTTGGAAGGAGAAAGTCAACAACCTAATTCCCGTACTTCTCAAGTATCCAGCCCAGTTTCATTTCCTAAATGCACCAAGTATTTGGGTCTTGGTTATCATTGATTCACTTATGGTATTCCTTTGAAGGATCAGAAATTCCGGAAGCTTTGATTTTTGATGGAATTTTGAAAGACACTTAAAGTTTCCCTCAAGCTGGGCAAAGCTACAGATTAGATACCGCAAAGGCCCCCTAGTCTCGTCTCGCTGATCAAGGTCGTTGAAGTCCCTGGCGTGGTACTTGCCAGAATTGTAGCAGAGACCGAGTACAAATTACTTTATACCTTATTCTATACCAAGTGACCATTGTTAAATCTCAAATATTACCAAAACTCCCTGCAGCACTTATGGAATGACGGAATATGAAACTGTTGCTGGTTGATAATTCATGCGTCGGTTAGGGAGGTAAAACTTGCTGAACGCCGTTCAGACTATTGAAAAATGTATGCACCCTCCACCTTCTTTTCGTATCTAATTCACAACATACTGCATTTAACAAATGCACCTTACTGCTCATCCATTAGAAACAATAAACATTTAGTAATTTTAACCAAACTAGAGAACGCAAGAGCAATTTTGCGAAGAAAAACTTCTTCTAACACAGTAGGGATTTTTTTTAGCATTACGCATTATGAATTAAAAGTGAACAGGTATTTTAATTGCTTTTTTATTTATTAGCTGCTTTTTGTATATTTCTATGTAGATGATTTTATTATATTCTCTGATCACTGCTATAGTAAGGAACGAAATACGGAATCACATATATTAATACGCGTTCGCTAAAAGCTTTAATTTTCGTGAAGAAATATCAGCATTTGTCTTTAAAGCATAGGGAGTTAGTTATTTAAGTTATGAGTCAGACGTCTGGTCCAATCCATCATTATTAGCTAAAAAATCATATTTTATAAAGACAAAATATGGGAATCCAGTTAAAAAAAGTGTGTATTCCCATAGAAGTTTCACTTCTTGTACGTGTACAAACTGATAAACGCACTAGTTTTAATCGTTTTTTGTTTGTTGTTGTTTTGTAATTTTTCTTGTTTTTTTTATTTTCTTTTTCTTTTTTCTTTTACTGGTCGTTTTATATCTGGTCGGCGTCGAAGCCATTAGAGGTTGGGAACAAGAAAGGATGAGATATTCAGCCATAACTTTTTGAAGGAACCATGCAGACTGTTGCCAGTAGTGATTTTAGTAAACTAAGATCTGGATGGATGGACGATGAATTGAAACCTTGTCCTCCTGAATGCCGGATCAGGGAATTCACCCACTGGGCTGGCAGGAAGGTAAAACCTTCCTTGGTAATCACTTATCCATTAAATACTGGGAGCAAAATTTATGGTACCCATCTTCCATCTTCTCAATTTATTTATTTGCTAAAACCTTTTTTAATTTTACTAATCACTGATATAACTAAACTGTTTTCATTATACGGGAGAAATAAAAATCGTTATCAATGTTATTAAAAATTGATTTAATACATTACGAAATAAAATTATTGAATATTCACGACTCTATTAAAATAACAAAAGTTTAAACTTTTTTATGCTGAACCCTTTCAGCATATCTTGTAACTTTACCGATAGCTAGACATCGTACTCACTGGATATATGGCAAGGGAGTATAGTCGCTTTTCTGTCACTAAAGACCGAAAGCGATTTGTCAGCGGTTTTAACGACAAAAGGGTTCTTTCACCTGTAGCGTTCTGATCAATATTTTGAAGAGCATACTTAATGAGCAACATGCGGTGGGAAAACCGCAGTATTCGACCGAATGTATCCTTGGCTCTGTTCGGTAGCGTAAAACATAAATCACTTCTACAGCTTTTCTATATGACCCGGCAAAAGACGAAGAGCTCAAAGGTCATTTTCTGAAACGTAAAATCATTAAACCTTTATTCGCAGGACACTCCAGTTATTTTGACTTGCCGTAATACTCTAGGCTTTTTTGTCAGTTAGGATCGGGTGGTCAAAGCAGGACTACCTGTCGTAAAAACACAGGGTGCTTACATCCGCATACCATGGCATGATTGTAAAGGTGGACTTGTGAAACTCCATTTGAAGTGTTCCGTCAGTGGAATACAGCCTTTGCGCGATTTGCGTACAAAAACCTTCACTACTTTGCTCAATAGGAGAAAGCTACCAGCAGTATAAGCCTGAAGACTGTGGCACAGGATGTTATGAGTTATCGGAGTCTCAACGCATATTTCCATTGAATTGTCGATTACTTTGGCTTTGTTACTAGTAAACTACCAAAAACCGCACGTGATTGGCTTCTCTGTTAGAAATGATTCGTTAGTAGGCCCGTGTTTAATTATTGCAGGTGTTGTTTTAAGTGTTGTACAAGCTCATGTTGGGTTTTAGCTATTGGATATCGCTATCAAGCTACTATTACAATCGGTAGCAACTCCTTCCAATTCCTTGCTGTTCCACTACTAGTCTGGGAATATGATAAATGCCTCATTTCTTCATTATCAGTTGTTCTCCTTATTCTAAAACGCAATCGAGACTGTCAACATGCATAATGCTAACTTGCTAATTGTACCTAGCGACATTTATCCACTAATAATGTGACGTCAACTCAGCATATTCAACATTTTTTTTTTTTTTTTTTAGTTTTTTATACTAGATTCCAAATGAATTTTTCAGTACCGGTGGCAACGAATAATAAGGAATTCGATCTTAGCTTTCTTTTGAATGAGCCAATCGCAGCATTCACAAAGAGTTATTTTGAAAAAAACGAAATCTGACTAGACGCACAAGTATTTGAACCAGCGTCCTCCCGAATGCAGACTCGGGCATTGTGCCCTTGGCGATATAAATTTAAAGATTAAAGAGTTTATGGAAAAAATTATTCGATCAGTAATTTAAAAAAAAAAATAGTGGAGTGAGCTCACCTTATGGTTTTCGGTCTGATGAGGGGTTAGACGGTTGTAGTTCTAGTAGTGGAAGGGATTTTCATCATCAAGACTTTGCCAGCAAAGCAGGAAAAGTGGTGATGCACAATTCCTCATCGCCAAATTGTGCACCAAAGTCGTAGGATAAATCCGAAATATCTGCGAGGTCCGTATGGAGTGAGGGCTAACGACTTTGTTGATCGCGATTCGTGCATTGGACGGGGACGTTAAGCCTGTCTGGCCGTCTTTCGGAACAGTGGGCCTGAATTTCACTCTCTCCCTTCTTTCCCCTATCATCGACAAGACAAACTACATTCTACACTGAAAACGCACACTGTCACTGTCATTAACTATTACTACAATACTTGCGAATACTGTGAAACTGGAGAAGGCAACCTCCCCAGACGTTCCCATGGAGGGATAACATATCCCTCACGGTTACTGCCTTCGCTTTGATATGAGCAAGGCGTTCTTGAAGAAGGCATGATATTTGCAATCACGTTCACATTTGTAGTTTTTTGTGGTATACTCGGTAACAAAAATCTTATGGTTACAATTAATGCAAGAGAAGCATAGGCGTATTAAGAAATAATACGTTCATTTCACTGCATTTATTAACAATTTACGTTACAGAATCGCAATAATTCCCTTGACCGAATTCCATTTACAAACCTAAATATCTTATTCATTTGAATTCATTATTCTTTCACATTACTTCTTGACCCACTGCTCCTGCGACATGGTTCTAGCTCATTCTCTATTCGCGTGACCCCTATGGAGATAGCAACCGAAGGTTATCTTTCACCAAGGTCAGTAATGCCGAACTTTTTTTTTTTTCGGTCCATGGACTATAGAACCAGACTCAATATTTACATTAGTTTTTACATGTGCTGCTTTACCTTTTAAAGTAATGTAAGCAGGCCTTTTTTAACAATGAATCATAAAATAAAAGAGTGATAGCATAAAAGAAACAATTAAAATTTCATATTATTACGAGATAAAGTCCTATAAAATAGAACTTTACTTCTGGTTGAAGTATTAAATTGAATACGCGGTATACAAAGAAATTATTAGTATTATTGACTTCTTAGAGATTGTCGTATGATATACCTTTTATGAAATGGTAGCGCTGAGAACAATTAATTGTACTTAATATAAGGACACTTGATATTTCATCATAATTTCTTACCAGCTAAAGTACAGAATTGAGCATTACTTTTGGTTCAATTATAAGTAAACTACAGGATTTATACAGTCACAATTTTATATATATATATATATATATATATATATATATACATATAGGGTATTTTCTTAAAGAGTTATATCTGCCTCTCCTAAATAACTGGCTATCACCCCGTACACATCGGGAGGACGCCCCGGTTCGAATCCCCGTTCGGGCATCCAGATTAGGGTTTTCCCAAATCACTCCAAGCGAATGCCGGTATGCTTCCTTCAAAAAAGCCATGGCCGAATTCCTTCCCGTTCCTTGTCCCCAGTCCCATCCCGCCTCTAATGACCTTAGCCGTCGACGAGGCGTAAACTGTAAAAAAAAAAAATAAAAAAAAATACCCCTTCCCCTCAATAGATTATCTACCAATGTTGAAAGCGGGATTTTGAACTTGATCAGGTTATTGTATAATTTGTTCTGTGGTGTCCCATAAAGGGTGCATGCTTGTTTGATATGATTGATATCTGCTATTCCTTCTTGGGCAAAACGGCGAATGTGAAGATGTTTTGGGTAATAACCATGTCGATGTCGCATGCGTATTATGAATGTTTTGAATCTTTTGGCCAATTTTTAGTCTTCAAAACAGACTTTAGGGGGTATAAGAGGTTGTATTGATGAATAAAAGTTTCCTTTCAATATTTGTGTTGAAGTCCATCATTCTGACTATTTGTGATAATACTCATTCCTAATGATTGTTATAAAGTAGGCGTGAGGTAGCCGCGTATAATGTTGTTCTCAGTCCATTGTACCTTGCTACGCTAGTAGGTATGCCTTTTCGCTATGCTGCATGGACGCGTGCCCCTTGGTCCATAATAAGGGCACTTCTTTCCCCTCAACGAAAGCTAAGAACATCAAGTTTATGTCGAATAAGATCTTGTACATTCAGTTAAGTGTTTTCATGTTTTCCAGCTTGTTTGCAACACATTTCGAGTCTGATAATACCAAGATTGAAGTGACCGCAGTCGTATTTCATGGCCTCGCTGATTACCATGGCTTCTGCGGAATATACTACGGTCTCTGATGTCAGGCGTACTTTCTGTGACTCTTAAGTAAGGGGACGATGATGGCTTAGCCAACCCCAGTACCTCCGAACTTAATCGTAGGTTCTTGCAAAGATCTTTTCTCTACTCAAACAGAAATTCAATACAAAAACATGGTGAACGTTTAAACTAAAAAGAAATAGCAGAAAGTGTTGCCTCACAGTATGCAAGTTACGTCCAGGTTAATAAAAAGAATAAATATAGAGTTTTCACTTAGTATAAACTCCTGGCGACCGTATTAATTTGCAGTCAATAACAGGAACCGACGTTGCTGACAATGCTACCAATTTCTACAAGCTGTTGCTGTTACGATTTGGGCAGTTGACGAGACTGTGGCTGCGGAACGGTTGAAATCGAATTCCGGGGAGCCTTCGTGGACCTTGTTTGCTCGTCGGTCGTGGCATGGTGCGGCAAACAGCGCCGCCTCACTGGGTTGGCCTCCGCGTGCCTCGCGCGCCTCTCTACCGCCGACACTGTGAACGCGCCTCAATAACCAGGTACCAAGGCCTCTCTCACTAGCAACAGCATAGTTGTCAGGGCTTCACTATGGCCCGCTCTTATTGCATCGCTCCCTGTCTGTATTCGCACTGTCACTGAGTTCGAGGTGCAGCAGTACAGCGATTCAAATTCCAATGTCTTGAACACAGCACCCAACTCATTTCTGTTTGTAGATAGTCTTCCGTGATTATCTGAGCGAGTGCCGTGATTGCTGGAAGGAAAAATTACTTTTTTTTCCTTTTTTTGTTCGTTTTACTTATGACTTTACACCTCGTCGATGTCATTAGATGAGGGATGGGACTGGGAACAAGGAGCGGAAAGGAATTCGGCCCATGGCGTTTTGGAGGAAGCATCCCGGCATTCTCCTGGAGTGATCTGAGGAAACCACGGAAATCCCAAATCTGGATGTCCGGACGAGAATTCGAACCCACGTCTTCCCGAATGCGTGGTCAGAAAGTTAACCACTCACCCACCATCCTCGGTGAATCATTCCTCTGTAAAATACATATTGCCACAAAGAGAGAGAGACCGAGCGGGGTGGGTGAGCGGTTAACGATCTGGGCTCGCATTTTGGAAGACACCGGTTCGAATCCCCGTCCGGGAATCCAAATTTGGGGTTTCCATGGTTTCACCTAATTCTGTCTACTCCCGTTTCTCTATTTATTTTGTTTAATAGTTTTAATAACAATGACATTGCTGGAAAAACACTGTTTTGGTTACGTTAGACCCATACCATCTCTCAGAAATGCTGATTACATAAATGGAGTACGATTATTTAATGATCCACTCATAATTTTTCCATAGTCTTTAATGCGAATGCTAAGCGAACTACTTATCAACGCTTTGTAATAACATCTTTACTAAATATGGATTAAAGCAGTCAAATTTTTGGCTCATTGATAAAAACTACAGTAGAGACTCAATTATCCGTGTACCGATCAGCTGAATCATCGGTTAACCGAAAGAGTCAAGGACACAACAGTAGAACAAGCTTGATATAAGCTCCTCCCATCAGATGATGAATCACCGCACCTGAAGGGCAACCAAAAAGCCAATTAATTGTTTCTGAAGTGGCTCGATTGTTTAAAATAATCTTCATGATCTGAAGAATAGGAATTCGAAAACATTCAAAACTGACTCGAATGTGAAGTCGATGACAGTGGCTATCAACCACTGACGGGCGATGAAATCATTGTGACCAAGACCTTTGCGATAACGGCGCATAGCCCCACAGCTGCTGTGCTGGAAAAGGAGCGAGGAATTTATTCACAGCCTTGAGATGGCTATGAAGTAGGTAGGACAACACGAATAATGTGATTCTGTCCAACAGCTTTCTTTAAAACGTTTGCGACGTAAAAGAGTGTGTACTTTGAAGTAAAATATGATGTTGTACTTCTTTTTTTAAACAAGAGTACAGGCCAACTTTTATGGTCATTTTGTACTTTTTAAGCAAAATCAGTACTGTAAATTCTGTGTTATCCTATTTGTAAGGCTTGTGCAACACAATACAAAACAAAATTCTGTGTAAACAGTTTTGTGTTTAATCACTATTTCTTGGTTTCATATTTGTTCACTAATGATCTGTTAGTTAAAAAAAAAAAATTATGCTAACATCTCTGTTACCCGTAGTTTCGGATAGTAGATGGTCTAGTTAACGTTGATTCCCAAGCTGTAGAAGACGATCGGAGCATTGTTACCGTTAGTAGTCTCCTATATCCAAATATTATCTGATAAGGTATGTGTACTCTCATGGCCTGTACCATTCTTCAAGATGTGTACCATGAATGATATCACCGTATGTACTAAACGCATAATCCGCTAATAAGCTCGCCTGTTGTTAGGAAAACTCCAAGGGGACTTATTTACAACAGGAAAATTTGTGGTTCTATAAAAATTCACTGTTTACCGTAGTAATATGTTATGCCATACGCCTTGTGGAAAATCAAGAAATATACATAGACCAGTGATACTCCGTCAGCAGCTATTAACAGGTTTAATCCCAGTAGAAAAAATTTAATTAACTCACGAAGATTTCGAGCGAATAGTTTGTTGTCTTCTTAATGGTTTAACAATAACGTATTTAGAACTCTGTTGCAAAACAAACGCTACTAAACCGGAAATTAATTTCGGTGGTTATTACTGTTACCGCTCAGTAAATTGAAGTTGCATGTGCTGTTTTACATTGGTTGAGTTATCTTTTCTGCCTTTAATGGCATGGTTTTCTCTGAGGACAGTTAGATTTCTGATGTATATTTTACGATCATATCTCATATGAGAACAATTGCAGCTTAAATTAACTTGGCATAGTGAGATACCATTTTCCTTAACGAATCTAGGGATACTTGAAGTTACTATTAAATTGGTGAAAGATACTACGACATAAGATTATAGAAAACTGTTGTAAGTTATTTACCTGCTGACAATAAGATTGTGATCTCCTCTTGTGGCAGCGTAATCAGCTGATAATTCAATGAAGATAGTTTACATTACTCCCGAGGAGTGGCAGCACCTACTCAGTTTTCCTATCTCAAAGTTACAGTGGGAAATTTTAAAACACCAAATAACGTTCTATTGAACCGAAACCATAAGTAAGCAAAAATAACCAGTTAAAATTAAATTACAGATTTTTCCGTTCTGGACGTATTGTCGAGAGTAAATATAGTGCGTTTATTCTTTCACTGCAAGCCTACCTCATTTAAGTTATTACCGTGAATGAATGGTTAGCAATTCGTTAGACGCTTACAAACAAATGAGCTGGCAAAATAACATAAAAGAATGACCATTAAGTACACGTCAAAGCTCCTTTTGTAAAGACTTTAGACAAGTTAATGTGCATATGAATCATACTAAGCTCTTCGTCATATGTCGTTGCCTAATACATAACGACAGCTGTATCAACACGATTTCTGAATGAGGACCTGACTGGCATTAAGTGATGTACCAACTAAGCCTCCTATTCACAGCTCTCCCGACTGCATTCTATAGTTCCTGTAGTAAAGAAGTGATATCGCAATATCAACAGCACCGTATTCTTAACAGCACAGAGTAATGACCTTATATTCCTTTCTTCACTCGTTATCAACCAAATAATAAAAGCGGTAGCTCTTAGAGAAATGTAAAATTTGACTCAATTATTAACTCAATCAAATACATTGCTTTATGAGATAACTTTCATGATACAGATGGAAAAGTTTGGGTAGGTATTCAACTGTAGACTAAAAAATTCTTTTATACTTGTGAACTACAGTAATAACTACACCAGAAATTATTGCAATGTTGGTACATCAAATCTATTGTCTCACATCGGTATTTTAATTTTATCACATTGCACATGTTATGTTAACTTTACATCAAAATTACAGATGTGATGGTGAAAAGACACACATCTTTCTATGCCGCGTATACTTTTTGTGTGGTGGGATATTTCCACACCCCGCTAATAGAAGCCAGCTGTTCTGAGAAACATGAGGCAATTATGCCGGGTGTAAATAGTCATAACTCATACTTCACAGACTACACAAACCATTATCAATTAGTGGACAAAATCAGACGTTGGAAACATTATATGATACTAGTTTTTTTGACAGTATTTCACTTGCACTGGTTTACTCTTTATAATGGCAAAGATACTTTGGAACATGTACCGGATATATATATGAATTAATAGAAGTGATCTGAAAAGATCTATACCTCGACCATACTTTAATCAGCAATAAATTTACGAAGCTTGTGCTTGTATGTGAAGTGAAATTATAATAATATTTTTCGAAAAATTACTCGTTTCGTTGTTTACGAATACTATCACCATTTACGATCAATAACTTTTCAGACCATTCTATTACAACCAAACATTTAGTCTACTTTTTTCACATTTAGTGATCATAATTGCAGGAACTTTATTAATCTGAAATTTATCAGAAGACTAGTTTTACAGGTGAGAGAGTTTGAGATTATACTCAGTAATTGCTTCCTGGTCGTGGGGATTGATAGCGGTAGAGCAAATTAAGTGTGAAATAACCTCATTTTGCAGAATTCTTCTTCAGAACTAATGACTCAATTTAATGTTATCAGTCCGGAGGGTTGACTGTATTTAACATTATACGTTTCTAATTTTTCTGGAGATGAATTATTACAATCGAGTGAATCTTTTTAATCTGTATCATTACCATGGTATCCTCCAAAGGAAAAAACTCAGTCCATCCAATGTTGTTCCCATTTACCTGCCTTATAACATAATTATTAACAATTTTTAGATGTTAATATACTGTTTTTTTTGCAATGGGAACTATGTATTTAATATCTATGAAGATTCACAACAACAAAAAGAATAACTATGAAATTTGATCATTTTGATTTAGTTTGTAAAAGGAACTGCTAATAGATTATTCGATACGATTCTTTGAACTCTGAACTAAAAATTATTTTAAAAACACTGCTTCCTAAAATATTGAAAATTTTTTAGAACAAAAGGATGGCTAGGCAGAATAACTAATTACAGCACAAGACATATTTTAAATGCGGAATGTTCTTATGAAATAGTTTGCCTTAACTTATGTCTAATAGCAATATGATGGTCGGTGGTACGAAGTAAACACCTAATTAAGCAATGGAACAATCGGTAATGAGCTAATGATATACCATATTTCAATTTTGAATAGATGGATTTGTAACTTGAATACACAAACATTTATCTGAGATGCTGATATTTGCAACGAACGCTGTAAACTGAACTGTCCATAAAAAGAATAGTTACATAGAAGACGATCAAGCAGCAGTATTAATCTAAGACTCAAATTTAATTCAGCGTGATGCATAATTTGATTTAAATATTTGTGTATTGTGTAACTCGATGAAAGAATATAAGATGCATACAATATTAAAATTTACAATATAAACAGAACAATATATCTCCAGTAAATAAATTAACGAATTGGTCGTTATCATGTATATTAGATTTGTCTTGAGGTGATCAAGTAATGTTATACGTAGCTTTCAAATTCATATTGCACTGACAGAAGTTAACATGTGAGAGTAGCTTGGAACATTGTTAAGAGGAAACTACGATAATTTTGTAATCTGACGTCCCTTGGTAGTTGGGAAGGGGTATGATGTCTATTTTTTGAATTTTTTCTTAATAAATGGAAAATAGAATCCACATAGGTTTTTCTCATTCACAATCTGATAATCACAGAAGATTTATAACTCTTATTGGAAAGAATATGCACCTGCTATTTAACCGGCCATTTTTTAAGTTTAATTAAATTTCAAATCGTATTTATTCCTTGTTACATTCAATGTCGAACCGTATCAGAAGGATTTGAAACCTGAATTTTCGAGGAGCTTTTCAATGTCCAGATTCTCCTTCAAAGTAACTATTCGCCTTTTCGTATTATTTTGAATTTATACAAATTTCTAAATGGCTTAAGCTAGTTTAAAATCGAACCACCTTCTAAATCTACGTAGCCATCTCAGTCACAACTATTAATCACGTTTTTGTTTCAGGATGTTCACGTGACACTGTGGAACAAACCTGTCTATACCTCAGTTTTCAGTAGCGATCCTCTTCAATGCTAAACAGGCCTCAGTTTGCCTATCAAACTATTTAAGGTCTTCTAAATTGTCGGAATCGCTGTGAGAAAATTACACGACTCGTGTTTTCTTAATTTAAACATACACAGCGGCTTCCTGCCTTCCAGTCTCCTGCTTTACGTTTACGTGTTTCGGAAAAAAGCTTCTTGTAACTTTCGAGGAGATAACAATCATTATATTTTAGGCAGCTTCTTATGTTTAGAAGCAGTCAAAACGAATAGTCTTACATACCACACGAGAAATCCAATTAGCGCATAATGTATGTGAGTGATACATACTGATACTACAAACTACAAAACTACAAAAAAAGGTCCTTCATCGAGCCGAAGACTTGTCCCTTGATCTTGCATGAATGCTTTCTCAAAGATACGCAGCCGACAAATATCCGAACGACGGGAACAGGCCACGAACGGTGAGGGAACAAACCAAATTTCTGTGGAATTCAGAGGGTGGTAGATTACAAAGAAATTCAATTTATAACCATCACACAAAAATATTCCTGGAGCTCATGTGGTATTTCGGGCTTTATTTAAATGATTTTTTTGCGATACAGGATAATAGATTTCAAGGTACTTCTGGCACTCGTAACTGAAACTGGAGATAAAATTGCCTGGATACTTGCCATAGCGAACTACACAACCGCTGATATAAAGCCAAAAAGAAAGGAAAGATCAAAATTAGTAAAATGTGTAAGAAACCCGCAGTCGCAGTGCGAAGAATGCAAGATTCTTACCGTTGTGGTAAGCTGACATTGTTTAAACAAAACAAAGCATCTTTCAAAAAATAAAGAACCCAGCTTTATGAGATGACGTGACATCAGTAGTGGTTAAACATAACATTCGAGGATATCAGAAAAATATGAAAATTCCAATCTTATATCAAAAATTAATATTGGTTTGGAAAATAATGACATTTCGCTGATAAATTAGCATATCCAAAGAACATCAACTAGAAAGTGCAAATGATTTTTAGAGTCAGCAGTTCAGTCTCCTTTATATAAACGCCTAAGGAAGAAATCCCGTGAAAGTGGGATAGATCCTTTCTTCGGCGTGGTGAAGGAGCGGTAATGTTCTGGCCTCGCATTCGAGAGGACGCAGGATCGAATCTTGATTCGGCCATCCAGATTTCGATTTTTCATGGTTTCCCGAAATCACTCTAGACTAATGCTGAGATGGTTCCTTTAAAAAGCCTTGGCAGAATTCCTTTCCGTACCCTTCTGTCGATTCATTTCCCACTTCTAATGACCTCGCCGTCGAAGAAGCGTAAAGCCATAAGCGAAAATGTAGCACTTTTTATCTAATAAATCTTAATAACCTGCTGTCAATGAGTTGAAGATACTCAAGTAAAGCATTAAGGTTACGGTAGAAATCTTATAATTCACTTACGGATTCGGCGATGCAGCAGACTCTATCATTAGATTTACGAAATGGGAAACTAAGAGTTAAAACTTTGAATCATAAGGAGATTATTGGGCTGCCACATAACTCTGCTGATTTGATTCCAGTTACTCGTATCAGAAACCTTCATTGTTGTTGATCTATAAACAGCTTCAAATTGATCCCAGTGAACAAGAATCAAATAATTTCCTTTAAGAATACTAAATCAGAATTTGTCAATATGCTTTCTAAACAATAAAAACTGGATTTTTTATATTATGGTCAAAACCACACTATTAACTCAGAAATATCTTGCAAGGCCCCTCCAAAACTAAGTAATTACTATTAGGGAATGTTATGAATTATTGTATTTGATAAGTATTTATTATAAAATAGTGATCGCCCAGCGATCGAAATTCGACCGTAATTCATTAAGTTGTTTAGTTTCCTTCATGAAAGAGTAATAATCTAGTACTTCTCTGCATTACCTATAAAATTAAAACTATACACTCCACGCGTGACTGTATGCTAAATTTTAGCTTCTAAACTAACCATAGCAAATGATGAAATGTATTTATCGATGATTCATTTGAATTCAAAATAATCATTTTGATTTAAGACCGGAAAACTGCTTTAGCTTTATGAAACATGCGCATTTAAATGTATCTATCAAAATAATTTCGTCATTTTGTGTGTTCACTATTTAAATTTGGTCCATTATCATTTTGAATCTCTCTCTCTCTAATTAAATTACGGAAATTAAAAAATCAAAAGACACTTAACCAAAGTTTAACATTTTAAATAATCAAATGACCATATAGTATCTGGCAGAATCGCTACATTCCTTTTCAAAGTATTCCTTTCATAACTTCAAACATTAATCTCTACTTTATCCGAGTCTTTCGTTTTACCAAAGACCACAGAGTGTTTCAATGTGGGAAATTCACGCAAGAACGTTAGCTCCGATTCTATTTCACGCGCACACACACGTTCGCAAATTAATTTTTTATTTTAATAATCTATTTGTAACATGTATTAACTATGCTTATTATATTTTTGGGTGGGGTGGGACATTCTCCACCAGTGAAAAACTGTTACTGACCTGTTGAAATTTGGATTAACTGTTTCCTTATAGTGTCCTCTTCAGGTTTAGCACTCTCCTTTCCCGGAATCGTCACCACGAATTAAATTAAAAATGCCGAAATATAGGATGCTCCGCAAGCGCGAAATGTTAGCAGCACTGTAAAAATGACACAAAAATTATCGGTACAGGGATCATATCAACCTAAATAGGTTCGTTTTGTCATAGAGATCATGGTTAAGTTGAAATTCGGCCTGGACCAAGAGTTAAAAGTTTACGGGAAACTCGTTCTGTGCAGGCCATGTCGCAAACCAGAGACAAAATGCGTATTTGTTTACAACGGAAGCAATCGATTATCTCTGACTGCTTATATCGATTCCAAGGTTTGTAAAATATATTATATATAATTTTAGCTTTCTGTATTTCCTTAAGATCCTCCGTTCGCCCAATAATCTGGCCGCTAGCTGCACTATCTACCAGCCCTCGAAATGTTGCTTCTAGCTTCTATATAAGTTCAGAGATTAATTTCGACTACTTTGTTTCATCAAAGAAGACAAAGTAAGGCCGCTAGCTGCGCCATCTACCAGCCATCTGAGCGAACTACGTATGCGAGCGAGCGTTTTATTTTAGTTAGTTTAATGAATTTGTAACGCATATTATAAATAGATTTTAGCTTCCTTCACTTCTTCTCCATATAATCTTTAACTATGCCAAATCTCACACTTCTCCGTGCGCGTAATATTCTTAAAAATGTAACATAAGTTTCCGCTTAGCGTATTAATATATAGATACCCGACAGAGAGAAAGAAAACTAAATAATTAAGCGTCCAATGTCAACAATCAGTGTGTTTATGGCACTATTGAAACTAAAGCCGGAATGCTTCCTACAAAAGGCCATGACCGAATTCCTTTCCCACCTCTAATGACCTCAGTGTCGACGCCAACAACGGGCAAAGCCATAAAAATCACCAAAGAGGACAATAATTTAGAATGGTTTCAAAGATATAGAGAAACAATTTCTTACTGGCTGCGCTATTAGCCTGTTTTTATCATCGGATCGGGAAAAGGGAATCTAGAGCTTAACATGTAATTGCAGTCATAAAGTATCCCAGCGTACTTAACATCAACGAGGCAAAGCTTTGTCAGAGTTGAAAGTCAATTCTAAGGCTCATAAAAAATGTGTAGGCAAAAAGGGGATTTGAACCGAGGACCTCCAGGGCACCAGCTAAGCGCCTTAGCCGGCGGGGGCACCAGATAAATCGTTAAAATGAAGACAGACATCAACCATGCCACAAGCTGTTCTCAGTTCAAGACATTCAAATTCACGTAAGCACGATATAAGACTACCATCTAAAATACATTTAATAATAGCGTGTCGTAGTGTATAAAACAACTTTTTCTGTTTATCAACGTTTCTCGGGAAACAAACCAAGTAATATTATTATTGATGCACAATATTTCCGTGACAAAAAAACTCCGTCGCCATCTTCAGGTGCGTTGTTTGTAAAACAAACAACGCGCTCAAGCCCACCGAGCGGGGCGGTGTAACGGTTAGCGTTCTCGCCTCGCATTCGGGAGGACGGCGGTTCGAATCGCCGTCCGGGCATCCAGATTTGGGTTTTCCATGGTTTCCCCAAATCACTCCAGGCAAATGCCGGGATGCTTCCTTCAAAAGGCCATGGCCGAATTTCTTCCCATTCCTTGCCCCCATCCTTGCCCCCCATCCTTTCCCGTCTCTAAAGACCTCGATGTTAAAAAGAGACGTAAAGCAGTTAAAAAAAAAAAAAAACGCTCAAGCCAGACTTCAAGGCTTACAACTGCATCTGAAGATGGAGACGGAGTTTTATGTCGCCGAAATATTGTGTATCAATAATAATATTACTCGGTTTGTTTCTCGAGAAACGTTTATAAATAAACAACGCCGAGAAAAATTGCATTCATTTATAAATTTTTCGATATTGCGGAACTCTTTGTTTTTTAGGGTTTTTTTTGGGTTTTTTTTTTTCTTTACTGCAAAGACATTTTTTGTCGTATCAAATAAAGTTACTTTGAAAGACTTTAAAACCCAAACGTTGTTTGAAAATTCATCAATAATGATGCAAAAAAGGTACTTTCATTGTGTTTACTTAGAGGTTAATACATACCTTCACATTTCCATGTTAATGTCGGTCGTTTCATTTTCAAACAGAAAAGATAAACTGCCTGACGGAGTTGAGACTTTGAGGTCTGAAGCCCATTTTCAGCCAGACGTTTTACAGATCGTAGCCTTTCCAATAGTTCTGATAACTTTATTTAACCTTATTCGTATATGTGATATACGTTATCTGTTCGGCATGTTTCAGTTTTGACATAAAACTCTCGCTTATCTTTATCCATTAGGCTAGTGAGCAACAGCGTTGGCAAATCACGAGGCCATTTGAAACATAACCAATTACGTGACAGAATCACTTTTATACGTCTGCTAGTCATTAATTTCTTAAGCCTGCTTATGTATTTCCCAAATTTCTTTTTTACATTCTAAGCATTTTCAAAACCAATAAGATACTAGGCATATGATTACTGCGGGAAAGATACTCAAGTTTTAAACGTTATAAGAGTCAGTAAAATGTCAAAATTTCTTGGAAATTATATTCTGAGACTCAATTCAGATTAGTAAAATATAACGATTCGGTAGCATTAAACAAAAACAGGAAGTAACAACGTTCTTCGGAGTGCTTTTATTTAATCTCATATGCGTTTTTTGCTGGTCCTTTAATATAAATATGCCTAATTTTAACATAGGCACTGCAAAAAAGGAATAGATGCCCGAACGAAGCCTTCAATATAATAAGCAGCCTTAGATGATGATGTTCTGTACGCGTAATACTCTCGAACTATGAAACATCAAAATTTTACAAATGATGACGATGAACGATCACACTATTAACTGACTTAACTGTTTCTTAGGTAGATAACTTTTCAAAAAAACCACATTCATTCAGTTATACCTCAAATTGTCAGTCAAACACAATCCTTTAGGAAAGACTTGTTATCTATGCCCTAGTTCACCAAAAACTGTCACCGACAGTTACACATATGGACCACTAATAACACCAGAATCGGTTTTAGTAACTCCCAATTTTACAAGATTAACATATTTCTTTTACCGCGGTACATCGGAAAACAAGGCTAGACCAATAATTAAAAAATAATGACATTTACTAGTTAAGAAGCTTGTTAATCAAGACATATTGGCGCATAAAAAGGTGTGTCATACACTAGTAATATGATAAAAGGAATTTAAAAAATCTATTGGTAAATTGTTTCTCGATGGTATTCTATTCAACAAGTCGTTTGACATGTCACTGGTAAGAATCGTGCTTCAGATCTTGATGATAATGTAACTGAGCCGTAGAACGTGAAACAATGGTAGCTACATAATGGTGAACGCAAAGGCGTACCGACAGGAAAAAATTTAATTTTAAATTAACTAATTGAACATAACTGACAGGCATAAACAATTGATTACAAGCATGCAGAGTTTCAAGGATTATTCAGATTTAAAATAGAGTTATAACACGGATAATATAAGATGGTAGAGTAATAACTGTTATGAATCTGCCAGACCAAAACAAGTAACCCAAATGAGACTCGGGACATTGATTACCGATAATCACGAGCTTTTAAAGCGCACTCTACCAAATCGCGGATAAAAATTCGATTAACTCAAACTAATTGCCAATTTAAATAAACATTTAATAATGTCTGCCATATATCTAACCACAGTATCTACATCTCTATCCACATTAACTTTCGGAAAATTATTCTCGGATTACTGAAGAAAAAACATTTATTTCCCATACAAAGCTCATTTTCTAGAAGAAGAATGTAATCCATGTTTTGAAAAGATATAAGTTATTTTACTTTCTGTGAACACTGTAATAATGAGAGTACCCTGCAACTGACAAAGTGACCTTAAATTACATCCTCTCGGATTCTTGGAAATATGACGAAGTTGTTCTAGATCAGCATAAAATTACTAACATTTACTAGCATACATCAAATGTTGATGAAGGAATTAAGGTTACATTATTGACATTTCATTAACTTCGTGTAAAAGTTTGACATTTGTCTTAAACACAGTAATAGGTGAACTGGCAAATCACCTACGTTCACTCATTTCACCGGTGAAATGCTGTTTAGTGTAGTTAGTCTGACAAAATACTGTTATAAGGTCGACCACTGCCAGAAGGTATTTGTTGTCACGTAAAAAAGTCAGCTTGTATCTGATAAGAGTTTTTAATTTTGTCTGTAGTACCATTGCAGAGATAATTAAAAGCGAAGGAATACATCGTGCTACCTTCTACAGCGATGCCCTGATGTTTTAAACATAAAATGTTTTTGTAAATTTTGACTACGTTTACTTATTTTTTTGTGTTTTTTTTTTCCTTTTTTTAAAAACAAAACACACACACACACAAACAAAAGCAATTTTTTTTAAATAGTTTGTCACGGTGAAATCGTATTCATTGGTCACTGGTGTTCAATTTCTTTACCAAATATACTGATTAGATCGCTGGAAGCTAGAATTCAGAAAATACCCAAATAATAGTGCTACGTATTCTGTAATGAAATATACTCAGAGTATAAGATATTAGACAGAAAAATTCATTCCCTGTTACTTCAAAAAATTGCGGCATCATGATGGTGTATAGCGTCTGCTACCGGGTTATTTGAATCGTACCCCGGTTGTGGAATAATGTTCATCAACGCATGGTTGGTGAGATGATGATGGTGGACATTTCCTAATCCGAAGATTGTATTAAAATTCTGAACAGATTTGTCTCCATGATGTCTTTTTCCTGAAGCTTACTCACTAATCTGAATAACGTTTACACAAACGTAGCTAGCTCCCAGAAAAGCCCAGAAACTCAACATGCTCTTCTCTAAACGAACAAGGGTGTCTCCTGAAACAAAAAGCTCTTAAGAGGGGACATCTTCTCGTGACTTAACATCAATGATAGCGCATAATCTATTGTGGTTTCAGTGTCAACGATAGTCGACTACTGGTCGATATTTTCCAATCCATTCACACCAACAATTTTAATCTGACCTTTATCTGTGGCAAAGCTTTGGTTTCTTCGTTTGTGGTATGGTAGGACGACCAGTGGTTTAAATTCCACGAAACAGTAGCTCGTTTTTTTTTTGTCTGGTAGGTTAAGCCCAGGCCAAGGCGTAGTGCGTGACGTTCTGAAACTCCTTCAGATTTTCCCGTCTAACAACGGCATAAGCATTTGTTTACTTTATGCACGGCTAGCGATATATGTAGAAAATTGACACAAAATATTGAATCTAAAAACTTCAGAATTATACGTTATCATTTTTAAAACTATGTCAACACCATTTAATTATTTTTAAATATCTTTTAAATCTTAGTTGGGATAAGGGGTGCTAAAAAATCCTATTTAGCGGATAAGTGTATCATAATAGCCAATAAAAACATTCCCAATTTAATGTTTTGCTATAAGCAAAGAACTTTAGAAACCATACAAAAACTTACATTAAAAAACACTGAAATATCTTAGGAAACTAATACATACATACAGCTAAGCAGTAAATAACATCGCCTATGGATATTTTGTTGCAATATATATAATTAAGGTTCGCTTTAAACATTTTTAATCACACTAGTCCTTTTGCAATCGTTACACGTTCTCACAATTAATATAATAATGAACCTCTGTGGTCATCAGGTTCGAACAGGGATAAAACGAGTTAATTTCACCAGGTATCACTTGAAATAATGTTCCCAACCACTTTATTTTTAATGCAACATTAAACTGTTAATTAACTCGTTGGTTCGTTTAAAGCGAATAAACAGAAAGCAGATATGTAGTGGGAGATAAACTGTCACCTACAAAGGACGATGACGAAATTATTAAAATAAGTTAACTCTGAAAAGTGACTTTAAACCGAAACTAATAAACTGTAATTATTCACAAAACAGAATAATTCCGCCCAAGGTAAAATAAGAGAAATTATACTAATACTTCAAAATGCAGTAACAAGTTAATTAAAAGCTGAAAGTATAACGATATGGGCAAATTGCTCACCGCAAAAATTATGTTATCCATGAACAAAAAAGATATGAAAACCAATGATAAAACTACGGTAGTTAAAATCTTATGACCCTAGCTGAATTCTACTTAATTACTATAAAATTAGGTAAAAAGCATCCATAAATTATAACACCCACATAGAAACACGTGAAATAGTGCCTGCTACAATTTAAAGGAATTTAAAAGTGGCTGATCAAATATATTATTATTTACTCCACTCTTCCGTCAGTTTTGATTGGGAATATATAAGACGTGAGAAAAATCACTGCAAGTCGACTTAGGTGGTAAAAACATTTGCGTTAGCTGCTCAAAGTATAGCTAACGGAATATTTTTTCAAATATATTTTATGGCTTTCACACCTTGTTGACATCGAGGTCGGTAGAGGCGGGAAATGACAGGGAGGAATGAACGGGGATGTATTCAGTGATGGCCTTTATAAGGAACTAAATAGGCTTTTGCCTGGAATGATTTTTGGAAACCATGAAAACTGAAATAAGACTGGGATACGAACCAGCTTCCTCCAGAATGCAAGACCAGAGCGTTACCACTCACTAATCATTCTCGGTAAATGCGTTAAGCGTCAATACTATATTCTCAAGATCGGGAAAAAATAGATATTTTATTGATACAGTTAAAAAATGTAAAAAAATTATTAACAGACAGTTTTATGGCAGCTGAATAGTGAATAATTACTACACAAAATACATAAAAAGGTAGCCAAAAATAATGGTAAGCATTTAAGCCCGCCAGGCGTAGACATATTTTTTTCTTTTTCTTTTTTACTTATGGCTTTACGCCTCATCGACGTCTAGATCATTAGAGGCGATATGGGACTGGGGACGGGTAGGAATTCGGCCACACCATTTTTGAAGGAAAAATCCCGGAATTCACCTGGAGTGATTGGGGAAAACCATGGAAAAGCCAAATCTGGATGCCAGGAGGGTGATTCGAACCGGCGTCCTCCCGAATGCGAGGCTCACCCACTACGTTCGGGGATCGGGAGGTACAACGTGACCAGGTTCGAGCCATTGAGCCCACCTAACGACCGCCCTGATTGCAGTTTTTATCCGGTTTCACAAACAAAAATACACATATGTCAGAAAACGTAAGTTACACGAATGGCAGGAAGATGGCAACACATATTACTCCAGGAAACTAATAATAAAAATTCCGTGTCGTTGTAATGACCTGGCGACAGGGCTATGTTGGCTTCTCATTCTGCCTCTGTCTTGGCTGCCTTAACCTAACCCAGAAAAGCAGCCAGTTACAGTACAAGGGAACTAGAGTTTAACGTGGAATCCGAACCACGGAAGCGTTCTGGAGTATTCCACATTACACGGCAAGCTATGCTAGAGGTGAAGGTGTAGAGTATATAAAAATCCGCGGAATTCGAACCGGGAACCTTTCGTTCCCCAGTCAGACACCTAAAGACCGGATGTAACCGAAAATGCATAACTGGCTTTAAAACATCTGTGAGGTCACCATACACAACATAAAATAGTGAAGCTTTGTGCACATTCTTTCATATTCTAACTTCCTTCTATAACATAGTACATTAACCCTATCTGAGAAAATGGCACACGTACAGTCACTTCCAATGACCTCTCTTGATAGAAGTACCTGTTTCAGCAAAATTATGATAGATATAATTCTCATTCTTTCCCATATTAAATGTGTACAAATATCTCTAACTGTATGAAGGATGGAGAAAATAAAAGTAAAAATAGAATTTATACCTTAATTTAAATTTTGTAAAAAATTCAATATAGATATCTATAAAACCACCAAATGGATAAAAGGTTGCCCAATTCTTCATAAATATTTGCCTCTGCGATCTATAAGTCCTCCCTGAAAATTTCACCTCAGTATTACTTATAGCCCTTGAGAAAATAGTTCCTATCTACTAAAGAATAGACATCTGCAGAAATGGCACTCAGAGTTTAGGAAGATTTTCATGCTTGCATTTATTGCACTTGGTAGTGACAGATAAAACATTATTTTAGAAATAGTTCCAGTTGAGATAAAAACTTTCACACGGCACAGATAACCATATAACCGCAAAACACAATTTTTAAAAAAATATTTTTTTGATCTCTGATCGGTTACTTTCCCCCTTAACCACTGAGCCATCAGACAGCTACTCAAGGATCTTCCCAACGGAAAAAATTGAACAAATTTCTAATTGCAATCCACGAAGAGACGTGATCCGATAATGTCCATTTTAAAATAATAATAACTATATAGAAACGAATAAAATATTGTCTCATGAAGCTTTAAGGCTTTAAACGGGGCTGATCACAGGTATATTTGCATCTGGGCAAACGGAAATCTGTTTTGATCAGAATAACGCATACGGTCAGTATCCGCCTCCGTTGTCACCAAGTTGGGCCGGGTTCTATCGATGCAGACGAGTGTTTCCTTGTAGCCTCAAACTGGTGCGGTCGCAGGGGCAAACAGTGTCAAAGGCTGACCCTAATTGCGGGCAGGGGCGCGGGGAGGCGCCACTGCGGCGTCCGTGTCGGGACAGCGGGAGCAGCGAACCGCCGTGCTATATTGCTTCCCCACAAGGGCCACATTGCGGCCGTGGGCTCGTAAAGACCGCCGCGCATATGAGGAAATTCCAAAGTAGTTTCAGTAGCAGCTGGAAGCAAAACCGCCGCTGAGCAAACCTCCGTTTTATTCCGATCACAGTTTGTGTCACCCTTCCTGCTCTTTATTTTATCTACGCCACCAGCTCTTTAGGAGCGTCTTCGTGTATGAGATTTTTATTTGACGCGCTGATGTGCTACAATGCGATAAGGCAATGGTCATCTAAGGTGAGAGTCCTATTGTCAACTATGCACCTCTACTGAACGTTGGTGTAACGGATAGCGTTCTGGCCTCGCATTCGGGAGGACGGCGGTTCGAATCCCCGTCCGGGCATCCAGATTTGGGTTTTCCATGGTTTCCCAAATCACTCCAGGATGCTTCCTTACAAAGGCCATGGCCGAATTCCTTCCCATTCCTTGCCCCCATCCTTTCCCGTCTCTAAAGACCTCGATGTTGAGAGACGTAAAATCAGTAAAAAAAATATACTGACGTGAAATTATATCAAGGAAATACGATGCTCCAACTGTGCATTGAATCAATTTTGAACACATGTTCAGTGATAATCTGGTTAGTTTTCCTTATATCTCTTATAACATTGGATGTTTTAAACATATAAAAATCTTGAAAAAAATGTACTTATCTTTTTTTTTTTCGGGGTTTGCGCTGCGTTTTTTGTTGATATTGCCTACGTTGCGGCACCAACCTGGAGCCTTCGTCAGCACTTCTCTCTATTGTACGCACTGATTGAAACTTTTATAAAAGGCGAACGAAATCGTAACGCTGATAAGTACTTTAACTGCCAGTTAATATAAGCTTATTTTACTTTGTATTAAACGTGAATACGCTAGTGTAATACAATAAATAAATAAGCGTATGTTTTCTTGTTTTCAGCTAACCTCTGTGTCAAACAGACGTACATAAAATTTTGTTTGTCCCTTAAATCGTCAGATTTGTCGAATTTAGTTTCATCACTATAAATTGACCAATTTCCTTAGTTATCTAATTACCTCTTTCTAAATATTTTTTGTTATTATCTTATATACTTTGAGAATTAAAATTCTTTACAACTGCTACTTTTCCGATTTATGAATTTTAATTTTAAATTCCTTCAGCTCTTCCGGCAAATTATTCATAACTTCCCTACCTCATTTTTTATACTGTACGACCTGAATCTCGGATCCGAAAATAGACACATGGTGTCTGTCTTTGGTACATGCGATATCATATTCAGGAGCCTGTAGATACATATATTACGCCATTGGCAATAATGAAATCCATCTCTTCCTAGCAATTTCCAGTAAACGAAAAAGAAAATACTGGGGGATGTTGTTACACTATCTCATGCGTTCTTGTATTTCCTTTGTATTTAATGAAGAAACTTAATGTACTATAGAGTTGAATGTCTGAGTCTATACTATCTCACAGGGGCTCAAGACTCTTGGTTTCTGCGTTGGAAACCATGATACCGCATCTGGATCTGTAATTGTTTCCACTTGGTCAAGTCTCCTTCTCTTAGCTTTCCTTTCGATCCACCTAGGACAAATCCTTTTCTGATCTTGATGAGTTATTGGGAAGGGATCTGGTACTGGTACAAAATATATCAACTCAAGGAGCCTGTCTAATTCAGGGTGCCGGTTATAGGAGCAACTGAAGAGACTCGGTTTTTTTTTTTTTTTTTTTTTTTTTAAATTTTATTCGTTTGCACAGTACAACAGCAACTGTCGTATACAATTGAATAGAGCTATTATGAATGCAGAAAATTTGAAAATACACAGACGGAAAAAAAAATCCCAACACCAAGAAAAAATTATTGTAGAGTAATGAAATTTGGACAATGCATTTGTCAAGTTAACATGTTTAATTGATTAAATTTTCAAGGTCACAGGTTAATTTAAGCTCAAGAAAATGCATTTCAAATGTGAAATACTGTTAAATTAATAGCCGGTGTAACCTCCAGAATTTTGAATGCAAGCCTGCAAACGTGAATGCATTGTGTCATACAGGTTTCGAATGTCACTTTGTGGTATGGAGTTCCATGCTTGTTGTACTTGTGCTGTCAATACTGGGACGGTCAGTGCTGGCTGTGGATGATGCTGGAGTTGTCGTCCAATGATATCCCATACGTGTTCAATTGGAGACAGATCTGGTGATCTCGCAGGCCAAGGTAACATGTCGACACTCTGTAGAGCACGTTGCGAGACAACAGCGGTATGAGGGCGAGCGTTATCCTGTTGAAAAACTCCCCCTTGAATGCTGTTCATGAATGGCAGCACTACAGGTTGAATTACCAGACTGACGTACAAATTTGCAGTCAGTGTGTTTGGTATAACCACAAGAGTGCTCCTGCTGTCATAGGAAATTGCTCCCCAGACCATGACTCCAGGTGTAGGTCCAGTGTGTCTAGGCCGCAGACAGTTTGGTTGCAGGCGTTCCCCTGGCCTCCTTCTGACCAACACTCGGCCATCACTGGCACCAAGGCAGAACCTGCTTTCATCAGAAAACACAACAGATCTCCACTCCGTCCTCCAATGAGCTCTGGCTTGACACCACTGGAGTCGCAAACGGCGATGGCTTGTAGTCAGTGGAATGCACGCTACAGGGCGCCTGGCTCGGAGCTGTCCTTGAAGTAACCGATTTCTAACAGTTCGTTGTGTCACTGTGGTACCAACTGCAGCTCGAATTTCTGTAGTGCTGCCATTCATGAACAGCATTCAAGGGGGAGTTTTTCAACAGGATAACGCTCGCCCTCATACCGCTGTTGTCTCGCAACGTGCTCTACAGAGTGTCGACATGTTACCTTGGCCTGCGAGATCACCAGATCTGTCTCCAATTGAACACGTATGGGATATCATTGGACGACAACTCCAGCATCATCCACAGCCAGCACTGACCGTCCCAGTATTGACAGCACAAGTACAACAAGCATGGAACTCCATACCACAAAGTGACATTCGAAACCTGTATGACACAATGCATTCACGTTTGCAGGCTTGCATTCAAAATTCTGGAGGTTACACCGGCTATTAATTTAACAGTATTTCACATTTGAAATGCATTTTCTTGAGCTTAAATTAACCTGTGATCTTGAAAATTTAATCAATTAAACATGTTAACTTGACAAATGCATTGTCCAAATTTCATTACTCTACAATAATTTTTTCTTGGTGTTGGGATTTTTTTTTCCGTCTGTGTACATGCTTCACTTGTTGACAGTTGGTGCCCTTCCATTATTACGTCGCAATTTCGACCAGATGCATGAACTTGCATTCCAGTAGCAACATCAACCGGCAAAGGACTTTGAAATTGTTCTAAAATATAAAAAAAAACCTAAAATTTGGACGGACACTTCATTTACGCACACAATTTATAATTCTTCCATCTTCTTTTATTGGTTCCAACTAAGAAAATTATTAAACAGTTAACTGGGCCTGCCCTGAACACTTTACACCATATCAATAAACCTTCGGCTTGGTTCTACTATAGCTGTCTTTCTCTCTCCTTTTGTATTCAACTTCACTATAAGCTACATTGCCATATAAGTAGCCACGAAACACACGGTGAACATGACTCGACGGATGGACTCAATGCAGAGCTTTTATTGTGAGATGGGAAGTCCAAGTATAAAAGAAACTTAGACCAGATTATTTGCAAAAGTGCTAAAATTAAACTAACAGTAAATAACACTGCAGTGAGTTGTGCAACGTATATAAAAATAGTTTGGTGAGATGAATTATGTGATGTTAGAAACAATACAAAGCCATTACAAGATTTCATGCAGTGTAACCCGAAACGACCTTGTAAATGAAGCTTGCACTAATTATAGAAGAATTTTATACAAAATTCCCAGCGCTACCATCTTCAGTATTAATTATCAGTACCGTTTATAATTTTGGGTCCATGGACGATTTTACGAGCGTATGGAATCATACTCTCAAATATCCCTCATGTCAGAACATTTATAAGAGTTGTATTACGAAAAGTGCAATGCCAAAGTAGGGATCATACCTTGTAATTAAATGAATTGAATTTTACGAGCAATTTCCAGTTCATATACGGATCTGTATAAATCCTTGTCATGCTAATATAGCCAAAGTCTGATGTCTGTTTGTTTCTTCATTGTATACGTCATATATAAGAGTAAATTATCTTCGTGGTTTGCTGATAATAATTATTTAATGATTTTCAGTAATGTTAAGATTTGTAATGAAAGAGGTTCTTCTATTGTGTAAATATCAAGCAAGGTTATTAGCCACTACAACAATAATAATATAAAACATTTTGTAAGTATTAATCTTAAAGTATAAAATTTATATATATATATATATATATACATAAATACAACACCCCATATGACTTTTACGACAGCTAATTACGAGTATATACTAGTTTATCTTTCAGATTATTTATTAAAAAAATGGATCACGCAATGCCTACTGTCTCCTGCTCAAACTAGATTCCTCTTGCTGACTAAAATACACCATAAAAATCCATTCATTACTGGAGTTACTCATACTTTAAACCTGCCAAACTTCTAAATCACACAACTTTATAAACACCGATATTACTTACTAAGCCAAGAATTTTCTGATTTAATACAAAATGACTAATATTTGACCAAATACTATATATCTTGTGGTCGGTATTTGGTACGCTGGTTTATGAACTGAAAACCGCACGCATACATTTCAGTTTGATCCAGTTTTTAATGTTTCTTCATTCTAGTTTTGTGTCCAATACCAAGTGACAGCAAATCAACACCGTCTTTTTAATAGCATCTAGCTCCTACGTCATACAATAAGTGTCTACCACGTCTGAAAACATCTCTTACCAAGTATGGAGGGAGATCAGTACAACACTGTACAGGTATTCGGGAGGACGCAGGTTCGAATACCCGTCCGACCATCAAGACTTAATTTTCCATGGTTTCCCAAAATTATTCTAGGTGAATGTCAGGATGTTTCCTCCATTAAGGCCACGGCTGAATTCCCTCTCATTTACCTCTCCCAGTCCTTTCCCGCCTCTAATTACCTTGACGTCGATGATGTAAAGCTATAAAAAAAACTTCTTGCCGTATACTACAAGTGGCAATGTCTATCATAGTAGGCCTACGTGGAAATGACACAAGTTGCAAAACGGGATAGATATTGGCTTTACATAGTAAGATGACAAATTTTCATGAAATTTCAGGTTTGATAGTTTATTACCAGCTTCGTCATCATGTAGTCAAAGCCCAGAACATTTCAGTGATCGAAATTTTTCATGGTTTTGACTCTACTAATATTATACACATATTGACGGATCTTAGTATTCCTGTTTCTTGATTGATTAGAAATCACAGGACGGACATTACCTTTCATCGAAAACGCCAATGCCCTTGCAATTTAAGAACCTTAACTGCAGCGCTCGGAAAGATGTGCTGTGATGTTTGCAACTTTACTATTACGATAAACATAGCAAATATTTGCTTCTCGAAAATCTCCTTACGTGAAGCTTTTGAGTCACAACTTTTAGTACACATGATTGTTTCTTGTTCTTAATTTCTTTCTGATTGCCATGATAATTACGGACGATGTAAGCTAAAAGAAGGTACTCCGACTGGTCACTTAATCTGAAACCAATCTTGGTGGTGGTCATAACGTGGAGATAATCTAACATTCGTCCAACTTATGAACCAAGGTAAGCGCGTAAACAGGAGAAATTTTTAGTATTCTTGTAATAATCTAACATTTGACTCTGTATACTGGTAATATTTATTTATAATTTGTTAACTAAGCGACTGCGCGAAAAATGGCATACAACAACAATTTACCTTACAACTGATTTGCTGGTTTGTTGTTTCATACAAAATGAATCTTCTTCATCTTTTCTTTCTAAGCTGTTCTATTTCTATTTCTATTTTTTTATGTCAATAGAAAAAGCAAGTTAACTGTGCTACTATATGGAGATGTACAGAATGCTAATTCGCATGCCTAATTTTTATTTCTAACTCGGCAGATAGAATAAATTTGTGGGAGACATCCTAATAGAGAGAGAGCGTCCACAGAATTTTTGTTAGCTGTACAGTGGAGAAATACACTTGTTTAGATTCTTATATATCCTTAACAACCATTGTCACAAATTCAAACTAATAAGAGATTTTACTGTCTGAAATTTTTTTGATTTGATATATTTTTCGCTTTTCATTTTAAGGTTTCCCGAAAAAATGGCACGAGAGTACAGAGAATTATACGCAACACTAATAATATTCACCAGTCATATTACAGGATTTATATGCCTCTCGCTGGAATACAGAACAGCGATTTTTGCGTGTAGACGTAAGATATTGTATTTGGGCTCTATCATTGTCGGACCCACCATGGTGGCTAAAGGTGTTGCGGCATCATAATGGTGTCTGGCGTCTGTCACTAGCTTATCTGGTTCGAGTGCATCAGACGAAGGAATTCACCTTCATTTATTTGTTCAGTAGGGCAGTAGAGGCCATGACGTAGATTCCTAATGATCAGATCATGGATAAAAATTCTGGGTCAAAACACAAATATGCCCCTATTAGCAGCATGCGCCACTGGTGATTTTGATTCGTCAGTACGACAGGGAGGTTAAACTTGGTGTCTTTCGGAAGAGTATGCCTGAATAGGCCGGTACCGGGTTTTGTCCTCTATCGTCTTTCATCTTTATATCCATAACTCAAACAACACACTACCCTCACAATACAGTCATCCACTTCAATAAAATGCGTTGAGCCTGAAGACTGCTCACCTCAATAGCTCGGCGGGTTTAGGATTGGTGCTTAGCACCCTCTGCCACCCACAATTTTTGTGATTTGCAGAGTATGAATGTAGATGTAGATGTAGATGTAGAACCTTCAGCGAGTATCGATAATGCCCGAAGTGTTAGTTTAGCTGACTGCCACCATAGCACTGCTTGGCTAGTAGGCAAAATTGAGATGAATAACTGTATTGACTTAATTTGCTTTTATACTGTTAAACGGAAATATAAATTTCAAATAAATAATTGAATTTTATTTTATTTACACTTACATTGTTCAAGAAAAGTGTAACTGTCTACTGTGCAGTAGGGATAACAATAATAATACGTGTCAAAGATATAAAAAAATATATTGCGATGTTCATTTAAATTAAATATTTGCACTATATTCTCTGTATCATTTACTGAAACTAAGATTTTTTGGCAGAAGATAAGAAACAGGGAAGTTTATTATTATCCAGATAAAGTTCACAGGATGCGCAGGTATTCACGAAACATATCAATCAAATAAAATATAGTTATTCGTTATTTAAATTACACTTTACTTAGAAACCTTTTCATAACAATAAAAATTTTCGTCAAATAAAGTAAATGGGAGTTATTTAAAAATATCTAAGCCTAACATTCCGAAAACGTAATCAGAGAAAGTTCACAAACATCACGAAAACAATCAATAGAAAAGATAATAATTAATCGTTATTCGTTTACCCTTAGAAACTTTTCCTGAACAAATTACTATTATCACCATAGGTGATGACTATAATTTTCAACGGTCGTTTAAATTAGTCTAAGACAGCAAATGAACACTTGGAGGAAAGGAATTCGACTTCCGGTTTTGTATTTGGCTTACTACCACTCTAACAGAAGTCTCTGACTTGCCTCATGTCAGATCACCGTACTTACCCATTAGCGATACTTAAAATAGTCTCTTATTCATATATTTCGCTCAACTTTTTCAGTATCTATAGTAGTACGATAAATAAAAAAAATTTGATATCTCAAATGAGAGTCCACTTTCTGGCGAAAGATATATATGGGATTACAAGTATTTAGACATTTACGGAACGCGAAGGAAGAAATTAAAACGTCAAAGATATACGACGAATCATAAATTGAATAAGATGCAAAATGATTTAATACGTTTACAAAACAAAGAGAATAATCTAGTCAGCTTTCTCTTATTTCTGAAGTCATTTATAATGTGTGTGTAAGCAAAAACAACTTGGTGTTACCTGAGATTCATTAAAATATTACGATTGCAACCAATATTCACATTAATGCCACAAACTAGAACGTATGATCTCAAAACATGTCACGATTTTTCTAATAAGGGCATTTAAATGGAAATTGTAATCTATAAGTTACCAGTGACATTTTATTTTCAATATCCATCCGATGCTGCACGTCCTCGGTGAACAAATCCAAATAACGAATATATTACACTGCTGCATCTGTATGTTAGTGTGTGGTAATTTTTGGCGTGATTGAGGCCTGCTGGCCATTTTAATGAGACACGATTTCGTCACTGCGACTTCCATACATCTCTTTTGATGTCATATTTTTGTGATGCTCGCCTTCGCAAACCGGTGCGCGCGTGAAATTGCAAAACTCTTTGATGCGGTAGTCAGTCGCCTTTTTTTTATTATTATTATCGGACACAGTAACTCGTATAAATTGACGACAGGATAGTCTGGTTCGACATACATCAGGTGTCAGAGAGATTTTAAATCATCACCTTTGCAATCTCTAGTTGGTACGGTACATTATTCCACCGATTTATATGGGTACCAATGATCCCTCAGTCAACAATTACCATAACTCAAATAACTACCTGAATTCTTTCAGAACCGTTCACTGTTTAAGGAACTGTTCACATCGGCCTGACCATAGATGGGGAAATAAAATTTGTAAACAGTATACACGTGAAAAATCGGTAATGTTTACACGTACTGAAGTATTCTGAACTACACAAAAAATTGCGCTCTAGGTTATGCCAAGAAAAAGTTTCTCTTCGTAACAGGAGTAACGTAATTTTTATACTTTCTTAGCTTTCTATATTTCTATTGTGTCTCGGGAAGAAAGCGTTGAGTACACAATTTCAGGCATTACTACAGCTTCGCCTATCACTAAAGTTAGACGAGAATAGGATATGTTGCTTGAAAGAAATAAAGCATTTTTAATGCCGGTGATTGAAAATTCTACCGCAAATATCAACAGTACTTCAATACTACCCTATTAGTTTTTGGAACGACTAATTAGATCTAATCGGCCACACGAAACGCAATTAATTACTCACGTTTTGTTCTGCTCGTGTAATTTCGTACTTTGATCTAATTCAGACGTAGTATCGTGACATGCTCATCAGAATTTTGACGAAAGAATATATTGTTGTTGCAATATTTAATTTGATACATAATTTAAAGTTAGTGTAAACTCTAAAATACGAGCGGAGGGATAGAAAATAAAAATAAAAATGCTATGTTTTAATAGTTTACAGGAGTAATCGACTGAGAAGACTGATTTCAATGATAAATCTGGTAACTCAGATTTAGCGTTCCTGTACATGGGGAATATGCCAGCAAATGCGTGGTTCTCATCTTAATTTTGAAGTTATTCCTTTTGGTCAAATGCGTGAAGGCCCTATAGTTTCTTTATGGTAATATTAAGGCTTTCTAGTTGCCGTTTTTTGAAATATTTGGAATTCTTTCTCACTTAAAAATATAATTTCCGGAATAAAATATCGATGCTAAAGTTTTCTTTAGTCTTTAGCGTTCTTAGTTTGTAAGTGTTCAACAACTAACAAAGCTATTAAGAAATCACATAATGTTGTTTGTGGTGGTAATTGGCCACATCTTTGTCAGATAAATGGAGTAAATTAATCTCGACTTAAACACAATCACTCAAATGATTGTTAGAGGGAAATGTCGCAAGAAAATTCTTCATTAGAATCACGTATCTATAAACCGCCATACTATATACCCACTGAATATATTAAAGCAATAGTTCCTAATTGAGTTTAATTAAGAAACGATAACGCTATAGAAACGTAAATTCATTTTTGTATGTAAATGAAGATAAGCTCAATTGCAATAATTTTAACTTCCGTATAGTTTATGCAGTCTTGCTTGGAACGATAAATGTTCGACTTACACAGTTACGAGTATATACCTGCTGGTAATGTCAGAAGCATTAAGACGACAATCTAGCTGTTGCATATGCGCCACCATGCTAATTCCTGGTTACCGATTGCACTGATTCAGGAATACGTAATTTCAGACTGTTCAAGCATTATCCTAACTACGTTAATATTCTGCTTCCTTAATATATATATATATAGGCTAGAAAATTCATCTCTTAAACGGCTGCTTATTACAGTCCAAAAATTAGGTTCATTTTGCTCTCCATCAGCAGCTTTGTCTAAACTTCGGTACACAAACAACAAATGAAAACCATTCAAGTCCTCTTCTCTAACTTGTAAGATAAAATAAAATTGAAATATCGGTGTATAGGAAAATTACTACAGGGCTTATACTCCGTAACAATGAAACCAATTTTTAAAAAAATAACGGCTACACTGGCATGTTCTTACAGATCAATGTTACTGCATCATACTCACTTATCTGCATCCACTGACATTACAGATAGAGGAAAGGTATAAACAAAAATATTTATTTCCTTTATATTTTTTTTTTCCTAGGTTCCAGATACAATTCTTCGATAACCGTGACCCCGCAATTTGATGATGAATTCTTATGTAATTCAAAAAATCGAAAGTGAAGAACAAATTTTTTTTTTGATATCTCGCTTAATTCTCGAGATAATGAATTTAATTTTTTTTTTATGATAGTTGTAGGTACCGGTATAGTTCCTTGTGCCATTGGCGAAGTCTTTACACTGGTTCAGGCCACATTTCAAACCAACCACAATTACTAGGATGAAAACCAAATAACAGAAAATCTATTTTGCATGTCCATCCGGTAGTTGTGGCTTTGGAAAAAAAATCTGGTCCAGGTCACATTTTAACCTAATCAGCTAAATTTTGAGATAGGATATCTCGAGAACTAAGCGAGATTTCAAAAAATTTGATTCTTTACTTTCAGTTTGTCTTGTCGTGTTGCGTAAGAATCCATCATCAAATTGCTGTGCCTCGCTTATCATAGTTTCCCACTAAAGGAAATATTATTATCATACGTCGCTAACTAATTGAAACAAATGGTTATACCAGATGACGAGTGCGGACGACGAAAACTAGGTGGTTCTTCGTATTACTTTACACATAATTCTTACGTTAATCTGCACATCTAGTGGACTTTAGCATATTTCTGCGCCGTACAAAACTGTACTTATAATAAGCCTCTGACAAAATAACTCGTCTAAATTATTTTACATCTGAAGAACTCCTGTTTGGATTGATAAGCTGGAAACATAAGGCCTGAACGTCAGTGCCAGGTTTCTTTTTTCTAAAATAAGATCAAGTTGTCTGAAAAGTTCTCGGCCTCGACTATACTTTATGTCACCTGTAGTGATTTGTGGAAACTATGGAAAACCCAAATCTGGATGGCCGGACCAGGTTTCGCACCTGCGTCCTCCCGAATACGTGCCCAGAGCGTTAACTGTTCATCCAACATACTCGGTAATTAAAGCCTTACAAAAGTTGTATGGAATGAGAGGCACTGATAATGATAATTCAGGATCTATTGCTCCATATTACTTAGTGTGTGTTGCGTCTTTTGAAAATAACGACAAGAAGTTATCTCGACTAGTACGACTGTATTATCTTGTTGTGTGGGGGATGGATATGATGGTCGATATATTGAGTTCTGTCTACCTCTCTTGTCAAAGAATGACTACAGCAAAAAATCGTGAGAGAACACTTTTTTAAACTGTTTGTATATTCACCGTTCCTCAGTGAATATTTTTTAACACAAAGATGCCTAAATATGAAACAAGCTGTTATTTGAGTTAATTTAAATATAACTTTATATCTACAGATGAACCTTTAAAAATATATACTGCAATCGAGTAAATTTCCAACAAATCTCTTCGACAATCTGGCTATAAATTTATACAAACAAGAGAAAACAAAACAGCAAAATATCTCTGAATTCGACATCAAAGTTCGGACAAATAAAAGTTATTTCTACATCTACATCTACATCTATACTCTGCAATTCACAATTACTGTGGGTGGCAGAGGGTGCTAAGCACCAATCCTAATTCAGTGCATTCCAATCCCGAAAAGAACGAGGAAAGAAAGAATACATAAATGTTTCAGTACGGCACCTTATTTATCGAATCTTATCCCTCCTGTCTTGACTTAATAGCATGTTCTGTGAATACAATACCTTCCCATCATATTAACTTTTTTCAGAAACTATTACTGATTTCATCCTTTTTGAGAGCTGGTATCGCAACATAATAGTACATTAAAACACTGAGATTACTGGAGATCGCGATAATGCAACACCATTTTTTCCACCACACTAAGCTCTGAAAGCCGCAATTGACCTATAAAAAATACACGTTAAACAACTTGACATAAGAACGAGAAATATCTAGGATACTAAAAACTCAGTAGGCGGAATGTATCAAACATAATTGCATCGTGAAATAAAACAATTCATCGAGTGTATCGTGACCGAAGCGGATATATAACGTTTAGCTGCGTTGATGAAGGCCCCAGGTTGGAGCCAAAACATAGCCTTTAACAGCAAGACAAACGCAGCGCAAAATTCGAAAAGGCATGTAAGTACCATTATTCAAAATGAGGTGTGCGAAAAGTGTGAAATTTTATATTCATATAGTCATTCACAATGGACTCCTTGTACTTAGTTCTACAACACGGTAGCCGAAATTATTACAAATAGCATAAATAATCCGGAGTAGAAAATAATAACGATTCTAATAAATTCACGAAATAACGTGTTCCAGGCGGCATTTAAACCTAACCACAACTGCTAGTTGAACAAACTTCATAAATACTCGCTCGGCGAAAAATTGTTGTGCCGAAATCACGATCTTCAGTAGACCCAAAAGAATTTGACGACAGTTCAGTGACAAGAGACGTATAAGTACTTAATGAATATAATTGTATTTTGTTTTTCTTATGGCTTTATTCCTCGTCGACGTTGACATCGATGTCATTAGTGACGAGAAATGAGTGGGAACAAGGATCGGGAAGAAATTCGGCCATGGACTTTTGGAGGAACCATCCAAACATTTGGTTAGAATGATCTGTGGAAACTATGGAAAACCCATATCTGAATTGCCGGACGGGGATTCGAACAAGCGTCCTCCCGAATGCAAGACCAGAGTATTACCGCTCACCCACCACGCTCGGTAATAGGATTGTAATTTGGCTTTTAAAACACACTATATTTAACAAGAAACTTAATGTCACTCGAGTTCTAAACATCAAAAAGTCTCTGTGTCTTTATTGTATTCACGTTATATCACACTGAAGAGTGCTCAGTAATATTGTCAAGATGTGGCTACGGCTTGAGTGTTGGTCACAAAGCAATGCAACCGAATTCTCACACTCATTCTCATACCGGATTTTGGTAGTCATAAAATGACTAGCACTAAAGTGTCAGAAGGAATGTATTTAGAGCGCATTGCAAACGCTTTACCTTCACAGAGTTACCTGCGCATCGATTATTGTTGTAGTTTCCGGTCGTAAGAAACCCAGATTAATATCTGCCATTGAAAGGCGAAAAAAAAAAGAGATGAAAAATTCAAAATATCAAAACTCTAGAGTGATACAACAACTTTTAAAATAATAATTCAAATAATGCTGTTCTGCGTTGTTCCTACTGAAATAAAAATTTATTTCCGTTTTCCTTTTCAACCATTTGTACATCCTCTCGGAAATTACTTTATAACATTCACCAAGATTCCATCATGATACGTTTTGCTATTCTACCATTGATGCACTCACCCGGACATTATATTATTCGGCGAAATTCTATCAAACGAACTTGGTTCACTAGTCTTTAGGTTGGTTCTGATTGTTGGAATACAGATGATGTAGGAGCCACATTTTATTTTTCAGTTGGTACAAATACAGGTTCGGTTTGTCAAGCTAAGCAAGCCACCGATCAGCCACTACAGAATAATTTGTAACAGTATAGGTTCACGTGGTCGTAATGACCTGGTGACAGAATTTTTATTGGCTGAAAATTCCGGCCCTTTCATTAATCTAACCCCATAATTCTACTTGGTATAGGAGATCCACAGTTTACCATGGAAGCGTTCTGGTGTACGTTACATTACACAGCAAGCTGAGCCAGAGATGAAGGTCTTGCTAAGAGCATTTGATAATCTCCGCCAAGACAGGGACTCGAACCGGCAACCTTTTGATCTCCAGTCAGACACCCTAGCCACCAGACCACTCAACTGTAACAGTGACAAATCGAACTACCGAAATTCGTAAGCAAAATCTTAAGAGATTGCATTTTTAATTAGAATAACTATTGTTTTCCGCAAAGCACTGGTAATATAAAAGACTAAACATCACTGAAGTTTGTGCATGAAACACCTTAAGTACGGCTAATACACTAAGCAACATCGTTCCGTTTGAAAAGATTCCATTAATTGATTGTTCTACACAGTACATTGGTAAGATAGTATAGTAAACAGCACTGAAATGTCTGTAGGAAGCACTGTAATGAAGCTTACTTACTACTTGACAGCATCGCATTTGATGAGATTCAGTCAAGCAAATTTTTATAACATATTTTTATAACAGGTTGGCAAGCTAGCCATTGCAGTCGATAAAACCATTAGTAAGACCAAATAATTGTGTATCGAAAAAATAATCCCGGGCTTCAAAGCATGTCAAAATAGAGGATCTCCTGCAAACCGTGAAGATAAGGGTTAAAATCGCCATGAAGCTGCGAACTTCTGTTCAAACCCAAATAAACGGAGCAATCATCCATGCCCATTAAATCTCCTGGAGAAAACTCACTGATGATTAAGTTGGCCGGAGAATGTTTGAGACAACAGTGTCGAGGTAACAGTACAAATTTCATCTAAGGTTCGTAATGACTTGCTGCTTTACTTGATTGTTAACATGGAAACACTGTGCCAGGCGACAGATGCGTGTACTCACTTGGTTTGTCGAGTTCTGTGAGGAACTCTTCGGTGGTTGACTGGTCGGCCGGAGCGGCAACCGCCGCCGCTGGTAGCCGGGTCCCCAGTAGAGTCGCCGCCAGCAGCGGTCCAAGCCACAAAGCACTGAGAAACATTGCGTGTTCTACTCGAGATCACCGCGGCGAACACTGAACACTGTGCGAACTATCACTCTGCATGCGGAGTCATTGTCACGCAGATCGAGTTTCAGCAAATTCTAGTGTTACACAGACCTGGGTCGTGTCAAACAAGAATCACACGGAACCGCAGTACAGCAATTCCCTGATTAATAAGACGCTACAATCTCACACCTACAAGAACAGATGCTAACTATTCACACGGTCACGATACTTCAAAACAGACGGCTGTCTAGACAGTGTTAGAAAAAATGGAAGCAACGGTTAAAAGATTCTCCTCACTGCTAGTCGAAAAACACACATATAAATCTTAAAATTCGTTTACTAAAAGTCTCAAATGCTAAGTGCTAATCACACGCGCACACACGCAGAGAAGTTTATGGGGTAACAGCTAAAAGAAACCTAACACCAAAATTTTTTGCTTGTTTAGTCGCCGGAAAGTTTCGACCTTTATCCCACCAGCGCACAGAGTTATTACCGCAAAGTGTCAGTCACGGCATACCACAAGACGCCCGCCTTTTTTTTTTACTGGCTTCACTTCAGTAATTATAATACGTCCTTGAACTTATCTTGCATCCAGAGAGAGCTTGCTGTTCGTTCATGCCACACTAGACCTAATGAGACACCACTAATATAATCACGTAACACTATAAATTTTTTTTTTTTGTTTAGGGGTAATTGGTTGTGTAGCGGCTAAAACGAGACAGTTTAAGTGCTCGTCCAGATAGAGTCCTGGTGAGGCGCCGGCGGCGTCAGGTGTCTGGTGGCGCGGAGTCCGAGGCAGCGGCGGCCGCTGGAGATGAGGGCGGCATGGAGGCTGGCAGCGAGCGGGACGTGCAGGTGGGTAAGGTCCTCTCGCGCGGGACGACCGCCACAGACTGAGCGGCGGCCGAGTGCGCCGACGCCGGCCGGCCGCTTGCCGCGCCGAGCGGGAGGCCTCCCCGCCACTGTGCCCGGGGCACTGCCTGCTGACGAGTCATCCGCCGCGCCGTTTTTGCTTGTCCTGTAGCCGCACTCGCTATGACGACTTAATGTCATCCTGAAGACTGCTTGCGAACACCACCTGTCTTTTTGATGAGGTATGAATTCAGCAAGCCCTGCCGAGCGAACTGGAGGTACAACCATAAACTGTCTTGACATTTAATCGGAACGTCTTAACTTCAAATCTCGCCTTCTATACGTCGTTATCGTGCCACGTGAAGCGGGTACGGTATACCGCTGTACTGAATGATAATTAATATTTATTTTAATTTTACCAAAAGCATATGAGTATTTATATTGTGGATTGAAAAGGGTTCTCAAAATGATTTTTAATCACTAATAAGGATGAAAAAGTCATAACCTGACCATATATTCTCTGAACGAATGCCAACAGACATAAGGTGAATTTAAATTTAATAATTATACACAATCAAAATTATTTACAATCAACACCTTTGCCCTACATTAATGGCCACTAAATTAAGCAATACAAAACGACAAAATATCCGTTCAGATTTTCATATATAAAATAACAGTTTACAGTCTTCGGCAAGACACGTAATGAGACTATTTGATAAAAGCTAATGTCCGTTTCAATCACAGAAACTACTGAATCAAGTTAAAAACAATGCCACGGCTAATATCTCAGTTTATCTATAGGAGAGTCAGAACTCTTATCGTGCGGACTTCTACGCTCAGAACGTTATGTTGGGTAGAGTGCAAACACAATATTACTAACTGCTGCAATGTTTGTCTTTTACCGTCTGTGCGGTATTGGCGAAGTCAGAAAACTCCGAACCCACACTGAATTTATTTGTCACCTTGTGACTCAGAATGCAGACACAACCGATCGTATTATATGCTGTCGGCTTTCTGGGTCGTTCTCGTGCGGAAGCACAAGAGTAGATCAACCAGCGTGACTCAAAAGACGACCCGAAAGACGACCAGAAAGACCAGAAAGACGACCAGAAAGAACCAGAAAGACGACCAGAAAGACCACGACGAGCATCTCGCACCACCTTTTAAAACTTCGGGATGCCGCTTCTCGTACTCCACCGATTTTCTCTGGTCTTATCGTCGATGTAGACGTTCCTGCCTCTCTCCTCATTGGCGGACATGAAACAAGATTATACAAAAAAAAATAAGAACTATTCTATAAACTAAATGCTATTGGCAAAACATTCGCCCCTCCAAGCACACTCTGGTTCAAAACATCATTCCTTTGACGGGGGTTGGAGAATTTCTTCGGAAACTGTCGTTTTTTCTTTCGTGTCCACTCGGTTTTACTATTTTCACGCAGTGAGCACTCACAGAATCTCTAATTTGGCATGTCTTGACGTTATCACGTATCTGCATTCGTCACGCGATATATATCTCACCCGTCAACGCTGTCCATCCACCTAACTTCGGCCGACCCCATACTGATCAGTGAAAGGTCGTAAATCTGCCTTTACAAACTCCCCTTGTGTTTCGTCTTTCTTCTTGCCTGAATGGAGAATTCACCGTAATGCACTTGAATTCGCTGACCCCTGTCCTGGAGAATGTCCTTTTACAGTTAACGTAATGCGAGCCTTGTTTCGTTACCCACATAGCTCATATTAATGTGGTTCTATGTCTCACCACACACGCCATTATGTTTTCACTCCAACTAGGTCCTACCAACTAGTAGAATTGCCGCACGAAAGTAATATTTTCGAAATACTTAAAAGCTCCTTCTCATTATCGTTGCCGGTTTTACACTCCAACGGACCGAGTGTGTTAACGAACAAGTCTCTTCCGTAATCTCATGGCTTGCACCATTTCTCCTCCAGCATATTCTTCCACTCAGGATTGCGATTAGCCAAATCATTCTGTCGCATTCGGTTTCGAATCCCCAGATTTGGTGTTTCCATGGTTCTCCAAATCACTCAAGGAGAATGCCTGGGTGGTTAGTTCAAAAGACCATGATCGAATTTCTTCTTTCTTCTTGATTCCAGTTATTCACCGCATATGATGTTCTCAACAAGGTGCATCCAGTTATCTACTGTTTTTACTGTTTTTCCGCTTGGAATTTTCCAGTTACTGATTTTTTTAAAACCTACCGTTCTCACTATGTAACGCTCTGAAGATGTTAAAAATGCAGCTTTGTTTTCCTAGTTGGTGCCGGATTGATTAGCTTCTCGTCTGGTCTTCTGGAAATTTTTAGCGGACGATCATAATGTCAACGCGAATGTATATATAAATATTAACGAATTATTTTTACATTTATGATGTTTAATGAGTAACTATAATAATAGTATTGATTTTCGATCATTTTTGGCAGCTAGGAGTAAAGCAGGTCATAGGAGATGCGATGCCTAAGCTACGAGAGAAAATGGAACTGCAAAACAATGATAGTTGGACTTATATTTAAGAAAAGTATAATTGTATTGAGGAATTGTATTGAGTTCAGTATAATTTCATGAGAAGTTGTTGAATAAATGTAAGGTCTAGTAAAATTCAAGTCATGAAGTAGAATGGATTATTCTCTGTAAGGGGGTGTCCATAAATTACGTGAGGTGAAATAGGGGGGGGGGGGGTTCTGCGAAATCTCACCAAATCTCACCAAGGGGGAGGGGGAGGGGTCAACTGAAATCTCACGTGAGGTTTTAGACTGTAGAGCTTAAAAAAGAGTCTACAAATCACGCAAAAGTCGATTTTAGAGGGGTATTTCATCGAAAAATGGGGGTTTTCCCGGCTTTGGAAGGGTGAGGCCTAAAAAAATGGTCTCAAGAAGTTATGAGGGCGATTTCTAGGGGGGGGGGGGGCGGATCACGGACCAAATCTCACCAGAAGGGAGGGAGGGTGGGGTCGGGACCACCAGATAGCACGAAGTCTCACAAGTCCGGCGGGGGGGGGGGGGGACGGGTCTGGAAATCCGGAAAAAACACCTCACGTAGTTTATGGATGCCCCCAGTAGACGAGGAAAAGGAATGGTGGAGTATGATCATTTCCTTTCCGCTAGAGGGAAATACTATTGGTTGAAAATACGACTGAAATCCCGACGTCATTAGTTGAATAAATATTAACATACGGTGCAGAATATTGTCTTCAGTAAAAGGATTCAGAAAATATTATAAAAGCAATATGAAATAAAGTCATTGTAGCGAAACACGGTCTAGAGTAATAATTTATTAGTGTAAAAAGTACCCAACGTTCAAAAGGCTTTTTAAAAATAACAAAACAAGAGAAAATTCATTTAAGTCGTTTGAATCTGACTGCTTTCAGTCCTAAGAGTTTTTACTAACATTCTAAATAAATGAGGTACATGGAGTGATGCACTAGATGTTTCTCAATATTTGGTTAAATCTGTCATCGATGACGAATTTTTTATATAAAAATTTAGTGACTAATATTTCATTTAACGGCTAACCCGAATATGAGGTCGACAGAATCACTCTAAAACAAATGAGCAGCATTTTGTGTATATATATATATATCCTCGCCAGTTGCTAATATTTATTACAGAATTACGATTAGTAAAATATTTAGAGTGAAAGAAAGTGAATAAATTTCCTCTCTACCCAAAATAACTGCCACTCACTTCTCAAAATGAAATGTCTTCTACAAAACCTTAAAATCCACGTTTAAGGAGTTCTTGCTCACTATATGGATGTCAGGTTGAAGGAGTTCCTGCTTCTGAAACTATTTTATTATGTGAATGATTTTCATCTTGGAATTCAATAAGCCAACTTAAATTATAAGATACCATTTGGTTTGGCTCGTATAATGTAGGTAATGATTACAAATTTTTTTCAGTAGATGTGGCGTATGTTTAATATTCTATCAATTAACAAAGGTCTACAGAAATTATATCAAATTTTATTTTAGAGACTTGCGGTCGCTAGAGTATTCATAAACGTTTAAATCTTACCTCCAATCGGTAAAAGTCAGCCTAATCGGAAAGAAAACTGTGTAATCAGAGAGAAAAATGCTCCATCGTGTAATAGAACACAATTTTGGGTGCTCAGAGAAAATATCAGTTGCATAAAAAGGGAGGGGGGATTTATAATTATTTTCTGAAAATAATTCCTGAAAAATGAAAAATACATATAATATGATGATGTTAAAAGGGGATCTAATAGGTTACCAACTAGAACCATGAATTTCAGACACAAAATAAAACCTCATTTATTGAGTCTTATGGCCTTACAAGGTCGGGTAGTAATTAACGTTACGTTAAACACAATTAGATCAGCAAAAACAAGCAATACCCGACGTTTACAATTCGCCGGAGTAAGCAAACAAAACTGAATGAAATATCTCAAACAAGTAATAAAAACAGCAAAGTTAACATTGAAATCACATGGCAACGCAGGCCATCAAATTGAAGCTAACAATTTACTGTACAAAGGAAAATCCCAGGGGGCGCCGTATAAAGTGAATGAAAAGCATCAAAATTGAATTAACAAACAGCAAGATGCTTAAAAAAAAATTGAATTGAAATATAAATCCAGCTAGCTCAGAATTTAAGTGGCGGGAGCAGAGTCTTAACCCAGGCGTCGCTTAAGGGCACATAAGTCTGTTAAAAATCCACTGGATAGTGACCGTCGTTTCTGGTACATTACCATAGTATCATCGCCGTGATGGTGAGCGACAAACACAATGCCACTGCAGCAATGGAAGCTAAATAAGCGGCTACGACCGCGTTATTAGCATAACTTCCGAATAATGGCAAGCACGCCACTCAACATCTCGCTTTCCCAAAGCAAGAAATGATCAACCACAATGATCATCAGAGAGCGTGCCGGCTAGCACGTCTGTTCACCAGCTCGTCTTGGACCCAAGTCACGTCTGCTCATCAGCTCGTCTTGGACAGAAGTGTTCTCAAAAATGGCTCCTTCCTCTTCCTCGGCTAGTTGCTCGCCACATGAAAAGGAACTCCACGGAATTAGTCTTGTAGCCCCCAATAAATGTTCAGGATTGGCTAGCTACACATTTCCGTCGTCACGTGTTTAATATCACGCGTCGCATTCGCTGACTCCTTCGCGCGTTTCCTACTTGGCCTTCGGGATAGCGGCAAGGTGGGGTAGTTCGTTGACCGAATTCCAACGGGACTCAAGCCGGGCTGGCCCGGCGTCACCTTGTCGCCTCGCCTGCTCCATTGTTCCACCCTCAACGGTCGAAAT